>OY757542.1:25418714-25467750 GCA_963584105.1 Alviniconcha strummeri
GGGCCTGTAGTCAGAAGACAGCACTGTCAATGCGAGTAACAGAAATTGAGGGAAAATATTTATTACTTGATGGGCATATGTTGAAGGCCTGTAGTTAGAAGAAAGCAGGCCACGTGAGTAACAGAAACTGAGGCGAAATATTTATTACTTGATGGTCATATGTCGAAGGCCTGTAGTAAGAAGAAAGCAGTCTACGAGAGTAACAGAAATTTAGGGAAATATTTATTAAGTGGTGGGCATATGTCGAAGGCCTGTAGTTAGAAGATATCGGTCCTTGCGAGTAACAGAAACCGAGGGGAAATATTTATTACTTGATGGGCATATGTGGAAGGCCTGTAGTTAGAAGATATCAGTCCATGCGAGTTAAAGAAATCGAGAAAGAGTCACCATTTTAGCTGACGTGGGGATTATGTCGAGGACAGTCAGAACATGGATGGAAGGTTGATGACCATGCGGCGAGAAAACGAAAATAAGGAAAGTAAATATTTTAGTTAATGGATGTATGTCGACGAACGAAGTCCATGCGAAAGGTACAGCCTAAACAGTGAGATAATACTTATTTTATTCCGATGAGCGTATACTTATACAGCTATAACGCAAGCACCTAACGACACCAGCCATTTACAAATACACAAAGACAGAAGCATGCGAACCAGGACATAATTACAGCTCCTACCCACATACTGAAAAACAGCAAAGCAACAGAGGAATGGACAAAAAGCAGCAAACCAACGTCAACACATAAAACTTGACAGAAATGAAAGGTCTGATGAGTTAACACACTGATAAAAAACTGCGGCACGTATAAAAACAATTACCAAGCCTGTGTGACTGACGTTGTGTATCGTTCTGAACTTGCACTAAAAGTTCCAGCCAACAAACTGAAAGCCGCTTCTCACAGCAGTTTTATTCTGTAGCCAACACAACCCACAACCTTCAGGTATCCAATCTCTGTGATATTTTTTTGTGTGTGTGTGTGTGTGGAGGGGGGGGTGCGTGCGTGCGTTCATGTATGTGTGTGTGTGTGTGTGTGTGTGTGTGTGTGTGTGTGTGTGTGTGTGTGTGTGTGTGTGTGTGTGTGTGTGTGCCACTCATTGCTCTGGAACCTGTAGCACAATAAACTAACGATATCTACCGCCTTGAAGCACAGGTTTTTGTGATACTTCCCGGTATTTGGACTTCTGTGTGCCCCAGCCCCCTTATGTCAAACCAGCTAGATTCTATATGTAAACAAATGCAATCCATCTGACTTTAGACTCCGGGTTTTATGGGACTTCCCGGTGTTTGGACTTCCGGTGTGCAAAGTTAAAAAGGGGGGGGGGGGATTTTTTGCTTTGTACTGTACAGCAAAATGGGCATCCCTTGCCATGCATCCCTTGCCCCCCACCCCCCCCCCCCCCTTTTATTTTAATTTTATAAATTTTATTTATTATTACTTTTATATCTCAAACTAGATTGACTAGTAAGCAAACGGGACCCACTGCCTTGCAACTCCGCTTTTTGTAGTACTTTCTGATGTTTGAATTTCGGCGTGAACCACTTTCTCAGATTGCAAGCACAACAAACACCATTTCGGTACACAAATATTTAAGTTTCTTACAAGTGTGCAAGGAAATACAATGATTTTACCTCGACTTACCTAAGCCCGCAGCATGGCAAGGGATGCCCATTTTGCTGTACAGTACAAAGCAAAAAATCCCCACCCCCCCCCCCCCCTTTTTAACTTTTATTTTTAGAAATGTTACCCATGACGTATCACTATTAAAAATATTTCCAATGTGCGCAATCTATGTATAAATTAATACTAGGCTCAAAGCGCCGTCAAACACACACACACACACACACACACACACACACACACACACACACACACACACACACACACACACACACACACACACACACGTCCACACAACGATCATACAAAATAAGATTCTAAGGTAAAAAGAGAGAGAATACGAAAACTTCATTTTACAAGGATCGGAAGGGGGGGGGGGGGGGGGGGGGGGGGGAGGGGGGAGAGAGACAGAGGCAGGGAGGGAAAGAGAGAGAGAGAAGGGGGGAGGGGGGGGAGTATATAATACACAAAATCATCGGTCAAACATTTTTGAATTAAATTTTGCACTCGAGCTGAATTGATGATTAAAGAAATACATCCCGACAAATCTTGTTCTTTTTCCTCCTTCATTGCTTCAAGTGCGGCCGCCAAATTTGTTGTCCGACCACACAGCTTTGAAAGACATGATCACATCTCTAACAACAGAACTCTTCCACACCACCGTCAGTTACTTAAAGTACAAGCAAACCATCACTTTTCCATGCTCATACGCACGCCACATTCTCGTCACTTCAGCTTAAACAGACAGCAGGCACGCACACTCCGAACCAGAGACGAAAGACTCCCTCCGTAGCCCTGCACTTCCGCCGAAGGGCGGCCAAGGAATTCTCTCTCAGAGTATTTTTGAAGTCCACTCTGATTCAAGTTTGACTGAAAACGATCACAGTTTCCACATGTTGGCCCCCCGGCATGCCCCCGAGTGTTCTTTGCAACTCTTCATGTAGCGGCGAATAGTGGTCTTTGGAACTCCGGTCGCTTTGGTAATATCGCTTAACGGAGCTCCATCGTGTACCATGTCCATGGCTCTGTCTAAGTCCTGCCTCAGGTAGTTCTTGTAGCCATTGTTACGGGATCCTGTAACACAGCAGTGCATCATCGTCATAATCCGAGCAACGTCTCTTCAGTGTATCAGTATAGGCGTGGCATCGATTTCAGAAAGTGACGACATGCATGGTTGACCTTTTTTTCTTTCTTTTTTTTACCCAAGCGATGTTCTCATACGAAACTTCTTTTTTCCTTTTCTAATCGGCGATGGGCCTGAGTGACAGCTTACCTCAAATGACCGTAGAATGCACTTGTTCATCACACGTGTCTTCATGATGCTACGAGTTTGAAAGCATGATCCCAGGAACAATGAAACTGGCGACATGAGGCGGGTCACTTTTTGATGTGACACCACACAGTGTCCTCTGGCTGAGCACAACACATCACACACCTAGACATACCGGTCAACACCTTTCGCTTAAACCGTTGCTTGCCCTTGTGACATCGTAATTATGACGTCCACAAGGAAGTGCTTCCCATCGGCCAAGAAGACGTCATAGGACGTCCTGCTCGATTTATGATTGTTCACCAGTTCAGGAGAGAGGCAAAGTTGTAGAAAATTATGATATCATAATTATGACGTCCGCGAGGAAGTGTTTCCCATCGGCCAAGAAGACGTCATAGGACGTCCTGCTCGATTTTTGATCGTTCATCAGTTCAGGAGAGAGGCAAAGCTGTAGAAAGTTATATCATATGACGTCCACGAGGAAGTGTTTCCCATCGGCCAAGGACGTCTTGCTCTATTTCTGATTGTTGATGCATGTTCATGAGAGGCAAAGTTGTAGAAAATGAAGGTTTCTTCTTGGCTTAACCTGTCTGTGAGACTTGTTTGTGGGGAAGGGATTGCTCCAGCAGCAAACATTCTTGGGCAGGGACAGAGTTAATAGAGAGAAATCCACTTTTCGGTGTGTGTGTGTGTGTGTGTGTGTGTGTGTGTGTGTGTGTGTGTGTGTGTGTGTGTGTGTGTGTGTGTGTGTGCGTGTGTGCGTGCGTGCGTGCGTGCGTGCGTGCGTGCGTGCGAGCGTGCGCGTGAGAGAGAGAGAGAGAGAGAGAGAGAGAGAGAGAGAGAGAGAGCGTGCGTGCGCGCGTGTTCTTTCTCTGTTCTATGAAGATGATAATAATAATGAAATACTTCCAAAGCGCGAGCCTCTAACACAAAAACAGATCTCGGCCCGCTGGACAAAATTCAAATGTAGGCCTAAACTACAAACACGTTCACACACGTCAAGCGGAAAACGACAACAACAATCCACAAGCAATTCAAATCACAAGAAACTAAACGGGCAAGACATACATTACACACACATACATACAGCACATCAGTCAACTAAAGTAAACCAACAGCAAGTTGGGGCGGGCCAGGGGCGGGCGGGGTGTGGTAGGGGTGGGGAGAGACATTGCTAGCAGTAGCAGGCTTCAAACGGATGGGTCCTGAGAGCTGTTAAGTGCAGCGTTTGATTGGATGTGTCTAATTTCTAACGATGACTGCTCCGGTGTAGGGCGCCGCGGCCGTCGCAGAAGTCAAGGTCCCCTCTGCTGAGAATCCAGAGCTATCAAAGAATTCTCCCGCATGGTGATGGTCCGGCACGAAGCAGGCGATTACTCAAAAATGGTTGTGTAAGGACGTCACCCTATGCACGTAATTACCGACACAACACGAGGGCTATTCGACACGAACACTCACTCACACACACACACACACACACACACACACACACACACACACACACACACACACACACACACACACACACTCTTCGGTGATCTCTGATTTCACTGCAGTCGCACGCAAAAAACATCGTCGCGATTGTCAACAAATCATCCACTAATGATTTTTTTTTTTTAATCTTTTTTTTTAAACCTCCAGTAGATACATCTACCTTTTCTATCATACACTTTAAAGATTGCTTTCGTTTTTCAATGCTACTTGACTGATTACTTCTTCCTTATAGTATATATATATATAGAGAGAGAGAGAGAGAGAGAGAGAGAGAGAGGGAGAGAGAGAGAGAGAGAGAGAGAGAGAGAGAGAGAGAGAGAGAGAGAGAGAGAGAGAGAGAGAGAGAGAGAGAGAGACAGACAGACAGACAGACAGACAGACAGACAGACAGACAGACAGACAGACAGACAGACAGACAGACAGAGACAGAGTCAGACAGACAGACAGACAAAACGGTTTTGGACATGTTATCTTTTTTACGACTGGAGACCGTAAGCGCTAAGACTTCCTTACATCTGTCCCCGCTTACAGCGTACACGCATTCGCTCAACTGAATAAAACAGTCAAAAGCAAGTCCAGCATAACAGTATGAATTAGTAGTAAATAACACATACATCAACTGTGTACAAGTAATTCATAAACAGTAAGGAAAAAAATCTAGGAAAGGCAAATGATTACTTTTACTGCAACAATATAGCAATAAAGTTTCATATGTGCTCACAAAGGGTAACTAAACAAATTCCTGTGAAATGTGAATGAAAGTGAGAACATTTTAAACCACCTTGGAACACATAAGAAATCCTCTACATTTCCAAGCACACAATCTTGCTTCCATGTCACGCATTCTGAGTGCCCAATGCAACAAGTCAGATGAAAAGATTGGCAGCTCTAAGGAACCACAATCACTGCCAACGGTCAGAGTGCACATAACCACAGAAATGAAACATTTGTGCTTCTTTGAAGAACGTTTGCGCTGACGAAGTGCAAATATTCTGCTAGCATCTCGATGTAAGTTGAGAGCCCTTATACTGTCTTACAGTTGCGTCGGTGAACAACGCCGGCACAAATTATTATTAGTATTATTCAGTTTTTATATAGCGCTATTCTCTGCTCTCGAGCAGACTCACTGCGCACATGTTGCATGTGATTCTGAATGAGTGTCTGTATCCTTTTACAGCGCGTATTATTAATATCCAAGGAAGTGGAGTACTGGCAGCGCTTTTTGTTTGTTGCATGGCTGGTGCCATGTGAAATGCTGCCGTCTCGGTGCAAGTTCTGTGTACACCATTCAACCATGCACCAGTTTACAGTGTCACTTCTTTTAAAGCCACACAGGTAGGGTGTATGTGTGTTTAGCTGTAACCTGCCGCTTGCACTTTTGGCAGAATGGCCGGGATCATTTACGTGCTACTGCGGTAACACGGGGGTGGAACGGATACCGAAATTAGAGTCAGCACAGAAAGTTGACCCTGGAGAAGAAAATTCTCCCGCCGCTCCAACCGGGACTCGAACCCGGGACCTTTCGATCACGAGTCCGACGCTCTAACCACTGAGCTATCCCTGCTCCCCCTCACAGCTGACGATTCCCAGTAACCGGTAGTACTGCTTCTCCCCACGGCTCCAAGACCTTGCTGTGCTGGAAGTGACGGAAGCTCAGTGTTGTACCAAGAGTGGCACCGCCAGAAATAACAAACCAAAACCAAAACAAACAACAACAAAAAACACCCCAGCAATCTCATTTGACAATGAGCTGGTATGCCAACTGCTAGCAAGACATTCTTTAGGATACTGACTGTCGACACCCTTCTTCTTCTTCCATGGCGCTTTACCTCCACAGAAACCATAAGGCGTATAAGGGACGGGGGAAGAGTGGGATAGGGAATGAGAGCCCAGGCCTTGTTCACACAGCTCCTGAGGTCTGATCCGACACCCGTAATCTCTACCCTTCCAGTTCAGTGTTGCTTTACGTCCACCGAGACCGTACGGACTTTTAGGGACAGGGAGCCCGGGACGTCCACCGCCTCTTTCACACAGCTCCTGCTAATCTCTACTCATGTAAAGTAAGTAAACATGGTGTTTAACGCCCACAGAAACCATAAGGCTTATTAGGGACGGGAAGAAATGGGGACTGGGGGGGGGGGGGGGTATGGAGGTGGGGGGAGAGGTAAATTATATACCTATCGCTACGCTGTCACCACTAGAATGACACTAGCGATCAGAGCCGTTTTAATGTTTCATTAATTGTGAGCGACAAAGTCACAAGACAGTGTCCACAGACTACAATTTTTCAAGAGAAAGGAGAGCCGAAGCGGATTCGAACCGAGGCCCCTCTGCCTACCAACCTAACGCCTTACCGCTAGGCCAAACCGGCTCACAAAACTACTCATGTAACCTATAATGGGCATCTTGTAGTGCAGCTTTTGCAACTTGAATCGCCCCTTCCCCATCCCATCACCTAGCTCGCACCAGAGTTTTCTCCTAATGACCTGGCACCCGAGTTTCCCCCCAGTGACCTGGCACCCGAGTTTTCCCCCAATGACCTGGCACCCGAGTTTTCCTCCAGTGACCTGGCACCCGAGTTTCCCCCCAGTGACCTGGCACCCGAGTGACCAGACCGCCCACACAGCATGGCGGCCTTGCTGCGTAAGAAGTGACGGCGGATAGTGCTAATGGGGACGCCTGTCATGGTCTCCACTTTGTAGGCAGTGAAGCCCTGGTGGACCAGGGCCACGGCCCGGTCAAGGTCCACCTTGGAGTACTTTCTATGCCACGGGTCCAACTCCACCACTTTGGAGTACCTGCTACGCCAGGCGTTTCCCAACACTGAAACACACCAGCAACAGAAACACCTCTGAAAGCGTCAGCAGGCGAAAAACGTTCACACAAGTGAAACGTAGCAGACAATAAACAGTACTGCTTTAGCTGGAACGCCACCAGCTTTGTTAACAAAGAGATACATGCACAATCTGTAGTGTAACAACGGAATAATAATAAAAGTGTTTCACGCAACATCTTGTCCGGAAAGACTGTTTTATGTGCATACATGCACACGCTAATCACGAGATAGCAATGCAAGCACAAATTCAGAGATTCATATAATTATGTCTGCGGGCATCAGTTAGGCACTGACTTCTGTAAGACGGATTCAAACTTGAAAGCCTTCCTTTAATAAAAGAATAACGATAATAAAAACTGTGTGTGTGTGTGTGTGTGTGTGTGTGTGTGTGTGTGTGTGTGTGTGTGTGTTTATGTGTGTGTGTGTGTGTGTGTGTGTGTGTGTGTGTGTGTGTGTGTGTGCGTGTGTGTGTGTGCGTGTGTGTGTGTGTGTGTGTGTGTGTGTGTGTGTGTGTGTGTGTGTGTGTGTGTGTGTGTGTGTGTGTGTGTGTGTGTGTGTGTGCAAGTAGGACGTATAACAATCACATACATATTCCAAAAAGGTAATCCCTTCGATATACGACGACTCGCAACACAGGCTAGTGAACACAACACAAATGCCATGCTTTAACAGCCGGCAGCAGACCCCACCCACAAAGAACAAATCGGATTCTTAATAGATGATCTCATCACGCCAATCTGGCATGCAAAGTGATTTCCGGTGTCCCTAATGGAACTGTCCGACCCTGTTCCTCGTTTTTAGTCAACGTCTTGAGCACCAAATCCAAAGCCAGGCTGTTTGCTGATGATAAGATCCTATAATAATTATAGGACAGTCTCAGTGACACCCACATCATACAAGAAGAACTAGAGACTCTAGAGCAATGGGAAAGCGACTGGCAGATCGTTTTCAATGTCAACGTCAACAAACGTCATGTCTCCAGAGCGTCTAAGGAGAGAGAGGGGAAAAAAAGCAACAACAAAAAAAGCAGATCCACAGAATAACACCCGCCATGGACAAGTTCTGGAAAAAGTTTCCAAAGCAAAATACCTAGGCGTAAAATTAACGGAGGGTCTCAACTGGAGCACACGCATTCAAGCCACAATTGCGGAGCCCAAAATGGGACCACCTCGTTCACGCACTGCAAACTAAAAGGCCGCCCAACCACAACCCAAACGAGTTTGCTACAAGGGGCATAGTTCAGCCCATCATGGAGTACGTTGCCACCGTGTGAGATCGTCACTAGCAGTACATATCAAACTTTCTTGGAGAAGGCACAGAGACGCTCTGCACGCCGCACACTGCGGGACTACATAAGTGCCACAGTGTCTCCGCTGGTCCAAGGTTCCAGGCGAGATCAAAAGATCAAGATCGAGATCTAGAGGAGGGATGTGGAGCTGGACCTTCAAGTTTGCCCAGAAGAGATGAGTAGGGAGGTGGAGCTGGGCTGCGAAATTTGGACTTCTTTTGCTTCGGGTTTTCCTCAACAGCAGTGCAACGGACATTGTCCTTGTGACTCTGCCCAAGCACGGTATTGAAACAGCAGTTGCGCAGTGCACTAGTCGCTGGGCAATGGCGAGGGGACACCGCCTTAACACTTCCATTGTTCTGGCGGCAGTCCACGATCTCTCCGGTCTTTTTCGGGCGGTATCCGCGGTCGAGCCATTACTCTTTCGTCCCCCCCTCCCTCCCAATCCCTAATATGCCATCTCGCTTCTGTGGACGTAAAGCAAAATGTACGCCTCCTCTCGTTTCCAGGCTGAATCTGGACACACTGGAAACCCGCCGGACGGTCACCAAGACCACCATGATGTATAAACTCACGAGTAGCCAGGATGACATCTCACCAAACCCTCACACTCACCGAAAGACCAGCTCGAGGTCATCCTGGCGGGCCTGTCGTAACATACTGATGGGTAGATATGTATATCCTATGAGCTACCGGGAACCAGACTGACTCGAAGCTTCTGGTGCTCCGTTTCAGAACAAAGAACCAGTACCACAGATGTTCTTTCTTTCCCTCCGCCATCAGACTCTGAAGCTCCATTCCCCATACTCAGCCCAGGCAGAGACACTACACTACATGCACACTCCGAGCATCGCTTTCCAGCACCTTCCTCCAAAGGAAGGATGTCGTAAACCAGTGCTTTGAGTTTGCACTACATGCTGTAGCATCTCTGGCCCAGGCCTTCAAAACCACCATCGAAGGCTAGGCAAGCCTCCCCACCCCGCTCTACCTTCTCCTTCCTTTTACCTTTCAATCTAAAGGAATAGGATCACACTAGTTTTTCCTTATTAATTAATGTTGGGATTTTGCGCAACACTCATCGTGGAATTCCATCCCGACTAAAAGGATTCCCAAGGCATTTATCAGAAGAAGAAATCGAACCGACATACCGACTAAATATCAGTGCAAAAAGAACATCGAATATGCCAAGTGCAGCTCTTTTAAGAGTACAGTTATCACGCAGTATTTCCACGTACGTCGGCTATATACATATGTATAACTGTGTATATGTGTGTCTCATTTCAAGTAGGTACAAGACGTGTCACCTCCCTCCCTGATGTCCATCTTTTCAATTAGGTACATCTAGATGTCCATCATTTCAAGTACGGGTACAAGACATATTTATGCCACCTATTACGGGACTGACGAACACCTTTTCTCCCACCACCGTCCAACTCTTGTTTGCACCCACCCAGTCTATTGTCGCGATTGTGATGCAGGCACGTACGAAAAATACAAGTTCAATATGTTGTGCTAACATAACATCTAATAACCTGGACGTTAAGGTGGGGCAGAGACGAAGACGGAATATATGTCGTGTGTGTGTGTGTGTGTGTGTGTGTGTGTGTGTGTGTGTGTGTGTGTGTGTGTGTGTGTGTGTGTGTGTGTGTGTGTGTGTGTGTGTGTGTGTGTGTGTGTGCGTGCGTGCGTGCCTGCGTGCGAGTGGTGTGTGTGTGTATGTGTGTGTGTGTGTGTGTGTGTGTGCATGCAGTTTTCTTCTTAAAAAACAACATCAACTGTTTGACTGTTATTAACGTCCGAGAGGGTCGCATGCGTGCATGCATGTATATATGTGAGTGCGTGTGTGTATGCACGCGCGAATCACTAATGAATACAAGAAATTATTACACAAATATGTTGGTTCCAGTTCTCACTCGAAGCATTTCTTAACCCAGTAATTGTGACTGCTTTTCTATTCGTGCGTTCGACGTATGCGTGTCCAGTGTGCAAAACTTTGCAACTGTACTGTCTTGAGAGAGACAGAATTTAGTCCCAAGGAGTTGCAAACATATTATTATTAGTAAACATGGTGCTTAACGTCCACAGAAACCATAAGGCTTATTAGGGACGGGGAGAAGTGGGGGAATGAGGGTATGAAGGTGAGGGGAATAGGGAGATTATATACCTATTGCTACACTGTCACCATCGGAATGATTCCTGCATTAAGATGGGCAGCGAGGAGAGCCATTTTAATGTTTCAATAGGAAGTGATGGACAAAGTCACAAGATAGTGTCCACAAACCACAACCTTTTTCGAAGAGAAAGGAGAGCCTAAGCGGTATCGAACCGGGGTCCTTCCGCTTACCAGTATAACGCCTTACCGCTACGCCAAACCGGCTCACCTATTATTATTCATAGCTTTTATATAGCGCTATTCTCTGCTGTCGAGCACACTTGGCATGTAATTATGAATGAGTGACTGTATCATTTTATAGCGCGTTTTATTAATATCCACGGAAGTGGTGTACTGATATGCACGGAGAGTGTGCAGGGCGAGTAGCGAGTTGAGCAAGACAAGCCCCATTCGTGGCAGGACAACAACCAAACTGCACTCAGACGCTTCACTGATCTTGTAATTGTACAGTCGCTTATTTTATCATGAAATCTGGGTCAGCTTCTCTTTTGGCATGGAGAAGAGACCATGCAGTGATGCGTGGGCCACACAGAGAAGAGACAGAGACAGCGCGAGCGAGTGAGAGGAGACATCAGTTCACAAAATACTGAAGCACAACACATTATTCAAAGCTCTTTTTATTCCTGACATAAAAATGCTTTGACGCACATCCATTCTCAATACTAGTACAGCAGGGCTGAAATATATATATATATAAGAAGAAGAAAAAAATCCACCTTATTTACTTGCCTACAAAAAAATAGACAAAATACTGCCAAAAATCATGTGACTTGAATGAATACTCACAAACACACAAAAGAGCAATAATGAAAATCTTTCTTAAAAAAAATCATCATGAATCATCCCTAAAGACGGATTAGCAAATTGCCCAAGCATTTAACATAAACACGTGTAAAGAGTAACGTGTGCACGCGCACACACACCTTTATAATACAGAGGGCTCACAATAAAACAGGGACAGCCTTTTTCACATTACAAAAGGTACCTCTCAGTGCTTGTGTTTGAGCATAGCTGAAAAATACAGCTAGTAAGTGACGCAGCCTGGCCCTGCTCCTATGACCTGTCAGCTGCAGACACCCAAATATTCATCTACTCCTTTGCAACACAAGCGTTTTCAGATAAAGCCAGTTGAGCAAAATCAAACCACTGCAAACCATACAGCGATTCCCAAGTTAATTTAAAGCAGTTCCGAGTAGGCTACACATCTATTAGTTCTTCTGCACATGTTTGGTCTGGGTGGGTAAGGAAGTTGACACTACAGAAAAATATATATATTGATTTGAAATCTGAGGATGTACCTCTGGTGGAGGTTATATACCTTGTATTTACATGCGTGCCGGGTGAGAGTTACAGTAGGTGACTCAGGTCTTTGTTGTGTGCTAGTGTGATGTCTTTCGAGTGCTAATTAACGCCCTTGTGTGTTAAAATCTATTGAGAAAATGTATGAAAAAACGTAAGAGGGGAGTAGATGTCCACAGGAAGCAAGCTGCAAAGTACACTGATTATCAGAGTGCAGCAGGCAATGGGAGATGTGAACAGTCTACACTGTCGGGTTCATTTCTTCATAGTTTCTCAGGTGTGGCCATTGGATCAGATGAACTTTGGAACTGTTTCAAAGGCAATATAGGGGAAACTTCTGAGAGATGGGGTGGAGTGCATATGGGCTTTTCTGAGTGCATAGATACCATCTTGAACTGAGCTGAACTTGCCACTGAGGGGCATGGTGGGCACAGCCTTATTTCATCACATGATTTTTGAAATAATAGCAGTTAAGTGTACGCATGCACTGGTCCACAAAAAATGCAAATTGAGGTGCATGGTGGGCACAGCCTTATTTCATCACATGCTTTTTGAAATAATAGCAGTTAAGTGTACGCATGCACTGGTCCACAAAAAATGCAAATTGGTAAAAATACAATCTCCTGAGCCCCCCACCCTGAATTTACAGAAAAGAAAGAAACTGGAACCAGCCACAAAAGTTTTCAAGCACAAACTATCTTACACACACAAGTGCCTAAAGTTGTACGCATTCATATGGTGATATTTTTCTCTGTATATATTTTAAGTAAACATCACCATCATCATGAGTATTTAATGTGGGAAATATTCATTTGTACAATGTCAAGCATATTCACAAAAACAAAGATCAGCATATGCCCACTCAACTCATTTTTTTATTTTTTATTTATTTACTTTTTACTTCCGTATGACCCTATAAAGGTAAAGGTAACTGAAATTGGGATTGTAAAGTTTACTCAAATCTATTCCAAAGCAGGGCTTCAAACATCTCACATACAGTTAGACAGCAGCGTACAAAAAGAAAACATTAAAGTTTCTGTCAAGGCAGGAATGCATCAATCATCCCCCTTAAATATATATCATATATGAAAGTAACTGAAGCACACTGCTACTGTTTCCTGATTGAATCCATGCGTAACAATCATGAAAAGTATGAACTCAACTGCACCCGAACTTGTCGAGACAACCTAGATGGAATAGTACATCTCCATGAAGGCTATTATTGTGTATTAAAAAGTATTATCATACAAAATTTCAATGTGCTCACTTAAATAGCTGCACAGAAATAACAAACGCCAAAGACTTTATTCACAGACTGAAAATCCTTCAATCGGCCCCCTTGAATATTTGCCATAATCAAGTTAAGTGTATGTCCACATTTGTAACAACCTCACAAAATATCAGCCTGATTTGATAAAACTTACTGAGAATACTTAACTTGCACTGTTGTAGTTCTTTCTTCTTTATCGAAACACAACTGAGAATACAACCTGCACTGTTGTGATTCGTTTTTTTGTTTTGTTTTTTAAACACCCCTGACTTTGGAATTAATTAGCACACAATCATCAAAACTTGTACAAATGTGTAAAGTTCAATAAAAGGTAAGTAAACTGGCTTTTAACATCTTGTCAACTACACATGGTCACCTCAGGAAAATCAAACTCTGTATAATGTAGCATTTTGGAGAAGAAGGAAAAAAACTGACACAACACAGAAAGGGTTAAGAATGGACACCTTTTCGTAGGACATACCAATGTTCACATTCTTGGAAAAAATACTTTTTTTAAAGCAAGTTATGCTTATGTGAAAATAATTAGAAAAGAAAAGAAACAACTTATCTGTATATGTTATGGGGATTTTGCAAACACAGTGCAGATAAGTTTTCTTCTTCTTTTTGCAGCTGCTTGGAATTTAAAGATTTTTTGCAGAAAACATGTACATTTGTTGGTCACTTCTGATCTTTTTGCCCTAGTCAGCAGGACAAGCACTCGTCAGTACACAGCCATGCTCTCATGTTGATCAGAAACTGGCATCAAATTCTGGGTCAATGTAAAGTGTCTTTTGATTCAAGTGTGCTTTCTTTTTCAAACAGGGTTTTTGCCCCCCCCCCCCCCCCCCCCCATTCCTGCAACCTAAGTGAATACCCACAAACCTGTACAAACAGCAACACTGTAAAGTAATATTAATGCCCCAGTGGAATTATGAAGACCATCAAACAAATCAGTTCAGCAAGGCTCACCAAATTCACCAAATGTTCCGTCTAGTAACTGCCTCCTATTGTTGAACATATGAAGGCAGAAGCATGTGAGCAGTTCAACATGCTTTTCATTCTGATTCTTATCAACAGGAGTGCCTCATTTCCAAGCCCTGTGCAGCAATACATTGGGTCAGAGCCCATAATGAGCATGAAGTCACCATTTGGCTTTATGTCCTGTTTTAATTTAAAAGTCTTGCCTCCTCAGCTTTCAGTGGAACTGAAAATATTTTACTCTTGTTCATTTGCACTATGACAAGCCAATGTTTGTGGAGGAAAGTGGTCTGTTCCTGTCAGCATTAGCCAATACCAAAATGAATGTTCTTCGGTCATTTGGCTTCAGATGCCTTTTAAGAGAAGGGGGGGGGGGGGGGGGGGGGGGGGGAGCAAAACAAAAAAACACTTTTCACAAACACTTTTCAAAAAGCATGCCAAATACTGGGCACTTTCAAATACTGTTCAAATGAAGTCTGCTCAGCGTATCTGATACCGGATAATTTTGCTGCACAACAGGGTGACAGGATTACTGCTATGGCTGAAGACTGAACCAAAGCTGCAGACAGACTAGCCCACTCCCATCCATTTTCTCACGATCCTTTTTCTCTCAAGCCAACTTCTTTCTTAATGCAAATGACTTGTTATATCCAAGTTTCTGTCTAACCAATCTATCGTGCACTGTGGTTAAAGGGACACCTGCGCGCTTTGCAGACTGTCTCATTGAGAAACCTTGCTGTATCAACTCCAGGGCCATTTCCATGTCAGAGTCTGAGTAACCTTTATAATCTCGCCTTCTAGGCTTTGCCTTTGAACTGGAATGGGGTGGGTGAGGTCCTGCAGTTGCTTCTTGCTCCGGCCAAATGTACAATAAAAGTGATCCATCAGGGGCAGCTGGAACACACAAATACCACCCACCAAATGATTTACCCAGCAAAATTACACTCAGCAATATATCACACATATATTGCTAATGCACAAGAACTGGGGGAGTTGGGGTGGGGCGTGGGGGAGGAGTAAAACATTGGATTAACACTTAATATGTATATTTCATACATATTTACATCAAACAATGGAATGCATGTAGTCTGACCCCTCTCTCCAACTCCCTAGTCCTGAGGTGACCCAAAGCAGCTGATAGGATGCTAAAATCCAAGAACCAAGCAGCCCATAATCAAAACCATGTTACCTATCTGTCACAATCACAGTTCACATTCATCCATTATTATACTTAAAAAGCAGAGTACCACCATGCATGGAGTTTGGGCTTCTTACATTTTTTTTATTTTTTTTGTGTGTGGGTGAAGCTGTGGGGTGGGGTGGGTTGGGGGGAGTGCAGGTACTTATGCAACTGAAAACATGGCAAACCACTACATCACAGACAAGTTCCAATGAGTGCACACCCCATGTGCAACAAAAGCAACAAGTAACTGATGGTTTAACAATTACTTGAGTTTTCCTTCTAATAAAAAAAGTTCTATTCACTACAATTAGTACAAGCTATCACAACCCCACACCAACTTCATACCTGAAGCTGCATTTTCTAAAAAGAAATTCACTATTTTCCACACACAAAGCACTACAAAAAACTATTAACAGGCAGCATGCAACCACACCATAGAGAATCACCTGGGAAATAAAGACCCAGTGGTCAAAGAAAGTGAGCAGCAAATAACATTATGTATGTTACAATGTAAAATATATTTCTATGTCCAATTCAGCAAACGTACACAAGCTGTGCACTTGTGATGCCAAAGAAAACAGACAGGCAAATGCTCAGCTGACTCACATTATACATCAAAATAATTGGCCTTTTTATTTAGGGTGGGGGACTCTCTGTGCTCTTGGAATTTGACCAAGGTCACTCAAACTAACATGGCATGAATATAGGTTATCAGGCAAAGTCTGAAATATCTCACTGAAACAGTATGCAAAAAAATCTAAACAAATGCTGTCTTATAACCACTTTCAAACACAGAATAATGACAACCTACAATGAACTCATTACTTTTTATTGATCTCAAGGTTTTCGCTTCAGGAACAGACCAGTGAACAGACAAAATGTTTGCATCCAGATTACAATGCTCATCATTACACAGACCAACACCTTTTATGCAAGTCAAACCAGTTTTCTGTACATGTGTGACATCTATATGTTACCTGAATAACAAAAAGCTGTTGTTGTTTTTATACAAATTTAATAGCCACTTACAGTCATATATTTTATACAAAATGGACCTGCCACACAATAATTTTGCACCGAAAAGTGTGCTACACTTCTAATAAAAAATAAGTTTAAAAAGCCCTCAAGCCTTACCTGTAACTGGCAGTTACTGACTGTTCTTTTATTATGCCTATTTAGCTCAAACCTTGTTGTGATACAGGTTTCAGTACTGCACTGATCCACTGGTGTAACATACAATCAATATCGGTCAGCCAGGTTACTAGGGAAATACAATGATCATTGCTGAAAAATGTGCAGGCTGTTTGCCAAGAATAGTGGACCAGTTTTTATCTGTGAACAATCAATACATTTGGTGGAATAATAACCACAGATCATATACATCTGTGTAAAGTAGATCACATGACTGTTGATTATCCAACACCTGTTTTAAACCAATATTCAGATGAAGGCAACTCCAACCAATAAAAGCCATTCAAACATCAGTCCTCAGACAAAAATATAGGTTAAAAACAATTATTAAAATTACTAAATATAATCTAAATATCAGTCTTAAACCATTACCCCCCCCCCCCCCCCCCCCCCCCCCACATCAGTTGCAGTTCACTAGTCCCTTTTCAACTGGTACCTCTCAAGAGTTATTTTGTAGGATCATTTCTCATAGAGCACTAATCATAAATGATCAACACCTAATTTTCTTTCAAAATGTTTACTCCAAAGTTCAGTTGGATCATAATAATAAATAATTCTTATAAAGCGCTCTTGTCTAACCAGAGACTCACTGGCACTGTACAAACAAACATTTTATGACAAAAAACACATTAACATACATTTCAAACAAACAGAACCTTAAATATTGCAGTCTACCATTGTCGCCTATCAAACAATAACCATGTTACACACACACACACACACACACACACACACACACACACACACACACACACACACACACACACACACAGTGACATGCGCACACCAGTCTCTGCTGGTCTACTCAAATACAATAATTAATAATTGATTATACTCTTTCCTGCATCTCTCATGCTCCCCCCCCCCCCCCCCCCCCCTTCACCCATTTATGTGCATACATTTACACTGAACAGCCACACACAGTCACACCTTTTTTCAGACAAATTACTAGATTCTACTGGAAAGCCTGGGTTTTTAGTGAGATATGAACTCTTAACAATACTGGATTCCAACAATCAGATTTAAAATTCCTTCAACATTCTCATTTTTCTTTTCAACATCTTTTGTGTTGTTTGCACACTTTGTCATCTGTCACTGTAGCAAAATTTGGGTTGCCTTTGACAAGGGCCACAAGAAGTCGTGGCTATTAATTGATTTTCTTTATATTCAGTTCTCATCATCCGAGGCTCTTTCTATTTTCACAACAATGGAGCTGGGCAGTGGTGTTCCGCTGACTGAGGTGGAGTCAGACATTTCAAGGGGGTTAAATGCTTGCGTGGGTTGAGCCAAGTCAACATTCTCCAATTCAAATGTAGCATGACCAGTCTCAACACCCATCAATGCATTGTCAACGCTGGGTTCTCTTTTGAACTGCATCACCTGACCTGTTGTAGCATCAACAATTGGAACACCTCGAATTGATGCAATGGGCGTGACCAGAACCTCCCTGGAAGTCTGTGTGCTGGATGCAGCTTGTGACTGCATTGAGCGTTTCTGCATGAGGGTCAGGTATTTGTGTTTGGGTGCTTTGGTTCTCCTGATCTTCCCATTGCTGAATACTGTGGAACAGCGACCTGCATGTGAAGGACATCCTCGGGAAGACCTCACAAACAATGTTGCTCGTGGAATCTGGTACAAAATAGAAGCATCAATGACTGGCATTCCTGCATGAACAGCTTCAATTGCCTTCTCCACTGATTCTAGAGTGTACTGCATAGGTTTTGACCTTGGTTTCTTGCAGCTGCTACCTCCGGTGTGTGTCCGGGCAAACACTTCTGAACAACGTCCACTGTGTGTCTTGCAGCCATCTCGAGAACGATTAAACAGTGTGGCACGAGGAATTCCATACTTCAAAGCTGCATCAATCACTGGCATTCCTCCATGAACCAGTTCTATGGCTTCATTTATGTCTTCCTCTGTATATTCTCTGTAGCAGCTCTTGTACTTGGGCAATGTATTCTGCGCAAAAACACTTGTTGCAAAAGATCTCATAGAAATCTTCATGGTACCAGATTTAGTGGCATCAACAGTTTTCTTGGCTGCCTTTGCAACACTTTTCTTTGCTGCAGTCGCAACAGCCTTAGTTTTCTTTGCTGCAGATTTAGTCCTGTAAGTCTTATAGCCTGCCTTCTTCTTCTTCATGATCCCAGCTTTACTCTCTGGAACAAACAAAACCAAAACTCCTCAATGATGACAAACATGACATATGACAGAAAAACAAAATAAATTCAAGTGTGGCAATAAATCAATCAATAAAAGCTAGAACTGATCTCTGTGCTGAAGGTTTGCATTGCTAGGCATACAATGAAGAAAGTCAAATGCTACTTCCAGCTCACTGATGAAGCTGCTGCGGATAAACTGAGGTCAATTTTTGTTTTGTTAATGTTTTAAATGGGTGAAAGCCTAACACAAAATGGACACTCTTTCACAGAACACAGTTCAATGGGCATTTGAAAAGCCACTTGCAGCAACTCAGCCAGCAACTAACTAAACAGCATCACCAAAGGTATTTCCCAGTCATTATATAGAAAACCTGTTATCTGCTTAAAAAAAAAAAAAAAGAGAAGAAAAAAAAAAGGACAACACAAATGGATGAACTCATACATGTTATCTGAAGAAGCAAATGCTAAACAATGTCTGTTCCCTTGCCTGTATGGTGTCATTTTCAAGTGCATTTTCTTCGGCATTACATGTAATCACAAAATGTTGTAAGTCATCACTGGAAGACCCACAATGTGTAATGGTTTAAACCCTCACTATGGCATCAACATTTTTGAAATGAAAGCAGTCAAAACAATAAATATGGGTGGTAACGATGCATTAGCACACCAACTCTGGTCACAGGTCTAGCAGCATTGATGATACACTATTTTCCATCTGGACCCTCACCTTCAAATAGCCACCCAAACTCTCTGAATGTTATGGGACACTTTGAACCACTGCAGGTAGGTAGGACAACCTTTTTTCTCTTTCTTTAATTTTGTTGTTGTTGATTTTGTTTTTTGTTTGTTTGTTTGTTTAAACAAAGACTTTAATTTTCTGTCACCTTGACCTTGACAACAGCAACCCCAAATGTTTGAATGATACCCTGCTTACAGACTGTAGACTAGCATACCAGTTTGGTCCTGAAAGGTTCAGCAAAAACATTTTTTGATCTGTTTAAGAATTCAACATCACAACCTTGTTCATAGTAGTAATCCAAGCTTTTTTTCCATGTCAGTCTGTAATAATACTCATCCTGAAGTGACCATGTGTGGTTGACAGGATGTCAAAAGATCCAAAAACTAACAGTAACAAGTATACCAACATCCAAAAGTTATGGATGACTTTTTATGAGACAAACTATCTTCTTTTCATTTGAGAATCTAGATTATTATAACCTTGACCATGAAGACTGAACTAACCCATTTCACACAATGCACTGTCTACTAACGACCATCTGCTTTCTTACCAATGTTTTGTCCCAAAGGTTCATCAGTTCAGGAGAAAGGCGAACAAGTAAGGGGAGATGGTTTTAGCACTTTTACCAAAATGGAATAACAACTTTAAAACCACCCTTTTTTTTTCTTCTGTTGAAAACATACATGACACTGCCAACAACATACACAAATGCACAAACACAGTCACAGGAATATCTGATGTCAATTAATTACTTTTTGTTATTCATTTTGTCATACAATCGCATCAGTAGTAGTGATTCCTTTTCTCTCTCCTTGTTCTTCTCATGTTACCACTTGCCATGAGCCAAAATTTCCAACCATTTCTTACAGCTGTCAAAGTTTGATTCCATAGCAGACAGAAGCTTGTGTTCTCTTCCTTGTCTTTCAATCCTCATTTGGTTTCTTTCTGTGCTGCATGTTCAACACTGCTAGTGCAAAAAAAAAACAAAAAACAAAAAACCCCAGCTGTTTTGTGCTTAGTGCTGGGAAAGAAGAAAAAGAATAACAAAAAGGACCAAAAAAAGTTCCATCTAACCCTTAAAGAAACTAGTCTTCTGAAAATGCACTTTCTTCAATGGGCAAAAGATATCACAATTTCAGAAGTTTACAATAGAAAAAGGAAAAATGAGCAAGAGAGAGAGAGAAAAGTTTTTTTTTTAAACATGGGTTTTATAAGACAAAAAATTAGTGTTTTGAATGATTTCTTGGATGTACATAACACTGCCAAGTGCCATGCCTCTTTGGTGTTTGGCATATCTGGTATGGTGAGTATGTACCAAGTACAGTAAAACTTGAATACAACCAGGTCCTCAGTCTTTAAAAAAAGAAGAAGAAAAAAAAGGATTTCTAATACCCAAGGTGTCTCCCCCCCCCCTTCCAAACATCTGGCAATTCATCTGTAAGAAAGTGTTGCCTGAAAACATTTTTCTCTTTTTCTTTCCTTGTAATTTTTCTGAGTTTTCCTATTTGCATTGTCTGAATTATTTACACCTGATTTGCTGATGCTGGTGGACTCTGTGTTGTGTGTGTCTGAGAGAGAGGGGCTGGAGAGAGACAGAGGCTGAGAGGGACGAGCAGACAGAAAGAGGTATGCAAATGAAGGAAGGCAGCTGAGAACAGTGGCCCAACCCCTGGCAAAGGACATGTTTCACTGTAATTGAACCAATGTCCAAGGGCTATCCCTCTTATTATCTTATAAGACTGCTTTGGCTCAGTTTCTTTAGGTGGAGGAAATTTAGTAATTTGCATCTGGCATGTTTTTTCTGTTAAAACCACTGAAGCATTTCACAGAGACACATGCTGACAGCAAAAACTCACACTTGTTCACTCAGCAGTCACACTATTTATTGTGGGTGAAAAAACAGACAATCAGTCACGGCACATGTTCAACATGTTTATTATTAATATTAGCATCACAAATGCATACAGCCTTTCATGCAAGGGCGAGTCAAAACTTTCACATCTGAATATTTACCTCAAGCATCATTACTCCTGATCAAGTTCACAAGTTTGTCATACACTTAAGCTGAAACAGTCATGCACAGGTATGTGTAGTGAGGGTGTTAGAGCATAATGAGCATCACTGTGTGGCACAATACTGCAGGCTGTGAGAAACAAATGGCCCAACAGTGACAGTAATTAACTAGACACCCCGACGATGGTGACGCTTGGCTGCCGGCAGACAAAAACTGAACATCATTTAATAATTATTTCTGAACTGTTTTTCACAGCTGTGCCTATCCCTCATCCGACACACAAGTGTGTGCGTGCATGCATGTGAGCATGTGTGTGTGTTGTTAGTGTTATTGAAAAGCACCCTGTGCTCCCACCTTGTGCAGTAGATGGGCACTCAAGAAATCCTCTTTATTTATTATTAAGGACTAAGTTTATGAAACATTTTTGCTTTCTCTGGTGTCAAACACAGACGGATGGACCAATACTAGGTGGCAGCTAACTGAGACCTGCCTACCCATAAAAAGCCCCTTCAGGAACCGAGGGCCCATAAACATTTCTCAGGAAATTTAAGCATTCTGTCAGGAATGCATCACATCGTCATGTAACATTTGAATTTTCCTTTTTAGAAGTTGAATGATCATGAGCATTAATATTTTCTAATTCTATCAAATGCTATTATGCACATGCTACATTATTCAATGTACAATACTAATAAAAATACTAATGTGAATTAAAAAAAATAAAAATAAAAAGCATACTCACAAATAAAAGAAAAAGCTCAACGTAAACATCCACTGTCACTGGTCCATCCTCTCTTCACAAAATATACACATCACTGTCCATGTCATTAAAAAAAAAACCCCAGTCTTCTTGTGCTTCTATCACCTTATCAGGCAGTTTAAGCTGGAAGAATCTTCCAAGCACTGGACACGAAAACAACACTCAACCAAAAAAGCAGGTAAGTGTCCTAGTTCTACATCTCATTTTTGACCGTTTAACTGTTGTTTTGTGCCTTGAAAAACTACCCCAAAAATTTGCATGTTGTGTTTTGTCCTTATAAATAGCATTGTTTTGAATCTTTTATGTGTGAGAAACTTACAGTAGCTTATGTGTTTTTGTCATCATCCAGATTCTGCCCTTCGTTGACTGGACTTGCAATAAGCGCTGGAGAGGAGCGTGGGGCCATAGCTGAGATGACACTGAGTTTGCAACTTACAGATCTAGTGTTGAGTGATGCGGCAGCCACCAGTGAGACATAACTTGAACTGATGTTCAGTCATTTTGTGTACGGCAATGCAGCAATGTGGCTAAAATGGATATGGCACATGACAAACACAATATTTACTCAAAATTTGCAATGAGTATGACCCATGACTACAATTCAGTTTCTTGGCATCTGGTCGAGGCACTTTGGTCATTCTTTTACTCACCATCACGTTTCATGTTTGCAGCACTTGAAATTTTCAAACGGGAAGTTGGAATGCAAAACATATGGATCAGCTATTGCAATAGATTGCAACTAGACAAAATGAACCACAGACTTTTCTGTTGACACTACACATGCACAGTGTCATTTGACCATCACCCAGGAAAACATACGTAACAGGAATGACTGCTCGCATTTTAAAACAAGATCCAAACACATAAAAGGTTCAAAAGAATGCTACTTCTTAGGACAAAACACAACCTGTGAATTCTCAGGGTAATCCCCTTTATCAAGCTACAAAACAACACTTAAACAACAGTTAAATGGTGAAAAACAATGAAATATGAGATGGAGAGCTAAACCACTAATCTGTTTTGGGTTGATCTATGTTGTTTTCATGTCCAGTGCTTTGGAGAGCTAAACCACTTATCTGTTGTGGGTTGAGCTATGTTGTTTTCATGTCCAGTGCTTGAAAGAATGTTGGCACAACAATGATGTGTAATAGGCGTGGTGTAATAAATATGATGTAAAACTCAAATGGCACAGAAGAGTGACACTGACAGAGATAAAGATGAGGGAAGTTCACTTCACCCAGGAAGTTATGCAAATGCTCTCAGTGCAGGTGAACTCTTACAACTTTAGCAATAAAAATAAAACAAAATCAGCGCCTTGCCCAACCAGCAGAAAGTTTGACTGCATCGCCGGAATGCCATAGTTTGGGCTGTCTGTCAGAAATATTACAGAGAGACCAGAAAGGTGGTCTGCTAACTGGATAGCTGTCCTGTATTTATTACTGGTGGCAAAAAGGGAAACCCCATTACTGCATGGTACTTCACAAAACAGTCCCTAATTCGACAGAATGCTGGCTGCTCTGGACAGCTGGGGCAAAAAAAGCAGGTCATCTGACGCATTCCCTTTTCCTTGCAGATTTTGCAACGCCTCTGAGGCAGGTTTTTCTGCCCTGTCCATGGAATATTCTGCAGAAAGTGTGTTGGTTCATGTGGCTGGAGGTGTAGCCCTGAAGCAGCAACAGCGCTTGAAGAGGACCCTTGGTAGCACACATCCCCACATTCATCACCTGTGTCATCAGAGGAAACAGTTTTGGGTGAACGATGGCCACATGCACAAGGCATTTGACAGAAAACTATACTGTACTGTTCAGCTTGAGAGAACTCTGCACTAAAGCCAGAAAGCTGGCAGGAGTTCAACACTGCCACTGAAGGCTGCAAGACTAAGACACCAGCTGAGGGGGAAGGCACATCTCTTTTCTATGACTCTGAGCCAATATTTTTCTTCCACCTTATTCTGTATCTCTGACACTCACTCCTCTTGTGAGCTTCAAGAAAGCATCTGAAAGTAAAACAATTCTGCTTTTATCCATCCAGAATGAAAACACAAGCAGCCTTTATCCACCCACAATGAAAACACAGCTTTTATCCATCCACAATGAAAACACAGTTAATATATCCAGAAGAATGGAAACACAGCTTTTATCCATCAAAGCATATGCAAAGATTGTTTACAGATTTGTGCAAATGTAATTCACAAATTTAAACTAGATGAAATTGTATTTAATTATATTTTGATGCAGACAGCAAATTGGTGTTAAACTGAATTGCATGCAACAGGTGTGTCTTTTTATACATTTGTTACTTAGTTCATGGATTTTAATGTCCCGTCAACTGCACAGTTACATCAGGTTAAACAAATACTATTTTAAATCAAAAATCTGAGAATCATGGTAGGGCAAGCAAAAATCATTAAATCAGGAGCAAAAACAAAAAACAAAACAAAAAAAATGCCCTCTTTTTCTGGACACAGTCTCAAAATATGCAATTTATTTCTTACAACCAGTGAGACACAAAATCCAACAACAAAAAAAGTGTACACATCTGTTTGTGAAGCTGTTACACAAAGCAAGTGCCAGCATCAATCAACTGCTTATATAGCTACATTGCATATGATATTTTCTGGCACAGAAGATAAAAAACAAAACAAAAAACAGTTTTTATTACAGAAAAAATCATTTCTTCTCAACTAGTATAAGAACTATCAGGTTTACCCTTCACATATATAGTTCTTTTATACATTCACATATATAACATCTATTGTGACTGATAAACACAATACCAAATCTGACTTTCTGAATATGAACCAGAAAAATTCAAGGTCACATAATTTTATTTGCACTTTATTGTTATTTTAATGGCAAATCTTATTTTATTTTACATGCGTTCTGGTCTTAGACTCCTTGCGTCCATGCTGATCCACTGTAACTCTCTCAAGATGACCAATGAAGTAGCTCTGTGCCCCTGGGTGTCTTAGGCTTCTCAAAACTTCATCTTTTGAGACACAGGCCATCTGTGGCTGCTTTTTTGCCAGTGTTGTGGTTGCTTTTGTCCTCTA
This sequence comes from Alviniconcha strummeri, assembly GCA_963584105.1. Lineage (NCBI taxonomy): Eukaryota > Metazoa > Mollusca > Gastropoda > Provannidae > Alviniconcha > Alviniconcha strummeri. The sequence continues at coordinate 25,444,042 of OY757542.1, forward strand.
GGCTATCTGCTTGCTCCATCATCTCCTCTGATTCCAGCACATTCAGGACAGTAGATCCATAGAAGACTGAAACTTGCTGAATCTCCATGAATGACAGCATGTGTGGTTTGGTTGTCAGTTCTGAAGACAATCCTGTGGAAAGCATGTCTGACTGCTTCTCTTTCCTTTGCCAAGCTCAACACAAAGCAGGTAGCACCGTTTGTGGATGGTGATCAGATTTCATTTTGCAGCAAAGCCCCACCCTGACTGGTCCCTGTTAACTAAGCAATCCATATTCAATATGAGATCCTGTAGTTTGCTATTTTTTTCAATGAGAAGCTTGATCTGTGAATCCATCTTGCTCTCCATTCTCAGCAATACTTCCGAAGTTTTCTGACAAGAGTTTAGATCAGAGGCACCACTTTTCCCTAGAATCAGTCTGGGTAATTGATTCATTAACAAACAAAGAAAAATGTCCATGGTTTGCTCAAGTTCTGTTAGAAGGCATACTTGTAGTACTGTCTGACCCATCCAAGAGTCACCCTGTCCTAGTCTGCTGCCTTAGAGGCTTAGTTGCTGCCAGTGCCTTTCACAGCTTCACAGTTGTTGTCTGTTGTATGTGGGTTTTTTTAATTTTTTATTTCACTGAAGTATGCTTTGACCTGTTTCACTTTTTATCTAGATTCCATGGGTTGTAAATATATAGCATAAACCACACAGTCCCAATGAAAATGCACCTGGTAATTACAAGTGTGACTCTAATGGTGAGGACATTTCTGTTGTTACATTTGAAGGTCAGCTGCATTCAATGCTGTCAACATTTCAGGTTGAATTTTTTCCCCAAACTGAAGGCTCAGCAACTGCATCACAGATTTATACCATTACCACCACAAGGTTAGCACTGTTCTTGAAGCTGAAGCCAGAGGGTTAACAGAAGAGTCTCAAAACTAAAACATCATTCAGCAAAACAGCCTGACTTTCTATTCCAAATCACAGCATTTGCGAACAAAAATTAAACTCCAACTGAAACTGGTGCAGTTTTCCTATGCTGCAATTTTGTGAAGTCAGCTACCAGCACACCACCACAGGAAGCTCATATGAACTTATAAAGAATGCAACAAGGGAAGGCAAACCATGTACCAGGCTAATACATGCCTGCAGCTCCTGCCTCATGGACATAAGATACAGGCAATGCCATTCTACCAGTAAACCTACAATAACCTTCAAAAAAGCACCTGTGAACTCTGATTTTACCCTACAATATTCAGATACAGGACAATTTGACACTCATAATGAGTTGATTTTCAAGACCCTGTTAACACACCAACACATTATATTTTAATTTATAATCACAAATCAAAAGAATAATGAGCTGTCTGTACATAAGAAGCTACATAAAATTTGAGACAGCCTTTAAAACTTATGCTAAAAGTGTAGTGTGGTCACAAACAACCTACATGGATAAAATACTTAGTGAATACTGTCAGTATGCACAGTATTAGCATTCATCCACTTGGTGAGTTTGCAAATAAATTATGCGTTCAGTACAGCTGTAAAACAGGGACTGTGAATTTCAGTTTTCAACAACTGAAATCAGAAAACTGATGTTAACTCAAGAACAATGAATAGATACTGGGGGGTCAAGAGAGCACAACACTGAAAATAAACACATAAATCATACAGCTGCCTTCTCTCCAATGTCCTTGGTCATCCCTCCCCACTCACAGCCACCCTTCATTGCCAGCACCACACAAGTGAACCCTGGCATTCAACAAGACAAGCAAGCAAGCAAACCACCCATCATTCAATGCCATCAACTGGTATGTTAACCACACACACCAAACTACCATTCCCTCTAACATTCCTTTTTTACTACTGGCATCATGTGAAATGCTGCCAGCAAACAGAGGGCAGAAAGGGAGAGTTAACAGGCAAGAAAAATCAACCTCTGTATGCTTTGTGTAACCACCAGTTTACTTCCTTTGCTTCCAAGCCTCTGCCTTCACAGCAGGCATGGAGAAGGGGGTGGGGTGGGGGGTTCTTTGATCTCAGCCTCCTGTTAACCCATAGACATAGTTAGGAAAGAGCGATTTTTCATGTCACTGCCCTAAATGTAGGTCACAGTAAATTAAAAATTAAAAAAATGGTATGAAAATTGTAATGCTCAACGGAAGTTATCATCATGGAAAGTTTCAAAGATCAGTCTAAAACAGCTTGATAAATACAATAACATTCTAGTCACAATTGACTACACATTACAAATGAGTCCGTTATCTGCTTTACAAACCAAAGGCACGGGCATGGAAAGCTTCTCTTTAAAAAAAATATATACTGGCCATGCATGTAACAACCATATATAAAGTCTGACCTCAACTGAATCAGAACTCACAACTGTCGGTCTGATCTGCCCAGCACTGCTCTGACAAGGACACATGGTCAAGGCCACCAAAAACTGGCAGTCAAAAACCAACTGAAAAATTAGACATCACTGTGACAAAAAATATTCCATTGTTTAAATTTTTGCAACAAAGTTTCTGCCGCAACCAGCTCTGGCTGGACAAACACTGATTATCTTACACAATAACACAATTTTTATGCAAGGCAAAAATGAAACAAATTGTAAACTCACCTTATTTTTGGCTAGTTGCTATCGTTGAAAGAACAGCGTAAGTCATGTAAAAGCCAGGATGTACGCGCTAAGTAACAACTGTCAATCTGATTTTTGAAGATCCAATGAAAAGTATCGCACAAAGTTGCAAATGGACACGAAAGGAGTGTTTGGTGCATAAAGCCAACATTTTAACGGCCTATGAATAACAGATTAATACTCTGAATATTCACTTCCAAGCATTAAAGGATAGTTGTTACTGTTGCTTGCCTTCAGTTTCAACTGCTGCATCACTCTGTGGCCACTGACACTGACTCAAATGCTGCTCACCCTGAAGATGATTAACCGTTTACAGTGAGTGTGGTCCAGACATGTTACAATCAGGTGTTGTATTTTCAACCTTTGTTTTTACAAAGAGAAAAAAGAAAGAGCTCTGTTTCATAATCATTCAAAAAACATTCTTTTGTTTATGCTCGATAAAAGAATGTTCAACAAAGAATTGGCAAAGGGGCATGAATCATGTAAGACATGGAGAATCAGACATACTGACACTAGTGACAGTCCCACTTTAGCTAGCTATAAATGACCAAATTTAACTCCAGTATCTTGCAACGGTTTTCTTCAACATGCTCAAATGCTTGAAATGAAGAAATGCTGGTACAAAAATCAACAACCAACAACATGTGCATGCCAAAATGCTGAAGCATATGCTTTGGATGCAAATGTTTCTTAATTTGTGTTTTCTTTGTTTCTTCATAATACCATTGATTTGTATATATATATATAAATATATATGGGTATTTGCGCATTGAATGTTTTTCTTTATGTTGTAAACCACTTACTTAGTCTCCAACAGCGATCTATAAACTCCCTACAATTATTCTCAAGAGCAGCTTCTGTCACTCACAGGCTTACATGAAACTGATTCATGACACATCGGTCAACATGCCGCAATTCTCCACAAGAAAGCACATTATAATGCCTCTCTTAATAAACACACTGACTTTAGGTACTGGAGGGTTTGCTTCTTTTTTTCTTACCTGAACTGTATACCCGATACCAGTAATTTCAATGTTCTGGGAAACAGTGGCCTGAACTGTACATTTTATACCAGAAAATGTTATTGTTCATAGAGACAAAGGCCTCGTATTTATAATTTTCACTTGAAATTCAGTGTTTCAGTGACACGATACGCGTTACACTAACAAGAGTGACAGCAGCAAGAACTGCATCCTGACCACCTCACCACTCTTCAACACCATCAGTTATCACAACAGCCTGTACTGTGGGTATTAGTCAGCCCCAAACTCCCTCCAAACTAAACAAAACCAAACCAAAATATATGTTCAAATAAAGGTACATGTATGCAAAAAAAATAAGGGGTAGTTGCCCGATGCATTTGCTAGAGCCAGACAGAGACAACATGTCTGCATGTTTACGTATGGTCTGTATATGTGTTGCATCATTGTACAACTGCATGAATGTGAGCATGTACACCAATGAGTGTAGGTAGGACCAGCCTCTCTTTAGCGCTGGGAAACATGGTCGTCGCGAGGCAAATATTGTTCATTTTCAACCTGACATATTTGCCTTGTTCTGTGCAGTTTGTCAATAAAAACTACTGTCACGCAAAAAACGATATTTTTACGACCTGTTGATGCCATTATTTTGTGCGTGAATGATGTATTGTGAGTTTGGAAGAAGTTTTAATGAACACACCAAGCAGTCAGAAACCGAGCGTGGTTCTGACATTGAAAGTCAGATGAGCGAGGTCGGAAAACGGTTGCGTTCGGAAAACCGTTGGGAACTTTTACAAGAAAAACGTACAGACATGAAGTTATACTTTTTAGAAAGAGGAATTCCCGTAGATTTATCCATTATAAAATTCGTTAAAATTCTTCGTTTTCGACTTCAGCAAAAATTGAGTTGAAAAATACGTTCATTTTTACCGAAAATTTAAACCAAGAAAGTTTGAATGCACCATTCTGAATTTGGTATCACTGGAAAGACGAATTTTCACTCTTTAAAATGGTGTATCGTTTGATCCGGAAGCGAGTTCTTGTAAAAGTTCCTGTGCAACGGAAATTGGAGACCCCATAGATTTTGTTGTTTGTTCGAGTTGCGCGATCGCTAAAGTCTGCGACGACACGAGCAGCGCAAAAGATGCGCACCCTAGAGGAACTGGAAAGAAACCGTGGTAAGTTTTTTATTTTAGCGATAACTAGGTGAGTTTCCAACACAACCATAACTGTATTTTTGTGCTGTTGACATCTCTTTGAATGCAATTGAAGCATATTCGTTGTGGTCTGGTCATAGTTTGAACAACATTACAGAGTTATCTTCTCATTAGTTCCTCCGAAATGCAAACCACTATAAAAGTATTATAATTTCTTTCCCCGTAAATCCAAATTGACAAAAACGTGATTTATGGTGTATGTTCTCAACAGTGAATTTTTTCAAAGGAAATTTAGCAAGTGAATGATTAAAAAAAAATTTTTTTTGTTGTTCTTGTCAAGGACAATAACTCTTATTTAGCTAGCAGACGATGCAGTCACGACCCACATGTTTCTTTTACAGTAGATCTGCTCATCTAGACAAAATGAAATAAAAGCGAGCCACCAGCCAAAATTAATGTTGTATTGAGAGTTTGGAATTATATTTGCTTCTGAAGAATTTATTTCTTGTTTTTTCCCCTTCTTTCTCTTCCACTTTTGTGCACATGGAAGACCTGGCACACTGGCTAAAAAATTACATGATTCAATCTTTGCATATAATAATAATAATAAGGGTGGGGGGGGGGGGGGGGGGTAAAAGAAGAGAAGAGTAATAATGACAATTTTTTTTGTTTTTGTTTAACATTTTGCAAGCATGATTGACAAAACAAGACTATGGTAACAAGACAGAAGTAACTAAGTCAGTAAGAAAGACTGAACAAGAAACAAAATGAAAGAAATAATCACACACACACACACACACACACACACACACACACACACACACACACACACACACACACACACACTTGAAGAGCCACATCAAATGTGGGGGTGGTAGGGGGTGGGGAAAATAAAATACTCAGAGCAACGTTAAATACATTTTTGAGTATATCATTTTTTTAATGTCATTGATGAGGGACTCCAATTTTTGTTAGTTTACTTTTTCTTAATGATCCAGGTCTTTTATCTAAACTAAAGTAGGGAAGTTTTTTGTTTTTAAGTATTGTCAAATAATGGCGAGAGTCACTCCCATCAGGTTTTTGCTTTTGGGATTGTTTCAATAGCTCAGACTGGTAGTAGTAGTCAGATATCTGAAAATTTGTTCTTGTCTCCTTCCTTCTGTTTGTACCTTTCTGATTTATTTATTTCTCAAGTTATTACTGCATGATTCACACAAAGTCAAGTAAGTGTTATTTACAACTAAACTTCAGAATTTGATGATTTAATTGGTGAGTATTAAGTGTATTTAATTGGTGAGTATTAAGTGTTAGTGTGCTGTATATGTTGAAATAAATCTTTTTTACCTGTTTGTTTATATATTTCTTTGTTAATGATTTCAGAGGATGATCAGTTTCATCATCTTGAGGAGAGAATTGGTCCTAGAACGTGAGGCAGGCCTCAACATCTACCACGAGGCCACACTTGGACTGCAGTTTTTAACTTCTTTTCCTCATTCAAACAAGTCTACATATATCTAAAATTTGCCTAAATTTCCATATGCTGTGCATTTCCCTTCTCTGATTAATGCTGAATCTGCAGATACCAGAACCATGGCTGTATCTCTTTCCATTCCAGAGTTTGATTTGCTTTAATGCTATTACCATCAAAAATTTGTGGTATATTTGCACCCTTTTTCTCATGGAAACTTGCCTCTGTAGGTAAAATTTAGCTTGCACTTCTTTAGACTTGTGAATTTGTATTGTCTAATTAATGCTGAATCAGTTGATACCAGAATTATGGTTGTACATCTTTCCATTCCCATGTTATGTTTGATCTTGTCATGGTACTGTCAAAGATTGGCGATTGGACAATGTCAAAATTAGTGATTTTTCCATTTGTGGCACTCTGCATCTCCATAATTTGAGTAAGGATGACTACTGAAAAATTTGTGTTTAGTCTATGTTGTGCAGACACTGTGTAAAACAAGCTGGGTGGATGTGTGACCAATACTTTTTATGCTAGAGCCATACAAAAATGGCATTTTGTAAAATGCACCTAAAATGATGACAATTTGGTTTGTGTACTTGCCTTGTGACCCTCTTTAATATCACATATTAATGGATTGCATTGCTTGCTTTTCAAAATTTGGCTGGACCTACCTAATGAGTGCTACTGTATATGTGTGTGTGTGTCACTGTGTGTATTTGTGTATAGTGTGCGTGCGTGCGTGTGTGTACTACAGCATAGTTACTGCATTGCACCGTATTGTCACTGTTTGAAATTGGCACTGCATATAGAATATACCATGTGTATACTTCCAGAGAGACATTTAATCTACGTTCTGTATAATGTACAACCATAACATTAACATAAGATCTGAGGTATAAACTTAAATGACAATAATGACTGAAGTGTTTAGCGTTTTGGGACACAACAAAACTCTGTAACTGACAAGTGGAAACACACACAAACACAATTACTGAATTACAATGACACAAAGAATGAAAGAAAAATAAGATCCACTAACTTCCATTCACACTTACACATAACGTATGGTACTGCCTGTGCATGCATATCTTGCAGTAACTGTAAGCAATGTAAGCTAAAATAAATAAAACGGAAAAACAAAACAAGGAAACACACCACAAAATGCAGACTAAACACTGCTGTGCATCAAACTGAGAAAAATAAGTGTTTACAGCCAAAACACAGGTCTACAAGTATAACAATTTTTTCTGTTGTTGCAAGCTGTGCCTGAAAGACCAGCTGTAAGAACATTTTGAAATTCAATGGACGGCAGATATACATGTATGTATATACCTGATCTGCTTAGACTTAGAGCAAGCTAATATAACTGGCTGCCAAACAAGTTTACCAATAATGGAAAAAGGAAGTGAAGAAGGAAACTGGGTCTTCTCACAGAATTCATGATTTGTACAGGCACAGCTTACTCTATGCTTCCACTTGGTGGAGACAGACCAGAATGATGATATTGAGGGGGGTTCTTAGCATGTATTTTTTTCCGACACAAGAGAAATCACACCCAGCACTGAGAACAGCAAAGAGTGAGTCCATTTTTAATGAGAAAAATAAAGGAACATGAGGGGGGTGGGGGGGATAACTTTTCCTTTCAGCATTCCCCCCCCCCCCCCCCCCCCCCCCCCCAGTAACATTGGCCATACATCTATGTGAATTTAAATAACACAGAGAAAGAATTTAATGCAAATTATTATTTGTTGCCAATGCAAGGACACAAAACATGAGCATAACAGCAACACTCTGCCTTTCAAAAAAACAAAAAAACAAAACAATGCACACTTAGTAAAAGTGCCAATGTCTAAGTGTGCATATGTTAAAAGCAATGAGGAACAAACTGCTGACAACCGTACAGACTAAACTAAAAAGCAAATGCTCAGTTGACTCACATTCAAAACAGGGAAAAAAAACTTTTGACACTTTCCAGCATGACATTAAACTCTTCCATAATCATAAAAATGGGTTACAGTTACAGTATTAAAAGCTGACCTGCCCATCATCATGCCAAATTGCATAGCCCTTGTGTAAGCAAATATCAAATAAAAGCATTTAGCTTTTTTGCCAAACCAAGAAACCTCAAACTAAAGATTCCAGTCAAGCCAGAACCAGTATCTATGCATTGTACACACTAGTACTAGTACTGGTACAGTGCATGTGACACTGCCCATGCACATAACAATCATGCTAAGTTTGGAGGCAATGGGATAAGAGCTTTTTAAAAAAATGCACACACAAATGTGGACTTTTTCTTAAGAATTTGTCTCCCCTCCCTTGTTCCAAAACATGTCAGTAAATTTTGTGCTTCTTGAAAATCCACAAGGTGCAAATAAAAGCTGAAGCTTTTGGCATTATTGCTATTCCCTCTGTGGCTCATTCTGTCACAAAGCTTGCCAGCACTGTTGATCTGAAGTCATCATTCATGAACTGGGCTACATTCACATGATGTTCCAGATGATGGTGTGGGTGCTCCTTCCATTGTGACACCTGCCTCATCTGGAATTAAATGGAATAAAGCATTAAGATTTAATAATAATTAAACAGAATAAAGCATAAAGATTTAATAATAATAATGGTCATTTCTATAGCACCATATCGCACTGACAAGGGTGAACACACTGCGCTTTACAAGGTCAACAATAATGTATACATTAAAACCTCAAAAATAAGAAATTATATTGTATTCCTCATGTGCATGCGCAGTCTTTATATTTAGCCATGAAACAGAAATACATACTGCAAAATAAAATTGAAAACCCTAAAATTCATTAGACAGAACACACAATCACAGAAACCGCGGGGGGGGGGGGGGGGGGGGGGGGTGTTTACAGATGGAGAAGTTCTGAGAAGTACCGTGGTGCAGTGCCTAGCAGCTAGTCATAACAGGGTGGCTGGGCCTTCTGTTTTTCTGCTACACAAACCAGGAATTATCTCCCTTCCCTCTGTGCCTGGGTGAGAATCATGGTAAGATTGTCAAAATTAATGGTGGATTCACTCTGATGCTTTAGTGACTGTTTTTGTTCCAATACAGAAAAAGGCACAGCAACCTGAATTTTTTAACTTCCCCATCTCTGTTTCTCTTAATGTCCTTTAGCCTCTGAGCAGCGTATTTTTCAGGCTCATTTTTTTTACAGACTCAGGGTATTTTCTGGATCAGTGGATCTCTGATTTCATATTGTTTCATGCAGACCTCTTCTTGATGTGCACAGACCAACCAAAAAGGATAGGAAATCAAAATTTAATTTAAAGGCAAACTTTCCACCTTTACATATTATTTTTGCAACTTGTTTCAGAGAAAAGGGGCATAAGGAGGGAATGGGGGCATTCAACAGTTGACCAGAAGGTAAAAAGATTTCACACCCAACAAAGCATAAACTCTGAGGCAAAACAAAACTGAGAAAACACACTGTATTTTCCTGCAAAGAACACTGAATGGCATGTCAAAAGGCATGTCATAAATGTAATCATTTCAGCCCAAACAGCAAAAAAATAAAATAAAAAAATAAAAAAGTTTCCAAAGTAATTCATATTTGTGACTAAGACCAAAAGCTTGTTTTAATCTGTACTCAGCAACATCAGTCTATACATCTGGTCATAAACGACACGATTTAAGCATCACGTCAAGTATAAATAATTGGTCAAGTTATACTATTATTATTTTTATTACAGTAAACTGATTATCAACTCTAAAATGCGATCAATTTAAAGCTGAACTGTGGCACATTTTCAAGTGCAACATCAAAAAGTAAAGAAAACAAAAATCACTCACCATCCCATCTTGTTGATGCCACAAATGTTGAAATTGAGAACATGGTCATCCGACAATGATAAAGCAAAATTCTGGTTCACAAATTCACCATTTCAGCATGCTGAGGGCTGTTTCACACAGGTTAAAACAAAAGTTTCAATTATGAAAAATGGACACCCTCCCACCCCCCACAAAAAAAGAAGAAACCCACCAGAAATGGTCAAAACTCTGCATCACCATAATGTGTGAACAATTTTTAAACTTGCCTCTGCTGTAACATTTGTGCATATATTAATGGAGAACAATCATCAGGTAACGCCCTAATTATATTTCCTCTTGTAGCTGTGTGACTACATAGTGTGCATGTACATGACATGTTTCATCCCAAAATTAGAAGGCTCAGGATGTATGTACTACTGCAAAGGGAATCAATCAGACATTTTTTTAAAGCAACAGGACATGATGACAGATGACATAAGCTCTTAAATATGCAATACCCCCTTCACCCATTTTTTTCTTTTTCTGGGTAATGTGGTTAAAGAAAACATCTCACATTATCATGTTGTGCACTTTTACAGAATAAACAGCACAGCTCAAGCCTAATATAGTGAGTCACAGTGTGTGTGTGTCACTGTGTGTGTGTATGAAATGTTGCACAATGACCACTTAAACGACACTATATATATATACATATGACTTAGTGCCAAAAGGTGCGCAAATGGGGGGTCGGATTTTTGACTGTCAATAAAATCTGTTTCAAACACTTTGTCTTCTTGCTGCTTTGTGCGTGCGTTCGTAACTGGTCACTATCACAATGAAAACAATATGAGCTCCAAATCTGGAGCAGATGGAGAAATATTATTTTTTGAAAGTGAAAAGTGGCACGAAATTTGACCCCTGAAAACGGACACATTCACGGTGAGTGCTTTAGATACTTTCATTCACGTACATGACGAATCAAAACATTACCTCAATCACCAATTTGCACAGAGGAGATATCGCTTTACACAGTGCATATAAAATTGATTATCACTAAGTTTTGTTTTTGGAGTTCGAGGCTCTAAAATATCCCTCAGTTGAACATTATGTGTGTTGATATGTTTCATGACCAGCATCCACAGACAATCTAGTGCAGAACAGACTTTCTCTTCTGTCGAAACTTTACTCCAGTCACTGGTGGATGACTTCATATGTGTTCATTCAAAAAATGCATTGCTCACTCACATCCTGTCAACTTTATTTTCAAGTACCTCTGTCCTCTTTTCTTGGACACCTTTTGGCACTAAGTCATATAATAGTGGATAGGGGAAAATGGGAACTCTGTGTGTGTGTGTGTGTGTGTGTGTGTGTGTGTGTGTAAAATGTTGCACTATGACCATTTAAAATATTATAATTAAAATGATAGGAAAAAGGGGAAATTGATGTGATGTACATCATTTAAATTCATTAATGCTCATCCTCTAAGCTGTTCTTCTGTAAATCAAAGATTCAACAAATTTACACAAATTACAGGCAGAAGGGCACATCATTAATAATGTCACCTAAATTTAAGTGGACTTGCAGGAACACCAATCCTCTACATCCAAGGACCGATGCCTCCTTAAACATACACCAATGGCAGGTTACTACTACTAGCCCACACACAACTCAAGATTTTCAAAGCATACATATATTTGTTGCCTGACAGTGAAACAATAACTGACTCTACACAGGCATCTAGTGATGACATTTTCTAACCCTGCAGTTGGTTTGTTACTGGCTGTCCCATCTAATATACTCTTGATTTTGTATGAAAACAAAACACCTTATTTTGATCTGTCTCAAACATGACTCCCAAAATTAAAACTGCACTGCCCCTGCAGCAAATTCTATTTTCTTCAGCGGTATCGTATTTGCCAGAAAATGAACACTTGTCAAATAAGACCTAGGGGAAGTTGCTCTCTTGTATTTATGAAGTTGATGCATAAAGCAACAACTGTGCCGAAGACCACTGATTAATGTTCCCTGTCACTTCCCTTACTTAGTTATGATGATGATTTTTTTTAATGGAAAAAAAATTAACACAGTTTATTTATAAACGCTGACTGCTTTGTCCAACTAGAGAGAAAAAAATCTGACATCATCTTCATTACAGAAAAGGTTTTGGACATTTTGAAGACGTATCACAATCAGTATCAGTCTGCTGACCAATGTCTGATGCTCATATTACATGAATCCCAGCATGAATGGTAACAGATAATCATAAAGTGTAACAGAATCAAAAACATCAGTTTTTTACCCACTCAAGGTCAAATATTAAAAACAACTGCCATTTTTTCAATATCAAAATGATTAACTAATTAAGAATGGGGAAAAACAAGCAAATTTTGCCCACAATGCACATACTTTAAGCTGTGTGCAAATCAACATTCATAATCATACAAAGTTCGAGCATATGAGCTTATTCTTATCTGAACTTGCAAAATGCAACTTTCTAATGCTGTTGTGACCATGAATATTAGTCGAAACACCAGATTAAACTCTTCTCTTTTTGTTTAAATAAAAAATTATGGACAGAAACAACCAACAACCCAACCTCCAAAATAATCCAAAACAACAAATATTACATGGGGCCATATGACAGCAAATTGTGCATACCACCTACCAACAATCATCTCCTAGCTGTTCAACAACAGCCTCTAGTTCTAAATGAAAAATACTGGAGCTCTGGAGAAGAAGAAAAAAAGAAAGGAAAAAAAAAAGGAATGAGAATGGACAATTAGCCAAAAAGTTACAAGACAGAAAGAGCAACAGGACTAAGTAAAAGAAATGAAGAGAGAAGATAGGAAGTCGAGTGAAAACCCTGAGATTTCAGACGTGACAGGGATATCAGGCATCACCATCAGGAAAAACGAAAACTGTAACACAGGTTACATGTCCACAAATTTAATAGGTCTCATATAAACAGTATCACCGAGAACAAAATATCTGTAACTGACCAAGCAGGAGGGAGGAAATGTATTAATTATCTCCCTTGACCACACTGACCTTACACCACTGTGACAAAAAATAAAACAACAAGTGCTAATTAATATGAAATGATTATGCTTGATAAGTTCAACCAAGAAAAGTCTGACACAGAACTTTGACAGTGTCCAAGAAAAGCCATACCTTAATGATTAACATGAACTGCTAGCCAGCTGGGTGTAGGAGAAATGTTCGCTGATAAAGTGTTACACCCACACAGCTGTTAATGGACATGGTTTACCACCCCCCCCCCCCCCCCCCCCCATTTGAATAAATGAGTAAAATGACTGAAAAACAGAACGCTGAACCACACAAAGTGACAACAATTTCAACAAGGGAGTTAATTAGCACTCAAAAGATGCCACATGAACACGACAAAGACCTGAGTCTGCTGCTGTAACTCTCACCTGGCATGCGAGTCAATATAAAGTACATAAACTGATAAAGTGATAATCCCAAGAGAACAATTTAGTCATGGACAATGGCCACAACATCAACCACAACACACACAAACACCTAAATAATGGAGCATAATATATGACTGACTCACAGACAGAAAACTGCCACAGAATAATCTTAACCCTGGGAAACAGCTACTGCGTGTACTGCCATGCACCAATGCTCTACAGAGTCTGAGTCTGATGTGCACCACAGCTTGCAAAAATCCTTCCAATGGTTTTTGCATCGTGTGTGTGTGTGTGGTATAGGTGAGCAAACTGCCTGGTTGAGCATTTGTCCAGTCACCAGTCAGCCACAAACTTATCATTACATATCCTCACTTTTTCAAGCCGAACAAAAATGAACACAGTCACACCTGAAGCAATGATCTGCATAATCACACATGTAAGCAGTCTAAATGTTTGATGCACAGCAACTATGGGGAGGGCCAGGAAAAAATACAACAAAACCTACCTCCACTTGTAGATGGTGTTGCTTGGACATCAGTGGATGGACCAGGTACAGGAACAGCTGAGACCGGAATGGCTGAAGTTGGAATACTTGGGTTAGCATGTAGCATAACAGGAAAAGGTTGCTGCTGCTGCTGCTGCACTGAATCACCACCAGCAACCAGCTGACTGCCCTCTATCTGACCCACACGATCCAGACTTTCCATCACCACATTGCTGAAGTCTGGTGTCTGGATATCTGCAACATGAGATGTACAAATATTGTCACACTAAAACTAGTGTAAATGCCAAAAGTTTCATAAGAATCATGCCATGAAAATCATCAGTGTTTGGGTACCTGTAACTGTAATATAAAACAGTTTCTAGTGCTAGTGACTAGTCTTGCAACAAAAACAATCTGGTATTGCTGTTAGCATGCTGCTGAACAGTTCTGAGGGTATCTTTCAACTGTAACATAAGCTTTACACTGTAGTTATTGAAACTGGAGTTTCTCTAATAAAACCCTGCTGTGACAGTTGGGTGCTGCTCAGAAGTCAAACGCTGGGAGACTTTTTCAGGAACTTCCCAGTACAAGTGTAGCAGCATTAAAACTCAAGTATCTTCCCAATACAAAACAGAACAATTACAATAACAAGCAGAGGAATTACAAGTGTAAACAAATTACGTAAAACAAGTGATTAGAGCTTTGCAAGATCTTTCTTTAGAATAAAATAAAGCCATGAAAGGCAATTTAGGCATTCTGTTCATGCCATACAACTTTAGGTTTGGTCAGGTAAGACTTTTCTCATAGAGTACTCCCAAAATATAACTTGTAGTTTAACTTTTCCGAACCCTATGAGTATGACTTGAAGATGAGGTCAAGGTCACTGAAACAGGTATGATAACATAGTCCAGTAATGGTTAAATTCACTGGGAAGGGCATGAGCATATATATGTTTCAATGACACTATGCATACACTACACAGACACACAAGAGGCTTCGTTTGTTTTTAAATGAAAATAGATAATAATATAATAATAGTGACCTGTACTTTCAGTTGTATCACTTAATTTTACTCCATTCTTTTGTCTACCCGACACCACCCTTCCACAGTTATACAACTTTTGTGTATTACTATTAGTTCCAACTTCTTAAAAATAAAAAATAAAATGCTGCACAGTCACCTTGCCCAACAGCCATCGAAGAGCTGTCCCCAAGGCAGACTGAAGGTTCTTCAGGCTCTTCCTTGATCTCTATCACACCAAAATCAGGATTCTGTATGGCTGGGGTTGAATTAGCATCGTTGCGGCTACGTTTGGCTGCTGGAGACAGCATTTTGTGAGAGGAGGTGTTTTTACGTCGTCTGTCAAGACTGTCTTGCATGCAGGTTGTTGCTGGTTGCCACTTTTCTGGCTTGACGTTGAGCAAATGGCTGGAGTCCTGTGGAGCACTGCATTTCCCTGAGTGAGAAGAATCGCTGCTATCACCAACATGAGTCGAATTGAAAGAATTGTCAGGTTCTACACTGGATACATCCGGAACTGGAAGTAAGGTAACAATATTCAAAGGATCAGAGTCATCTATTCGAGGCACTTGGTGGGACTTTCGACGGTTAGGTCTCGGTGTGTCTGATGACTGCTTTGTTGCAACATTTGGTGGTGGATGAGAATGATAGCTGTGGCTCGCAAACAATGTAGCACCTTCACTGACTGATTTGCTGACTTCTTCAGTCAACACATAATTGAACTTCACATTGCGATCAATGTTCAGATGAATGTGGCCTATGACTTCAATGCTTGATGTGAAGTTAATGTATCCGTTGCAAAGGGCTTGAATGGACTTCACCAATGAAGAAACAAAGCGGGTGGCCGTGTCTTCATCCATCCCAGCTTATGCTTCACTTCAGGAACTTTTGTCTGTGGCAACAGAAAAGCACAAGATTATGTAACCAACACACAGTTAAATTCTTATTTAACAGAATGCAAGCTGCTACTGTTTGGTGTTGCTGATTTTACACATTTTTAGCCATTTCAAGGCAAGGGATGCACATCAATCCAATACTATCAAAGGCTATGTAACGATCACATTCACAAATGTTCTACACAAGCCACACTGTAGCATGGAAGACTGAAAACAATTCTCTCATGCCAGAAAGAGTAATTATTCACGCAGTTGTACGTCAAGCCATACCATACTCAAAATGACACTTTGCTAGCAAATATGGTACTGTGGTGCGTAAACTGTTCCACAGGCCGATCCTGACAGCACATGTACACTATCAAGTATCATGATCATGTAACACTTAATATGCTAGCAAGTCTGAAAATAGTGAAAGATTAAAAAATATTTAAAAAAGAGTCAACTTGCTGAATGGCAACTTCTTACTCAAAACTCTAAAATCAGATTTATAAACTAGTTCTTTTTAGTACATAAATTTATATCCCATGAATGATTTAATGACTAAACAAGTTCAACATTTTCATGCATGATACATTTATACAATCATAGTTATACACAGGTCTAAATATTACAAGAAATGCTCTTTTTCACTGAACCGTTCAAGATCAGGTTCAGAAACTGATCAAAACAAAGCAAAACTTGAAACAAAAGAAAGTCAAAAGGGAAAATTATTTTCATTTTCCCTTCCTTTATGTTTCAAGTTTTGCTTTGTACACTATGTAAGTACTGTAAGCAGTGCAAAAGGCAGTATAGCCTGTAGTCACTACAAATTATAAAGCCTGTGTCTACAATTTGTACAAAGTACAATGAGATTATTGGTTACAGGCTGTCTCAAAATACATGGAACCCATGTCACTGCTAATAATTCTGCCAGTATTAATGTTCTTGCTCTATTTTTATTTATTTTTTCTTCAGATTTGAAGAGAGGAGACTGTAACAACTAATGATCATCAATCAAAATGCCTAGGACAAAGGATGAAAAAATACTTTGCATTACTACTTATTTGGAGACAAAATCATTCAAAACGGTACAAGCAAAATTTTGCAGGAAGTTCAACTTCAACAACTATCCCCCTAAAAACCCAAATTTCAAGCCACTGGATCAGTAAACAACCTCAACAAGAAGGCAGAAACACCCAGTTCTGGCAGGAAGCTGACTGCAAAATATCCAGATAATGTGAATGCAGTGAGAGTGAGACTCAGAGAGATTCCGTCAGAAGGAGCCCGAAAAAGTCTACCCAAAGCTGTAGCCAAGAGCTATGTATCCTTTGAGCTGACCTCAAATCTTCAGTTTTTGAGCGAGAGACCTCAAATCTTCAAATTTTTAATTGTTATCACATCAGACTCCAGGAAATGTTATCTTTTTGGGAATTTCTTGTCTGAGTAATAAATTATTATCATGTTAATGGGTTCCATCTATTTTGAGACACCCTGTACCTCAGCCACTAAAGATATCTATCTGTTATACTTTAAACATTTACTTAAACTTTTAGATAGAGTGTGCTTTCTATTCTTTCTTCCTTTTTATTTAAATTGTAAAGGAAATGACCTTCTCAAAAAACAAAAAACAAAACCAACAGGTAAAACCATCAAAAAAGTTATTCTAACTGTACACTTTAATTGAAACAAATAAAAAAAAATCAACAGGGCATTTTGAAACAAAATCTTTAATTTCAAGCTTTTATTTGGATCTCTTAGTTTTATCTCCTGGAGAATGGCCAGTCTTGGAGTTGGAATTGTACAAATCAAGTTTTGAGAAGACCAGTTCCTTTACACCGAACTGATTCAGTGATTGGTAACCAAGTATTTAAGTTTTAACACAAGTCCCAGCTGAGGAGAAAGTATCACTGGATTCTGAATATGCTGATAATACTTTAATAAAAACAACAAAAAAACAACTTGTTGAACAAACCAAATGCGAACTGTACAAACAAAAGAAAAAGCAAACACTGAAACAGAAGAAAAAAAGATTACATTAGTAATATTACTCAATTTACTTTCAAATACAATTTAAGTTTGAACTCACCTACCACATGAAATGAAAACTAATGGCAGTGTCATTTTAACTTCTATGTCACACAACATACACTAGTTTTGTTATTGAAAATAACATCTGAAATTGTAGTTTGGCTTTATGGGAAAATGTAGATCTATGTTTAGACTGTGACAGGAAAAAACAACCATGAAACAAAAACAAACCCCTGAGTAATGCATCATGGTACACTAGATCTAACTCAACTTATTACTGACATTGAAGTAACAATGTTTAACTTTAAATCTACCCAATTTCTTGTTTAACTAACTAACATCTACCTGAACAGTCCAAGTGGATTCTATTTTCCTCCCTAACACTAGTAACAGTAACACCAACGTGCTAATGTCAAGTTGATATCACTAATCATCCGTAACTTCCTAATCTTAGTTTACTTTTTTAGTGACCTATTTCATTTCCTAAATTAGTGCTTTTTACTTCCAACTGCCGCTTTATTTTCGGATTCTAAACGGTATTTGGAGTGCAAGTGCCACCCGTAAGTGGACAAAAATCAGACTTGAAGTTGAGCAAGTTGAACCTGAATTTGAAAGCGATAATTTTGGACACTAAACCTTCCTACTCCTAGTCTAGCGTCCTAATTTACTGCCTTATTTTACTTCTATTGTTCATTTTTAGGCATTCCAAACTGTGTGACCCAAAAGACTGAAAATGTGACCAAATATTGGACTCGAGTTAAAATGAAAACAATGATGTCGGATACTCAAAGGAATTGCCAACAGCACAAAGATCTAACTTCCATCAGTTGGGCCGAAATCAGCACACACACACGTGTGAAAACGTTCCATGGCAAACTAAAGTGTAATAACAAGCAAAAGCAATACACAACACCACGAAACGCATCCGAGTGCAGGCCGGTCTCCGCGCTGACCAGGATGCAGCGGCTAAAACGTGACCCAGATTTCAGCCACTTCGTAAAAACTCATCTTCCCTATTACAAAATGCAAACACATCTATTTGTTACACTGACTTACTAGTATGGTGGTGATGCGGGTGGTTGTGGCTGCAAACTTCAATGCTACTGCTGTACTTTTTGGGAGTGTAAATTTGCATCAAAGTAAGTTTAGATCTATCAGAATTGTCAACCCAGCGAACATGGCGGCAAACATCGCGTACGAGTTTCCCATAATGCATTGTCCCCCAAAGCGTGTTACCTCCCTTCGCCCAACTCCGGGCATCTTCTCGACTCGAAACGGATCAAAAGATAAACAATCTGTTGTGGAAAGTCTTTGTGTACTTCAGTATGAGAACAGTGAAAAAAGCTCGAGTCTGCTTGGAGCCTGCTGAACCAAAAAGGACAGTTCTGACTCAAATTTTAACAGCAAAATGCGACATAATTTCCGTTTTATTTTGATCAGTACCGCTCACTCAGAAGCAGACGACGCATGGCGCATGCATTTGCTTCTAGCCTGTTACACTTTAGCAGAAGCACGTCTCTCGAGTGCTCTCTCCCTTTCTCTAATCCTGGAAGGCTGGTAAAATTCTAACCAGTAGATCCGAGTCTGTGTGTGTGTGTGTGTGGGGGGGGGGGGGGGGGGGGGGGGGGAGGGGTCCAGAACCCGGAAACCATAGTTCATTTTTCGCTCGGTACAGTCGCATCACACAGCAGGATGGTCACACTGACACACAGCAGGAAGAGGAAGCAATAGAAACCAGGCCAGCAATGTTGTTTTGAGTGTTGCTTTACGTCCACAGAAACCGTAGGTTTATTAGGGACGGGAGCCCAGGACGGCCATCTCGACTTCAGTTCACACAGCTCCTGAGCTCTGACGGGCCAGCAAGGAAAAAACGGTAATACACACACACACACACACACACACACACACACACACACACACACACACACACACACACTGACACACACACACACACACACACACACACACACACACTGACACACACACACACACACACACACACACACACACACACACACACACACACACACACACAAGACGTTTCCCCTGGCACTGGGACAAGGTTTGCAGGTCTTGCTGAAGCGGGCAAGTTCAGCTTTTAGTCGACAGAGAAGAGCCTTAGACTAGCAAGATGTCGGAATTGTGGTGTCGGTGCCATAGCCGCTAAAATTAGTGATTTACTTGGTAGCAGAGGGACTGCCAGTCAAGGTATGTCTTTTTAAACGAAAATAGTTTTTATTAAGCTAAGTTAAAGTAATGGTGGCGGTGGTTGTGGTGTGTGCGTCAGTTTTTGGCAGTTCAAGTTGTGTACTGAGCGAGACGGTGTGCGCTTTACCGGGTGTGTATGAGGTATAACGGGAGACGGTGTGTGTGTGTGTGTGTGTGTGTGTGTGTGTGTGTGTGTGTGTGTGTGTGTGTGTGTGTGTGTGTGTGCGCGCGCGCGCGCGCGCGCGTGCGTGTGTGTGTCTGATTCTTAGCGTCAAGTCACTCATGAGATATTTAATCAACACTTTTTAGTGACAGCTGTCACGTTATGTCAGTCCTCTCACTCCATTACTAGACTCGACAAGAATCAGTCACACAGTGAATTACTGAAGTATTTATTCAGTGTGTACCAAAAGATGATGCCTAGGCCGGGAGGGAATGACATCCAGTGCAGAGCAGCAGGGAGCAGGGAAGAGACAAAGGGGCGCGGGCCCAGGGGGAAAACTGAGGCTGGAGCATATCTACACACCTCAAGGGATCCAGACTGGAACAGGCCCATCAAATCAGGCCTAATTGCCTTGGCTATAAATATGGCCACTGGTTATAACACTTCCTTCCCACTTAGGCTGGAACTGACGACGCCCGATACCGATTCAGACAATACGAAGTCGAAACCGAAGAATGTTCGTCAGTGGTGACGAACACGAGGCCGAAACTGCGAAAACAAAACGAGAGAGTGTTTTTTGATGATTGCCTCTCCGAACATTCTTCAGCCTTGTCTGTGACCGGCACAGTCAGTGCTTTCAGTGATCCAGTCTCTCGGGAGGCTTCCGAGCCGTACGGCGGGCAGGGTAGCGTCGTCCTGGGCTGGACCTGTCCGGTTCCTTGGCTGGGGTTGTCGCGGCCCATCCCTTTCTCAGGCTGGTTCCACGCTTTGGCAGGTGTGCCGGGAACCTCCGCTGTCCTTGATGCGTCGGCTTCTGGCCGCACAGGCGGCAGCACCTCTGGGGTAAGGTCAAGGGTGTGTGCGGGGTTACGCACCTCAGCATCTGGACTCTTGGAACTAAGCGGTTTTTCGGGAATTGTCGCTGCCAGCTGTGCGTCGTTGAATGGGGCCGTTTCCGTGGCCGCCACTAGGTGATCGATGTGGACATGGCTGACCTTGTTGATTCGAACTACGACACAGGGCCAAGGCGCTGGATTACTTCACCTTGGGCCCACTTTTCCTGCCCACAGAACAGGCGCCGCACGGCGACTACGTCTCCTGGCAGGATACTACGCAGCCTCTTGGTGTTGTGATCATGTGCCTGCTGTTGTTGCTGCTGCTTCTGGTGCATCGCTGTCTCGAGGTCCTGGAAGCGAAGGCCACCGGGCCGTGTGTCCCATCTGGCATTTCGTGACTGAGGACGGCTCCCAGTCCCACGGATGACGCATCACACTCCAGTCTAATTGGGCGTTCTACGTCGTAGTGTGTGAGTACGCTGGCCGACGTTAACAGCTGCTTGGTCCGCTGAAATGCAGTCTGGCATTCCGTCGTCCAGCACCGTGGTGTCTGCTCTTTGAGCAGAGTACAGAGGGCTCAGCTCCGTCGAGAGGTTGGGCAAGAATCGAGCGTAGTACTGGATCATGCCTAAAAATGCACGCAATTCTGTCACGTTCGTTGGGCTGCGAGCTTTCACTTTGTCCGGGAGTGGCCCCCAGGTATTCCACCTTCTCTTGGGCGAATTTGCATTTGCTCCTCTGGAGTCGCAGTCCGAACTCTTCCAGCCTCTGCAGTACTCTGTTCAGTCTCTGCAAGTGCTCTTTAGTGGTAGTGCCGGTCACTTGCGGTTCATCCAAGTAGACGACCACGCCCTCGATGCCCTGCAGAATTTGTTCCATACTCTTCTGGAAGAGGCTTGGAGCCGAGGCCACGCCAAAGGGGAGATGCAGGTACCTCTAGAGCCCTTTGTGTGTGTTGATGGTGAGTAAGGCTTGCGGTGGTTCCTCCACCTCCATCTGGTGGTATGCGTTGCAGAGGTCGAGGGTAGAGAAGAAATGGCCCCCAGAAAGCGTGGCAAACAAATCCACTGGCCTTGGAAGTGGGTACTTGTCCACCTGCAGTTGAGGATTAAGGGTCACCTTGTAGTCACTGCAGATCCTGATGCCGTTTTCCTTCGGCACCACAACGATGGGTGTCGCCCAGTTGCTCGTCTTGGTTTTGACGATCACTCCCTCCTTCTCCAGGTTGTCCAGCTGCTCTTCCACCTTGGGTCTGAGCGCGTATGGCTCTGGCCTCGCCTTCATAAACTTGGGTGTAGCCCCTGTCTTCAGCTGTAGCCTGGCACGCAAATTCTTCATCGTGCCCAGTCCATCATGGAAAACGCCTTCATGTTTCTCTAAGACATCCTCCAACTTGAGACGGTCGATTTGGAAAACTGTCTTCCAGTCCAGATGAATCTGTGCCAGCCAGTTTCTGCCCAGTATGGGTCGCTGACCACTGACATTAGCCACCAACAACTCCAGTTGGTGCTTACTCTCTCCATAACCCACTTCCACCTGGCATGTTCCTAAGAGTGGCAGGTTCTCAAGACCGTAGTAGTTTCTTCCAGTTTCTGACCACCGAGCAGCCTGTCAAACGTGTCCCGGCTGACAATGGTTCTAGCCGACCCTGTTTCTATCTCCATCTCCAGCTCTGTGCTGTTGATGGTGAGGGTGACTGACCATGGATTCCCGCCGCCGCTGCTGTGGTGAAACAGGGACGTGCGAGTGTCACCAGCATAGCTGAAACAAGCATCTCGAATTTGAAAAGTGAAAAGCCCCTCAACGGTTTGAGGATGCAACGTGCCGCAGTGACGATTGCCCGATCAACGGCCGGCCGGAGACGATGCCTTCTCAGGCCACCCGCGGCCGCCGCCATCTCTCAGCTTTCAAAACAGTGGTGGCGTCAAATCACTGAGGTATGTTTGCCGCCGTATAGTAAGGCTGATTATACTATTTGTGATCATTGTATAGTTAGAGCAGTTTGGGGGGACAGTTAGATATTTTTGTGGTTACGCTGAACCGCTCTGGGTGAGTGTGACAAAGCGGCAGTTCTGCCGCCGTCTCTGAATGCCGCAAGTAACACCGTGGCTACACACACACACACACACACACACACACACACACACACACACACACACTCACACACACTCCGAGCACCGCTTTCCGAAGGAAGGATGTCGTAAAACCAGTGCTTGGAGTTTCACACACACACACACACACACACACACACACACACACACACACACACACACACACACACACACACACACACACACTTCCCGACTCGTTTTCCCGGCACCCCTTCTCCAAACTGTCGTATCTGGTTACGTCATTGAAGAGACTGTCTCGGAGTCCGCGCGCGCGTCTGTCTACCGAATTTGCCCCTAATATAGTGCGCGCGCGTATGTGTGTGTGTGTGTGTGTGTGTGTGTGGTGTGTGTGTGTGTGTGTGTGTGTGTTGTGTGTGTGTGTGTGTGTGTAGTGTAGTGTGTGTGTCTTGCTAAGCATTGCTGACAAAAGTCGGATTCTCGGTTGAATGAATAAATCATCGGGCATTTTAAAACAAAATGATTTAATCCTTGGTTTTAAGTTCTGATTTGACCATTTCTACCAGGAGATCGGCCAGCCTTTTGGCC
>OY757542.1:25467950-25490050 GCA_963584105.1 Alviniconcha strummeri
CGAAAAGAAGGATGCCGACGACCCAGACGAAGCACCTAACGCCAGCGCCGACGCGGCCATCGGCTCCAACCGCCAAGGCGCCAGACTGGCCAAGTTCGCAGTTCCAGCAGCCATTGTGGGAGGCATCGCAGCGGTCTTAGCAGCTCCCGTGGTTGTGGCAGCGGTAGGGTTTGGAGCCGGAGGAATCGCTGCAGGATCCGCTGCAGCCGGCATGATGTCATCGGCTTGGACCACCGGGGTGGGGATGGGGGTAGTGTCCACCCTCCAGAGCGTGGGGGCGGCAGGCATGGGGGCGGCCGGTATGGCGGCCACAGGGGCGGTGGGCGTGGGGGTCGGAGGGGGAATCGGAGCTCTGTACACTAAGTTAACTGGCCGCGAGCATAGCGCCGAGGAGCCAAGTGGTGAGGGTGGGCCCCACAGCAAGGGTGGAACTGATGGCAAAGGTGAACCAGGTGGCAAGGGTGGACGTGACGGCAAAAGTGGATCAGATGGCAAGGTCTGGCCAGATGACAACGGTAGATCTGGCTAGGGTGGGTCAGGTGGCAAGGGTGGAGCAGAGGGCAAAAAGGGAAAAATGAGAGCTAAGCACACACACACGTACACACAAACACACACACACACGCACGCGCGCGCGCGCGCGCGCACTCACACACACACACACACACACACACACACACACACACACACACACACAACTACGCACGCACGCACATACACACAATGCATGAAAGAATGATTACACCGTATTCGACTAATGCATATTATGAACATGTAAAACTATAAGCGATGGATATAATGTGATTTAGAAAGTGGAGAGAGAGGGAGAGAGAGAGAGAGAGAGAGAGAGAGAGAAGTATGCGAAAGACAGCTAAACATGAGGGGATCTCCATCAATCGAGGATTAAGATGGGCATTGATGAGAGCCATTTTAATGTTTGATTAATTGTGAGGGACAAAGTCACAAGATGTGTCCATAGACCACAACCTTTGAAGAGAAAGGAGAGTCGAAGCGGATTCGAACCGAGGTCCCTCTCCTTACCAGCCTAACGCCTTACCGCTTGGCCAGACCGGCTCCCAGAGTGTAGTGCAAACTCCAGGCACTGGTTTACGACATCCTTCCTCCAAGGAAGGTGCCGGAAAGCGATGCTCGGAGTGTGGGTGTAGTGCAAACTCCAAGCACTGGTTTACATCTTTCCTGCAACCACTGCTGTAGGGTCCAGAAAACTCAGCTAACGAGCAGTTTTTCGTTGATGCTCAAACAGTAGTAAGTTTGTGACAAACAACTCAAATAAAACAAGGCGTGACAAGAACCGGCAAGAATGGCGTTTTTCGTTTGGCTCGCTCTCTCAGCCTGTGCCGGCTGGCTGTGTGTGTGAGTGTGTGTGTGTGTGTGTGTGTGTGTGTGTGTGTGTGTGTGTGTGTGTGTGTGTGTGTGTGTGTGTGTGTGTGTGTGTGTGTGTGTGTGTGTGTGCAGTAAGGAAGCTAAAAGACTGCGCAACGAAAGAAAAGTGAAAATCACGGTGAACGCACTCGCACACTCACAGTGCCCAGCAGACACAAACACGCACACACAACAACGGACCCTTTTGTCCCCAATATGTCGGCCCGACACCTGAGGAGGTTAAGTCCCTCATCATCAACGGACCCCAAAACACAAAATGCCGCCCAACTTTCCATCCTTTGTTTTCTTGACTGTTTGTAAAAACCTTTGTTCTCTGTCAAGTTTTCAGTCAGTGTGACAAAGACACGAAACGATGCATCATAAATCGATTCAGTATTAGCTCAGTCTTTTACACTATGATACTTATTTTAGATAACACGTATCACCGTCACAAGGTACAAAACAATAAACTCATCACGAGCCGTCATAGCACAGATGCGACTAAAACCGATGTCAGAAAATGAAATACTCCAGCATTCAGAAAGACCACTTTGCAATACCATGAGTTTGATTATGGCTAGCATTTTTGTTCAATGTGCGGGAAGTTGATAGGGAGACGGTAGGGTACACACATCAGTGAATGATGAACGTGAGACCGATTTAGGGTACATCATTTTTATATAAACTGACTGGCCAATAATGTGAGCTTTTATTTTCAATTATTATATAATCGGTTTGAAAGCCTTCCAGACCGAACAGTGCCTGTGACGCAGGGCCCGAAGGGGTACGGATGGCGGTTGAGGCGCGAACAGGCATGACCTTGGTGTAATTATATTAGGCATCCATATAATTAATATACAAAAGGACAAGTGCAACAACGAAAACAGTTGCCCAGAGTGAAAGGACCTGCGACTGGCGAAGACTGGCAGTTCTCCGGAAAATTTATAGGCGATATTGTAACAGTCATCTTGAGCATAGTTACTGGAATTCCTTTGTGTACAGTCGTCACCATCAAACGCCGCGACAAGGCTAGAATCTCTGAGGCCTGCTGCACCACCAGAGCGCGGCACTGCGGACTGGACACTTAAAGTACTGTGGACTGAAACGGTCCTCCGGCTGCTCTGTGACACTGAAGTACGTTCTGTGGACTGGAACAGTCATCCGGACTGGAACAGTCGTCCGGCTGATCTGTGACATTAAAGTACGTTCTGTGGACTGGAACAGTCATCCGGCTGCTCTGTGACACTGAAGTCCGTTATGTGGACTGGAACAGTCATCCGGCTGCTCTGTGACACTAAAGTACGTTCTGTGGACTGGAACAGTCATCCGGCTGATCTGTGACATTAAAGTACGTTCTGTGAACTGGAACAGTCATCCGGCCGCTCTGTGACATTAAAGTACATTCTGTGGACTGGAAAAGTCATCCGGCTGCTCTGTGACACTGAAGTACGTTCTGTGAACTGGAACAGTCATCCGGCTGCTCCGGTGACACTAAAGTACTGTAAACTGGAACAGTCATCCGGCTGCTCTGTGACATTGAAGTACGTTCTGTGGACTGGAACAGAACTGCCAGTTCTGTGGACTGGCTGCTCTGTGACATTGAAGTACGTTCTGTGGACTGGAACAGTCATCCGGCTGCTCTGTGACATTAATTAATGTGGACTGGAGCAGTCTCACGCCTACCGGTGACACTAAAGTACTGTGAACTGGAACAGTCATCCGGCTGCTCTGTGATACCAAAGTACTGTGGACTGGAGCAGTCTCCCGGCTGCTCTGTGGCATTTAAAGTACTGTGGACTGGAACAGTCAAACGGCTGCTCTGTGATACGTTCGGCTGTGGACAGATACGTTCGGCTGTGGACTGGAGCAGTCTCCCGGCTGTAAAAAGTAAAAGCCCAGTTATATCAGTCGACTAAAGTATGTACCCCGCCCACGTTTTTCTTACTAGTCCTCTTGCTCTTTCTGTCTAGTCATTTTTCTGCTAATGGTCCACTCTCGTGACTATTTTCAAGAAAGTTCTCAAACATTTTGTGTAGTTGTGTTGAGAGTTAGGCTTTTTCGTATGGCTCTTAGTTGGCAGGTGGTATGTGCAGCTTGCTGCCATATGGCACTGGTATTTGTCAGTATGCATTTATATAACATTTTTACTTTGTATCCGTTCCAAAAACAACCAAAAATATTTAATCTGGTATTGATAAATTAGATGGTTAGGTCGGCCATACCAGCATGTCCTAGCCTTGTGTGCTATTTTAACTAGGATAGTATTGAAGGGACTAACTCTTGGAAAGTTTGATGTTTGTGTAGGTGTGTTTTATGTTGGTGTAGACATTTAAAGATGTTTTCCCATGATATATCTTGAAAGAAATGCGCAGTGATTGAGCTGTAAAATGGCTCTCTCTTGTCTCAGTAAAACCAGAATAAAAAAGTAAAAGATGTTCTATAGTTAAATCTCTCATCGCATGCGATACACACTGGTGGCTTCTCACCCATCAATAAAAAGGAGTGAGTAATATAGGAATGACCAATGCAGTGTAGTCGCGATGTCACAGATTCTTCTTTCCTGTTTGTACGAGGACAAAAAGTACAGTCCTTGAGATGTGGAAAAATCACACGTAATTTACTTTCAGGGAACTCGTCTCACTCTGACTGCCAAAGCTCTAACACATATTTATTTACACGAGACATTGAGTCTGAGAAGGGGAAAAGCCGGCTCATCCTAGATGTCATCGGCCAAGGCATCCTTAGCAGCCGAATTTCCTCTAACGCCCCCATGGCGGGAGAGAGATAGAGAGAGAATAATAGTCCAAGCATGTCTTGGTTTGGAAACTTTTACTGCCAATTTTTGCCCATCTTGGGGCTTTTTCAACGCGCGCGCACACACACACACACACACACACACACACACACACACACACACACACACACACACACACACACGCACACACACACACACACACACACACACACACACACACACACATATATATATATCTGATCGGTCACACTGATTCATTTTGAACTGAAAGATCGAATAGCGTGCGATTTCATTCTGCTGCTTTCATGGCCTTTATTTAGTTGAGAAAAAAACAAACAAAAAAACATAAAGGCAAAATGTCGATGAATAGGCCTAGTAAACAAATGTAATGCGGCAAAATTAACTGATAGTGATAATAATCAGAATATCTTGTGACACTACTGTCTTGCTGACGCTGACTACCTGGACGTGACTACAGAATAGTTACGAGTCACTGACTCAGTAACAGCCGTTTTCGCCCACATGGACCTACACTGTGATATATAATACATATAATAGGCCTAGGTCTGTCAATGCAGTCATACCAAAGATAGTAAGCTACGCGTAGCTTACGTCACACGCCGCACTCACCGGCCGTGCCCGAGGTGTCGGGTTTGCCGCAGCCACAGACCTATTTTCTCTGTCTGTGGTTTCAAGTTCAGTTCAGCCGTACGTGTTAATTATTCACGTATACAGCCTGCTCCTAATAGTTTCGAGTACAGTCAGTCCTGCCTGTGCTTATTCGGCGGGGGCAGTCACGGCTGAGGAAGGCGGAAGTTTTCATCATCGCCGGAGTAACGAATAATAATTACAGTATTTATCAAGTGCAAAATCTTGTCCGTAGAGACTACTCTAGGCGCATACGCGCGCGCGAGCGATCACACGCACACACACACACACACACACACACACACACACACACACACACACACACACACACACACACACACACACACACACACACACACACCACACACACACACCACACACACACACTGACACCCACACACACACGTACGCACGCATGCACGCACACACACGTACGCAAACGCATGCACGCACGCACGCACACGCACGCACGCGCGCACGCACACACACACACACACACACACACACACACACACACACACACACACACACACACACACGCACACGCACTGACACCCACACCCACACTGAAGAATCAGTAATAGCCGCCATGCATGAGGAATAGAACCGCAGTTAAACAATGTAACTGTGGCTGCTACGTACTCCTTGTGGCTACGTGGTAAAAGTATTTGAAGTGTAATGTATTAGTTGTGCCGACCCAGTGGAGTCAAAGAATGAAACGTGACAGACTGAACCAAAACTGAAACGGAAAACGAGGTTTCCCTGGCTCGGGCGCTGACGGTGTTGATTCTCAGTCAGAGAAAGTCGGTCATTCTCAGTTATGGTAGTGATCACTCCAAACGGCTACTTAGTAATGAAGTATTTAAAATTTAGTTGACCTCATTGGGTTTCCAGGGAAAGAGTGAACAACTGCTGGTGAGGTTGACAAAATAGAACAGATCTAGGGAAATGTACTCGCCTATACGACGAAACTCGACGATTGTACCTTGTTCCTTGTTGATTGTTCCTTGTGTTTCGTTGTATAGGTGAGTGCATTAAAAAAAAAAAAAAAAAAAAAAATCCTTAGATATGTTCTGTCACTCTGTTTGAATTAAAGTTCCCAGCGCCGGCAGCAACTGCACAGCAATGCCAGCAACAGTGCAGCGCGCTTTGGTTTTCCGCGACTGAATAAGGATTTTCGGTTTCAGTTTCAGTTTTTCTGAGTGTTTAATGTGCACCGTCTCAAGTTTCCTTTTTACAGTGGCGTTACTGAGTTGGCAGAACATTAACGGGGGATGGTCCCGTGGACTATAAGCATTCGGCGACAGCGGCTTTCTTCACTAACACTCGCTGAAAGAATCAGGCCGCACAGTTACGACTACAGTCAAGAAAGACTGAGTTACTGAACCAAAACTGAAAATAACACTGCCCTTGCTGGGACTAGTAGGCGACAACTCTTTTCGAAGAAGTCAACGAAATTACCGTGACTTCCGTCTGAAAGTCGGTATTTCCCAGGTGCGTGGATACCATAAACAGTCCCGTCGCTACGACGTGGGACACGCGTCTGCCCCACGTATCAGCTGAATACCTGGCCTGCAGAAAACAACCCGACTTGAGTAAGTCATGCGGCAACACCAGCGATTGGCTCGGTTTCTAACTTGCACCGTTACTCAGGATTGAACCGTTTTCAGCGATTCAAAGCGTCGAACCGACATTTGAACGATCACAGTTTCTGCGGTAAGTCTACGTGTTGCTTATGCCTTTGACTGAATCAGTCAGTAGGGCCTACGCTGATATGACTGATCTGTCGGCCAAGGCAATGTCACTGGCCTTTAAGTGCGAATATTCCAGTATGACCTCTAGCTGACTTCTAAAGGTGTTCGTAGTTTTATCCGCTATGCAAATGCATACCCAGCCAAATGGAACTGATATGCTGTTTGTCAGTATTGATAAGTGTATGCTCTCTCTCTCTCTCTCTCTCTCTCTCTCTCTCTCTCTCTCTCTCTCTCTCTCTCTCTCTGGATGTAAAAACTGACCTCGATTCTTCTCTGGCCACTACCCTCGTAAACTCAATAAAGTTTATTCATTCAGTCATTCATCATCCCCCCCCCCCCCCTATATTTTTACTGGATCAAATTAATTTTAATATTTATATTTTGATGCTTTGCCTGCTGGTTGTTAATCTTACATAAACATTTGATATTTATATGTATTCATTGTTCGGCCAGTTTTACTCTTACCTGGGTGCCGAAAGGCTTGGGGGCGGCATATGCTGCTGATCGTTTACGGAAGTGAGTTTTATTTATTTCAATTTTATTTTAACTGCGTTTTATAGTTTTTGATTTGCAAATGGTGTGATCCAGATACCCCGACGCAACGATAGTTTCCCCTGTCTCTGACATGACCTCAGTCTGGGTCAACTGCACTTGCACGTAGTCTTACCCTAAAGTTTGAGTTCTAGTGTTTTGTTATTATTTGCAGTGACTCATTACAATCCTTTACTTACTTACAGACGAAGAACATGCACTGTATCCGTGGTATTCAGGGTGTCGATACACTAGCTCTTTTTTGTTTTTACATTTCGCCTGCGAATGCTTCCTCTCCGGCTTTGTCCAGAGTAGCTTCCCCTAACCGCACGCACCTGTTGTGTTGTTGCTCGAGGTAAGGGTTGGGGTAGCGGGAGTGGGGGTGTGGGGGGCGCTGGGTGTAACAGGCTAGTGATGTCTATTGGCGAGCTTACACTAGGCCCATTCCCGTGTCAATCGAGTCCAGGCGGGAATGTTTTTAGTGCGTAAGGATCTTGGATGGGTCAAGGTGATAGTGGCATGGGGAATACGCCGGCGGGGTTAATTAATTAATTTGTTGTAGATAATTCTTATAATTGCTTTTACTAGGATAGTAACTTTTAAGAGGGGGTCCTCGGGAAGTGGCAATTTTATTTCATGTGATATGCACAGCTTGATGCCAGTGGGATTTTCTCATGTTTTTATCTATGAATTTCTTTTTACTGTGACCAGGATGTTTATTTGCTGTTGTAATTAAATGTTTTATGATCGGAGTGAATGTGTGATGAGTGTACTTGACACTACAAAACATTCCTCATGCAATCAATGTATTGACACTTGGCAATAAAGTTGTATTGTATTGTATAACCGTACTGGTTGACTGGGCATAAAGCATCAAGTTACTTTGTGGAGTCTGTCTGTCCGTCCCCCCCTCTCTCTCTTTCTCTTTCTGTGTGTGTGTGTGTGTGTGTGTGTGTGTGTGTGTGTGTGTGTGTGTGTGTGTGTGTGAGTGTGTGTGTGTGTGTGTGTGTGTGTGTGCGTGCATGCGCGTCACTGCACACATATTTGAGAAATTGCACTCTGTCGGACTGTAAAGACTGTATAGGCAGAAAAGGAGTCTGAATATGATCTCACGTGAATCTAAACAACAGATCAGTCATGCACCGTCATGATCACATAATCGGTTACTGTCAAATCTGACCTGAGCAACAGCTTCTGGTGAATTTTGTTGTAAACACTGAAACTGTATTTCAGTGTTTACAACAAAAACAAAAGGGGGGGAGAGTATGAGAGATCTAGGGAAGAGAAGGAGGCACGGGTTGGGTGAGTGATAAGACAGATTCAAATTGGTGTTGTTGTCTGAGATCATTAAGTTAATATTTTGTTAATTATTGTATGAGTGGACGAGCGGAGACTGGTGTGCGCGTGTCAGTGTGTGTGTGTGTGTGTGTGTGTGTGTGTGTGTGTGTGTGTGTGTGTGTGTGTGTGTGTGTGTGTGTGTTGTTCGATAGGCGATAACGGTAATTTAAGCTACAATAATTAAGGTTTTGTTTGCTGAAATGTATGTTAATGTGGTTTTTGTGATAAGATGTTTGTACAGCGCAGTGAGTTTAACTCTGGTTAAAGAATAGCGCTTTATAAGAATTATTTATTATTATTATTATTATTATTATGTGTGCAAAAACACTTTTACACACATGCTATCCAACATGTTACGCGGCAGAATGATGCACAACTTAAGGTGCGGCGTCTATCATAGTTCCGAGAGATCAGCCACACCCTCAACGGTTGCAGAGAGAACAAAAACTCTCTCTTACGAGTTTATGTACCTTGTATTTACTCGCATGCCAGTGAGAATTACTGTAGGTGACTCAGGTCTTTGTTGTTTTTGTGTGACGTTATTCGAGTGCTAATTAACGACTCTCTTGTTTGTTGATTCTTATCCATTCCAGTTCCAAGTTTGTAGGATTGTTGCACATATAGGCTAATGATGACGAACTCCATGCTTTAAAAAGTTTAGAGTTTATTTAGTCGAAGTGATTGATGTAGTTCCTGCCCCGGCGCTTTCTCTGATATCGTTTGAGCGGAAATTATGCCACTCTGCACGTACACCTGTTTCGGTTACCGTGACCCATTTTTAAGGTCAAATGAGATTTCTTTTCTTTCTTTCATAGAACAGTTTTGTCTTCCCGTTTTAAATGTGTCAACTTAACGTTTGTTCTCTGTTTTTGTGGTGTTTGTAACCGCCCAAAACGGTCAAAACTAGACTAATATGAAACTGAAACTGCCGCTGCAGCAGTGTGTTGCAGACTATAGAGTAGTCGAGCGTTGACACTCATAACAATACTGACAATTATTATTCCAGACGTAAGCCTGGTGGGATGTATTCTGGGCTCGGTAACATCTCCACTTTGTTGTTGTTATTGCTGTTCATGTTGTTCTTATACGGCACGTAGAACAGTAGCTAAACAAGAGTAGATCACAGTCGGATAGATACACACATAACTGGTTGACTGGGCGTAAAAACAACAACACACAAAACTCCATTTATCTGTCTGTAGTGTTCGGATATAAATAATGTAAATAGTGTTCAACTCTGTCTAGCTACTGCTCTACATCTAGTAAAGTAGCCAGTTCAACAAGAAGGAACGATGGATCCTGCACGTGATGACCATTCTGGCTTGCGGTCTGCACTCTCGTCCCTGAAGCCGTTGTTGTACAAGCTGGGCCTGGAACCGCCGTCACGTTTGGAACCCTACATACCGACCAGTGACTGGCCATCGGGTGATGCCGGCCAGCTGACTGCATGTAAGCACCTACATGTACTTTGTCAGTCTTTCACACATTCACACTTCCGGTTTGATGGTGTTGGTGTTAACGACAACGACTTGCAACAAAAACAGCAACGATAGTACTAATGCTACTACCACTACTAGTGTTACTGTCGCTACTACTACTAATGATATCGGCGATGCCGCGATAGGTAATGAAGAGGCTGGCACTGATCGTTCTTTAACGTGTTTCTGTGTTCTTCTGGCATTAGACGCGGTGTAATAAAATATCGATATGATGGCAAACGCCGTATTACACGTGCATTTTTCCAAATATGGTTTTTATAATAAAAATATTTTTAAAAAGTATCCAAACAAATCTGAAACAAAGTTGACTGCCAGAGTTCTGACATTAGCCTCGTCAGTGCTGGCTTTTTTTCAAGCACCAACAGAAACCAGATGAACAGGCAACTTTCATGTATCACCTTTAATCTGTCACTTGCTTGAAAGGGGGCTTTACCTTGAAAATGTACGCCTGTTTCGTGTTCTCCGATTAAAATAAACATTCTTTTCAACCCTTTTGTGTGTTTTGATGAAGGTTTTAGTAGTATGGCTTGTTGACCATATTAGCAATATAATCCGACACGAAAAAAGGAGTCGGTGCATGAAGCAACACAAAGAGGGGTAGGGGGAGGTGGAGAGATGGTGGGATGTTACAGCTGCTGAACACACGCTGTCCATATCTGTACCCAGACGAATACTTGAGAGAGAGCACCAAAAAGGTACTGCGTCAGCACGAGTTGAAAGGAAGAGTCGAAGTGGCCGTCCTGTCGTTTGTGGACCTGGTGCTGGACGATGAGGCCCCGCCTATGGTCCTGCCATGTTTCATGCACGCTCTCTTCCTGGCCAACAACGACCCCACCCGCCGGCCCAATAAAGGTAAAATAAAAGTGGCATGTACACGGCAAAGTCAGTTTAGCTAGCTGATCGGGTTGCCCGTTTCGAAATTTTGAGAGCTGAGCTATGTCAGATGTTTTGATTAATTCTGTTTTCAGTCAGGTAAACATGACTCCGCTTGAAAGTAATCATAACTGTATTAGTTACCGTAACTTCAGCTCAAGGATGTCATCGCAGCAATCCCGAAATATGTTCATGGCGACAAATAAGTTTCACCATGGCGACTTTGCAGGCACTCGTCACTATTTGAATATGGCGTATTTGGGTAAGATTTTATACGGTCGCGAAGGAATTAAAATTCGTAGATACGAGCATAACTTGGAGTTCAGCTGAGCCGGAAAACAGTCCTTGTTACGGGTATACGATTATTTGCTCCAGGGGCTTGGCGTGTTCACGACATACTGAAGATGGCCAGTTTCTACATGCCCTTACAACAGGCTCTCATCGATTTCACGAAAGACCGACAGACCACGGACCTGCTCAGGTTGCTGTCCCAGCTAGTGCAACACAATTTGCTCCAGCTAACAGCTCTGCCTGCCGTGCTGGAAGGTCTGGGACAGGAGGGGGACGTGAAGTCAGCTGTCGTGCTCCTTTTGGCGTACGTGTACGACGCCGCCAGGAGAAGATGTGTACATAATCAGAGAAGATGTGTACAACCTCCTCCAGTTTGGCTGGAAACGCTGCTGCAGTGTGTTGAACGCTGGGCCGGAATTAATCAGGAATGCAGCCTGCTCAGGGAACGTATTCCTCCGTCCGTGCTGTCTGCTGACGGTTGGGAAACGGTCTGCGGTAAGTGCGATTAACTGCCTACAACCAGGACGGTCATAATTTTGTATATTCTGAGTGCATGCCGATTCGGTCAGAGTGCATGTGAATATTTCAGTATTAACCAGTTTCACTATGAGTGAATTACACTTTCACAGGCTTAGGTAGGCTCAGTAAATGAGCCTAATCCTTGACAATCAGTTATGTTTGGCTTTGGCGCTGTGCAGTAGACTCCTACTTCCGTGATATAATTCTGTTCATGTAGTGTATGTGAAATACCTCCCTCCCCCCCCCCCCCCCCTTTCTTTCTTTTTTCCCCTTCCCTTCTTCTTTTTAGTTAAGGGTCGAAACACAAAACTTTCTCAGGAACTGAAGGTAGGCCTACTACAAACTCAGCAAGGGTTTCATTTGACTAGAGTTACGCCCCTTAAACGGCTGAGGTGAAGTGAAATTAGACCTGTTGACGCACTGAAGATCCATCTTTTTAATGCCTACTACTGCTGGCAAGTTCTCTAACCCTCCGCCTCCCAAATTTGTTCTTAAATTATTTGAGCTGAATGGTGTGTGTGTGTGTGTGTGTGTGTGTGTGTGTGTGTGTGTGTGTGTGTGTGTGTGTGTGTGTGCGTGGTTTGTGTGCGTGCGTGCGTGCGTGCGTGCGTGCGTGCGTGCGTGCGTGCGTGCGTGTGTGTGTGTGTGTGTGTTATCGTGTGTGTTCGCGTGCGTGTGTATCATAAGTGTAATGTCGTTATCATTTTCCGCTTGACTACACGTTTCAACGTATATATGTAGTTTATATTTGAATTTTGTACAGCGCGCCGCGCTCTACTTTTATGTAAGAGGTTCGCGCTCTCTGCTATAGATATTTCATTGTTAGCATTATTATTATTGGACTCACTGATTGTACATGTAGGCCAGAGCTCTGAATACATCTGTGGTTGTAGGCCGACTGTGCTGGGACCGACATCCCGACGGAATGAGGACAGGTCCGGGAGCTTACAGGCTACCATATTCTAATCATTACGTGTTCCCTTTTTCTGCTTCGTCTTCTTTTGTTTCTTTCTTTCTTTTGGTAGTTATAATTTCATCCATTCTGGAACTGATTAATTATGTCACTGGAAAGACGATGTTCAAGAAACAAAACTGTGCTGAGTGTGACAGAATCGTGAGCAGAAGCCAGGATTGGATCGTTAGTAATCAGCCTGATTTTAATATCCTGTCAGCCGTACATCAGTGGTCACATCAGGACGAACAAAGACCGTCATAAATAACTGCACACTTTAAGAAATATCGTCGAATATCTAAAACTATGCCGGCCCGAGGTCAGACCTACAAACTCGGTCCAAACACAAATGCAACGAAAACCACACAGCTGTTGCGGTCCAAAGAAGTTACACTAAGAGTAAAACCAACAGAAACTGAGCAGGTCTATAAACCTACAAACAGAGCGATGTACCACAGTTTTTACTGTTCCTTTTTACATCCACAGGCTTTTCATAGTTGCTATCCCATTTCCTGTTTACAGAGGAACTGGTATCGACCGGAGGACGGCTCAGCATCAGAGAAAACAGAGGTAAGAGATAGGGCATGGAAGAACTTATATTACGTAGAGAGAGATTGAAGAGGAAAATGTCAGCACTGTACTCTTAAAGATGACTGCAAGAACAAACAAACGAACAAACAACAACAAAAGGTGAATATAAACAATCATGAACAGCAAAAAATAAAACAAATTGCATGGTACAACAAGTTTGAATAGATAGAACGCAGAATTAATCGGCTGCTTCTGTGTTTCTAAAATTTAAAACCTGAGTTAACTTTAAATTCAAGCATGCGATGCGAAGCATGAGGTATTAGAATGCACGCAGACCTATGTACTTGTAGTATACGATGTGGTGTGCAGTGCTGATGGCCTTTCCCCAAGAGCAGATTATTACACTATCTCAAAGACTACTCTAACACCTTGTACATATGCACAATAGATCACCCTTACATTCCTATCCTCTCTTTTTTACTTCCTAAATGTGACAGAAGAAACACAAAGCGAAGCTGGAGACTCTGACATCAGTAACTTCACTTTAGTGAGCTGTGACAGCTACAACGACAAAAGTCAGCTGAAAACCAACGACATGGAGCAAAAGCTTCTGGGTTTTAATATTTTGGAACCGGAAGAGGCGTTCCACGAAAGCAGGCAGCAGCGCACAGCCCAGTATGTTTTGGACACGAGTGACGAATATAGGAGGCAGCCATTCTGCTTGGAACTGGTTGAACATGGTCAACGTACGGCAGAAACCAATCAGCTGGAGAGTCAATACAGAGGTTGGTATCTTTAATGTTTCTTCCAGATATTGGGCCTGGCCCACCTAGTAGAACGTTTGGGTCCAATCAGTGAAGCGCGGCGGCTTTCGTCCCTTCCGTCGAAACGGTCTTTAACTCTTTCACTGCCCCAGCTTGGAAAATTTCCGGGCTGAAAGATGCACGGACGCGCCTGCAAACAGTATATTTTCCGGTCCTATTTACACATCTACTTTTAATGCTGTGCGTTGTGATGAAAGTCCTCCTACGTGCCGGTGCGAAAAAGAAGACAAAAAGGCTTAAAGGTTTCAAATGTCACACTTTTAATGGTCGTTTTCAAGTGACATCATGGCAGTGAAGGGGTTAAATGAGGTTAACACTGCATACACTCAGTTTCTGGAGGTTAGCCAGCCGAAGGCGGGTGACGCCGAGAGTCACTGCCAAGGTTGTCCATGAACGCCTAGGATGAGGAAGCCGAGGTGTGCCACTTGTTGGAGCTGATTCCGCTCTTGGGGGATCGTTTTTCTGAGAACCGGTTGGTCTGCCCTGTCTTGAGAAGAAGAAAAAGTCGCTGTGAGCCTCGGATTATCGGGCCCCTTCGCTGCAGGGCACCGCAAGACTTCGGCTGGGAAAGATTAGTAGAGAGAAGAAAAACAGTCAGGCTTGTTGTGCTGCTGCACGCTGCACAAGATCAACAGTGGAATGGGCATGTTGGTACTATACTAAAACAACAACAAAACAGCACTGATTCCACGGTGCCAGGTGTTTTGTCACGGTAGTTCCATTCTTGAATGTGAACCTGACTGCCCTTCGTTAGACCTGTTTAAGTTGCTGGATGTCCTTCTTGCGGGTTGGGTCCCAGGCACAGTCTGCATACTCCAGGATGGGTCTGACCACGGTGTTGTAGGTAGCAGCTCTGACTCTGATGTTGCAGTCTCTCACTGAAGTTCCTTCCTTCGCAGAGAACCAGGCACCATGTTTCCCTTTTCAACGGTTATGGAGACATACTCGGACCATATTTATTGTCAACGAAGGTGACTCCGAGATACTTGTTGTCATTGGTGGAATAGACAGCTTGGCCGTGCAGTACATATGTAGTTTGAGAGCCTCCTTGGTCTTCTTGGTATATTTTGCTGAGTCCTGGCAAATCTTAAGTTGACACGCTTTACAGGCATGTCAGCCCATCAAGGCTTTTATCAGCAGTGTAGTCTATACTTTCCTGCGGGTCATACTGGCATAAACGAGGTATCCCGTGGACAATTTCTTTTTGCGTTACGCGGCTACATTTCCCTGTATTCCCCGGCTACATATCATTAAAAATTAAAAAAAATTAAAATAAAAAGTTTCATAACAAGTAATGTAACAGCTCTATATCTGGGTCACAAAGGTGTACGTATTTCATACCTTGATAATTTCCGAATTTCAGTAAAACGAACAAAGACAAATCAGTTTTGTTGAAACCAGTTTGGTCGAGAACGCATCGCTGTTGCAAAGTCCAGAGAGACTTCAAGTCTCATTATTCGTAAAAAAGCTGAATACAGTTCTGTCTCTCTGTCTCTATCTCTCTTTCCTCCCCTCTTTCCCCCTCTTCATCACGTCTCTTCTTCTCCCTCCTCCCTCCTCTCTCTAGTTTGTCTGTTTTCTATCTCTGTGTCTGTCTGTCTCTGTCTGTCTACCCGCCGCCCCCCAGCTATTCTTTGAAGAAATGTATATCTTACAACAGCGCCGGCAGTGTCGCACAGGGCGGACAGAGACGAGAGCGGCTCTGTGATCACCGAGGTCAGCTCTGCCTCCACAGAAAACAACAGTCATGTAGTAACGGACAGCCTGGTGGTGGACAGAGGCCAGCAGGACCCCGGGGTCAGAGACATCGCCAGAACGTTCGCCTACATCGGCCTCTCCGACGTCCCTGACAATGGACCGGGCCAGATCACTCTCCGTGCCTATCAGAAAGAGTTGCTCCAGTACGCGAAAGACGGGAAAAACGTGATTATAGTTCTGCCCACGGGCACAGGGAAAACCTTCATTGTCATCAAGTATGTGCAGGTGAGGACTCTTTAAAGAGAAAATCGGACGAGCGGCCTGTATAAATTGGATACTAATGTCCATTTATGAGACGAAGTGGGGTTTTGTTTGCATGATTGTTTTTGTTGTTGTTGTTGTTGCTGTTTTTTGTTTGTTTGTTTTGTTGTGGGGAGGGGGGGGGGCTGATCCGCGTTAAGAAAATAAGCCTACTTGATATTTTTAGAATAATCTCCGTGATGTGTAAAACATTTTCCAGAGCTTGTTCTCAGCCTGGTTTCTCTCTTGACTTTGCGGTTTCTTTCTTGACACAGGCCGCGCCGACACTTTTATAACAATTGTGAACCTTTCGAGGAGTTGAGTTGCGTATAATGTGAGAGTACGTAATAGTTTAGGTTTAGACTAGGTCATTTATAAACGACATGAATGGGCATTAAGCACAGCCTCAATTAAAAGTAGCAAAATGCAAGTATACCTTCTGTTTTTATCGGGCGCTATTTCTCCAGCACTTTCCCGATGGAAACTAAGAGAGAGAGAGGAAAAAGAAGAAAAAACAAACTTTTTGTGCACTAAAAATCTGACTTTCAACGCCTGCGTTTCTGGTATCATTGGCAGGAGCTGCCACAAGTACGATTTTTGTCGCGACAAAAATCGTAGTTGTGGAAGCTCACAACAAAAATAAAAATTCGTAGTTGTGGCAGCTCGCGACAAAAATCGTAGTTGTGGCAGCTCGCGACAAAAATCGTAGTTGTGGCAGCTCGCGACAAAAATCGTAGTTGTGGCAGCTCGCGACAAAAATCGTAGTTGTGGCAGCTCGCGACAAAAATCCAAAACTGAATCGTAGTTGTGGCAGCTCGCGACAAAAATCGTAGTTGTGGCAGCTCGCGATAAAAATCCCAAACTGAATCGTAGTTGTGGCAGCTCGCGACAAAAATCGTAGTTGTGGCAGCTCGCGACAAAAATCGTAGTTGTGGCAGCTCGCGACAAAAATCGTAGTTTTGGCGACAAAAATCGTAGTTTTGGCTTAAAAAATCGTAGTTGTGGCAGCTCGCGACAAAAATCGTAGTTTTGGCGACAAAAATCGTAGTTTTGGCTTAAAAAATCGTAGTTGTGGCAGCTCGCGACAAAAATCGTCGTTGTGGCAGCTCGCGACAAAAATCATAGTTGTGGCGACAAAAATCGTAGTTGTGGCAGCTGGCGATAAAAATCGTAGTTGTGGCAGCTCGCGACAAATATCGTACTTATGACAGCCCGCGACAAAAAAACGTAGTTTTTTGGCAGCTCTCGACAAAAACTGCAGTTGGTGGCAACCCACGACAAAAATCGTAGTTTTGCCAGCTCACGCCAGTGACATTCTTGTGCCTGTGGCTTCTTGCGATTTTACTTCTTAGGCTGTCGAATTCTTCTTTTTACAGGAGTACTTGAACAACTACCCTGGTTCGCACAGACGTGTTGTGTTTCTTGCACCGAAGGTGAAGCTAGTAGAGCAGCAGTATCGTCGATTCCTCTGCTTTTTCCCGCATACCACGTGTTTCCGCACTGGCAAGTCCAGGAGCTCTTCTGCCCCATTGTCTGAGCTGATTAATATGTAAGTACCTCCTAAAATCGTTCCAGACATATCTGAATTCCAGATTGTAGAAAACTAGAATGCAGTTTATTGTTGCTGCTGCTGTTTTTTGCTTCTTTGTTTATTTCTTTTCTTCTTCTTCTTTTTTTTTTTTGGGGGGGGGGGGGGGAGGGGGGATGTCAAACTGACATAAAATAGATTTTTCTTCGAATTTGTGCAACACGCTTGTAAAATGCTTGTAAAGTGTATTTTTGGCATTACAAACACTTTGTGAAAATACCTATAAACTTTGTAATGTGGCACATGGGTTATTTAGGATATTACTTGTAAGTGCAGTCCAAAATTAGAAATAATCTTTGGTGCAGTAGACAAGACAAACAATCATTCAGTGACAAAGAAAACGACGGACCAGTTTGTTCCTCCATTGACTGTGTACACAAGCAACTCTTCTCTTCTTCTTTTTTTGGGGGTGGGGGGGGGGGAGGGGGGTGTTGATAGTTAGGAGAGCTACGAGGTCGGGGAGGAAAGGGGGCAGTACCACGGCCGCGACAAAGGTGTCAACGCGAGAGGTCTGAATTGTATCAGGTGGTGTGGTTTGGGGGGTGGGGGTGGTATGGTGTGGGTTGGGGGGAGGAGGGCGGGGGGGGGGGGGGGGGCTGGGGGGCTAGGTTGCATTTGAGTTCTTCGCTGTTTGCAGAAAGGAAGTTAATAGTCTGGGGTCACTGTTTCGGCAGGCGTGCTATCGAATTTTGTTTCAGTGTCTTCTTCTGGATCTTACGGTTTGATGTTGAAGCTGAGGGTTCCAGGCAAGAGCCGGTTTGTTGATGACTTGACATTAGGCGACGATGACGATTGTTAGGAAGGATACCATGAATTATCACTGAGCTGCTGCAGTAATCTCACGTCTGGACACCAGTTACCAGGTGTTCGTGATGACCCCCATGTGCCTGTTGGAGGCGATACGGCAAGGGGATGTGAAGATCACCGACTTCTCTGTGCTTATCCTGGACGAGTGTCATCAAACTAGGGCCAAGAATGACTTCAAGGCTCTGATGGACGTGTACATGGACGCCAAGTTCGCGCCCGCAGCAACGGGCTCACCTCGCAATCCTTTGCCTCAGGTCAGTTCCTATGCCTTCATGCACGTGCATCACTGCATGGCGGTCGCTGCCGCTACTCGACAGTTGATT
This sequence comes from Alviniconcha strummeri, assembly GCA_963584105.1. Classification (NCBI taxonomy): domain Eukaryota; kingdom Metazoa; phylum Mollusca; class Gastropoda; family Provannidae; genus Alviniconcha; species Alviniconcha strummeri. Next base: position 25,486,562 of record OY757542.1, read on the forward strand.
TCATATGCCAGCGCTGTAAGTAGGCCACTTCGGTGGATATTCAAAAACGCGCTATAAAAAGATAGTCACTTATATACCATCACATGCTAGCGCAGTGAGTCTACTGGAGACCGGAGAACAGCGCTATATCAAAGCAATCATCATCATCATATACGCGCAAATACACACATTCCTACACCGTAAATGTCGTGTACTCGCACCATATTACTCTAAAGACTTTTGATATAAAAACTCTCGCATTCTTTCTGACACTTACTTTAGCTCTCAAACATACTTTCACCCCACCCACCCCTAAACATACTCTCACACATATGATTATACCATCCCCTCCCCAATCCCGTCTAAACAAAAAATGGAATGCTGCTAAGCCCTTTTTTGTTTAAGTTTTCACTGTATCTAGTTTTGTTTAGACCCTTCCGACCCACCCCTAGACATACTTTCACACATATAATTGTACCCTCCTCTCACCAACCCCGCCTAAAAAAGAAAAGAAAAAAAGAAAAAAAAGAAGAAGAACATACTGAATGCTCCTAAGCCCTTTTTCTTTTCTTCTTTTCATTGGTGTCTCTGCAGGTGATCGGGTTGACGGCTAGCCCAGGAGTGGGGCGGGGCGGCAGCTTGCCAAGTGCTGTGACCTATATCAAGGAGCTGTGCTTCAGTATGGATGTGGAGAAGATCGGCACAGTAACGCGTAACGTCGCTGAACTGAAACATTTCATCAACGAACCCAAACAGGGTTGGTCAGACACCACCTCCTGCACGTTTCGGCTCTTTTCTTCTTCTTCTTCTTCTTCTTCTTCTTCTTCTCTCTCTTTCTTCTCTTTGTTTTGCTTTCATGTCTTCTTAAAACCAATTCAACTGTTTTTCTCTCTTTGATTTTTTTCTACCCGCTGCACGGAATATCTGTCGATAAAGCTGTTTTTTGTTGTTGTTTGTGTTTTGTCAATTCTAACCGTGTGTGTTTGACATTGTTTTGCTACAGAGATCCACACATGCAGAGAACGGACAAAGAATAGTTTCAAGCGGATCATCGAGGGCATGATGGAGACCATCGAAAGGGATATGATCAACTGCCCGTGTAAGTATTGACATGACACCAACAAACAAACAAAAAGCAACAACAACCACCACCAACAGCAACACGCACACAGACACACACACACACACACACACACACACACACACACACACACACACACACACACACACACACACACACACACACACACACACATACACACACCACCACCACCACCACACACACACACACACACACACACACACCACACACACACACCACCACCACCACCACCACCACCACCACCACCACCACCACCACCACCACCACCACCACCACCACCACACACACACAACACACACACACACACACACACACACACACACACACACACACACACACACACACACACACACACACACACACACACACACACACACACATACACAAGGCACCAGGAGCGAAGCGAGTCAGTCTTAAGGCGCTGATACACGAGCCGTTTCAGTCGTATGGTTCGGGGAGATCCGCCCGAACCTGATCTCAAACGGATCACGTCTCGACATAGCCGTATGGTTGAAACGGATCAGCGCGTCGGTTTCAACCTGTCCGTTCCCTATGTATGCTATATTCCAAACGTAGAACTGCGTAAGCCAGCCAATGAGCGCCCGCCTGTGGGTCGTATTAGGGTGAACGCAGAGAGAGAGAGAGTATAAAGAGAGAGAGGTGAGCTGTTGTGAGATCGAGGTGGCCGTCCTGGGCTGTCCGTCCTAACGAGCCTCATGGTTTTCGTGGGCGTAAAGCTATATTGAACCATCCTCCCGCATTGGTCTCAGCTTGTCCCTAATATGTCAACCGACATCCGAGGACATTAAGCATCACCTGAAGAAAAAGAAGTCATGCTGCCGCCGATGACGATGTCCCAGTTCTAACTCGAACGACGGTCATACTGTGTTGACACAGATGTGGCCAAACACGCGGACATCGAACAGCGGGAGTTGCTGCGTAAGATCCTGACGCCACCGGATCTACATCGGGGTCTGCCGCGCTACACGCAGTGGGCCAGTGGTCTCGAAAAACAGCTTCTTCTCCGTGACAGACGACAGCCAGGACGCGTACACAAAGTTCTTCTCGTCCGCCGAGATGCTTCTGGTGAGTTCACGTGGTTAAATCTCTCTTTTATTTGGTGTTATAGTGTCAGGGTGTGAATGTGTGTGTATCTGTATCTGTGTGTGTGTGTGTGTGTGTGTGTGTGTGTGTGTGTGTGTGTGTGTGTGTGTGTGTGTGTGTGTGTGTGTGTGGGTGTGTGTATGTGTGTGTGTGTGTGTGTGTGTGTGTGTGTGTGTGTGTGTGTGTGTGTGTGTGTGTGTGTGTCCGAACTAGACTCTTACAAGACCCCCGTAAAACGGGGGTGGGGGGGTGGACGATGAGCGGTTGCTCTGTCAGGGGTGCGTTTACAATGATATATGGAGCAAAAGTTTCTGGAAAGGTCTTAAAATAGGAGTGGTCTCTCATCGTGGATTGAGCCTCCTTTTTTTTTTTCTTTTTTTTTTTGGTCCTTTATTTATTTATTTATTTCAGGAGAGGGCACAGCAAGAGTACTCGCTCTCAAAAGCCAAAGTTAAGCACAGTCGAACGTGGTCACCAAATGGATGGGTGATCGTTACGTGCTAGGCCTTGCGCCCGCCCTGACATTTCTCCGGAGTCAAATTCTGTGCAGACTCTGCAAAAGTCCTTCGGATGAGACTATAAACCGTGGTCCCCGTCATGCAAAAAAGATCACGTACGAGTTTGATGGATTATTGAAACACACGAATACCGCATTGTGCCTTAAAATTGTCAAGAGTCCTCAGAATGCTAAAATTGGTGGATGAACACTACATGAAGAAAAAGAACTAAAATTCCGCGTGTCCTTTTTGTTTTACTCAGGGCGATCGGTCCTCTGATCTCTCTGCCTTTCTCCTACTATGTTTTGCGGCGGTTTCAGAGGTACCAGAAGTGCTTGATCATCAACGAAGGACTGCGAGTCCTGCTACGCTCTTCAGTACTTGCAGGGTGAAGCTCGCAAGATGGAAGAATCTCAACTGCATGTCGACAAACAGCTTCTCAACCATTTCAAAGGTTTGTGTGTGTGTGTGGTGTGTGTGTGTGTGTGTGTGTGTGTGTGTGTGTGTGTGTGTGTGTGTGTGTGTGTGTGTGTGTGTGTGTGAATGTTAGTGTGTGTGTTAATGTTAGTGTGTGTGTGTGTGTGTGTGTTGTGTGTGTGTGTGTGTGTGGTGTGTGCGTGTACGCACGCGCGCGTTGCCACTGTATCTCTGTGTGTCTGTGTGAGCGTGTGTCTGTTGTGAAGTAAACTAAGCAAAGAAGCCATCAATGATTGACTGAAACAGCATACAATATTATTCGAGCTATGTGAATGACGCCCCGTCACAGTAGCATGCTAGACTTCAGCAGGGCGGCGAGGGAACGCACAT
>OY757542.1:25490250-25577398 GCA_963584105.1 Alviniconcha strummeri
TCTCCCAGTGAAGTAAGTAAACATGGTGCTTAACGTCCACAGAAACCATAAGGCTTATTAGGGACGGGGAGAAGGGGGAAGGGGGTATGGAGGTGGGGGAAGAGTAAGTAAGTAAGTAAACATGGTGCTTAACGTCCACAGAAACCGTAAGGCTTATTAGGGACGGGGAGAAGGGGGGAGGGGGTATGGAGATTATATACCTGTCGCTACACTGTCACCACCAGAATGATTCCTGCATTAAGATGGGCAGCGATGAGAGCCATTTTAATGTTTCAGTAGGAAGTGACGGACACAGTCACAAGACAGTGTCCACAAACCACAACCTTTTTGAAGAGAAAGGAGAGCCGAAGCGTATCGAACCGAGGTCCTTCCGCTTACCAGCCTACCGCCTTACCGCTAGGCCAAACCGGCTCACAGGGGGGAAGAGGTGATGATGATGAGTTGATGCTTAATGTCCTCAGATGTCATTTGAGGGGAAGAGGGAGATGGGGAAGATTATATACCTGTCGCTACACTGTCACCACCAGAACGATTCCTGCATTAAGATGGAAGTAACTTTGGTTTTTTTTTTTTTACACCCAGTCAACTACGACGGTTATATTAGGCCGAAGCACATTTTAACGGAACACAGTTAATACTAAAAATATACAAATGCTAAAACTAGTATATGGTAAAATTAAAAACAAACAAACAAAAACAGTGATAAAAAGTACAATAATAACAACAATAACAACGAAAAACAAAACAAGCAGGGAGAAAGAAAAAACAAACAGAAAAGAACTGAGGCCAAAAACACACACTTAAATCAATGCAGACAATAACAAGCAGATAAAACACCTTCCCACCACCATTTCGTGTGAAATGGGCTTAGACGGCTACGGGCCCCATATCCTTCTATTGGTCAGCTTTCGGACAGCGGGTTTGACCTAGCGGTTAGGCCGGTAAGCAGAGAGACCTCGGTTCGATTCCGCTTCGGCTCTCCTTTCTCTTCGAAAGTTGTGATCTAACAGTAGCAGATAATGATGATGATGATGAGTTGATGCTTAATGTCCTCAGATGTCATTTGACATATAAGGGACAAGTTGTGACCAATGCCGAAGCACGGTTCAATAAAAGCCACATACGTAAGGTGTATGCGTGTTTAGCTGTAACCTGCCACCTGCACTTTTGGCAGTATGACCGGGATTTTTTACGTGCTACTGTGGTAACACGGGGGTGGAACGGATACCGAAGTAAGAGTCAGCACAGAAAGTCGACCCTGGAGAAGAAAATTCTCCCGCCGTTCCAGCAGGGATTCGAACCCGCGACCTTTCAATCACGAGTCCGGCGCTCTAACCACTGAGCTATCCCCGCCCCCCCCCCCCTCCCCCCCGTCAGTAGCAGATATACTGTTAAATACTCTTAGTACCTAACTGTGAGCCGGTTTGGCCTAGTGGTAATTAAAGGCGTTAGGCTGGTAAGCGGAAGGACCTCGGTTCCATACCGCTTCGGCTCTCATTTCTCTTCAAAAAGGTTGTGGTTTGTGGACACTGTCTTGTGACTTTGTTCATCACTTCCTACTGAAACATTAAAATGGCTTTCATCGCTGCCCATCTTAATGCAGGAATCATTCTGGTGGTGACACCCTCTCCCAACACCTCCATACCCCCCCCCACCCCCCCATTCTCCCCGTCCCTAATAAACCGTGCGGTTTCTGTGGACGTTAAGCACCATGTTTACTTATAATACTGAGGACGAAGAACGGCAAATGGTTTTGCCTTCGTGCTCACATGGTCACGCAGCTCACCGAGAAAGCACCCGACGTGTGTTTTGCTGGCGCACTGTCAGTTCTAGGTACACATTCATTCGCTGTGATGCCCGAACAAGACAGACAATAAAATCAGCAATGAGTGAACGAATAACTGCGTGAATAGATGAATGATTGATAGTTCAGTACATTTTCAATATGTTGTTACGAATGACTGAATTAATCAATCGACTAGTCCGTCCGTCCACTGCGAGTCAGTTCTGTAATCAGGTGATCATTCAGTAGGAAATGGATCGATTAGAGCAAACCTTCCACTAATAGTGCGAAAACAGCGATAGCCCAACTTTTCCGGTGCTAGATTTATACCAGCAGCTGGTGAAAATGAATGTAATAATAATAATAGTATATTATTTATGCTCCCCCCTCTCCCTCTCGTAAGAGTCCGGAGTGCTTATAAATGCGTACGGAAACGCTCATTTATCGCACCTCACGCGCGCGCACACACACACACGCACGCACGCACGCTGTCTGCTAAGAACCAGCCTCCGCGTGCTCAAAAGGTAGGTTTTTATTCACTGTCGAGGCCGGATCGAGGGTGGGACTGTTGTTATTTAGATACATAGGCCTGTGCGTACACTGCCTGGAATTCCTGTGGGCTATTGCGCAAAGCTGGCACTGTAAGGGGGCTATTCTGGCTCTAGGCCACAACTGAACCGGTTCCATGCAGTACCGGCAGCTCAATGTCGAGTGAAGGTGAGAACGGGATCACACATTACGGCCCCGCAGCCTCTGGCCCGCATTTACCAACCGTGGCTCGCTGCCAACAAGCATGGTCTCTGTCTCTCTGTCTCTGTCTCTCTATCTGTGTGTGTGTGTGTGTCTCTCTCTGTGGGCTGGATGTAAAAAGACCTCGAGTCTTCTCCACTACCTTCGTAAAATAAAGTTCATTCATTCATTCATTCTGTGTGTGTTCTCTCTCTCTCTCTCTCTCTCTCTCTCTCTCTCTCTCTCTCTCTCTCTCTCTCTCTCTCTCTCTCTCTCTCTCTCTCTCTCTCTCTCTGTGTGTGTGTGTGTGTGTGTGTGTGTGTGTGTGTGTGTGTGTGTGTGTGTGTGTGTGTGTGTGATTCTGTGTTGTGGTTGCTTACGGCGTGTATCTGTAATGCCCATGCGTTTTGGCGCGGCTCTTCTCGTGTTCACCGAAGGGCGGGAGTCCGGAGATGTCTGATAAAACTCCCTTGTCTGCAATCTCAGGGCTGTTATTCATGATGCCCCCTTCCTATCTCCTCTCTTGTTTCTTATGCCTAGTTCTCTTGCTGTTTCTGTCTCGTCATTTTACTTTCTTAATTTTTATATATATTTTAAATCCATTCTCCTGACTTTTTGCCCCAAGAAAATTCTCATTTTTTAATTTTTTTTTGGTATGGCTTTTATTGAGTAGCTAGGAGATAGTAAGTAGTTGGTAGATAGTATGCGCAGCTTGCTTAGACTGTATGGCACTGGTATTTGCAATTATGCATAATTCATATTACCTTTCGGAGAAAAAAAGAAGTTTCCGTTAATTCCTTCTTTTTTTTTCTTCTTTTTTAATCCGGTATCAGTAAATTAGACAGAATGTATCGATGATACAAGCATGTCCTAGCCTTATGTGCTCTGTCAAACTGGGTAAGATTTGAAGGGACTAACTCTTTGAAAATTTGTGTTTGATGTTTGTGTATGTATGTTTGGTTTTATGTTTGTAAAGCCAGAATCTCTGCATGCATATTAGAATAAACTTCTTTGATATATAGGGATTGTGGACTGACTTTGGAAAGGGTTTATATAAGAGAAGAGCTTTGAAATGTGCATTTGCTTAGGACAGAGTTTGACTGTACTGAGGTAACCCCTTGCGGCTGGCTAGAGGTTAATGTCCAGTTACTGCTACTACTTACTACTACTCTTCATGCATAATGATAATGGGTAGAGAGAGTGTACCCACAATGATGTGTGCAGGCATGGGACAGCTGTAGTTAATGTTGCCGTGAATTAAATCTTTAGTGTATACCAAGGTGATTAAGGTCACCCCCCCACCCCCCCAAACACACACACAAGTATTAACCATTTTATATTCACCAAAACATGGTGGGGAGTTTCTTGCAACTTGGCAACATCTGCAATTAATCCTATTAATTTTTCTCTTTTTTTTAAGAACTTATTTATGTTTGAAAAGAGTGTTATATAAATTTTGTTTATGGTATTGACATTAGTTAAATGTTTTGCTGTTGGTTTCTTTGTCAACATAGATTACAATTTTTTTTAAAGAAAATATTCTTTGTTATGTTTTTATGGGCCTGTGGCCAGTTGATTCAGTCACTGGCAATATGTTTTTTTGGTTTGTTTGTTTGTTTGCTTGTTTTAATCTGTAATGTGTGAGTTGGCCAATTCATAGAATCACCAACTGCTTTACACTTCTAGTTCTAAGGGTATGGTTTAACTTGACAACAATGGAATCAGGGGTGAAAATTGGTGTGTGTGTGTGTGTGTGTGTGTGTGTGTGTGTGTGTGTGTGTGTGTGTGTGTGTGTGTGTGAGCGCCTGCTTGTGTGTGTGTTTAATAACCTACCTACTTTCCCTTCTTTTCTCCTTGGTTTCATTTGCACTGTCTGTTGCAAAAGAAAATCTCACTTTGGAATGTGCTCAAGTGGAAACTTGATGTGCTTGTTATTAATTTGTTGTAGGTTGCCTCGTATTTCCGCCACTACTACATCTGCCACACAACGAGTGTGAAGGCATTCCGCTTCTTCATCCGGAGACCCTGTGTCGTGGACTGGAGCAAACCTGTCTGCTTCACTGGTCAGTGTGTGTGTACGTGTGTGTGTGTGTGTGTGTGTGTGTGTGTGTGTGTGTGTGTGTGATGTGTGTGTGTTTGTGTGCATGCACATGCGCCCCCTATCCATTTGGTCCACTTGTTCTTGCATGCTTACAAGCGTTCATTTGTGCATGTGTGCATGAATAATATTACCTTTTTAAGTTCCTACTGAACCTAGTTCGTTAGGCAAAAACACAGCTGCACGGTGGCTAATTAAAATTTGCGACAGGCTGTCTGTGGGTGGTACATGTATTGATCATGAGGTTGCTCTGCGAAAGGTGATTTATATGACAGTCCCAATGAAACCACAGAAGTTAGCCATGGCCAATAGGCTAAAGTTCAGGAAGGGTACTTAAGTATACAGCTGTTTCAGATGTGGGGACAGGAGAGAGGAATGGGTAGGGGTGAGGGAGGAGGGTTAGCTGGGGAATATATCTGAACTCTGTGTGTGCCTGTGATTGAGTGTGTGTGTGTGTGTGTGTGTGTGTGTGTGTGTGTGTGTGTGTGTGTGTGTGTGTGTGTGTGTGTGTACAATAATTACTTTGTACACTGCTTTATAATTATGTACCTGTTTTAAATCATTGTAACATGTTTATGTTTTATAATGGTCATTTTATTCGCTCTTTTTACAAGTACTTGTTTTTTTTTATTAATGTCATTTATTAAATATGGTACGTTAGTAAATGTAAATGGCTTAATATGTACATGTATGTGAACAAACGCGTTAAGCTCACTCACCGGGGAATAGTGCTATAGAAAATGTATGTATGTATTATTATTATTAACTGTCCACCACTGCCTGAAAAAAAGTTGAAATTTATGTGTCACTGGCAACATTTTACAAGCTAGCTGAGATATTGCTCTCATCATAGATAGGTAGGCTTCAGGCATTTAAAAAATAAAAAAAAATAATTGACATCCTGTTTTCCAAGAAGTAGAGCATGGTCTGTGCCTTGCTTTAACGCGGATCAGAAGCGCATAGCAGAAATGTTAGTCATGCTCCTTTCCAAAGTACTTGTTGACACAACTCTTGTCAGAAACTATGTTTGAATGGTGTGTCAAATTAAAGACTGCACACTGTTCTGTAGAGACAAGGAAATTCAATGTTAGCTTTAAGAAAGACTGCTGTATTTGGATATTGTACAGTTTGTTGACTGATTGACTGACTGACTGATTTGGTTGACTCAGTGATTTAAGAGACAAACAGCAGCAACAACAAGCAAACAGGCTGAGGAATATTGTCGTTTACTGTTATATATAGAGAGAGGGGAGGGAAGGGTGGAAGAGGAGGAGAAATGGGGACAGATGGGGGCTGGTTGGGGCAAGAGGGACAGGGGGTGGAGGGGGCATCTGGCTGCCTTCACTGGGCTGTTGACCAAAATGCATCTCTCTTCAAAGGACTTGTGATGTAAACAAGGTTTGAAGATGGTATGGCTCAGTGCTTCAAATGGGCATTGGATAACACTTGCTCTGATTTCAGTGCCAAATATTAGTAGCCACAGAATTGATAAGGATTAGTTCAGTGCTCCTTTGCCTTACCATTTCACCAGACATTTACTTTCCGGCATCAGCACTGATAGACATCATCTGACTTCTACTGTGAAACTTTGGCTGGTTGTTCCAAAATTGCCTTTTGGCTATAAAACTCATTAGGAAGAGATTTGTTGCTGGTGATCTCATTGTTTGAGTGACAGGTCAGTGTGGGAGAATGTGCTTTTAGGCTGGTTTTAAATGACTTGCACATAGCTATAATGTAAAAAAGTCTTAATCTGTTAAGGAGTTTCTTTAAGCTTGTAAATGTTCATGTTTTGGACCTGGACAGCACAGTCACTGAAACATAGTTTTCATCGTGGTGATCAGCCTTTCGCACTGTGACCAAGGTGCTGTGCTGTGATAATTAGTGTTGTCCTACTCAGCACAGTCATACAATAACATTCCTGTTGTTTTGCAGGTGTGCCCTATGATGCAGTTCCAACCCTTCAAGAGCAGTGCCGGAAACATGGCGGCCGTCTGTCATCTGTTGAGAACAGGTTTATGTACGCCTGGACTGATCCTGAACCCCCTGAACAGCTGCCGTGAGTTCTGCTTCAATAAATTGTCCGTGTGTGTGTGTGTGTGTGTGTGTGTGTGTGTGTGTGTGTGTGTGTGTGTGCTTGCTTCATTTCAGTGTATTTGAATTGAAAGGTAAGTTTGCAGTTTGTCACCTTCATGGCTATATACTGTTCTTTGTACTGTCCTTTTGGGCTGTTTTCTTCTCTCATATTTTTAATGTATGAATTTTAATGGAAATTTAAGTTTTAGTGTGTGTGTGTGTGTGTGTGTGTGTATGTTTAATTGTCCTCCATTGAAGTGCTTATTATGCTGCAGAATCATATATATATACATATATTTGTCCACACAAAGTCAAACCAGTGGCAGCAGATTGCAACAGGCCCACTCATTTTTATCATAGTAATGTAACTGTGGTTACCAGTCCTTGTGAGGATCCTACCACTGGAGAAAAAACAGCCCAAAAAATGTAAAAAAAATGTGTCCATCTCACCATGGTATGAACAACAAAATCAGATTTAATTGTGGGAGTGCCTGGTGGCCCCAGAAGGCTTTTCGTGGATTTCATGTTTTTTTTGTGCCCCTTGCCATGTAAGGTAGGCCTTTTTGAGGTATATATCTCATTCACTTGCTTTTCATTTTTGCTCTGTTTTGTTCTCTCGTCTCTGTCTCAGTCGTTCCATACATTATATGGATTAATTAGAAGTGTCAACACTACTTAGAATAAATACTGTTCCGTTGACAATATTCACCTTGGCCTTTCCATTGAAAGGGTTTTTTCTTTGTCATGTTTAGAACATGCTAGGTCACAGATTTGCCAGCATGGTCTGTTTGATCTATTACTGTACCTGAAGGGTTAGTGGATCAATACCAAATAGAGCCTTCATGAATAATTTGTCAGGTATAATCTGCAGCAGTGGATCTTCTTACTATTACTGCTGTGTTTGCCCAAACTCCAGTCATCCCCAGGTTTCCAGCTTTCTTCCTCCATCCACTTCCGTAATTGGTTACACCATAGCTCTCCCCAAAATTGTCAGCTAACTGAATTTTTGTTTGTTTGTGCTCAGTTGGCAGTAAATTTGTAACCGATAACTAAAACTATATCAGACTTTTTTTATTTTTATTAAGTGCCAGCAAGTTTATGTTGACTGTTGTTTCTCTGGTTACTTTTTTGTTTCTCTGGTTATCAGAAAGCACAGAGCTGTGTGAGTTGTACAATGCTCACTATAGCAGCTGGTTGTTTCACAGATTTCCAGAAAGCCTGGACACTCTTCAAACCAGGAAATATTGAGGCTGATATTGACCATTTTTCCCTAGGTCATAACAGGGCCTCATGCTGAGTACTGTTTAACCCAGGAACGCCATAGAGCACTGTGTGCATTGTATTATGTTTAGTTAATGTTGACTGCTGTTTCCTAGGTTACCAGAAGGCCGCTTGATGGCCTTCCTGGTCTGGTGCCTCTGGACACCACAGCGTTGTGTAAACTGCAAACTGAGTCAACAGTAGCTGTTGTTTCCTGGGTTTCTGGAAGGCTTGACACTTACCCTCTTTGCATGCCGAAGATGCTGCAATGCTGTGTGAACTGAATGGCAAGACTTCAGGTTACCAGGAGGTCTGATGTTGACCCCCTTACATCCCATGGATACCACAGTGCTGTGTGAACTGAATGACTGACCTGTTGAAAGAGGCTGTTGTTTTCCTTGTGACCAAAAAGTGTGATGGTAACCCACTTACATCCTAATTACGCCACAACTCTGCTGCATAAAGGAGTTACAGATCAGTTCATCATATTATAATACTGGTGGTTGTTTTTCAGGTCACTAGAAGACCCAACACTCACAGATGCCCTTCCATTCATAAGGATGCCGCAGCATTGTGTAAATTGAGGGAGAGACCTATCAAAGCAGCTAACGTTGGCTTTTGTCATTTCACAGATTACCAGAAGGCTTGACACTGACCACTCTACAACCTAAGGACGCGCCGGCGCTGTGTGAACGCTGGAGGCACTACCGCCCCGACCCGGCCCTGGACCTGTACATGCAGGAGGTCACTCGCCGCTTCGACTCCAGCGCCATCGTCAATGCCAAAGGTGAACTGATGGCCTACGTCGGCATGCAGTTCAATGGTGCCATGGCCATGCTGCATGTGGAACCTCAGCACCGGGGGCAGGGCCTGGGCCAGATTGTGCTCAGGGACCTCACACGGAAGCTTCTTGCCAAGAAGAAGACGGCGTATGGCCTGATCCCCACCAAGGACACCTCATTCCTCGCCACCAGCAGCCAGAAGCTGGGCTTCACCTGGGTGCCCCTGGGAAGCATGGCCTGGGTTCGCTATGAGCCCAAGGCCTCACCCGTGCCGCAGCCCCGTGGTGCCACTTCACTGGTCTCCAAGCCATTAGGGGCGGCAACGACGGCAGCGTGCCCTGGCACCTCTGCTGAGAACGGTGAATGCTGTGATGAGGAGGATGGGCGTCTCCTGTTCCTCACCGCCTTGCCCCTGTCCTGCAATGAGTGTGCAGATATCAGCAGTGATGTTAGCAACGTCTGCTCACATGTACGAATTGGTATCTCCTAGGTTTGATAGTGGCGTGGTCCGATTATGGGATGATTAATTTTCTCTGTGCTGTTCTCAATTTAGGCTATGATATTTGCATGGAAGAGGGTCTGTGTTTTGTTACACTGTGCTGAACAAAGAGGCATTGAAAGAACACATTTAGACACTTGTAATTGTTCGCACATTTGAACTGTATAACCCTTGTTTCTGTAGTGTTGGAGGTGAAGGTGGAGGGAATGGAGATTCTATATAAATGTCATGCTTGGGCATTTCATTAGTGGGCATTCATTTGTTTTACATGAATATGCCAGTTGCCACCATGAGTTTTGAATTAGCCTATGTCAGTTTGTTTTCATGGAGTGTTGAGGAATTAAGAGAGAGAGAGAGAGAGAGAGAGAGAGAGAGAGAGAGAGAGAGAGAGAGAGAGAGAGAGAATGAGTGTGTATGTGTTGTGCACATGCTGTATTTGTTTTGTGTGACAGATTTGTGTGCTATACACTGGTTATGAATGACTTTTTAAAACTTACTTTGTTTGGTGGTATTTTATTGTTGAACGGCTTTGTTTGAAAGTGACAAGTTGTTGACCAGTAAAGTGTCTTAAAAACCAAACCAGATATACATCAACATTTCTTTTGAAATACAACGATGGACTGAAATGACTGTGATTGTTACGTAAAGACTGACACAAACTTGTTGCCAACTTGATATGTTCTTCTGTTCTTATTCTATTGGTATTTGTGTACATTATTGTTACTTTGAATAAGGCTGTCATTACTCAACTGCTGTCAAGGTAACAAAACTAACATCAAGGGAGTATTAAGAAATAAGACCTCTCAGCAGTTAAATCTCCTACTTTGTCCCCACGAGCTAACAGCTGACACAAAAACATGACTGAATAGTGAAGTGAGTACATAATTAATTGCATTGCCTTTAAAGGCTAATTACAACCTTGATGATAGGATAGACGCTTTGGACAAGCAAATGACCTCACTTAGAACATCAAACACAGGGTGCTGTTATGGTAGTTAAATGACTACAGAAGGGTAAGTGTAAGCAGCTGAAGTGATCCTGAGATGACCCTGTGCAGTTGTGAAGGGGTATTAAAATCTAGTTACATTCTCAGCAACAATAAAACTCAATAACAAATGAGATCATTGAGCCAAATTAGTCTGCTTCTGTTCAGTTTCAGTTTAGCGGGAGACACATGAAGCTAGCCACCTTCTTCCAGGCAATAAGTCTTTGGCTTGTACTTGCTTTTTAGTTCCCCTGCAGTGGGAGTACTGTGGATGCATAAATTAAGGTTCTGTCTCAGTGCTGAGAACCATGAACCATCATGGTTCCGTCTTTCAAGCTTGGAGTAGGTCAGGGTATGGCTTTGCATGCTTCATCTTGTTTGCTTGATATGGCGATTGGCTGGGAGGTTTCAAGGAAGGTAATAAAGGAAGTGCTTGACATATATGCTGGAAAGGGTGAGAAAGGGCCATCATCAATCTGTCAAATGTTGGGACAAAGGCAATCTTCTGGAAACTTCTGAGAGATAGGTGGGCTTTTCAGAGCTCATAAATAACATAATGAACTGAACTGAACTGAAAGGACCTTTCCAATTGTTTAGACATTAAATATTGAGTAACAATATAACTTCACTTTGATTGACGTGTGTTCGTTTAACATAACTGCACATACACGATGCACAGAATGGTCTGTATTTTGTAGTCGGGTAAACCATAGACAGTTTCATTCCTAACATGAATGCTTAATCTTTTATTGGCTGAAAAGAATACCATGGCACTGTCACCTTAAAGAAACAGACTGTAGCAGAATAAGTTTCTTGCAGAGTAATGGTACAAGAAAAATGTTGACAGCCAATTATTCCAATCTTTTCAAAATTGGTTCTGAGTGCCACAGGCATGAAAGTTTGAAGAATTCAACCAGTGGACACTAGTTAAAGTGGACATAACTGCCTTACTTTTGCTGTGCCATATTACATTTATCCATCAGTAATGATGATGATTGAGAATTTTATAAAAGTAAAATATGGGTGAATGGACATTTACCTATGTAAATACATTTATTTTAACCTCCTCTTCTAAAATTCAGATGCGAAATGGTGAAAGGACTCTGATAGTTAATAAATACTTGGGGTGGGAGGGAGGTTGTGTGTGTGTGTGTGGGGGGGGTGATATAAAGGAACTTATGCTTCAGACATTTTGGTCTGTTTTAAAATGTGTAGTATTTGTGTTTATTAGAAAGTTCGATCGTGTGAACGATACGTCTTTCAGATGGATGCTTGTGTAATCACCACATATGCAGTTACATTTATGGGAATATAATGGCCCTAATCACATGTATATAAAATGATATGATGACCATTTTTGTTTCCTGTGTGAATGATGGATTGGTTTGTGACAGCCTTTAAAAACAACCTTAATTATAGTGACTCAAACCTTCCACAATCCAATATGGGATCCTTTAAATTGTCATTAATTATTTACTGTATTCATAGCCATGAGTGTATCTTGGTAGATTACAATCATAAAGTGACTGATCTCAGAATGATTTGGTTTTGACATATCAAATTGCACTTTGTATTTTTATGACACAATAATATTTGAGCTAGTGAGTGAACATGGTGGAGAAAAATAAGTAATATGCATGTATAGGTTTTATCTGACGTTCATTTTCTTATGTAAAGCACAATTTATGTCACTGTTCAGTGCTAAGTAAAACACTGTGGTGAAAGCAAACTGCACACCACTTAAACTGCAAATCCACTGACTTGGCTGGATGGAGTGTGGTTTTCTCCATCATTGTATACAATACCTTTGCATTGTCATTTGACATCATATATGTTTTACATACATTTAAGGAACAAACAATACAACAACTACAGGGCTTGAGCGTGTGTGTGTGTGTTTGTGTGTGTGGTTTGATTCTCAAACCTCCCTTGGGTTGCTTATTAAAAGTTTGATTAACTTTATAATAAAAGCAATTTTTTTTGTTTTTTGTTTTTGTTTTAAAGCAGTAAATGTGAATACACTAATGATATAAGAAGCAGGCACCCACTTGTTGAAGCATGCATATGACATGTGCTACATCCTTGTTTTGGGCAGGAATTTTTCACTTACCTGATTTTATGTCAGTAAAGAACATAAATATATGCTTATATTCACAATTTTTTAGAAACCTGTTTTTCGTCTATTTAGACCACACTGTGTGCTTAGGTGTAACTTCATCTTCAGAGAATGTTTGCTTGCAAAGACGTGCATGTCACTGACTATTAGACATGTGTACATCATAATTTGTCAAGTACTTGCGCTTATTCAAGATGTGCATGTCATTGACTATTAGACATGTGTCTGTCATAATATATTGCTTATTTAACCCAACCTCCATCCGCCCCCACCCCCATCTCCCTCTTTATATTGGAGTATTGCTTCACATTACAGTGTCCATGGTATACATTTTGTTGTATATCATTGCAGCTGGTTTTGAATTTTGACAGAATAAGGTATTTACTGCATTGTAACATTCCGTGCAATCGAAATGCAATATCTTTTTTCTTTTTCTTTTTTTGTCACTCACACATGGATTTTTCTTAAGATTCCTGGTAATGGTGTTTAATAAGTGAAGGGTATGACGCAACTAGAAAAGAGTTTCTGGGCAACTGTTTTTAATATTGCTATTTTAATACAAGTACATGTGGTAGCAAGGGCAGTAACTGCAATGTATACACATCAGAGACTTATTATTCTGGTTTTAACGTTTCTTTCACTATTGTGGCACTGACGCATCAGAAACGATTGCAGACACAGAGACATGTCCCCACAAGGCAACACCGCCAGCCCCCAAGACTGAAACACAAGTCACACAAAGGTCTCTTCCCCTTGTTATTAGCTACTGTTCTTGCTGCTACTTCATCACCTTTGGACTAATTTGCCTCTTTGGTTTATTGTTACAATTGAATAATGCTGTTTGGAGAGTGTGCATGTAGACAATGTGATTAAAGGTTTGTTTCAACTGCATTCTTGATGTTCTCGTCAAGCCTTCTGTTTGTGTTCCCACCCCAGCACATCCTTCCAAAAGTAAACACTGTTAATAGTGGCTGTATAAAACATTTGTAAAATTTCTTCAGTCACGGCCATCAGACCTGAACTACTGACATAATCTTAACCGACAGTTTGGTAGACTGGTAACTAGCGAAAGACAGAGTGTCAATTTTACCATATTTCTAATGTTATAAATCCCTCTCCCCTCCTCTATCTGTCTGCATCCCCTCCGCTCCCCCCCCCCCCAAAAAAAAAGAAGAAAAGAAAAAGCTAATTCACATAATGTTTCTTTTGCTTTTCATCTCCTTCAGTTCATAAACCTTTTGGTGCTGCTTCGTGTGTAAGTACAGTAACTGGCAGCAGATACAGTGTGTTTGACCCATGTCAATCTTCTAACTGTGATGACAGGAGTTTATGCAGAGGCACCTGCAGTGGCTCGGCACTCTCTTGTTTCCTGCGATTTCTTTCATCTCTGAAACACCATCTTTCTCAACTCTTGGCCATTCCCTTCAGCCTTCACTTTATTTGCTTTTTTCTTCAACTCAAGATAGAGGAAATTAACATTATTTGAAATGATAACATCCGCTATTATGTTCATTTAATTATTATGTCAAATATATATGCAGCACTGGCTCATGAGTGGAAAAGTCTGACTGTTAGTCACCCAGACACTGTGGTCCTAGTGTATTAATATAATTTTCTTGGCAAACCTCCTGTAGCACTGAAAGCCCATATACTTTTTTCCCTTCCAGGTCAGGTGCATGATGGCAAAATGTGAGGCACAGTTCAAGAATTATCATTGTAGACTGACACCATTGTTACTAGTATCAGGTAGTGTGCGAAAAGGGGGAAGCCTGCTTTGATCTATTTTAATGAAATGTGGTGGTGGTTTTTTATATGTTGTGAAAGCTTTTTTCCTACATCCAAGACAGAATAGGCAGAAAAATCAATTTTTTGTCTCATGCATGGGTTTAATCAGTTGATGTGACAATTCTGTCGTGTTTGTGTAGCCATACTTCAGTGATTGAACATAAGGGGTGCAAGAACAGCTATAGTGCAAGGCTCTGACTCTGACAGGCTTTGGCTCTGGCTCCAGCTGGGTTTTGGCAATCAAGCCGCAGCGTCTCTCTCCTCTCTCCTCAGTTATTGACTCTCAATTATTATGGGTTTTGTCTGAAGCAATAAAGAATCAAAGTGTCAAAGTCTCTCTGGCTTTCTTGGTTATCTCTCTGTGTCTGTCTCTTTCACACACATGACATGTGTGCACACAGAGGCACACTGACATACAAGTGGCTCTCCCCCCCCCCACCACACACACACAAGGCACACATACACTGACACACCTGATGATACACACACACACACTCTGCACTACACTGTCACACTAACACACACTGACTCCACTAGTGATAGATGTTGACACACACTGGCACTGATTTACACACATACCTACATGCACACACACACACACACGCACACGCACACACAAGGCACACACACCTATGCACACACACAGAAAGAGAAGCATACACTGTGCCGATACATACACACACCGGCACTGATGCTGACACATACACACACTCAACAACAATCCAAACTGAGATTGGTTTAGTGTTACACTGACTTTGCAGTGATGACACTCTGGCAGTTGAAAAACCCAGTGGCACTAACTGATTTACAGGTCTTCTCATTCTTCTTCTTTCACAGAGTCAATATATATATATAAATAATATATATATTCTCTCTCTTTCTCTCTCTCTCTCCCTCTGACTGTCTTGATATATATATATGTAATCATTCCATACTGATTCACAGTCACCACAAATATTATTTCTTATGTCTGTGTGGTCCCCGAGGAAGGTCCACAGATAAAATTTTATACATACCTTCCCCTTTTTTGATCTTGTAGTCTCATCATCATCAACATCATGAACAATTAACTTATTAAGCAAATAAAAAAATTATCTATTTTTAGAGGGGATTGGATTTATTTATTTGATATTGTTCTTCTTCCTCAGTTCCTGACAAGGTGATTGGGCTCAGTCAGAGCATGGCAAATCTTGCAGTGATGTGTAGTTAAAAGGTGGTCATGGTCAGTGCCTTGGGTGTTCTTAAACCATAATAAACAATATATAAAACAGCTAATCTAAACTAGTGAAAACTATATGTATTATGTAATATTTAGGACACACACACACACACACGTGTGTGTGTGTGTGTTATTCAGGATACATAAAAGTAATGTCTCAACTATGAACTACTTGCTTGCTTTTTTATGGTACCGCTTAGTGTCTGTCTAATAATGATAAGAACAAATCTCAGCACTTGAAATAGGAGCTTGTGCAATATCATCAATTATATAGGGCCTATATAGAGAGGGCCTATAAGTCTATGGAGGGAAACTTTAACTACTGTGGCGGGACAAGTTACCATCAAATTTTAAAGCTCCCATCAGGTGATGCTTAATGTCAGCTGACATATTTGGGACAAGCTGTGACCAATGCCGAAGCATGGTTCAATATTGCTTTACGTCCACGGAAACCAGAAGGCTTGTTAGGACGGACAGCCCAGGACGGCCACCTCGACTCTCACACAGCTCCTGAACTATGAGTCTGTGTATGACGCCCATAGGCATAGAGCTCAGTCTCACGTAGACGATCTTTGCTCTGGTTGCAGGCAGCTGTAACTATGAAGGGTCCAGTTTCACAAGCTAAATTAAAAAGCATGGAAGGGAGGTAATAAGCAATACGGGCCATCTGCAGCAAAGCATTATGGGAAGTTCCATATTCCGCCATATTGGCAAAAAGAGACGCTTGCCGCCATGTTTTGTACTACATGAAAGATCTGCGCGTTGTAGTTATGCTTGATAGATTTATCAGCTGTACAGACCGATCGCAAAGGAAAAGGACGTTGATGTGCATAAACTTGATACGACAGCTGTAAAATTGGTAAGTTGGTCAGTTCGCACAAATTTTGAATCTTCTGGGGCGAACAAAGGAACCATTTCCCCGGCCCAATTATGCATTGCTTCCGACCATCTTCCCTGTGTACAGTTGGGAGGTCGACGCTGTAGAAATTGACGATTCTGTGACTGCGAGCGTGAATTTTGATTGTGAGAATTTAATTGAAGAAAATGTAAAGGCCATACGTTTTGCTAATATTGGTAATAATAACTTGAATAAATGGATAACCCTGTTTAGCTTGGAAGATTGAGTCGTTGATTTAAAAAAAAAAGAAAAAAGGTGCGAGTCGAACGCTCCCTTCTCCAATCCATGTAGCGGAGACCGCCGTTTGGGAATCGCGCTTCTCAGCCAGTTCAGTCATTTCCTCACCAGCAAGGGTTTGAAAGATAGCCAGATACCGCCTTTCCGCCCCATACTGATGTCGTTTAAAACCCATCTAATCCACGTAGTACAGGTTCCCAAAAATTCAAATTGTAAAGCTTTCGCCCTTTGACATAGGTCCGTACCGCAAATGAAGTCGTAGGACACGATAATCGAAAATATAAGCGGGTACTTCCTGCGCCTGCTACAGAGATATTTTTCATACAGAGTAACAGACAACATACATTTTGTTTTTACTGATGTTTATTAGGTACCGGTAGCCAAGCACTAAATTTTCAGGAACAATTGTTCAACCTTTGTTTCTACAGACTACAGGTAGGCGTAAAACAAAAGACTGTACAGTTACACCTTTTACAAAAAAAATTTTAAAAATATGGGAGTGTGACTGAGTGTGACCTTAAGTTTTAGTTTTACATTTTGCAAGTTACATTAGCAGCTAAATATTGTTGGAAATCCAGCAAATCCTAACTAATTTTACACTTTTTTGTGATTTGGAAGACTGCTTATTCAGCATATGAATGACATGCCTGCTGAGTTAAATAACCATGTCATAATTAGAAATGTTTGGTTTTACAGATATTCATTAAATTATTAATTCAGAACTGTTCAGTTTTCACACATTTTTGTGTGCAGCCCACAGCTTTCTTTTTCCTGAGATTGGACTAAGAACTACAGCTGTGAATTTCTTCGTCCATTTGTATTTAGTCTTTTCACATAACGTCATAAGTGATATTAGACTGAATGAAAATTGGCACAAATAGTAGGTTTTGAAATGCTTTGGTGCAGAGAGAAATAAAGGTACATCTTAGAAATTCTGCATGCAGTTTCTTGCTTCACCATAAACTTCAGATTCATAGAAATTGTACCACTCAAGTTCAGAACATTTGTTCATGATGTTTGTTGACCAGGGCTCCTGAAAACCCCCTATCTGTATATTCACATACTACAACTTCAGATTCACCCTTTAGATTTCCACTTAGAGTTTCACTACTGTCAGAGTATGTGAAAATAAATAATGCTTTAAAACGGCAGCAAGGAGTGAAATACCCTATATAAAAAGTGTAGTGGGTGATAATGACCACCAGTTTTTCACCAACGCAGTGTAAACAACACGCCTTTTTGAAGCTGCAGTGGCACATGCATGGTGAGGTCATGCACAATGTCAGATGTATTATGATAATACGAATCGGTGACAAAATACATCTCCCACTGTGTGTGGTGTGTAAACTGTAATGTCATTTTGCTTTCATTAAATTTAAAAAAAAAAAAGTTTTTTAGTATACCCTTTAGAATTTTGTAAGAGGGTGAAAGTACCCATTTAAATTGCAGGACAGGGGTGAGCCCACCCTCTAGAATGTGAAAAATGGGGATCCCTAAATGACATAATCAGGTCAGTTAAAAAAAAGAAGTTCTGTGACTCAAAACACAAACCACTAGCCTCTTATGCAAATCGCAATTTGGCCCTCTGATGATTTATCTGAATTTTGTTAATTTAAAACCTTCTGATTATCAAAGGAAAAATCGGGACTTGACCATTTTAGTTTGTGTGAGAAAGGCTGAATGTGTGAAAAAAGGCTTTTCAGGGGTTGTGCTGCTTTTTTCCCAGAGTTTTGTGTCAACCAACACAAAACATTACATATTTTGTGTCAGTGATGCAAAACATGCGGACAGCATAACCAAGAATCGGTGTACTAACCAGTGCTCCTGATAGAAGTTTAGGTGAGGGTCACAGTGACCCCCTGTCAAAAAATCAAAGCAAAAAATGCAGACAGCATAACCTAGAAGTAGTGCACAAACCAGTGCTCCTAACAGAAAGTTTAGGTGAAGGTCACAGTGACCCCATCCAAAAATCTAAGGGTCACACAGCCTAAACTGGGGGTCACAACACTGAAGTAGCAGTGCTCCGGATAACACACTACTGTGGGTCTGTTACACATATTTTGCAGTGTGCCAAATTTTGCTGTGAGCGTGACCCCTGCTTTAGTTTAGGGGCTAGTAATAATTCCTTTTGGTCAGTGGATTCTCATTGACTAGCCCTCTTGGGCTTGGAGAATGTTTTTAACTCTACACATGCCACACTTTGTTGTCACTAGGTGAATCATTGAATGTGTTGATGCTGTCACTCTTGTCTGCCAGCAAGATCTGTATGTTTCTGATGAACAGTTAGTTCACTCTCTTTTCATATCATTTGGATCACCCAGGACTGGACTGATGTGTTTCAAAAATCATTAAAGACTGGTTGCTAAAATGCGTAGTGGAAACCCTGGTCTGTGGACCATATGTCATGAAATGTATTATGCTTGCTTTGAAAAATGACTGTTATACCAGCCATATTAACTTTTTAAAGTACCTTCTGGAACGTCTACTGTGTACATGTTGTTACTTTTTGTTTTGCAGGTTTGTATTCTACAAATAGGCTGCTTTTTTTAAACAAATTTTTCATAAATTTGTCTCTGTGTGCAGACAGTCAAGAGTTGAGCAACAAACAACATGGATGAGGAAACGGCCAACCGATTTGTTTCTTCATTGGTGAAGTCAATTCAAGCCCTCTGCAATGGCTACATTGATTTCTCAACAAGCATTGAAGTCATAGGCCACATTCACCTGAACATTGATCACAATTTGAAGTTCAATTATATACTGACTGAAGAAGTCAGCAAATCAGTGAGTGAAGGTGCAACAGTATTTGCAAGTCACAGTTATCATTCCCAGCCACCGCCTAGTGTTTCATCAAAGACTGCTGGTGATGCTTCAAGTCGGAATCGTCGAAAATCACATCATGTGACTCAAAGCAGTGAAACAGACCCTCTGGGAATAACTTCATTGCCTGCAGAAGTGCCTAATACATCAAAATCAAAATCTGACAATCATTCCCAGGGTGCAAGTCGTGTTGGTGAAAGCAGTGATTCTTCTCAATCTGGGACTGGTGTTTCACAGGACACTGAACCTGTGAAGCAGGAAAACAACCGATCATCTTGCCAAGTACAGGAGAGCTTGGACAGACGACGCAGAAATGCCCTACCATCACACAGAACTCCATCCCCAGCAGCCAAACGTAGTCGCAACAATGACACTGGTTCATCCACTTCTGTGCAGAACCCTGGTTTCGATGTGATAGAGATCAAAGAAGAGCCAGATGATGAACCATCAGTCTTCTTTGGAGACAATTCCTCACACATGGCTGTTGGGCAAGGTGATTGATTGATGGCTATGACTTCTTCTTTTTTTGTCCTGCCCTTTTTTTCTTTTCTTTTTTTCCAAGTGAAAGAACAGCCATGTTGTGTTCTAATTTTGTGTCAGTGCACCATGTACATGTACAAGGTTTGCATGAACTAATAATTCCTATACTTTACAATTTTACAGGTTAAGATCAGCATGTTTATATACTGTGGAAAAAATCAGCAGTTGTTAGATTAACAGCTGTCATGGGGGGGGGGGGGGGGGGGAAGCATAATGACAGCTGCAAACAAATGTATTCGCATTTAAAACTTTTTAAGTGGCCAAAATTAAAATGAAACAAAAACAGCAACGACAACACATACCTGGAATAGTGGTTAACTTGGTGAGAGTTGGTGGTGCAGAGAGAGAGCACTCATCAGACATGGGAACTGTCTGGGAAAGGGCAAATTTCCACGTTAGTGAAACTGACTTTATACGGACAAAAAAGAATTGTCCACAGGGAAAAACAATAAGGGTGCAGAAAACAGAAGCACCGGTTTTAGCTCTGTGATGCATTCAGAGTGCATTCATATCTTCTTGTCACCCATCTTTGACACTTTAATTGTATATACAGCCACTTACTCTCACAACCAGGTATTGGTGCTGAACAGTCATTCCTACATGCTTTAGTGTCATGTTTTGACAGAAAAATGTGAGTGTTCAGTAGGTTTTGAAAGATTAACTGTGTCTTTCACTTGTGTTGTCAACTGTGGCAAAAAGTTTGATGACTTCAGCTGTACCAGTGAGTAGGAGCGGGTATCAGTAAACAGTAGCTGGATTGGTCTAGTACAAGATGTGAAAAGCTGGTGGGAGACACAAAACTTGAGGTTTGTAACTTGTGAAGTTGTGTGTGTGTGTGTGTTGCTGTGCAACCCCTAACAGTGACATTACAATGTTCGTCTTAAGTAATTTCTGGTGTTTTCCTGGGAAGGTAAGCATATACCCAAAGCAGCAATTGTTCAGATGTACCAGCTGTTATTTTGTTTAACTGGTTCAAATATACAGCCAAAAATACAGCACAGTGAGAGAGAGTGTGTGCATATACTTACGGGCAGGGAGGGGAGCTGAATGTTTGCTAGTACAGTGCTGATAGTAGTAGGGAAAGCCCATGTATCTGGCCAGTTATGCTTACAGGCAGGGAGGGGAGTGGGATGTTTGCTATTACAGTGCTGGTAGTAGCATGGAAAGCCATGTATCTGACCGGTTAGTGATTGTCTGACTGGTTTCCGTAAACCGCTTTCACCACAGTAGGATGTCACACTGGTTTGAAAATGTCTAGAGCCATTGCTGCATTATTTTCAATATGATGGTCAATTAACGAAGATCAGTTGAGCTGGAAATGAAAGTTTGTGAGGAGGTGAAGAAGGAACACATCAGTACATTGTTCCATGATGATAAAATTATCTTTATGGCCATAAAAATGCCCTCAGGATAGCCTCAGATTCCATAGATATTTTTTTTTGGGGGGGGGGGGGGGGGTACTCACACATGCATTGTTACTGAAGGTGCAGTAAAGTTTTTGTTTTCACAGGTTCTAAAGAGTATTTAAAAAATGAATCAACAGCCTAAAGAGACATTGTTTCTGCAGCATCGCTTGCAAAAAGGTTAAGAACCCAACATAGGATTTAATTGTTTTCACATCGGTGCAAATGCTTTTGACACCAACAGTAAAGTCATACCAACACAGTTTTGAAGGCTGGCTGGTGCAGATGAATTTTCAGCTTTACTCTTTCAAATTTGATGCATAGCTTTAGCTGTTTTGGTACCTTCTTTCCACGGTCAGCAATGCAGAATATACCAGTGGCATTAGAAGCATTTTGCAGTCATGATCCTGATGAGAATTAGTTTATATGGTTCGTGGCTTTGGCATTGAAGGGAGGCAACTGTGTAATGCTTGTTCCATCAGTTGTGGACAGGTTGGGGGCCTTCTTTGAGGTTAGCAGTTTGGTTTTGTGGTCTGTGATTATGAAAGCCATTTGTGGCAAAAGTGACTTTTGACATTTATGATGATAGCCCATTTGGACAGACCCTGAATCATTACTGCGAGGACTCAGTACATGAAGATGCTTTTTGTGGCTGATTCATATGTGGATTATCTGATCTGATTATGAATCAGAATATGATATGAACAAGCAGCTCAGAATATGATATGAACAAGCAGCTGATGATTTTGGTGGACTTTTTATTGTACAGCATTTGGTTGTCATCTTTGCTGTTGTGAGAGGGAAAGGTGTATCATTTGACTTCAGTGAATTTTCAGTTGATGTCCAAAGCTTTTTAAAAGAAAAGTAGAAAAAAAAGTGCTGTTAGTATTTCCAGTAGGTCTGGTTGGCAGAGTTTTGTGAGAGAGAAAATAGGCAAAAGTGAAGTGTTTCTGTGGAACAGAAGAGCCATATTTTTATTCTCCATTTAACTTCAATTACATAATATATAATACAGTTTTGCTGATAAATCTTTAAAATTTAATACAAATATAACTGCTTGTGGCCCAATTAGGCCAAAGTGGAGAAAAAACACACACCAAAACTTTGCATTGGTTGTAACAGAAAATTTCAAAAATTGTCATTTCCCTCCACAGGAAACATAAATTTCGCTTATTGAAAACAAGCTGAACCACAAAAGAAATGATAAGTGCAAAGCATAGAGGTACATTGATAAAAACATGCACTTCTCTTATGAGTTAAGTGTAATCTGCAGGCCTTCTGAATTGCTACATCAGTGCATACAGTACATACTGATGGACAAAACCACTAGCACTCAATGGAATGGAGGATTCCATTGAGCACTGGTGGTTTTGTCCATCAGTCTAGATCTAGCTTGTTTACAGTTTTTGATTGAAAGAATGGCATGGGAAGAGCAATATTTGCTGACAATGCAAGGCATAAAAAAACCCACATGCATGAGCGTGTGTCATGTGCCAGACTTGTTCTGAAGTATTTTAATAATTTTTCTGTTGGTTGGTTGCATAATCATGGGGCTCTTATGGAATGTCAGAACAGGTTTGAGCGTTAGGTACTGTCAGTATTACTCTTTTGTCATATCCACTGGCTTCCTACTCCTAGATGGCTAGAGGCTTGTAAGTCTGAAAGTGAAACTGCATAAAGCATAAATTGGGAGAATGGTGCAGTGTATTTGTGATGCTCGGCATTCTTCAGTCTTGGTTCATTGAGAAAGATTTCAAGAAAACTTACAATTTTCAACACAGTGTGGTGTTACTGTTGTTTTTATTTACAGTATACAATACTAGTTTTGCTGGGGAGATGGGGTTGGAAAATATGGAAATGGGACATGGATGTGTCTGGCCTCTGGGGATCATGAAGTTGCTTTGCCGCTGATTTGGTTTTGGGTAATGGTTTACTCTTTTTGTGCACATTTGAAGCTCTGATAGTATTAATTAGTAATGGGATGAAATCACATGGAGCCACAAAATAACAGATATGCTAGGACACATAATCTTGACCAGATAAAATGAACAGGACCCATTGAAAATACTGAAGTAAAAGACTGTCATTGCTGAGCTATATGAAAGGTAAACCGTCTGGTATCATGTCATGATAGGTGGATAGTTTTTAGGCCCAGTCAACCATGATGGTTATATATGTTGTCATGAAGTGTAGAAATGTTCTTTTAATAATTAAAAAGTTTTTAACGAAGACAAAATGTAGGCCTATGCCCTATATTGTCTGCTTCCACTTGTTCGTATGTTAGAGATAGGAATTTACATAATTTTTATGGTGGCTTGGTTCATGACATTTTACAGGCTGTCTTTATTTTTGAATAACTGACAATCTTTGTCTTTCTTATCCACATCATGACAATGGTGAGATGAGGTTTGGTCCTGTCTATTTCTTCATATTACTGTTGGTCTTATGTTGTTGACAGCATTGTCAATAATGAAAATAATATTAACAGAGAAGTTAAAGCATGCTCTGGGTATATGACTGATTTTACTTTTCTTTTTTTTGTCATCTAGAAAAGAAGAAATTACTGCTGAAAACACCAGGGTACAACAAATGCACATAACTGTTTTACTGCATCTTGCTAAAAATAATGACAGCTACTTGACCCTCCATGGCACTGTATTTACAATGAAACAACCAAAGATTTGTACAGTGGGTTAAAAACAAAATTCTTTAGTGGTTATTTAATTAAGTCCCCTAGCATTTCTGTTGTGGCTATGTCAAGTTTACTTTCTGTTACTGTGTTAAGTGTGAAAATTCAGGTTGTCAATTTTGTACTTGGATCCCACATCCACAATCTGGGTCATGAGTTTGTTGAGAGCAAAACATAAAAACAGGGCACACACAGTGTAAATATTCTGTTATTTTGCAGATATCCAGACACCAGACTTCAGCAATGTGGTGATGGAAAGTCTTGATCGAGTGGGTCAGATAGAGGGCAATCAGTTAGTGGCTGGTGGTGATTCAATTCAGCAGCAGCAGCAGCAGCAACCATTTCCTGTTATGCTGCATACCAATGCTGGTATTCCTTCCTCCACAATGTCTTCATCAGGTGGTCAGGCACCAGGCCCATCTTCAGATCCTCGATCAACAGCTTCTACAAGTGGAGGTAGGTTTCCAGTTTTCTCTCCTCTCCCTGCTTTGTGTTCAGTTCTTGTGCATCAGACATCTGGTTTACTGCAGCTGCAGTTCTCTTTCTCGGTAGTCTTTCCAGCTTCTATCATTTCTGAACTTCATGTGTGGTTTGGTGTAATCCTGACATTTGTTCCCCACCACAAGGATGCAGCCACTACCTGATGCTTGATTTCTCTGATGTCACCAAAGTTATTTTTCATCAGAAATGGATGCAGCTGCCTTTTTTGTGTGCAGATTACTGAACCATTAATTTTTACCTGCCCGTTCCTTGTTGTTGAACTAAGTGTGAACCATCAACTTTAGATAATAGCACAGGAGACGCCATGTCAGAATTGAAACAGTAGGGTTGCACAAATCCCAGTTTTGTTGGTTTGCAGACTGTTGATGGTTAACACATGTGCTAGATCTATACAGTCTAATACTGAATTTGTTTTGGATCTGGATACTCAAATTTGTCAATGAACAGAGTTAGCGTGTACATTCCTGATTGTATAGTTTGATAGCATCATGAGCCAGATGATGAAAAGAAGTAAGTTTATAGTGGGCAAGATTTATAAAATGGGATGAGTGAAGACGTGGTGGTGTAAAACTACTGTTTTGCAGGAAGTTGAAGCTTTTTTATATACAATGTCAAATAACAGAAATAAAAAATATGCTAAAAATGAGTATAACCTATATAAGTGCACATGAAAATGTTTCCCTTTATGAACTAAATGGCTTATCAATTAGTTGTTTGCTTGCTGCTAGAGAAAAGGCAGTGCTTTTTTCAATACCTATGCTACTGTGTATTGATGGCATAAATCAGGTGGTGCACTGATTTTTCTTCATCAAAATTCTTGTTTAGTCAAATTGTGAACTTGGGCATGTAAAATAATTTCAGTATTAGTTAATACTAGCCAGTAGCCTTATCAGCTACACGAAATGATGAGGTTAATAACTACAACTGAATTGGGCTACTATTGGTTTTATGGAGAGAGCAGTAGAACTTCGAAGGAATGAAGACAAACGTGCTGATGGTGTATTTTCACTTAGAACGGAAAATAGCTTTTGAAGTAATCAGAGAATGCATTCAGACAGTGGCTGCATTAGTGCTTTCTGTTTGTGTTGGTGTCGGTTTTATTTTTCTTTAGACTTCGTCCTTCACTCCACTCCACCCTCAGTCACTTTGACATTACAGCTGATACTAATTGAAAGTACTCAGTCAGTTTGAATAGTGATGCTTGGTCTAACAGTTCCAACAGTAGTGTTGACTTGCAGTTGCCAAATAATGCCAAGAGGCCTGCACTATCCCTGCATACTGATGGGAAGTGCATTGGAATTGAAATTTGACTGCTACTTTTTTGTGGTTGCACAGTAACAATGACTCAAGTGAGTAAGTGAAGATGTGATAGTTCAGGTAGGTCAGTGTGGTAGATTTTGTTGTCACAGACACTCTTCAGCAACACAGGAGTGGAAAGGTGGCTTGTTATCTGCTGCCTTTTAAGTACAGGTGTGATGCAGGAGCGGTTTTACTGAACTATACATTTGTGACAGAAAAGAAGGTAGAAACTGATTTTACTCAGTTGTTGACAAGAAAATGTGACTACATAGTTCACATACAGTAATTGTTTTGCGTCAGGTTGGTCAGAAATTAACTTGTTAGCCAATTCCCTCATGAATACAAGTAATCATGATTTATGGAGAAAAGAAGACGACTTTCCCAAAAGTCCTCAAGGCTGGTAAGTACTGCTTACATGTACATGACCACTTTGTGTTTATCTGATGAGCAGGGGTTTTGTTAGGACACTCAAAATACATGAATAATAGTGGAATTAATTGTTAGCCTGTGGAATTAATTGTGAGCCTGTGAAACTGCTGAAATGCTAGCATGATGGTTTATAATCAGATTGAAATTCTAATGTTTTTTGGTGGTATGGGACAACATGCTTTCCCTTCCCCTTGAAAAGAAAAAGAGAGAGAAAAAAAGAAAGATTATGTGATGGCATCATAGTTTGATCAGGCTGATCTTGTCGTTGCCTTTCAAGCCTCGTTCAGGAATTGTGCTTGTTCATTGTTGTATTCTGAGATAAAACTCAGAATTGAGATACATAAGTGAATGTTTTTGTCAACAGTAAACATTTTGTGCCTTTGAATTAAGAAAAATTTAAGTAAAAGCTACCCAGTTGATTTATCCAGTTACTAAGTACTAACCAGATTTTGATGTGTTCAGGTTGAGAAAATCAAACACTGACACAATCAAGTTAATACACTGAAATTGAATAGGAATATCTCCATTTTGCTAGATGCAGTAACTTTTCATCATCAAATTATATTACCTTACCAAAGTAACCCAGACCAGCTGTATAGCTGATGGTCAACTTCCTGTCCATTTTCCAGGAACAGCATAACATCTTGCTAACTGTTGCTCACAGATCAGAGCACAGAGTGGTATAATGTGTTTCTTTTGTTTTTGTTTTGTTTTGTAGAATATTGTTGCTATTCCTCTTTGTACTGCTGCAGATCAGAGGTGGGAAGGCTTGTATAGTCTCAGTAGGTAAAATATAGCAAACATGCTTTATTGAAATAAAAAAATCTTGCAACATTGTGACAGTATGAGTCTGTGCAATGGTCAGTGTGACATCAGTAAGGTTACTTTGTGCTTCATGGGAACCTTTGTGGTGAAAATTTTTTCTGACATCATGTAAGGGCATTATTAATGATGGATGATCATGATGAATATGGAGATATTTAGTTGACGTAGCTAGTACTAGTACTTGGCTTTGACTGGAGCCTTGCCATCGTTTTCAGAAAATTGGAAATTAACATTTTCCAGACAGTCTTTCTGAAATAGGGTGATTTTTATGCAGGACTATTAACACATAATGTGCTGGTTACTGGATGACTGTGTTGACTGCCACAGACATCACAGGCTTGATTGTTTTGGCCACAGATATTAGAGATAAACACCTACTAGACAGTGTCAGTAAAACACATCTGTGGTCAAACTTGGGAAAGGGTTAAAAATAAGTGACCAGACACAGACAGTATTCTGCCAGTTTTGCACATTGATTTTGACTGGCAATAAGTTGGCTGTCACAGCAGAAGCTTGTACAGATAGTATTAAATAGCCATAACTCCCGTGGATCAGTGGCCAGAATGAAGTATCAGAAATGTAGAGACAACTACAGTATGATCATTTATGTTGATTGTGATTATAGTATAGTCAGATTAGAACAAATTGATGTTTTGTTTAGCTCAGCCTAGTACTCTTACTGTATTATCTTTCTTGGGAGGTGGGGATAGGTCATGTCCTTTTCCATTGTCCTCATTCATTCATACAATTTCATGCTCAGAGAAATATCTATCATATTTAGCTCTGTACTGTCTGTAGAATATTATAATACAAGTAATTTTGCAGACTAAAAACATTATTTGAATTTATTCAGCTTCAGAGTTTAAGGCAAAGTGACGTAGACTTAAAGCTTCACATTTTAAGGATAAAATGGGGTTCATTTTATAAGAGACAAATAAGTAACCTGCTCTAAAAACAACTCGCAGGTTGATGCACACTTTCTTGCATGATCCCTAGAAATCACTTAAACTCAAATTAAGCTTTATAAGTAAGCTTCTTATATAACTTGGTAATGACAAGAGATATCTTGCAAGTAATTTACTATTTTAAAAGATTTTTTTAGCTGATTTGGATGTTGACAACAAAGATTTAAATGTACATCAACACACACACTAATTTCCCGTCTTATGGCAATGGGACTGAAACAAAGCAATTTTAAGAAGGATTTCAAAAAATGACAGGTAGCATGACGGACACAAACAAGGAGTTGGTTCCAGGTAGTTGAGCGCAGTAAGCGAAAGAGCGCGGACCAATTATCTTTGCGTGGAAGGATAGTCACTTAATGTGTTATATGAGGGATGTCTGAAAATTATAAGTTTAATAGAGATGTGCTTTTCATGATTTAGTGAAACCAGCAAAAGAATGAGTCCTTAATAGCATTTTTTTTAATGATTTTTTTTTTTTTTTTTTTTTGAATGTGAGTCCACACAGCATAACTTTTTGCTCTTCTGTAGACTATAGCAGTTTTGCCTTTGCTGTTTTGCATAAAGGGCAAATGTGCTTTAGCTTTCCCACCAGAACTGCAGTGTGCTTTCTCTTTTCATTGTGAACTCTAGTCTGTTGCACAGGAACTGAAACATTGTGTTGGTCATTTACTCACACAAAGAAAGTGATATCTTATTAACACACACCTGCTTGAGCATTTGTATTAGTAATTAATGGGGCAGATATGCCTCACTAAGGCAGACGAGTCAGTCCAACATCAGGGTTCACACTACATTTAGTTAAATATAAGTAGCCAAAAACAAAAACACCAGCCCCTTTCATGGACATGGGCATTTATAAAGCATGGTGTCATTAGGAGGTTTATTGGCTTGAGAAAAAAAAGAAAAGAAATCTTGCTTACAAGGTGTCTGATCAAGAACAGCCAAAGCCAAACACCCAGGAAATATTCAAGTTTGTGAGTACATCTTTGCACAGTAATTAAACTTTTTGTGTGAGATGGAGGGGATGGGTAGGACAAAATATCAGTAACACTGAACTGATATTTGAGGCATAAAATCATTTGCCAAAGATGTGTTTAATGATTAGAATATGTTGCATAGGTTTTCGTCTCTGTTTCACCATGTAAACTGTTCTTATTTTTGATATGGGGACACATCTTTGTGTTTACAATCACCAGTTGCAATGTAGACAGTAGTCTGAAACAGTAGTGTTAGCCCTGATTTGTGAAGAAAATACTGTTTACCATGCATCAGATCAACGTAAACTGCATACACATTTAATTTTAGTTGACACTTGTGATTGTTAATGTTATGTTCATGACACATCCGTACAGTTCTGAAGTGTTCTCAGTTCAGCTACACAATTTATGTTCATTGTCTTGGGTCACTTTGAAGGTTCCCCAGTTTTGAAAGATGATAGACCCGTTGGTTGTGCTTCATGAAATGTTGCAGGATTGTGGATTTGTTTCTGTGTTCAGGATGAGATTGTGAGCATTGTCATGTTTGGGATTGTAGCTATGCACAATACAATAAAGAGGAAATAAAGCGGTATGGATACATCGTGTTCACGTGTGCGCAATTTCTACTATGAGTATGGTTTCATGACATTATTTGTGGCATCCTACGTTTAGTTTTGTATGTGTTCTACTTCTGCACTCCAGTCAAGCTGTACTGTAAAGTTTTAGACAACCTGCTAAAAGTCCGGGAATTTATTAATATTCATACAAATCAAATTAAAATGACATACTTTGAGATTTAGTAGAGTTCTGGATGGCGGCATGTATTACATCAAAGACAATGTGTGTGTGATACAAATGGGTTGCATGTGTTACTTCAAAGACGGCATTTTATGTGCCGTCAGTGTGGCCAAGTCCTGAATATATGCTATTACCACACACCAGTGTATTTTATGAGGAGTTACATGTTCCATATGTGTTAGTGTTGTTACAGTGCCAGTTGTTTTCTGTTTTTAACCACTCCCTAGAACTGGGGAAAGGGATACGTGGTGATTCAACATGGTCATTCTGTTGAATTGGAAGTTTTGTTTTTACTATGGTTAGCGTTTATATGCAGTGTCTGGTTGTCTTCTAATGGGTCTTGCCTATACAAGTAGACTTCCAGTTTGGACCTTAGGTTATGTCAGTAATTACTCTGGTGCTTTATCACTCTGATTGAGATTTGCAGGGCAGTACAAGTTGAGTTTCTTTCTGTCTGTCTGCATCTTTTGGGTTTGGGGCAGTTTCAGTCTGTAATGATTGAGTAAACAGCCGTACTGGCAGACATCCATATGTTTGGTGGTTTATACAGATTTGATCAAATAGCCAGTAAACAATATACTGCAAGTGTCTTTTGAAGGCTCACACCAGTTTACAAATTATATTGATATGTATGTCACTTGGCTACTATTAAAATCCACTTTGTCCATTTTTCACTTGACTACTAAAATAAACTCATTTATCACTGTAGCAAAGCAGAATTTAATCGTGAACACTAAGTTGGGGGGTAGATATATATATATGGGTTCTTCTTCAGTGCTGGTCCTAGTTAGGGGGAATCAGGTCAAAACTGAAATAGCTTGCAGCTTAACCCAATTAGGCTTGTTGTGTTCCACATACATCCTATTTTAAGGCACAATTAAAAGAAAAGCAGTTAGGACACCGACTGCAAGTTAGGGTGGCTTCGAACATGTCCAAGTGGAGAGCATAACGCATGTTTCGGTGTGACATAAAAGTATCATTATGTAATATTTAGAACAAGAATCTTATTATTTCATAGAAAGGTTTTGATTAACAATCAGGAGGAGTAACTATGCAATTTTTAAGAGGGTTCATCCACTTGAGAGTTGAACAGCCTACCCGCAAAATTGTGACGCTGAAACGTGTGACATGGAAAGAAAAGTTTTTCCTTCAAGATCAAACAAACACCATGGATCATGAACAAGTATTTATTGTTGTTAGTTTTTGATGCTGTGGACATATTCCAAAGTAATATTGGAACACTTCCTCAACTTCGGATGTTCTTTGAATTGTAACGCATGTTTCGCGTGACATGTAACGCATGTTTCATGTGACATTCAATAATCACTCAGGTTGGAAACTGTTAAAAGCATGTAGAAAATATATTTTTTAAGAGTATTTGTATGTATGTAAGCATTTGTTTTTAGTTTGACAGTTTTTTGTTTGTTTGTTTTAGTTTGACAAGTTTTGCTTATTTGAATAAGAAAAAAAGAGGAAAAGAAAAGTGATGAGCAGTACTAGTAATGTTTACATGAATTGACTGAAACTTAACATGAAAAATTAATCAATCATCTGTTCTCATGCAAAACAATGACAACTTCAAGCAACTTTTATTCTGCAAAAAACCCAGCTGCATTTGACACCGGTCTGTAGTGGCTTAGTTTTGCAAGCTGATCAGCAGGCACCCAAGGGATGACATCAGTTGCAGGGAACGAGAAGCTGCTCAGATTTTCATGCAGGAACTTTATCTGCACTTCTCCAGATGAAACCTTGTAGTCTAGAAGTAGAACCTAGATTTAACAGAGCCAACAATTGAAATCACAGTACAAGTTGCAGTCCACTACACATCACATTCAGAGACAGCAATCAAAGTTGGAGGAAATGGAAAAACAAGATGTAGTAAACTAGTACATATATAGTTAATAGTATGCTGCCTCAGACCCCTGTCTTTTTTATGACTGCTAATGCACCCCCCCCTCCCCCCACTCCAGGAACGAAAACAACAACAAAAAAACATGAATAAGAAAAAAGAAAAACAACGCAAGTAGTAGTACAGTTCTAGGACTAGTCTTACTCAGTATATTAATATTATTATTATGTTGAATTCTTTCCAGCTTAAATTAGTAAAGTTTACTAAAAATGAACAGAACA
Source organism: Alviniconcha strummeri (assembly GCA_963584105.1). Classification (NCBI taxonomy): domain Eukaryota; kingdom Metazoa; phylum Mollusca; class Gastropoda; family Provannidae; genus Alviniconcha; species Alviniconcha strummeri. Next base: position 25,522,091 of record OY757542.1, read on the forward strand.
AAAACAAAAAACCTCTGCAAGCACACCATGCCACTACTAAAACAGGACAGAAGAAACAACAACAAAAATTCCAAACAAAAACTGCAAGCACACCATGTCTAGTATCGTTTCTAATCCTAAAGAAGATGGTAAAATTAAATCAAAAGAATCTCAAAGTAACATCATCATTAATACTATAGCACAGTCTCATTTTCACACAGAAATCAAAAGAAAGTAGGGAAGATTTGTTCAACACACGTTCTGCAACTCGATGATACAACGCACGTTTTGTGTGACGGAATCAACTTCCATCCGGTTCCATGTCACCAGAAACGAACGTTATGTTTGACCAATTCTTCTCTCCTTGTTCTTGGACTGAAAAATAATTTGAAATGACTGCAACCATTACTAAACATGTTTGTTTTTGATCCTACGTATGCCTACTTTTTGGTAATTGTGGTTCCTAACCATGAAATAATGATTCGGCAAGAAACGTATGTTTCATGTGACGAAACGGAGATGAGCCTGCAGGAGGGTGCATCGAACACGTTGAACGCTGTATTTATAAATAAAGAATGCTACTGTATAAAATACTAGTCTGAAATGATCAAGTAACTATAATTGCTTGGAATTTCACCTACCTGCGTCATTGGTAGCCTCCAAATTGGGTGAAATCGTGTGCTAGCAGACAATGATGACAGCCCAGTGACGCATGTTTCTCCTGCGTCAGAGTGTGACGCGCAGTCGTAAAAGTTCCCATTCACAAATTCCATGTGTATCACGTGACACAACGTCATCAGTGTGTGTGTAGATGCCCATGGTACGTTTGAAAATCGCAGTTAGAAGATTTTTTTTCTTTGTTGAATATGTTTCGCAAATTTTTGTTTTTGCCGTTACGGATGTTTCACCCGTGACACAAAATTTTCATTGCACTTTTAATGCATTTTAGGAAATAATACGGCAACTTGGGTGTTCAGATCTCGGCATCAATAGTGCTTTGTTATTTATAGCAACAGCGTTTTCCCTGGTTCGCATCGTTGATCTTGTGCAAGTTGGAAGTGAACGCGTGTTTCATGACGTGACAGGCCATGAAACATGCGTAATGCTCACTTTCAACCATCATTATTGTACACAGACATACTCAGCAGGCCTGAAATTAGCTTTCTGGTGCTTTTGCATGTTGCAGCTTTGCAAACAAATTAGATATGTCTGAATATTTTCGTCTGGTTTGAAGTAGCTTCCAACACAAGTAGTGGGGTATCGCCATTCCCGTTTTTAGCCGCCATTTTTGCGTGACATGGGGGTATATTTTGCAAATAAAAAATAAACAAAACATTTTTTTCCCCCACCAAATTGCTCTCATTGCTTCTTGGGTGTATAACAAAGGGAATTTTATCCATTTGGTGTGAAAAAAAAGGAACTGGTTTACAACAAAATTGTTGCAAAGTGAGTGACTACCAATTAGGACCAGCACTGAAGAAGAACCCATATATAAAAGCCCAGTGTCCATAGGTCGTGTACAAGTATGTAACAATATGTATGTGTAAGTGATTGTTAAGTCGTGGCGGCTATCCGTAACTTGCATACAGCACAGCATACCTGATTTGACACATGCTGAAGCTTGAAATGAATTTGGCAGTTTAAAGGCAGCCTATTTGTGCTTGGTCCTTCGTGAGTGTTGTGGTCATTTTTGATATGGCTTTACATGGCTACAGTTTGATTTTGTCTGCTTTATGAAATACAGTGATACAGATTTCAGATAGCTTTGAATACAACACATGTATTCTTTATTATGCATTGATTAGGCTGTGTGCTGATGTTGAAAAGGGGAACTTCCATACATTTTTACAAGTGATTCCACTTGCTCCATCACCATTTCTTTGGAGTGGAGGACAAAAGCAGTTGAACTGTATGGAGAGTACTCTGGATGTGTCTGTTGTATAACTGTTCTGCTGGTGGGCTGTTGTCAAGTAATTGTAGTTGCTGGGTTTATTTTATGCATAAGCATTGACCCTTGATTTTATTTTGGACCCAGATAAAAAATATGGTCCTATGTGGGATAAGCTCCAGTTATGGAGAATGCCTGTTATGTTTCTCCAGCTTTAAAAGAATGGATCTCGACACTTTTACTACTTTCTTGCCCTGATAGTGATACTTCTCGCGCTTACCCGCGTCCTTTCCTGTTTGGTGGCACAGGTGTCCTTGCATCTCCTCTGCCAGTTTCCAGCGCTGCTTCAGCTGCCGGACTGGGATATCAGCTGCCTAACCAGAGACACTTTCTGCAACGTATTCCTGTCACAGGCAAGAAAGTTAAGCCACAGAGGCGCTGCATCGTATGCAAAGATGCAGGGGTGCGCCGAGAGAGTCGTTTCTACTGTTCAGCTTGTCCTGGTGGTCCAGGCTTCTGCAGGACTGGGCCTTGTTTTATGACTCATCACAGAATGATGGGCTGTATATTTGATAAGCATCTCCTTATTTGAAGGAAAATTTGAACAGAAAACAAATACTGACTGGCAGCGTTTGTGTATGAAGAGGGGAATAGTCTTGATGGGAAGATACTTGTGCTCATGCTGGTTATAGAGTCATATGTAAGAATGTTTTGTCTGTGTTTAGTTTGGCTGAAATGAGTCCGTGATTGATAAAATGTCAGGTACATGGATGTACTGGCAGAATAAAGGTCATCAAAAATGGTACATGTGGTACTTAATACACACCTTTGGTGTCCTGGCACAGGTATCAGTGCACTGAAGTCCACTATGGAATCAGTAGACCTTCACCACAAACACCAACCAGTTGGCCAACAGTTGCGGACAGTTACACACTACTTGGATCACATCCCCATGAACAAAACCAGCAAAAATCCACAAAAAAGATGCCGGGTGTGTTCAAGGTTGGGCTTTCAGAAACATACTCGTTTCCACTGTACGGGATGCCCAGGAAAACCAGGTCTGTGTAGGAGCAAGGACTGCTTCAGAATCTATCATGCAAAGAAAGGGATCAATTTTATGTGAGTTGTCTACTTTTGTTCATAGACATAATGTACAAGTATTGTTCCCAGTAGTCTTGATTTGGCTACTAGGCTAGCTTTGATATGCCTTTGCTTGGTTTCAGTTTTTGGAGTCATGAACTTCTCTGTTTCTTGCTGGGGTTATTGAGTTCTTGCTGGTTCCAAGTTTTGGGTTGGATCTTCATTAACGTTTGTGTATTTCAAATCAGTGCAACATGCTGTGGTGATAAACAGTGAATGCAAGGGGTAAGGTACTGACACACCTGTGAGTTTCGCAAATGGATTTGTTATTTGTCACATTGCTTTGGTATGATATTGCTTTTGCCTGGGCATTGTTGGTAATATTTGTTGTGTGTACATTTAAAGAGCAAGGACAGTGGAACATGGTGTGGTTTTCTAGGCATGTATGGAAAATACTTATACCATTCTCAGCAAGAATTCAGATTTTCATTTAATATAGTATGCTGTTACAAATCACCCAGACCAAACTCTGGTGAGCGGTGCTTCAAAAAAAAAAAAGGGGGTCTGAATTAAATGGTGTCAGCCATCAAAAAAGAAAAAAATAGTGTTGACCACAATCATTTCCTGTCTACTGGCACAGGTTACTCCATCCTGACTTCAGGTAATGGCGGATTCCCCCCCTGTTCTATGGCAGCTGCACGGACAACTCGAGGAAACCCTCATGAATACCATCGCCTACAAACCATTCCGAGAACTGGAAAGACTCCATGGCCTCAAAAACCATGCATAGTGTGCAAGCAAAAGGACATTTTGCGGAAGAGTCGTTACTTCTGTGTTGCATGTGTGAAAAACCCAGGGTTTTGTAGAACTAGAGGATGCTTTGCTGATTACCACAGACTGTTTGGGTATTACTTCTCCCTGTCCCAGGCTACATAATCTGAGCTTTGTATACATAACTGCACCAAAGTATTTATGATTTTCTTTTTTATGGTGTTGTTGATTGACTGCCTCTCCAAAAGGCAAAGTTTCATTTTGAGAAACATTATTTTGTAGGCAAGGGAAACACTTTGCTGGACACTTTATTTGTCTGTTTGTATGCAGTTACTAACATGTATTTTGGAAACATGCTCTATCATCATAGACCGAACCTCATATTCTGTTACATTATCACATAGATACATCACAGATGGCTGTAGGTTTCTTTGATTTTTACCTTGGATAACTTCTTCCTCGCTTTGTGGTGCTGCAACAAGGATTTGAAGCAACATGTTCTGTAACTTTCACATGTGCCTCTGAAGCCAAGTGCCACACATGCACTAGGAGTAGGTTATTATTTATTTGCATAATTGCACTAATACTGTTGTGCTAATACTATTTTATAATCTACCCTATTTCCCTTCTCCTCACAGATATGGATGCACACGCATGCTCTCCCCCCCCCCCCCCCCCCCCCCCCACACACACACACACACTCTACTCTCCTCATTCATCAGACACCTTTTTTGTTTGTCACTGACACAGATTGTACACTCAGAATAGTTCCTGTGCTCTGAATTCATCTAAATGCCTAGCTATTAAACTTTTCTGTATGTTGTAGCACGCATGCACACACACACACACACACACACACACACACACACACACACACACACACACACACACACACACACATATATATGGGAAGAAAATTGAGATAAGCTTGACTTGGTGTTGATGGAACTCTTTCCTCTAATGGCACAGGTCTGGGCTCCATGTCAACTGTCTCAGGTGATAAGCCAGAGAAATCCACTGCTATTGCCACATCAGAAAAGGGACAAGTTCAGCCATATGAAATAAAACACTACCTGCAGAGCATCCCCCAAAAGAAATGGAAGAGCCTGCCGCAAAGTCGTTGCAAGGCAAAGCAAGGCTCGCCACTTCAGCTGTGCAAAGTGTGCAGAGACAAAGGGTTGCGTCGACAGAGTGATTTCTTATGTTTGTCGTGTCCTGATCAGCCTGCCTTCTGCAGAACCAGAGACTGTTTTGTGAATTACCACAAGAAGATGGGTTATTCACTTCTAACGATTCCTTTGTCAAGCAGTGAACCGGAGTTGCAAAACTTTCAAGTAAAATCTTTGAAATGTTTGTAAATGCTGGTGGACTGCAGTCTATTCCTAAGCTGCTGCATGTAATTCGGGATCTTTGAGCTTCACTGGAAATGAGATGCCTGCGACTGTAAGCACTTTATGTGTTCTGTGTATTTGAACCTGTTCTGATTTGTGTGTACTAGAAGTAGGTGTAGAAAATAATTGACATTGATATTACTGCTGTACATAAGCCATATCCCAAGGTTATCTGTTTCCATGTTCCATGAGGTGCTGAAGCATTAAGTGACAGTTTGGTTACTTTTGCTGGTCATGGTTGTTTAGTAGAAAGCCATTGGGTTGGCACATCATAAATGTGAACTATGATTTGCAGGTCATGGGTGTGTAGTATGGTTTAATGTAGTGTTTTCAAGTCGTGGGTGTGTACTCATTGCTGTGGTTTGACATGGTGTTTGTCCCGATGCAGGGCGAGAGGCTGGTGGGCACCTGCACTTGAAGTTGGAAATGGTCAGCAGCAAAGGAGGTTCTGGAATGGTCTGCCAGCAGTCCTCTGGGCCAGTGCACAAAATGGAACGAATCCCCCACCGCGGCTCCAAGACCAATCCCCAGAAGAGGTGTTTTGTGTGCAGAGCCATGGGGTGTAGGCGAGATAGTCGGTTCCATTGTGTCTTTTGCCCAGAAAAACCTGGTTTGTGCAGAGCCAAGGACTGCTTTCGGATCTATCATGAGTGGAAAGGCATCCCTGTGGATGCAGATAGGAATAATTGGATCAGTGACTTCTGAGGATGTGGCCTCATTTGTGTGTGGCAACTCTCAACTTCTGTGCAACATGGGGAAAAGGAAAAATTGTTTAATAAAGTATTAAGCAGCGTTATTTCCTACAAGTTCCAGCTAGGATTCAGCTGTGGTTGGTTAACAAGGTGTGTATGCATACTCGATGTGATGGCAAAATGAAAACTGCATGCAGTGACCCTGCATCACTTTGTACGACTGTAGAAAGGACAGTGTAGAACTAGAAGTGGAAGGTATTTGCTGGTGTGATTTGTGCTTCAAGTGCTTTACTGTGAGAGGAGTCAAAATAATTTGGAGAATATGAGTGGTGGAATTACACTTGTGTATGTTTGCAGTACTGATTACTCAGACAATTTGGAACCTTTTAATTGTATAGGTCACTGTACATATTCTGCCTTGTGACATAAAAAAAAAAATTAAAAGCAGCTTTTATAACAGGGACCTTTCATCTCTACAGCCTGTAACTGAATGTAGGACACACAGTCCTCAGTCCAGTCCTTTTCACCTGTCCACCATATTTTTTCTTGTTGATTTGTACTAGTTGTAAAGAGTGGGGGGGCGGGCAGCAGGAGAACTGGACATGAAACAGTTTCATCTCAACTTTTGTTTATTTCTTCTACTTCTGGGTACTTTTTTTAAAGAAGGGAAATGTGCATTGATGCTGCAGGTAGGACCACAGTGTAATGAGTCGTGTGTAATATTGTTGGGCGAAGATTCTGTTCCTTGGGCAGAAGCAATAAAATAGTGACAGAGCATTGTTTGGCTTTCTGTTTCAGTGGGCCTTGATCACACTGATAGGGATTTTCTGACTGCTATGTCCAAGCTAGGCCCACATCGGCTACAACTTCAAGGCATCTCTCGACCTCGTGGGCATTTAACTGGCCTGCCGTTTAACTACAGCCAACACTACCGTAGAAGTAGTAGAAATAGAAACCCGCAGAGTGCTTACTGGCGCAATATGACAGAAGAAAAAAGAGCGCTTGAGAGAGAGAAATCACGACTGCGGATGCAGGCTTCAAGAGCTAGGAAGAAAGAACGTGAGCGACTTCTGACAGAAAGAAAGAAACAAAATGAGACATTCCAGCAGTATTCTTCATGACAGACTTCTGGAGAGGGGAGGCATACAAAGAGATGCATACTGTATATTATTAAGAAAAACAACAGCAACCAAAGTACTATTGGTGCATATAAAAGGTGCATTCATGTATTGATCAGGGTTAGTTGGGCTGACCATCTATACATAAACCTTAGAGACCCCCCCCCCCCACCCCCCCATTAAATTGATCATTGAATGGACTTGGACTGTTCTATGAAAGTGTGATACAATATTGTGGGTTTGGATCAATTCTTTGAGTGTGACTGATGCCAGAAAGGTCAAACTGAAAGTTGTTGTTTCTGTGCAAGTTCTGATCCAGTCAAGTTTAGTACTGATCATCACATTGACATGTGGATGGTGCTTTTAGTGACATGTCATTGTAATTGTTTGTTTATCCCTTGGCAAAAGTTAACAATATAGTCGTTTTTCTTGAACAACCACTGCTGAACATTTTCCTGACCACTACCCATTTTCAGGGTGAAGGGAAAGTTCAGAGGTAAAAACTAAACAGTTGTGTTTTCTCGATCTGTATGAGAGTCGCTTAAGCATGCACACACTTTGTGTCTGTAAGTGTAAAGTTACATTTTTATTCACTGTCCTGCAGCTGTTATGTGTATAGTCAGAATCGTTTTGTGGGGAAAGGGGGTGGGGAAGAGGAGGGGGATGTGTCAGTGACTGATAGCTATTTTGTGTGTGGATAGATCACAAAACCGATGTGTCATATAGCTTTTGTGTGTGTGGATAGATCACAAAACCAACTTGTCACACAGTTTTTTTGGTTTCTTTTCAGTTAGGGGTGTAGATCAAGGGATGTCATACAATGACTGGTGTGATCTAACATCTTCATTCCAGCAGCATGTTTTCAATTGACAGATACATCATTTGCACAGTCAGTCAGACTCTGCTAGAGAAACGTTTACTGAACTAAGAAGCGAAGACTCCAGAAGCAGAAGTACAGAGCCAGACTTACTGAGGAGCAAAGAAGAAAAATAAATCTGAAGGAAAGGGAAAGATATGCAAGAAGGAGGACAATGAACAATAGTTCCAGTAGCTTTTATTTTTAACTGTTATCATGACAAGAAGAGGTAAACATTTTCTGTTACAGAATATTTATTTGTTCCACTCAGACCTGGTTACAGACTTAATGCAGCGTAGAATGAGACTTTAGAGTTAATGGAAGGTCTGAAAGGCTGTGTGTATTTGGATTGCCTTTTCAAGTGCTGAATCTGATTAGGTTCCACTTCCACACTTGAATTTTCAGTGACAGCATCAGTCAATGTGTGGACTGATCAGATTGTTTGCATTATTTCAGCATGTTGCAGCACAAAATGTAAGATTAAGATCAGAATGACGGTGATGCAGACGGGTGATTTGTTGTTGCTTTGACCAACATTGTGTGTGGATTACTTGACAAAGAAGAGGCATCAGTAAGATGTGCCAGTCATAGTATTGACTAGGACAGAAAGAGCAGTGAAATACTTATTTACTGGCTGTTGCATAAAAACAAAATTGTGAAATCAGGACAGATCTGCATGAGGCAAGTTTTTTCGTGGTACCACAGGTCAAATTTGGGTTTGCCAGTGTAGAAACCATTGCATTGTGTTCGGTAGTTTTAATTTTAGTTTTTGTTTTTTGTTCTAGCTTTTAGTTTTACTTGCTTTTTCGGTCCATAATGGTGATGGATACATTGCTTCTATATTTTTTATGGATCAGATCCATAGCCTGCCTTAGAACAGTTTTGGTTAACTAATAACAGGATGACTGACTGACGAAGAAGAATTGATGGCATAAATGTAACCTGCATCAAGTCTAAAAAATTATACAGTTTGTACATTGTTCATCACATTGCATATAGTAAAACTGTGTCATGGTGAAGAATTGATGGCATAAATGCAACCTGCATTGAGTGAAAAATTATACAGTCTGTACGTTATTCGTCACATTGCATATAGTAAAACTGTGTCATGTTTTTTGTTGTTGTAATCACTGGTGCTCCGTCAGTACCATACTATAAGTATCAGGGTTATAATCTTAATAACACTGTTTCTTTGTTTCGTTTTTGGCATCAAGGATAACAGTTGGTTCTGTTATTAGGGTTGCAAATACTCTAAAAAAAGAAATTAACAAAAAATGTAATTTTAATGCAGATTAAACCCCATTGATGCAACTGCTCAAACCCCATGCATTTACCATACACAAATCCAGATCTGTATGACAGAATGTGTTTTAATTAAAGGCTTTAAGCGGTTTCTCTCTTGCTCTGTCTCTGTCTCTCTGAGTGATGTCTGGGTGTGAAGTGTTAGAACATATCAACCTTGACAGTGTGGGTGACCTTGAATGAGATAGTTCACTGCCTACTGAGTTTCCCATGGCATTACTGGTTTCCTACAATTTCACAGCTTGGCATAATGTTGCAAAAGACAATGCAGACAATTATGACTTATTTACAGTCACAATGATAGTTCTAAAGCAGAACTAAGCTGGTTGACAGTAGGCCAGCTTCTCAGAAATGTAAACAAACCAGCCAGGAATCTGCAAGCACCAGGCCAAGATCTAACCATGCACTGGTGAAAAATGCAATTTCCATGGAGGGTCTCAAAGCGCGAACGTGGTGAAAGTAGTGCTGTTATCAGCTAGGCTTGCACAGAATTATGCCGTAGGTGTGAGAGTGCAGGATTTAAAATAATAATAATAATTCACTGTTAGTGTGTTTAGTGTCATGTTTGGCTGTATGCATATTTTCAAGACATTGTGTTTAAAAGGTGTCTGCGACCCCTGATTATAGTTCTAAGCTTTTAAAATTGAAACATGTAATTTAAATGTGTGAGGCACCCTGCTTGTTACCGTGTTTTTGCATTGTGAGAAAATGGTGAATTTTCACAGTTTATTAATGAGTTGACACTTATGCTGGTCACACTTTGTGAATTAATTTGAGAAGTGTGTATGCTGTTTACAGAATTAAACTGTATGTAACTGTCAATCAAAAGTGTGTGTCACAATGTGCATGTGTGTGTCTCACTGTGTGAGTGAAAGTTTTATACATTTTTTGGTATAAAGGCTAATTTGATTTTTCCAAAAGATAGTCTGTTGTGTGAGGATGTTCCTTGTAACAAGTCATGTCATACACACATCTCAACCCCCCCCCCCCCCCCCCCCCCCCCAGAAGAAGAGAAGAACAACAAAATCAACAATAACATACATACTTTCGACAGAACGCATGAATGTGGATGTGTGACCAAATGAATGCAAACAGGTGGTAACTATTCACAAGAAACTATTCAGTATTTTTAGTTTTGCTTAGATGGATTGCAAGTAACAGCAGCAATAGTTTCAGTAAGTTCACTGAAATTGCTTCAGTGATTATACATGTATAAATGCAGAGGACCTTTTTAATAACATAAATTTCTCCAGTTTTCTGAAAATGGGGTTTAATAGTGATTAAATTGATGAATTAAAAGTATAACTCTAGAGAATCAAAGTTACAGGGACAAGGCATTGATCAAAGGAAATTGCATGAGTAACTAACATGTTTCAGTACATTCAGTCCTTTGCATTTGTAGTATGAGTTGGTCCCATTTTATTTGACTTAAGTAAAAGAATCCGAATTTAGTAAATGTTCCAATTTAATATAAGCCATTCTCTCTCTCTCTCTCTCTCTCTCTCTCTCTCTCTCTCTCTCTCTCTCTCTCTCTCTCTCTCTCTCTCTCTCTCTCACTCTGACTCTCCCCTTCTCAACACTGGTACATTATCACAAAGTCTTGGTTGGATGCAGTTCAGCCTGAAGTAAGTGACCGTCGGTACATGCGTAAAGATGGAGTGATTCATTGTCGCTGTTGTAAGGCCAGCCATATTTTTTTCTCATTCCCTGTTAAAATATATTTTTAAAAAACCCAAGGTGTACACCTTGTCAGTGCTGATGCTGTTTATGGAACCCCTGTAAATCAGCACAGACCTTGAATGAAATTCACTACTGATACTCCTGAACAGTTGCAACTGTATAGTGTGTCTTCAAGCAGACATTATGTTGCAGCAGCATTTAATACCATCCATCATGATCCAATCATCAGTTCACATATATGGTGTCATTCATTTCTGAATCCACGCAGCACATTTTCTTTCTTCTTTTCATTTAGGTTTAGTGTTGCGTCTTTTTTGTATATATTATACAGATATAGTGTGAAATCAGCTCAACAGTTAAAAGAAAGATAATCAAAAACATCCTTAGTTTGTTATATCAAGTTCTTTTTCAAGGGTAAAAGAAAGTCCTTTTGTATCTTTTGCAGTTGTGTATGGTGCTCGGGCTTTGTTGGGGACCAAGTTTGCTGGGGGAATGCCACGGACAGTTGTGCCATCCAAATACGCTATGAATTTAAACCCTTGCTTAGATATCAGTTCTATGACAGTCGACAGTAATTTTGGACAGTGGTCTGTGTCATCTGGAGGCAGGCAAGGAAGGAACCATGAAGGTGTGAGTGAGATTGAAGAACAGGAGCGTATTCGGATTAGGCGGGAACGAGTGAGGCTGCGTGTTCAGGCTCATCGTGCTCGCAAACGGGCAGCTCGGCAAGAAGCAGAACGAAACATGACAGAGCAAATGAGGAGAGATGGCAATATTGCTTGATTTCACAACCAGCAGTTGTTTATGCTATAATGACCCAAGAATTGACACAATTTCATACATAGGTTTTAATAGGTGGTTTATACTACTCAGTGGACAGCTACATCATGTTGCAAAGTGTCGAAAACAGCAGGCATTAAAGCAGAAGCACCACAATCCCGGGAATGTCCGTTGCGTTTATCTTTTCAGATGTGTTCCTTGTACTCTTTGCAGATGTCATAAATGCATCACATTTTGTGAGTGATGAGTCCATTGAATTGTCACAATTACAGTTCTGGAGAATTTAGATTTTTCCTCTTGAAAGTAACATCAAATGTTTATGGGTATGCTCTTTATATTGACATGCATGTGTACCAATGGATGTTACTGTATTACTAGCACAAGCAGCAGCATCTGTTTTCATCATAAAGCCAAGAATAGGAAGGTGGGCTCAGCATGAACATTTTGACTGGCATGAAAATTTTTAACTGGTTTTGAGGTGGGCTGGTTTGTTGGCCATCTGTCCATCTACAGTAGACTTAAAACACTGATTGTCTTGTGCCTTGGCTTGCTTGCTTAGTTGGTAGTGTTGAGGTTTATATGTTCGTACCAGTGTTAGTGACCTTCACAGTGTTTCAGGTTACACTAGCACCAAACTGAGCACTATATTGGCAGTTAAGGAGCTCTGCATACGAAACTGGCAAAAAGAGAGATTTGTTAGAGTTGTATGGTGATGACCTCCATCAAGTTTACACTGCCATAGTCACACCACTGCACTTTTTCAGTGACCTTATTGAACCTATGAAACTGTCAAAAAGAGAGATTTGTAAGATTTGTATGGTGATGACCTCCATCAAGTTTACACTGCTATAGTCACACCACTGCACTTTTTCAGTGACCTTACTGAACCTCAGTGGTTACTGGCAGCGGAAAGATGAAACTGAAAATTGTCTTTTTTTTGGCAGTCTTATGCAGTCGAGTTTGAGTCTTGTGCTCTTTGGTGAATATGTACATATGCAGTGATATAAAAGCAACATTTATGTTCAAGGGAGATGTTTATGCATTTCCTTCCTCTGCCCAAAATTTAAAAACAAATAAACACAGAAATAAAACTGACCCTCACCCCCCACCCACCCACTCAAAAAAATTAAACAACACCAGAAACAAACAACCAAAGAACAGTATGGTTAAAAACAAAACCTTCATATTGTCATTTTCTCAAATGTATAAGTGGAATCTGTATGATAACTGCTGTCAAACTTTGTGTGTCCATATCCATTTTTGTTCTGACTTGTCTGAGCATTTGCTCTTGCTTTATGTTTGTTCCACATGCAATATTTGACTGTTCATCTTCTCTCCCTATCATTTGTATGTTGATTTATGTTTTTGTTCATTTACTCATGGCTCATTTTTGAAGGAACTGGGTGTACTCATGAATAAGGAATCTGCAATTATTTGGTGATAGTTCTTCCAGTTTTGTGGTGTTTTTTAAGTGCATCTCAATATTTTGGGACTATTTTTATACTAGCAGATTGTATTTCAAGGTCGTGTGAAAATTTGAAGGCTTCCCAAATCTTGAGTAGGTTAGGCTTAATTTAAGGCTGTAATTTGAAATCTGATTGTGGTCATCATTTTCACCCACAGACCAATGGGAGCAGCTGGATAAAGCAAACATGGAGAACCTTCACTCTGAAAACTCGAAGGGAAATGAAACAAGACCAACTCCTTTGACACAGACAGCTCCCCCACACATTCCTGAGAAGGGGGAGGGCCGAAATCACCGCTGTGTGGTTTGTCAGCGTAACTACAGCCAGTTTCTGAAGGAGCATCCGGGTACTCCAGACAATGTCAATCCGTTCAAAAGGAGCAAGACTGCATATTGCTGCAAACTCTGCAGTGTATATTTGTGTTCCCCTGACTTAAGGCAGTGCTGGTGGACATGGCACCAAGGCCTCGTTTTGTAGTGTGTGTGTGTGTGTGTGTGTGTGTGTGTGTGTGTGTGTGTGTGTGTGTGTGTGGATACTATCATATCCTCTTGGTAGATCATGTCCGACTTTAAAGTTGACAGTAGATCATGTCTGTATGTGTAATACTAATAGTTTTAGTGGTTTGAACTGGATGGAATAAGAAGTAAAAGCTCAGTCTTAGTCAAGCCACTGCCAGCAGCTAACAGGACATTGTAGCAGTAATTTGTATGTGTAATAATCCAGGGTGGACAAAACTTCATCTGTATTGAGCATGAGGAGGGTGCAATGCAGATGATGCTATACGTTTGTTGAGGCTTTGGCTGACTGTTGGGACTGCTGGATGCCTATTGAGAGTCTGTTTCAAACCGAAGACTCCGGGGGGCATTTTCAGTTACAAAACACTGGTTGAGGCTTTGGCTGACTGTTGGGACTGGATGCCTGTTGAGAGTCTGTCTCAGACTGAAGACTAAGGAGCATTTTTGGTTACAAAACACACTTGGTGCTCCCATTATTGAGGGACCTGTCTTTTGAAGAATCGTGTGTGCGTCTGAGATTTTTTCTTCCGGAGAAGCTTTGGTGTGCAGATTTGGGTTTGTTTGGTGTGTGATTACCAGGAGTGTGTGAAATGCTGGGCTTGCTTTGTGGAGAAGATTCAAGATGAGGTGGCAGGGAGAGTGTAAGCTTTGTTGTTTACGAATTGCTGGGTTCCTTCTTCTTTTTTTCTTTTTTTTTTTTGGGGGGGGGGGGGGGGGGGGGGATCACTGGTGTATCCTGATGCAGTCCAGAGAGTACAAAAGATGTTTACTGTGTCACTGTCTGCTTGTCAGTACATGTACATCATTCTGTCTGTCAGAGAGGGGATGTCTTGCCATGCAAGGTGAGGTATGTGTGTGTGAAAAGCATACTTCATTGTTCTGGTTTGGAATATTTCCATGGGAAACTCACTTTCATTGGTAATAATGTTATGATTACTGGATTAGTGATACAGTTCAGTTGCAGTGCTTTTGGATTGCTCTGCATAGTGGCTCACTGCAGAGCAAGGTAGTTCTCGATCTGTACAGCTGCTTGCTGTGTTTGGATGGATGCTTCAGAGCTTTCAGTGGTAACATGTCTTTATTAGCACTGGCAAGCCGGTGGCGTGAAAATCATGTACAGCACATGCTAGTTGAACTGGCTTTTGGCTGCCCCCCCCCCCGAACACAAACCATCACCACCATGTGCCCCATGGTGTGACTATTTCATGATTGAAACAATAGTGTTGAAGCTGGGCCTCATATCATGGGATTTATGGTCAAATACTTGGTTGTGTGGTCAGTTTTCAATTTTGTGTTCTGATTTGTTTTTTGTTATGGTGAGACTGAGAGGTACTTCACATGTTACCACTGTTCACAACAGACACCTGCTCAGAAAGTTCTGTCTTTGAATGGATTTTTAGAATTTGAGGTCCTTGATAGCGAGTGGTATGTATAAGAACCAGTGGGTAATAATACTTGTCACATACAAAGAAATGAGACGATGGTCTTGTATTTGACATGGTACACCCGTTTTTGCTGCAGCCTCCAGAGGACAGTTTGGCAGGTTTGATAACCCAGTCCCTTCAGCACATGCCACAAAGGACTACTTCCATCACAGAGGTGACGACACACAAGTCAGTGATGAGGGTGTGGAAGTGTCGGCTCTTGCTCTTAGTCACCACATTCTAGAGAAAGGAGTAGGCAAAAACCACCGGTGCATGGTGTGTCAGCGCCGTCACAGCCAGTACCTGAGAGATCACCCAGGAACCCACCCCAACAGCAACCCTTTCAAGCGAAGCAAAACTTCATTTCGTTGCACTTTGTGCAAGGTCTACCTTTGTGCACAGGAGGAGCGTCAGTGTTGGTGGATTTGGCATCAGACTCAAATCAGTCCAACCGGGACTTCGTCATCAGTTTGAATATGGATAAAGGACATATCTTTTTACTGTTCAGGCAAAAAATAAGCTTGAGCACCACTGTTAGCAGGAAGTTGCTGACGGATGTGTCATTAACAGGGCATTATTGTTATTCAGTCAAGTGGGCAAGCAATCAGATGTCGAATGTGAAGTGCGTCAGATCCATACACATGCTATACTCGTTTCTCATAATGCAAAAGCTGGCATTGACATGACTGTCCATGCTGACCAGTCTTTGATTGCACAGTAAGTTGACAAACAGATGGGGGGGGGGGGGGGGGTAAGCTGTTAATACCCTAATCCAACTTTCGTTGCTTTTTTTGTGTTGTAGTTTCAGACAGCACTCATACAGACTTGGAGTGACAATAGGTCATCGCTGGTTTTAGGTGCTAGTGCAAAGTGCAATCCTAGAGATGATTTCACACACACACACGCACACACACACACACACACACACACACACACACACACACACACACACACACACACACACACACACACACACTAACCAACCAACCAACCACAGAACGGGAAATAGCAACAGCTAATTAATGCAAATATAATAATGAATTCCGTTACTTGTGCTATCAGTATTGGTTTGTGGCAGCTG
The DNA here is from genome assembly GCA_963584105.1 of Alviniconcha strummeri. Taxonomy (NCBI): domain Eukaryota; kingdom Metazoa; phylum Mollusca; class Gastropoda; family Provannidae; genus Alviniconcha; species Alviniconcha strummeri. The sequence continues at coordinate 25,538,114 of OY757542.1, forward strand.
ACATAGACTTGGTTTTCCCCTTCAGCAACCTCTTTAGCACATGGTGGATACCAAGACTCCTCTCAGCAAAACGCAATGACAGCGATGCCACATCCAATCAAGGAAGACCAGCACCTTTTGGAAAGGGGCGAGGGTTTGAATCATCGGTGTGTGGTGTGTGAACGCAAGCACACTATGTTCCAGAAAGAGTGCCCACCTGGAACCCCTAATCCATTCAAGCGGAAGAAGACACGGTATCGCTGTGCTGCCTGTAAAGTATACTTGTGCACACTCAAAGACCGTCAGTGTTGGTGGCTTTGGCATCAAGGAAACTAGAAATTTTGGTTGTCATTAAAAGATGTTGAACATTCAGTCATGATCATCTTACTTCTTAGCTGGTTTTGTGTGTTGTGTAAATGAACAGACAGGGACATTAAAATGAGTTTCCACTGCATCACAACCCATTGGGGTGTTTGTATTTAATCTGCATTGGCTGGCATAATTGAAGTAAACCGTCTTATTATCTTACCAAGAAAACCTAAATTTCACATAGAGTGGCAGTTTTATATGTATGTATATGACAAATAAGCATAGTATTTTTTTATGTGTTGGTTTTTACCAGTGATGTCCGCTGCCTTTCACCTGCCCGAATTTGGAAGCCAAGGAGATTCAGAGCAACATTTGGGAGCGCTCCTTTCCAAGAACCCTTTCCCCACTCCCTCCATCATGCATATTAAGGAGAGAGGTGAAGGTGGGAACCACCGCTGTGTGGTGTGCGAACGCAGGCACTACAGCTATGCCAGGGACCACCCCGGTGTCACAGAGAGCACCAATCCTTTCAAACGTCGAAAGACATGGTTCAGATGCAGTGCGTGTCGTGTGTATTTATGTGCAAAGAAGGAGAGGTCCTGCTGGTCAGCTTGGCATGATGAAAGATGACATGACTGGGAAGAGGCTAAGAAGAGGAAACGTTTTTTTGGCAATTCAGACAGATCATGTTCTTCTCAGAGCTAGTGATTTGGCAGCTTGAAAATATAGCAGTCTGTTACTAGTTAGCAACTAAATTTAGGCGACCCCAGCAGTGAACACTTACTGTTTTGTTGAACTGCACCTCAAATCAAGAAATTTTAGGTTCACCCACTGTATGGTTTATCTGAGGCAAGAGCATTGCGTGTGTTAGACTAACTTGCACAGAACATATCAACGTGGTATTTGTTCATTGTAACAACAAGGTATTAGATTTAGAGTGTTACACAAATGTGTGGTTGGGATTTTTATGAGTTGGCTTTAGTATTCATCTTGTCAGCTTGAAATGACACTGATTGTTTTAGAATTTGCTCAGTTTGTGATGTTTCTCCGTGTGTTTGTGTGTGTGTGTGTGTGTGTGTGTGTGTGTGTGTGTGTGTGTGTGTGTGTGTGTGTGTGTGTGTGTGTGAGAGTGTATGGGTCTGTGTCATTAAACGATTTTTGGCTTTCACACAAAAAGGTATATAATGATCAGTGTACAGGTAGCATTGGCTCTATCTTGGAGATGTAACTCGTAAGCAAGATTATTAAAAACGTGTATGATAATAACTCCATCACAGTCATTACTTTCAGACCAGTGACAGTGACCTAATGTTTGGTCATTGGGGCGTCGGAAACTGACACTGCAGGTCAGATTTTAGCATCACTGTCACATGGGCGAAATAGGCACAGAATATTTTTTATGACATTGGCATGATCTTAAGGGAATAAGTCGATGCTTCTTGGCTCAGAAACATGCAGGCAGGCACACACAAGACACATACACCTACAACATGCAATATTGGCATCTTGTGGAGACTGTGCAACATTTGTCAAACTTTAAGCCCGTTCTTAATTGGGCGAATGTTTCTTCGTGAAGCTAGTTGGAAGTATTCGGCGAAGCTAGTTGGTTCTTAATTGGGCCAACTTTTCTTCGCGAACCTAGTTGGAAGTATTTGTCCAAGCTATATTCGGGGTCCAAAAACCTTCGCTCAACATGTTCTGGGAACATTTGCCCTATTGGACGATCATTGCCTCTGATTGGCTGAGAGCAGAGCTCTCCTGTGAATGAAGAAAACACAAAAATAAAAATGGATGACAGTGTCGCTAGATTCTTCACTCGCTTCAGAGGGAATTTGTTTATTTGTTGACTTGTGGAAGGCGCAGCCTTGTCTCGGAGACCCAGAATGAGATAGTAGTTAGTTGAATTACCCTGTGAGGGATGATTAAAGTATATGGACTTGACTTTAGCCTACGTTTTCGATCATGCTGTCTGCTGCGCGTCTGCCGCAAGTTTGGGCCGAAGCTTGCATCTCATTACAAGCCAGTTGAGAATGAAGAAAAGTTTGGACTGTCCGAACCATATTCGGCGATGTAAATGTTCAATTAAGAAACGAATCATAGTTCGTCGAAGTGTCCGAAGTATGTTTGGGCGAACAAACATTTGCCCAATTAAGAACGGGCTTTAGGTTATGACATTATTTGATAACACCTATTTAGATGACACTTTCATCCCAGTCTTGACAACTGATAAGTTTTAATGTCTACTGTGTCTGAATGATAATACTGAAAGTGGTAATTTTTAGCAAGGTGTTGTACAGTTGTGTTCAATTTACTTCAAACTTTGTATGGCTGTTATGGACATGGTCATGTGCATACTATCTTGAGTGTGCAAGGATAGATTTAGGGGAGCTGTGTGACATGTTTTTTTTCGCCCCAGAAAGAACCATGATGTTTTTGTGGATGCTGTTCAAATGAGATACGCAAGTCAGTGTGATGGTAACCCCCATCAAGGTTTATGTGTGCTCATTGGTTTGGCTGATTTTGAAGTTTGATTTTTTTTAAAGAAAAAAGGTGGCAGGGTAGGTGGGTTAATTGAGCATGTACTGTTCGTTTTAAACCGACACTTTCTGATGTTTCATGGTACTCTTCTTTAGAGTAGATTGATAAGGCCAAAATACATGAGCTGTCTTGCCTGTATGGATAAGAGTAGTATGGTGCAGTCTTGCTTCCAAACAAATCAGGTGACACTGGTAACCCTGTGTGGTTGACTGGGCTCAAACGCCAATTAACTAACTGTGCAGCTAACATGCCCCACCAAAAGAGGAGAACTTGCACATTTGAATCCCATAATATGTAATGTGACGGGGGGGGGGAAAGATACACTGTAGCCAATCAGATTCACACATGTGTTGGCGCAAGTTTGGATGACCTGCAATTGAGTAGATTATTTATCCCCTTTACCTCGGTTGAAATTTCTTTCTGTATGTCTTTGCATAATACCGTTGTTTTGTGGTATGTTGAACACCCTGTTTATTAGATCAGTAGTTGCAGTGGCAAGCTTCTTCCTTGCTGTGCTTTCTGTCTGAAGGTAACTGGTTTGAAAACCAAGGGGTGCTGTGTATTGCCAGTTTGGCCGACAGTTGTAGCTTGTTAGGGTCAGTGTGTTTCAGCCTGATTGATGGGAGTCATTCAGGTACCTCATATGTATGGGGAACACGGCTGCTGTATCTTGGCCTTCAGGCATATTTGGTTATTTATTACCTTCTTACAGAGTCAGTAAGCGTTTCGCGGGTTACAGGAAAAGATGCCCATTTCAGCTGTTTGCTGAAAATTTACCATGGTGCCAGGTGATTTTGAATTGTACACTTTTCATCAGTTTTTGATAAACTTACATTGAAACGTGAAAGTGTAAGTTGTGTCTTTTCTGTTCGCAGTGCTTTCTGAGGCAGAGCTGAGGCTTCTTCTTAGAAGACAGAAGAATGCTATGCATGCCCGGCTGTATAGACAGAGGGTGAAACAGTCTGAGGAAAGGCATCAAGTGTTTAGAGAGAGAGCCAAAGAGCGGCAAAGGCGTTACAATGAAAGACAGAAACAGATGAGAAACCTTTTGCACCAAAATCATTACCCGGGTTCGCACCCAGACTAGTGCTTATTTTGTTGGGCTTGTGGAAGCTTTGTATTTTAATTTTTTGGTTGGTATTGCATGACGACAGTTGTAGACACTTATAAGTGTTCACAGATATTGAAGTAATCAGAAGGAGTAAATGGATGTTGTGCCTTTGTGCTACTTCTTCCCCCCACCTGTCCCCAATCGCCTGTGCATTAATTATTCTTTTTGTGATTTTTTTTCTCATGTATTTGTGATGTTAATGGTTGACAGTAAGTGAATAAAAGTGTTCCAAAATCACCAAATGTAGTTTAAGTGTGAAGTTGGTGCAAAACAAAGTGGAGAAAGGAATGTGTGAATGGATGTGAGAAAGACGGTACGGTTTACATAAGTGAATTTAAGTTATTTCTCAATTACGTTTAAAAGTTTAAAATCCTTGCTTGACCAGCACAGCATTATATACATGCATTACTTGTAGATCATTTAGCCAGACCAAGATGGTTTTTTTTAGAAGTTCGTGTTAAAACACACACACACACACACACACACACACACACACACACACACACACACACACACACACACACACACACACACACACACAGAGTTTATGCACAGCAACATTGCTGAGCCAGGTTGGGTTGTCAGCTGAGTAACGAGTGAAGTTGACAAAATAGAACTGATAATGGGAAATTACTCACAAATGCGACAAAACACAAGGAAACAATAAGATACAAGTCCAAGGAAACAATAGTAAACAAATTGTCTTCTTCAGGTGTTACGAAGAGAGAGATAACAAAAGAAGAAGGAAGCAAAGAAGAGAGCGGAGAAGGAGCTGATGAGCAGTTTTGTACATCAGCTCCTCGTCTGTCCTCTTCTTTGCTTGCTTCTTCTTTTGTTGTATAAATGCATCTTCTTGCACCCGAAGAAGACAATTTTTTGTTGAAAGCGCTTCTGTACTACTGGAACAATTTCGTCACATTGGTGAGTACATTTCCCTAAATCTGTTCTATTTTGGCAGCTGAGTATTAAAATTCACTGAGATTTAGAGTATGATGGTGATCCACACTGAAGTAACACGAAAGTACAGGCATTGTTTTAATAAAATGTACCACATGTCCCACACTTGATTCCTTTATCTTCCCTCTTGCCCTCCTCATCCCAACTTGAACCACAATCTTCATCAGACAGCTGGATGGGTTATTAGGTTAGCTCACCTTGCCCAGTGACATGGGGGCCATTAGCACATCGGATCTTAAATCCAGTTTTTAGGACTGTAGCCACTTAAAGATTACATGTCAGTAAAACAAATACTTTGACCAAAGAAAAATCTAGACATATTCTACTGAATATGATGGGTATCAAAAGGATCAAAGACATGTCAGTATACAGACGTGCACCACAGCTGTAGCATTAAGATACACAAAGCAATGTGTGTGTGTGCATGCGTGCGTGAATGCACACATGCTTAATGAAAGTATTCTAAGATTATTTTTTTAATCTGGGAAGTAAATTTTAACATGAAGACATTTGCTTGAACCTGCCTCGTGGATTTCTTTGTTTTGACGTTGATGCCTTGCTTTACCTTGAAAAGTAAAGCATGTGGTGTATGATTTTCGCTTAGCCCTGATATAACCTTTGCAGTTGACCTGGGTTTTATCATGTAACTGCTGTACATCAATTTTACTGAAACCCATCGAAAAGTATCCTCTGCACGTACGGGCATCTTCAGAACCCGCTATTCAGTGGCAAGTCCATGCAGATATTTAAAATCGCATGCCCTGTTTCCCCAGTTGGGACCTTTAGTAGGGGGGAAAAGAGATTAAAGAGTACACACACACACACACATACACACACACACACACACACACACACACACACACACACACACACACACACACACACACACACACACACACACACACACACACGCAGCTAAAGCACAACACATAAGGGTACAACTTAGAATATGGGAAATTGGAAGAAAGGTGCGACAGTGTCTTTGGCATTCAAGACAGGTCGGAAGGGGTATAAAGAAAACATTGTCATTGGATAATAGAAATTGCTCTTGGCAGGCTTTGCTGTTGTGGATTCACACAGACTTGACAAAGGTGAATAACACAGTACACCTGAATGAAAACATTCCATCAGAACTATTTTGAGTTTGGACACTGTGAGACCCTGGAAGAGTTACTGCAGTGGAACACTAATGGCCTCCAGTGGAATTTGTGCCAGTGCAGATTGTTCAGCTTTAAATAAATGCTGACCAGAGAAACTTTGGCACTTCCCTCCACGACACACCTGTACAGGTATAATATCTTTTTTCCTTTTTTCCCTCTTTTTCTTGTTTACCTATTTATCTGTTCTAGTGTGTGCATGCGTGCGTGTGCGTGGTAGTCGAAACTAGCTGGTAGAATGTTCACTCATGAGAATACTGGATAATGACAATGTATTATTATTTTTCTTCTGTTTCATTTATGCAATGAAAAGTAATTATTGCCAGCTTGTGTTTCAATTGAAAAAAAGGAAAGAAAAGAAAAAAAAGGTGTACATTCTTGATCCTGTCAGAATATTGGGTTTACAAGAAGAGTGAATTAAAGCCACTCGCATTTAGAGAAATTGTTCCGAAACGCAGGCTCAGTTACAGCTAAGTGCATTCTGTACATTACGGCTCTGTGAAGAGCCATACTTTTGATACAGGCGCAACTCAGCAGTGGTCACAGACCGATAGCGTAGGGGCTGTAGATCAACTGGAAGGACTTTGAAGGTCAACGCCCAGTCAAGCGTGTGTAGGGTGAAACATGCAGTGTGAAACATTCAAAGGGCAGTGTAAATGTATAGAGTTTAAAGCGGTAGAATATCTACATATACATGATGAATCACAGAAGAATAACACTGCTCCAAGGATTGTCATCCAGAATAGGAAAATGCATCTTTCTGGTGCTGCTTTGAAATTAAACTAAGGTCGCTGAGACTTGTATGAAAATTAGATGCAAAGCTGAGGTTATCAAAGCTTTAAATAATCTCTTTAACTGGTATTCGAGAGAGAGAGAGAGAGAGAGAGAGAGAGAGAGAGAGAGAGAGAGAGAGAGAGAGAGAGAGAGCACATATGGGATTTTCCCCATACCCATAAATGTGTAAATTACTCTGTACACGACACACTCATGCAAAGCAGTTTGGTGTGATCTTTTGTCTGCATTTGGCAATTATACAAAGTTTAAATTCATCAGATAAGAACCTTCTAATCTTTCTAATGCAAATGTGACGAAAAATGACAAGGTTGTCAAAAATGATACGTACTGATAGAGCTCAATAAAATCTGTAATTATACAGAGATTGAAAGAAATGGCTGATTGTTAAATAGACAGTTGCTTTCCATGCGAATCAAAAAATTATTTGTTATGATTGTTTTTTTGTTTTTGTTTTTGTGAAACTGATGCATGCAATCCATTTTTGGTTTTTACTCCGGTTGCAGAGGGAGGTGAATCTGGAAGCCTTTAGACCAATGTGCTTACACCGTTGGCGGCAACAGATCTGTATTGTCTGTATATATCTGTTTCACAAAGTCGATGTAATTTTGACAAGATTGGAAACACATTTTTTCTTCACCTCATTGGAAGATACTAATAATTATGTACATGATGTTGATTTCTATAGCTTGAATATACATCTCTGAGTCCCCCTTCTGTATAATCGCTGATAATCTGTTCTTTGTTTTTCTTTGCAGTATTTGATGCTCGAAGCAAGCTTGATGCACTCAGAAGAAGGAATGCTGCTAAATCTCGTTTATACAGAGCGAGGGTGAAGCAGTCTGAAGAAAAGTACAAGAAAGCGTTGGAGGCTGCTGCTGTTCGCAATAGACGATACCGTGAAAGGAAAAGAGAAATGAAAGAACAGTATGAACTTGCAAAGCGTTTTTACGAAGACAATTTGAATGTGGAATTGTTGTGACAGGAAGAAGTGTTATGGTGGTACTCTACAGGATTGCGGTTTAAGCAGAATATATGTTAACAAACAACAGAAGAAACAGCAACAAAACCTCAACACATGCACTCGCACGTATGCATACATGCAGGAATGAACGTTAGTCTCCACCTTTGCCCCCTGAAGTGTGTTCAAGTGCGGCCATAAAGCTTCAGGGTGGTCCTTTTTGTTTGTTGCTTTCTTTCTATTCTTCTTTCCAAAGAGTCTTTGTTAAAAAAAAAAAAAAATCCCCTCTTCTCCCCCATTGGAATCACGTGATGAAGGCGACTGTGACATTAAATTCTGTACTCAAACCAGTTGCAAAATGTATTCTCTAATCTGACAGAAAATGTAGATGGAGGTTAGTGTGGACAGCTTGAAAAAGAAAAAGAAAGTTTTGAAGTTAAAAAAGGCACAGCAGTGTTGAGGGGGAAAACAAAAATGATTTAAGAGGATCTGCATGGATCTGCAGTAATGTGGCATAGCGCAGTGTTTAGAGTTTCACACGTTGGCAAGCACCGTGCACACACCTGTATGCACACTCATCACACCACTCATGCACGCGAGAGGGACGGAGGGAGAGAGAGAGGGATTCAGTTCACATATTTTGTTCTCAGTCATGTCTTCTGAGGTGCGTTAAAAACTCACCGGTCAGTTGTGTTCAGTTTTACCAAGGGGCTTGGGGAGAAGTATAAACTGGTGTTTCGTGATTACGCAGCTAACTGGGATGAAAAAGAATGCAAAGACATAAATCGCGATGTGATTAATGACTGTTCTTGGTTCTTGTAATTTTTGTGTGTGGATTGGTTGATACCGAAAGATTGATGATTATTTGAGATCCGAAAGACTAATGCTTGATGATATTGTGGTTTAAGATTAGGGTTGTTGTATCACAATGGCACAGGGACTGTTTGTCCCGCTCCCCCCCCCCCCCCCCCCCCCCCTATTTTTTTTAAAGGTTTTTATTTTTTAGTGTGCTTATGTTTGGGATGGAAAGAAACAAAATGTCTTTACATTTGTGGTTGCCTTTGTAGAGAAAGGAATGTTTGTGATTGTGAAAGACGACCTGTAACACAGCTTTTTTTCATTGATGAATTAAATCCTTAATGGGTGAAATCTTTTGAGTTTGTATTCCAAACATGCCATACACATGAACACAATGTGCTTATAGAGTACGATAATATTGTACTCTCTAGAGTGTAAGATCAGAGAACGCGTGCGCGAGCAGCGCGCGCGCACACACACACATGCACGCAAAAAACAAACCCCAAAACAACAAACTGACAAAACCAAATAAGAACAGCAGCGGAAAAACAAACCAAAACAAGACACCACCACCACCACCAACAACAAAACCAAACCGAAAATACAACAAAGTGAAGCAGAACTTAAGTTTGTGAACAGTATGGCAAACCGGTTGTCAGCTGATCAGGTGCCAGTCTCTGCAGGAAGTAGCTCATCAAGACACAAGAATGATGTACTTAGCTGAATTGGCTTTCCCCAAGGAAGTTGGTCTGAATCTTACGTTGGACATTTTCAAAGCAAAGCTTACTGTAGAAGCTGCAGCAGGCAGTAACCGAAACTGCACAAGAAAGAAAAGGGAAAGTCATGTGAAGTTGCTTTTGCATAGGAGGTATACTTTCTTTAAGGAAGACTTGGTTTCAGGAAAGTGACTGCTGTGGTCTCCCATTTGAAGGATGTTCTTCAGGTGTTCAGTGGCCCAACAGTTTCAAAAGGAAATGGAAACTAAAGACAAAACTAACAAAACGTGTACACGCGCACACACAACACACACGGAGGGAAAGAAAGGTCAAAGGTGTGTGTTGCAAGCAGAAGAGGGAATTGTTATGCAAGCATACCAAGGACAGATTTATATATTTTTTATATCGTACATGCAGCGGCTCCCCGCCCTCTCTCTTTTTCTTGCTGGTCACTTGGAGTGAGCTGTCCTAATAGGTTCTGGTCGGTTCTCAGTAGTTAAGAAAACTGAAAGCTCCACCCACGCAACAAGCACAAAGAATGTTGCTAATAGAAGAAGCCACAAATGCATGACAGGGGGCAGTTTAAGTATCGCTTTGGTGCTAATGGCAGAGTTGAGAGGAAAAGCAAACGTGAGAAACATAGCAGTGTGTCGCCCAATTCTTTGGACTCTGGAAGTCATTGTAACTTTGGGTTTACTATGTTCCAGAAGCATGGTACATGTACCCAAGGAGTCATCAGTGGAAACGTGCTCGCAGACATATGAACTGCTATAAGAACTACTCGGAAGAGGCGATGTTGTCTGCTGTTGACGCCGTCAATAATGGGACCTTGACTGTTCGGGAAGCCGCGAAACAGTATGGCGTGCCGAGAACTACACTGCTAGGTCGTGTTAGTGTTGCTAAGGAAAGTCCTTTGGCTTGAAGGTTTCCCGTTTCCTGTTCACTTCCAAGTTTTGTGTTCAGTTGGTGTTCTTGGATTTCCTCTGGTCGTCTCAGCCGGGCAAGAGGAATGTACACGTTCACATGTAGGAATAATGCTGCATTCATTACTGGTCATGGATTCTGAAGGATGGGAGTTTTTCGCCAATATATGTGCATGGATTTATAAAGGGAAGATACGGATGCCCACAACTGGGTGTCCAGAGATTGGTGTGGCTTAAATGTGGTGGTTTCAGGATGCATGTACTCGGTGAAAAAAAGCTAAATAATGAAGTGTCGTCTGCGTTGGTCTAACGGGTCATAAAGATGAGAAATAAATTATCCCCAGTGTTTTTGTGTATGTTGTTAAGAGGAGGGATGATTCCAGGTATTGCCATATTCATTGTCTGGGAGGACGTTTACTTGACTGTCATGAATATTTTGTGTGTGTAATTGTGAATGGTGAATCTGTGTCAAATACTCTAGTTCATTAACTCTAGTCGGATTCTTCTGTTTCGAGTGGAGGTTGTTTTGCAATCAGTTGTTTGGTTCTCAGTCATCAAATCAGCAAATGCGCAAAGCTGGTTAGAATTTTGATAGCTTAAAATATTTTATTTTTTATTATCTGTATGGTGTATCTGATACAAAATTGCGAGCTATTTTTCCTGTTTCCTTGAGTTCTTGTATTACATGAGAATTATTGTTTCCAAGGGTTGACTTCCATCAAGTTTGGAAGGTTTGGTTAGGTTTTTGGTTCTTTTCCGCTTCGTTTAAGTCTGACAGGCCACAGCATAGGGCAGTAACTTACTGTCGTTGCTCGTTCATCATACAGACTCAGCATGCGCTGAACCGGCCTGCTCCCCAAATGTTTGGATACTGTAGTGCAAAGAAGTGAAAATGCAATGACTGATGTCGTTAAAGTGCCCTCGTTTTATTGACTGATGTGAACATGTGATGCCGTCTTTTCCACTCTGAGGTTAGTCCTTGCTGTTTGTTTGTTACAGTGGAAATCGGCGTGATATACTCAGAAAACGAAACAATTTCCGTTCACTTGGCACCCAACGAGGAAGCGTCGGCGCGCAGGCCTGGTTATGTTGCTTCTAACTTCCGGACAAAGGGTGGACCTGGTGCCAGTTGGAAGAGGGGCAGGTACAAGAAGTACTCAGAGTCGGACTTGATGCAAGCTGTTGAAATTGTGCTGGCTGGAAATTCCCTGAAAAGGGCCACTGAAGCTACTGGTGTTCCACAATCAACAATCACCGACAGGATGGCCAAAATGAACTTGACAAAAAGGAGGAGGAAAAACGAAGAGCAAGGCGGGGAGAGTGAACAGAACAGTGCAAACATATCCATGCCAGTCGGAAGGCCTTCACGTGCACAAAATTTCAGACAGTACACTCCTATGTGAAGAAAATAAATAAAATTGAAGACAAATTCGTACTGTACGAAGGCGATACAAGAGACAAGAATGATTGCCTGTAGCTGTGTTCATTGGGTTGCACTGCCTTTGTTTATATTTTTAACAGCTGATTAGCTTTAAACTTCTCCAAGAATTGGAGTTAACCACCAAAACATGGTTATCCTCCTCCTCTCGCACTCTGTCTCTCTGTCTTTTATTATATATTAAACAAATGTTCTTTTATATCTCTGCCCCTGCTTTGTCTCTGTGCCTATCTCTCGCTGTCTCGCTCGCAGAACTTCTTCTTTTGTTGTTGTGCTTTAAAAAGGAAAGCATTTTTATTCACCTCCAAATGATGGGCAGATCCGATATTGACACCGTAAGAGTAGTTAAGTCTCTTAAATCTGTAAGTGCTACAGGGATTGAAGCGCTGGAGCGCTAACGCAAGTTAAACCAGATCAGAGTAACAATGTATTTTAGAAATGTTTTAATTTCTGTTTCTTTTTATGACTTTGCATTGCCCTTTAAAATGCTGCACAGTTGTTTTTACTGCCTGTATTAGAGAGTAACGTCATTCATTACTTTGACAGCAACTAATATGGAAAGAATCATAAGTATTTGAAATTTCAAGTACTGTGATATTGTGCGGTTGTGGATTGTTGCTGAAGAAAGGGCTTTCCGGAAATCGAGCTGAAACGCGCCAAAAAGAGAATAGAACGATTTGAAAGGTGTCGTTTAAGCAAACAGCAAATTTGTTGTTGTTGGTAAGTGTACCTTGGAGACGTGTTGAGTCTTTCATGATAACGAAGGTAGGTGGAGCTGGAGCTACCGAGGCTTAGCATAATTATGATCGGTCAGGGTCAGATAAAAATACCATACCATTGGTGCATTAGACCCCATACCAATTTAAGATGGGGGGGGGGGGGGGGGGGGGGGAGAGAGAACAGCCCCCAAAGATCAACACCCCCGATCCCCCCCCCCCCCCCCAAGAACAACAACACAGCAACAACAAAAACGAAACAAAAACACCACCACCGACCACCTAAATTAAAAAGAGTGAAACAGAAGGAAGCAAATAAGCAAACGCAGTCCACAAGTAAAATGGGTGCTGTTGGGAAGGTGCCTGCAAAAAGTTCATTAGTTACCATATTATTAAGGTAATGGGGCCGGTGGTAGTTCACTGGCCAGTATTCCTAGTGGACCTAAGACGTTTTTATTTGTACTAGCTGTACTATGTTTCAGCGGTCTCAACAACAGCAACAGCAACAACAAAAAGTGCATACTTACACATGCCACTTTAATGCAAGGAACATTTGAGGGCGAAGATGCGATTATTGTGTGGTTTTGTTCAAGAGAACCGAAATTGACTGGCTGTGAAAGAGCCAGTTTTTCCTCTGTCTTGTTCAAGACATCGGTCAGTGTTTCCTTACGGCAAGCTCTTGTCACTTTCATTTGTGTGCTTGATGTTTTTTTTTCCTGATTCGCCTTTTGTATGCATTTGGCAAAGTCTTTAGGTTCTTGGACGTTTGCAGAACAACTCTAAAGAAGTATTTCCAGGCGTATCTGTGACATTGCAATGCCTTGTATGTTTCTGCTTGGTATAGTATCAATCATGGGTAAATAGGCAACACAAGGATGTAAATAAAATTATGTTCGTACTAAATCTTAGTTTTATATGGAATAAAAACTCTGTCGGGTACCAGCAACAACTCTGTCAAACTGTGTGTGTGTGTGTGTGTGTGTGTGTGTGTGTGTGTGTGTGTGTGTGTGTGTGTGTGTGTGTGTGTGTGTGTGTGTGTTTGTACACGCGCATATGTAATCCGTGGGTCAAAAACTCCACCTTAAGAAGGAATACACGTGAATCATTAGAGATAGTGGTGAAATTCATTGGTCCAGTACAGGTAGCAATACTACTGTACTAGGCCGCTAACTCGTTCTCATGGCGGAAATTGGCATTTTCTTGGGCACGGTTTAGTGTTTATGTGAAGTCATTCAAACTGGTATAATGATAATGACCTGTATTGAGCTGGTTAGTTATACCGCTAGTTACAGCTACCTTATTGGAAGGTAACATGGGCACAGCAGAGGCAAAATTGCAAGTTGTATTTACACGATAAGCTTATAGTTATACTTGATCAAATTGAAAACAAGTATGGCTGGTGCATCCCACCTATATGGAATTTTTATTTGTCATGTATTTACGGTGGGCTGTTTGTGTTTCTGGACACCCCCCCCCCCCCCCCCTTTTTTTTTTTCTTTCTTTCTCGGCTATCGAAGCGAGTTCCATACCACTTCACTTAATGATAGTCTGACTTGAATGTTTCACATTTTATGCCAGGTTTTAATGTTTCACATTTTATACCAATTTTTTCCCCACCCTGACCGAATTTCAAGGTCATCTTGGTTGGAAGTAATTGAAGTTGGAATTTTTTTGGGAAATATTTTTTGCTTTGTTTCTGTCTTTCGTCAGTTTATTTTCTGTAATTATAGTATAGTTATATACTTGGCTATGATCATGAGAGTGATACTTTAAGGAACCTTAGCTTAAGAAACAACAACTAATTTTAAACCTTCACGACAACAAGCAAAACACGTGGCGTTTTCTCGGATGTTCAGTGGATTTTTAGGTTTGGAATTCTGTATAGTAATAAATTCTGTCAAACTTCACATGTTCATACCAGTTTTGAGACGGAACCCTTTCGGGGTTACATGAGACTGATAAAATGAAGCCATCACAAATTAATACAGTATGCTTTTTATTTTTAAAGACTGTGCGTTTATATAGCTGGCGTGTGGAAGGTACATAGTTCCTAAAATACCCCAACTCTTTTGTTTCAGCCTGGAGGCTGGATTACCCACACTATAGAAAACGAAGGGGATACTCAAAGCAGCACCTAAACTGGGCTCTAGACATGGTCCACCAGGGCATGTCCATGTACAAGGCAGCCAAAGTCACAGGCATACCCAAAGCCACCATTATCTATAACATCAAGCATCGAAAGAACCAGAAGGAACCTTGCCCCGAGTCTAGCCAGCAGGGAATGGAGAACCGGCCAGAGCAAATGCCAGAAACGGAGCAAATTCTGGAGATAGAACAAGGGCATGGGGGAAGACCAGAGTCATCATGATCATTCTGCTGACTGACTGAGGTGGTTTTTATTTGAAATGATCACACCTCGTTCCATCAAAGCAAAATGGATTTGTTTTACTTAAAGTAATGGAAAGAAGTAGGTAGGCATGGTGTTGTACTTATGATTTTGTTCAGTACGCTTGTTGGGTATTTTTGCCGATTTAGTTGACAGTTCGCTTACGATCAATTGATTGTTCTCGTTTTAGTGGACTCCTCTCCGAAAATTCCTCCATGTTGTAGAACATTCAGAGGAGCAAGTTGTGTCGGTGCTTACATCAGTCAAAGAGTAGATTATTTATTGATTGCGCACTTTAGATGTCAAGCCGTTCTTCTCGTATTATAGTTTTTGTGGGCGTCGGACAGGTCTGTGTCGGTCATACGGTGAGAGAGATGAACAGAAACAATTACATGAAGCCTGTAGATACATACGTTTTTAAACAACAGGTTAGACGTTCATAAATGGACCAGGTAGGAATGGCAGACGGCGGCGTTAAATATATATTTTACTCTGTGTGTGTGTGTGTGTGTGTGTGTGTGTGTGTGTGTGTGTGTGTGTGTGTGTGTGTGTGTGTGTGTGTGTGTGTGTGTGTGTGTGTGTGTGTTTGTTTGTTTCAAAAATGTACTCCAAGTACGTTCGTCCCTTTGTTACTTCTTTTGCCGATGACGAGTAGCGGAATTTGCCCAGTGTTGCCGACCTACCCCCCCCCCCCCCCCCCCCCCCGGTCAAACCACATCATGTGTTCATTCTGCCTGTGAAATTGGCATTGCCTTTGTGATGTATGCGCATTCTTCGATTTTTGGGTAGCTTATTAATCACGAGTGAACGAACATTGGTAGACACTTGCCCGTCTGTTCCAGGGTGCTGGCAGATTTCGCGGGCCGACTTCATCCGACCCCTTAGAGTGTACACTGAAACGGACCGCCAGCGAGCCCTGGAACTGGTGCACGGAGGCTCCTCATTAAGACAAGCCATGGCGGAGACCGGAGTGCCCAAAACCACAATAGTGCGAATTACCAAGGCCTGCAAGGCGCACTCCGGGCCGTGCCAAGGAGCTAGGAACCGCGCTGGAAGCGAATGGCAGGACAACATCTTGGCGTAGCTGCTGGCCCGACTGACCGAAAGCAGGCAACTGCCTGCAGTTGCCGAAGTCTGAGACTTCAAGTAAACGTGGTGCTTTCCCTTTCTGACGTGCTTGTATGCGGATGGACTCGCTGCCTCGACGGGGCCTTCACAAGGCGCTGAACACGACAGCTATCCAAGTCTACAGGGCTTGCGCTCGGTGCGATCCTAGGCATGTACGGACCCAGGTGTGCGTGACCATGTGAATAGGAATAAAGAGTCACAGTAGGTTGACCGATGTAGACGTGTGGATTAAGCATTGTAGTAAAGCAAGGAAAACTATTTGCTGAGGGAGTTTGCTCCTGGTGTGTGTTCCAGGGTGGAGACAACAGCAACAGACCCTGCAGAACATGATTGTGGAGGAGCAACTGATTCGGCCCTGCAAAATGTACACGGAAGGAGACCGCCTGCAGGCACTGGAGATGGTTCACGAGGGAGCATCTCTGAGGCAGGTGGAGGCAGCCACTGGAGTGCCCAAGTCCACTGTGATGCGAATGACTAAAACCTGTGATGCACATACCGGAAAATGCCACAACGCCAAAAACCGCCCGGGAACCAATTGGCTTGGCAGGCTCGTCTAGTCGGCAGGGAACTCGTGTCTGAAATCACGATGATCGGCTCCTCAGGTGAAGAGCAACTCGACTTCGCTGGAACGCCCCGGAGAACTGAGTTATTTCTTGCAGTGATGTGTTTTGATGGTTACTTTTGAGTTGGAGTGATTGTTCGTTTGGAATCTTATTATTCTTTTGGATTCGTTTGTTCATTTGGATTTACTTGTTCTGTTGTACTTCAGGGTTCACTGTTTTGTTTGCCTGTTTGAGTTCAGTTGCCGGGTTGAGCTTCTGCTTTGTGTCTTATTTAGTTACGTTTGGGTTTCGCTTTGTGTACTTCTAGTCGCTGTTCTTGGTCTTACTTTGTTGAATACTGAGAGTGTGCGTATTAGCATAGACGTCGAAACCAGATAATTGTAGCTTGAAACTCCAGCCACCAGGAACCCTGCAGTAATGCCGTCTTCAAGTTTATGTCAATGTTCCACATTTCTTGACCAGTGAATCTGGGCTGCAAAAATACCGTGACATAATGGTACGTCTCGATTTATTGTGACTTGATTTTGGAGACAGATAAGTGGTTTCTGACTAATAGGTTCTTCTTTCTTTGGCGCTTTTTGTCCATTGTTTTATAGTGAAGCTATATTATTGTCTACGAGACATTATGGCGATGAATGGATTTTCATTTCTACGGCACGCACAATCAGCGTCTTCATACAGGGGATAAACAACGACCAGTGTTTAGTTTGAGCATTCGTAAGTGTGTGGGCCATGTTGATGAAAAACAGACGTGCACTTATGTGACTTGATCCTCAGGAGAACTCTGATGGTACTATGTTCCAGGGGCACGGTTTTATGTAAGGCGTCGCCATTGGCGGGGCTACAAAGAGTACACCAAGGCGGACATTGACAGAGCCATTGAACTAGTGCATAATGGGGCCTCTTTGGTCGAAGCTGAGAAGGCTACTCGCGTACCCGATGCCTCCATCCGCCGTTTCTTGAAGAAGTGCACGGCTCACCCAGGCCCCTGTAAAGGCGCCAATCTTCGCCAGGGGTCGTACTTGCAGTCCGCCCAGAGTGCTGGCCCCTTCGCTACTCGCCCAGGCTCTTCGGGGAAGAATGTCCTGCAGTCCTGATGTGAACCCGGTGGTCTTATAGTCTGCCGGCGTGCAGTTCGTTCACGTGCTTCTGCAGCGGCGTTGTCTGCCGGCGCGCAGTTATCAGACGCCCTTGTGCAACGGTGCTGTGTATCGACGTGCAGTTTGGTCACGTGTGCGTGTTCACGTGCGTGTGCACCACCAGTGCACATACCAACATGCAGTTTGTTATGTGTTTGTGTAGCAGCACTCTCGGCGGGCAGAACGTGCAGTTCTCTCTCTCTCTCTCTCTCTCTCTCTCTCTCTCTCTCTCTCTCTCTCTCTCTCTCTCTCTCTCTCTCTCCCTCTCCCTCTCCTTTAAAAAACAACAACTTGTGAAACATTACTGTCATTTGGACGTGCAGGTAGTTTACGTGCTTAAGTGCAACCGTACTGCCCGCCCCCCCCCCCCCGAAATGCACTGAGTTCACATGCATGTACAAAGCATGCTTTTATTTGACACTTAAAGTATATCAGAAGTTGGGATTTTGTCAGATTGGCTTAAAAAAATAAAAAAATTGCTGCGGAATGCGTGAAATCAGCGTGTTCACCCACGCACGCACGCGGAAGTCACGCCACTGGTGCCTAATCAATATTTTCTTAAAGCGATATATATAATCATAAACCATTTACATACGTGTAGTTTTCTTTTATTTGAAAACAAAAAGAAACGGCCAAAAAACAAAACAAAAAAAAACTAAACTAAAAAACTAAAAAACACACACACATGAAACCAGCAAAGCAACAAACAAACAACAACTAAATCACACACTTTTTTGAGGTTGTCATGAACAGCCTGTACCGTCTGTTACACATCCAGTTAGTTTAGATGTCCTAAAAGAGCCAAATGGTGTCGTTGTTGTGCTCAGTGAACAATCTTAAAGCACTGTAACTATTTTGCATTGAGTACTGTAGCTTGGGTTAAGTGAAGATTCGTTAGGGAGGGGGGGGGGGGGGGGGGGGGAGAGAGAGAGAGAGAGAGAGAGAGAGAGAGAGAGAGAGAGAGAGAGAGAGAGAGAGAGAGAGAAAATATGTGTTGAAGCCATTATGAGGGTACGATTATGTACATCTCAGAGCTAAATGGGAGCTTTTTTTTTTGCTTTTTTTTATAGATTGTTTGGCTTAGTTTGTATAGAGTACGTGCATTTCTTTGAGAGCACTTGGGTTGTCTTTCCGATAATGATCTGATAAGGTCACAGTCATTTATTCCAGTTTACACCGTAGTACTGGACGTGGGTCTGGGAATGATGAAACTTAGAACTCTTTTCATTGTAAAATGCAAATCAGTCCCTTTCTTGGGCTTTGTTCATGAGCTGATCATCTGTAGCAGAAATTGTAGTAGGCATCATTTTTGTATTACCTCCAGCCCCCACCTCAACAGCTGACGGGTTACTAGACGGTGGCCGGTGGATCGGCTGGCTTGGGCTTTTGTGTTTTAGATTTTCTTGCTGCTTGAGATGGGTGGGGGGTGGAGGAGCTTCTGGCCTATTGTGGGATTTCCCATGCTGTGTATGTGTTTTTGGAGTTTGTAGAACTGACTTGGGTATAGGCTTAGGTTTGACGTTGTTTGAGAGGAACTTTAAAATGTGTTTTGACTTCCGTCGGTGTTTGTTCGTCCCGAGGTTACCCTGTGCAGCTGACAGGATGCTAAAATCCAATTACTAACTGGAAACCGGGCGTTCTGACTGGCACAGCAGACATTGATACGATTCGGGCCAAACCTCCGGTATGTATCGTGACGCAAAGGACACAGTTCATTATTTATGTGCGTCCATTCCCGCCTTTAGGCTGTTTTGTTTTGTGGACAGTCTTGCTCCAGTACGATAAGCGGGCACATGCTGCTACCGTGGCCTCTGGTTTCGATCTTGCACGGGTATTGACATTACCATAAAAACTGTCGCGGCCACTGACAAAGATTTTGACAGAGAGAAGCCCGTCTTTTGCCACAACAAGCACACAAAAATCACCAGTGAGACTGAGACTGTTGAACATTCTGCGAAGTGCGCTTGTGGTTGTAGCATACGTTTAAGCAGGTGCTGGCGAAAGGGGACAATGCAACTCGATCCTCAGGAGAACTTTGGTGGTGCTATGTTCCAGGGTGTCCCGCGATCCCCCTACCCCGTCGCCGATGGCAGGGCTACAAGTTTTACAGCCGGCAGGACATAGACAGAGCTTTGGAGATGGTGCACGAGGGAACGTCTCTGTTAGACGCTGAGAGAGCCACTGGCGTTCCGTATTCCTCCATTCGCCGGTTCCTGAAGAGATGCAGAGCTCATCATGGACCTTGTAAAGGCGCCAAATATCGGCCAGGGTACCAGTCGCTGCCGTGATTGTAGAGGCATCACCTTGTCTGTGAAGTGTTGCTGCGACGACCACATGCATTTCCTGAGCACCAATGACCTTTACTTGCTGTCGTAAAATATGCAGCTTTCAGTGCAGCAGAGAATCTGAAGGAGAGCCGGCCTGGTCTGGCGGTAAGGCGTTGGGCTGGTAAGCAGAAGGACCTCGGTTCGATTCCGTTTCGGCGCAGCTTTCTCTTTAAAGGTTGTGGTCTGTCGACACTGTCTTTTGACTTTGTCCCTCAGAATTGACAAAACATTAAAATAGCTCCCATCGCTGCTCATCTTAATGCAGGAGTCATTCTGGTGGTGACAGTGTAGCGTTAGGTATATCTCCCTCTTCTCCCACCTCGTGATCTCGGTCCCCGCCAGTACATCTTTGAAGACAACTCGGCGTTAAAGCAGTTTAACCAAAGCCAACCTACCAGGCGAATGTGAACAGCAGCAGTCCTAGGACACTTGAAGAGTCGGCCTTGATTTTTTTTTTTTTTTTTTTTTTAAACATTTGACATTTAATGGTAGGATGCTCCGTTTGTTGCCAGTTCCAGTGTTACATAGAACAGCCACGTATACTTTTGACGGTGACTAACCACAGTTTCGTTGGTGATTGTTGGATAGAGTGTTTCCCGACATGGACAGCGCCAGACATAGGTCTCGCGTCCTGTATGGTTGTGCTCCTGTTCTTGCAGTTTTCCTTCTCTGTGTTCGTTTGCATGATGGTATCATTTTCATGGCAATCAACTCACCGACGAAGCCTGATTCATAGTTCGGTGCATCGCCATTATTCAAGGAAGAAACAAATCGCAGATGCGTATTAGATTCATAACTGTAAGAGAGGGCCCAGAAGATGTTTGTGAGACCGAGGTAGCAATTTTCCACCTCAGAAGACCTTTCCTGGTGTTTGTTCCAGGGTATGTTATGGATCGTCCGTTGCGGCGCTATGTGCCAGGCTACAAATGTTACAGCAAGGAAGACGTTGACAGAGCTCTGGAGCTGGTACATGAAGGGGCCACTTCCATTGAGGCTGCCAAAGCTACCCGTGTTCCCGATTCCTCCATTCGACGTTTGTTGAGGAAATGCACAGCGCACACTGGCCTCTGTAGGGGGGCCAGACACCGCCCAGGAACTGTGTGGCATTCTCTTGAAATGTCCCAGTTGGGTGGAGGCAATTCCACTGCATAGCTGTGACTGAATCTCGTCGTCTCTCCCCCCCCCCCCCCCCCCCCCACACACACACACACACACACACACTCGCGCCACCTTTGCCTCCAGTCGTGGGGATCATTATTTTAATGTGTTGGTTCTGTCGACAGTGTCCAAGGAAAACCGTTTCTGTTTCATTCACCTTCTTCATTTAAAAAAATAAAAATTCTTCTTTTTTCTGTTTGATATCTGGGAGCCGCCTAAAAGGAACAGCGTGATCCACCAAGACATACAGCCACTACTT
The DNA here is from genome assembly GCA_963584105.1 of Alviniconcha strummeri. Taxonomy (NCBI): domain Eukaryota; kingdom Metazoa; phylum Mollusca; class Gastropoda; family Provannidae; genus Alviniconcha; species Alviniconcha strummeri. The sequence continues at coordinate 25,559,469 of OY757542.1, forward strand.
TCTGCTGGACTTAAAGCGCTGTTGTGCTTCGGAATGCTGAACCCAGATTTAAACACACACACACACACACACACACACACACACACACACACACACACACACACACACACACACACACACACACACACACACACACACAGCAACATTTAAGCTACAAACGAAATATTCCCTATACTGACTGACGTGTGGTGAACATGCAGTTAGTAAAAGCATATAATTATATATACAAGAAAGAGACCTCGAGTTCCACCAGTTTCAAAAGGGCATTGGTTGGGATGTAGTTATTTCTCTCGGCGGAATGAAGAGTGCATAATACGCAGTTCTCTAACTCTTTGAAGAACGATGGAGTGCACAATAGTTAGTTGTTTCAGAACTGACGGCAGGAGGTGTTGTGGCTCACTGAGGTGATATTTGATCAAATAATAAGGAACTGGGAACAAAAGTTATACATCGCTGCGTGGCTAACACAGCTTTTCTTTTTATTCTTTTTAAAATGTTTTTATATTGGTTTTGCTCATCAACACCATGTTTTTCTTTCTTGATTATTTGGCGAGCGAAGGCTGGCTGTTTGTTTAATGGAGCTGTATATCTGTTTGGCTGTTTTTGAGCTTAACTTTGTATATAACTTCAGGATAGATCAAACCTTGCTACCTTTTATTCAGGCACTTTGATTTGGTGCTATGTTCCAGTGTTTATACCTACTGCAAGCACAGGCAGTCGTGTTGGTGCCATTTACAAGAACTACGACAGCGAGCACGTTAAGCGCGCAGCACAGCTGGTGTCGATAGGGAAGTGGACTATCCCACAGGCGGTCAAAATCACGGGCGTCCCGCGGTCCACATTTTACCGTCTTTTGAAGCAGATGAAAACGTTGGGGACCGATGGGTAAATGCATGGTCTGCAGCAGGTAGAGGCTGAGATTTGTCTCTTCCAGTGCAGAGGCCCGAATATATACTTAGTGAATATATATGTTCAGTGGGATTTTTATTGGAGTTTTAGATTCAAACGCTTTTTAATTTAATTTTTGTGTGTGTGGAGAGGGTGGTTTACAGAAAGGTTCTTTGGCCTTTCTGCCTTTCTTGTCTTCCTTCTTCGGACAGCATGACTGGGAGTATCAAACTTAGCAGGGGTTTTGAAAACACTTCATCTTGAGCAGAATTTCTTTTTGTGAGGGTTGCACTGTTTTATTGTATCGTGATTATTATTTTGGTAGAAAAGGAAATATACTTTACGTTGAGACTTGGTTCGAATGGATCAGTTTGAGCGAGATCAATTTGTGACTGTTTCACAGCATACACTTATGTAGTCTCGTCTTCTTCTTCTTCTTTTTTTTTTTCTTTTTTTTTTTTTTATTTTTTTGGGGGGGGGGGGGGGGGGGGGGGTCCCTAATTTATTTTTAGTCTAGATCTGGCATCTGCCCTGATTTTGCTGTTGAAATGCGCAGGTACGAAAAATAGGCTTTTGTGAAAGTAAGTGTCTGGTAGATTTGAATGTTCGCTGGACCGAAAATTTAAACACGTCTGTTTGCAACTGAAAGCCATTGACAGGCATAATCCTTACCCTGCAATACTTTGCCAAATCACACCTTATAGTCAATTTAAAGGTGACTGACAGCATGCTGTGTTTTTGTAATTGTTAAATCTACCTTTGTATAGCATGTGCTAGCCATAATGTTTGGCTTTGATCTGTCTTTGTGTATGAATACATTGTGTGTCTTGAATAAAACCAATCACACAGAGTACAGTGGATGATTTTAGTGTTTACTTGTTATAGTGTCCAAGTGTCGTGAATGTTGAATTTGACAGCATGAAGTACTGAAACATTCTGCACGCATACATGACTCGGCACTTTCGGGATGTGTCCAAAGTTTCACATAGTTACTTTAAAGCAGGGTTTCAGATCTTGTTTCCGTCTTGGAGACTAGAGTCACAACTGAAATTGGGAGGTTATAATCGTAACAAACAAACAAACAAAAAACAAAAAAGAATTCACTTTAATGCCTCTCCAGAATGCATCAAAACGAACCAGTGTTAGAAATCAACAATGTATTGGCTCATGTCAAAAGTACATGTACAACTTTTTTTATTTTTTTATTTTATTTTATATAAATACGTCAAAGTTAAAATCCAATTCATCGTCCACAACACACATCTTTTCATATTTCCTGAGGATTGTCAGAAACGGAGTTAACGGAGACGGCATAATTTGTGGCAGGAAGTGAAGCTAATGCAATGTTTGCGTGCGCAGTACCCAGATGTGAGGGGAAGGGTGCCTGTGACGTACGTTTCTCACCTTTATCTGTATTCCCGCACATGGACACCATAAAATATACATACATACATACACACATACGTACATTTGTGCCTGTCTGTCTCTCTCATTGTCCCTCTCTGTCTCTGTCGTGGCTGTCTCCCTCCTGTCTCTCTCAGTGTCTCTCTGTCTGTGTCCCTCTCTGTCTCTGTCGTGGCTGTCTCCCCTTCCAGTGTGGCGGCATAATATAGACACAGTGTTTATGGAGAATGTGGTATGACTCGAGCCGAAGTGCTAGGCATTGATACAAACAAAGTCATAGAACGATGAAGTACTGATACAGTGTTCTGGAGATGGTTTATCCATCCTTGACTGAAGTCTTTAACTGTGCAGTTGAAACAGTGAATTTAAAACCGATATACTGTCGGAACTGACTGATTTGTGCGGACTAGACTTGTTCGTGTGAAGTGTCTGTGTGTCGATGTGCGTGCGTGAGTGTGTGGATGAGTGTGTCTGTGAGTAAATTAGAGAGGGAGAGGGAGAGAGTCGTCATCAGAAGTAGTCAATTATCATTGGTCTTCACAACCATACACGTAATACAGGAATGATCCTAATATATCAGAGTGTTCTCCCCAACACCAACAACTCCTCAGCATTAATGGTGAGATGTGCGCTCTCTTATGTCCATTAGCACACGCACGCACGCACGCGCGCGCGCACACGCAGAGGGGTAGGGAGGGTTACAGTTTGTTTGTTTTTTCTTTAAGCTCGGGTTTGGGTTAAGTGAGAATGGTTGTGAACTGAACTGGAAAGAGACCGTACAGAGCTTTTACCATAGACCATTAGACTTGCGTTTCAAAACCTGCAAATCAGGGCGCACTTCTCGTTTATGTTTTCCAGAAAAAGGGCTTGCCACCTCCAGACTTGTCCATGCCTCCACCCCCGGAAGGATCGTGCATTCCCTTTTGTCCACCGCTAGCTATCCAAGCGCCTCGCGTCGTGGGCCTCTTCCTCACCTGTATAGGACATTGCCCGTTCCTCAGGCACCGACGTTCCGGAGTCCCAGGAATCGTTTGCAGTACTCCACCGGGCAGATGGCCGCAGCCATTGCGGATGTGGACCAAGGGAAGCCAGTACGCAGCGCTGCCAAGGAGCACGGGATCCCGTTGCGCTCCTTGTATCACAAACTGAAAATGCGTTCGACTTCCACGCAGAAGACTTTAGTGAGCCTGCGGGATAAGTCTGACTTTGCTGACGAAGAGGAACTGGTGACGGTCCAGTTTCATGAGAATCTTCCGTCTTCACCCGATGCCGACTCGAACTGAACCCCCCCCCCCCCCCCCACCCCCCCCACCTTTCCCACCTGCATGAAAGAAAATGAAGTGCACACAGTTAGGCCTTAGGAAGCTGGGCCGATGAGGTATAGATGTTGACCATCTTGACAGTAGTAGACTCTCTGGTTACAACTTTACGCTGATATTCTAGTTCATTAGTAGAAGTACCATTCTTATTTATTTTCCAGGTTATAGCAGCGAAAAACCGCTGCCGTCTACTTTTCGTTTGCTGTCCTCTACTCCGTTGTCACTCACCCAAGGTGGACCCAGCAGAAGCCAAACGCGGGATCAAACACAAGGGGTCATCTCTATGGAGAGTCTCCCACAGCCTGAGATGCAGAGCACCACCTTCTCTTTCCGGATGAGGAAGCAGTACTCACCGAGCCAGATGATGGCGGCAGTGGAAGACGTGGAGAACGGCAAATCAGTCAGCAGTGCTGCCAAAGACCATGGCGTCCCGTTGCGTTCGTTGTATCGGAAGCTGAAAAACCGCTCGTCGGCACAGGATGAGGACAAGCAATATTCTGAGCGGAATCTTTCTGGAGACGACTAAGTCTTCTCCACACAAGTCCCTTGCTCTGTTGGTTCCGATACGTGAAGTAATTAAAATGTAAAAGAGAAAAACAAAACAACACAAACAAACAAAAACTGTAGGCTTTTCTTGTAGGAAGAAGGCCACTCATGTTTGATTGGACTGACTCATCAAAAATGTGAGCTTATTCGTGTAGCAAGTTGTAGTAGTGTTGGTGGCATTGACGGTTTTAACACGCCGGCACACTCGTTTTCATTTCTTTCTGTTTTTTCAGGTAGTCGTCAAGGACTTTCCAGGTTTCAACCTTCTGCTGCCAGTTCTCAGTTTAAATCAACAGTTCGCTCTGCGGTCTTGCTTGCTCATGCACAATCCGCTGGAAGCCAGAGACCAAGCGTTACAGAAAGACAGCCTGGTGCCTCTGTGTCCGAGTCAGTGGTGCACGACGACGAACCGGGCCCAGGCCCGGGGCAGCATCCACATACAAAAAAAGCCTTCACAGTCACAAGCCGTAAAGCGGGTCTCAGATTCGTCAAGCAGTACTCTCAGGACCAGATGGAGGCAGCCATTGCGGATGTTGTGAACAATCGCAAGTCCGTCCGGATTGCTGCTAAGGACAACGGAGTGCCGCTAAGCTCGTTGTACGAGAAACTGAAACTTCGTCATTTGCAGCAGGATTAATGCGACCGACATGCTGCCCGTGTACAGAACTGTTGAAGATGTGGGCAGTGTTTTTCAAACCTCTGTACTCCAACGGGAACAGCTGTAAACAAGACACCCCTGTGTGAAATTCAAGGCTAGCATTTTGACCTACACATACTTTGCCAGTGGCAGGACTAGTTTAGTTGTGGTGTATGGTAAAGTTGTGTTGCTGCATGAACAAAAATAAAAAAATATTTAAAAAAAGGAGGAGAAGAAAGAAGGGGATGTGTTGACATGTTGAACTGTGTACTGTGTGTGAGATCCGCTCAGATGGTTTCAGGCTACTCGTTTGTCTTTTCCAGAAGATCTGTCGAGCTTCTCAAGGCGTTCCTCTTGCGGCGGCTCTCCGCCCTCTTCACACAGCCCCAGCTGGGGACTGAACCCAGCACTGTCCCCCTTCAACCCACTAATGATGCCACGCATGCAGCACCCAGCCTTCTCGGCCCTGCCGAGACAGATGTGGATGTCGGCCAGCTTGGCGAGTTACAGGCCCAGGCCCAGGCTGCAGTACTCCCAGAGTCAGATCACTGCGGCCATTCTCGATGTTGAAATGGGCAAATCCATCAGCAAAGCGGCGAAGGATAACGGCGTGCCCTTCACCTCGTTGTATCGCAAGGTCAAGGCACGTTCTCTGCAGCAGGCCGAGGATGAGCCGCAGCCTGTACCCGTGGAAGAGTCCGCTCCTTACGGAGAACCTCTGCCAGCTGAAGAACCAGCCGCGGATGAAAGCGCTTTCCCCGCCGATGAACCGCCCTCTGAGGAGAACCTTCTTCTCCCTCCTGAAGGCCCTACTCCCTCAGAGGAGAACCCTCTTCCTGTTGAAGAGCCTCTCATTGCTGAAGACCCCGGATCACTGCAAGACTTTTCTTAGTCGTAACCAGACAAAGGGAAACCCGGCCTTCTTTTTTCCCCCTTTTTCTTTCTTCTCCTTCTCCCCTGTAGCGATAGGAACAGTTAAATACAATATTAAAAGTACTGTTTTAGAAATACCGCTGGCGAAGGCAGTTGGCGTCAAGGGGGGGGGGAAACGACCCCACCATGCGTTGCGCCGGCTGGTATAGAAACAGATAATGAAGTTGTGCCGCTTGCCCGTTGTGAGACCAAAAGAAAACTCGTCTTGAGACCGATGCTGATGTTTCTGCTTCCAGATCATAGAGGGCAGGCGTGGGCGTGGACAGACCCAAGCCCTGGTGGTGGGTTTTTGGCGGGGCGGGCCAACAAACGCTACTCCTCACACGACATGGCCGCTGCCATTGAGAAGGTCCACTGGGGCACGAGCGTCATGCGTGCGGCGGCAGAACACTGCATCCCGAGGCGAACCCTCGGTTATCAGCTGCTTAGCTGCAGGAAGGGGCACCCTGGGAAATGTGCAGGGGCGTACCTGAGACACCCTGAATGTGCCGGCCAGTCAGCGTGCAACTAGAACATTGCTGGCCAGTCTCAGCGCAACCAGAACATTGCTGGCCAGTCATTGCTGCTAGAACTTTACTGGCCCGTCACAATGCACTAGAACATTGCTGGTGGTCAGTAGATCTTTGCTGGGCAATCACAGTGCCACTGGAACATTGCTGGGTAGTCACAGTGCAGCTAGAACAATGCTGGCGGATGGCAGTGCTACTAGAACATAGCCGGCCAGTCACAACGAAACTAGAACAGTGCTGGCTGATCACAGTGCTACTAGAGCATTGTCAGCTATTCACAAAGCAACTAGAACACTGCTGGCCAGTCACAGTGTTAAGTCGTTAAGTACTAGAAAATTTCTCGTCAGTCACAGTGCTAAGTACTAGAACATTGCTGGTCGGTCACAGTGCTAAGTACTAGAACATTGCTGGTCGGTCTTAGCGCTAAGTATTAGAACATTGCTGGCCACAGTGCTAAGTACTGGAACATTGCTTGCCAGTCACAGTGCTACTAGAGCACTAGAGTATTGCCGGCAATTCACGATGCAACCAGAACATTGCTGGCCATTCACAGTGCTGTTAGAACATTGCCGGCAATTTAAATTGCTGGCCAGTCACAGTGCTACTTGAATATTACTGGCCCAGTGCGGCTCGCGGGACGATAAAATCCAGTAACTAACTTGCAGTGAGTAGGCCGACCTACAGTGAGCAAATATCAAACGTGGCAACTGTAGAAAGAGAAGAGAATTGGCCTGATTCACAATGGCGCTGTGGATTATACATATCTTATATTTTAACCCCCACCCCCACCCCCCAAAAAAAGAGAGAAAAAAGATGGATATCAATACATATATAGCGAGTTTTAGACCAATGGGGAAGCGTCAGTGCAGTGGTAGTGCAGACGTTTCTGCGCTGGCTGTAGGTGGCGTGTTGCCGCCCACACTGCAAGAGGAGGCTGAAAGTCCCATCGTGCCTAACCGAGGAGAGTGTCGTCATCCTCAACATGGGACAGTGGCTACCGACGTGTTCACCCGGTAGCGTGCGTTGTGTACGTGCTGTCGTTCAGATATAGAACTTGATCAGGCGATGCGTTCCTCTAGCTTCTGTTGTTGCACGTCACTCAGCTGTGTGAGGGATGTCGGTTCGATGTGTCGAGAACTCTACAATAGAGAAACACTTTCGTTGCTTAAAAAAAGAAAAAGAAAAAAAAGAAGAAAAAAAAGGGAAGTTCGTTTGTCTGTCTACTTTGTAAAGCAAGTAAATAAAAACAGTAATAACAACTAGCCTTCTCAGGATCACTTTTCACCCGGGGTATTTAAGAAAGAGAGAGAGAGAGAAAAAAAGAAGAAAAAAAAGAAGAAGAAGTGATTTTATATCGATTTTTTTTTTTTTTTTTTAAAAGAGAATAAGTCTCACCCCATCCACTGAAAAATCTCATGCACATGGTGCGTGCTCACACTGAACACCAAAGTGGCCGCTGGTGTATCAGTTTTCAAAATCAGCACAGAATCAAGGAAAAACAAATCCTTCATTGCTTTTTAATATTTTGGTTTTGATATCTTCTACTGGCTGGGAAAAGAAAGCACAGTTTGAGAAGGCTAGTTCCTTTGACATATTGTACACACTGATGTCATCAACAAGGGCAGCTTCAGCGGCGTGGCTCTTGTCTGCTTCAGCTCTCGTCGTAGCTCGGGAAATTGGTTGATTAGTCCGAAGACACATTAAGGAACGGTTTGTGTTGGAACAGTGTAATCATTACGTGTTGTTACTTGTTGCACCAGGAGCACGCCTCAAGGTTCATTGGGATTGGCAGCGCCTGCGTGTTTTCTTTTTCGTTGGTGTGTGTGTGTGTGTGTGTGTGTGTGTGTGTGTGTGTGTGTGTGTGTGTGTGTGTGTGTGTGTGTGTGTGTGTGTTGCGCGCGCGTACGTACGTACGTACGTACGTGCGTGCGTGGTGTACGTGTTGGCATGCATGCTTGCATTTAATATATATATATGTATAAAACGACTTTGTTTTGTGGCTACTTTCTTGTTCACTGACATTGTTATCATTTGGTATTCTTAGGAATACATTGGGGCACGGAGGGGTGTTTACTCAGGATAATATCTGCCGGAAAATAAAGGTCTGTTTGCCCTTATACATTTTTGGTCTAGTAACATGTGGTGTTTGTGAAGTATTCGTGTTTTGTTTGTTTGTTTGTTGTTGTTGTTTTGGGAGGGGGGGCGGGGGGTAAAATTAGTATGTTTATATATATTTTATTATTAACATCAAAAGTTGTGTCAGTCTATGTGGTGATCAGTCGTAGTCTGTACGTTCATGACAGTATCTAGATGTTTAACACTGGTTCCCCCCCCCTTCCCCAGAGGGCCATGGAGGTGGGGGGGGGGGGGGGGGGGGGGGGGAAACAAACAAAAGAAACAAACAAACAGAACAACAAAAAGGGTGTTGTCATCGACCGCGGGACTGCCACTCTTTCGGGGGGGGGGGGGGGGGTTGTCTCACCCTCTTATTTATGGCCTTGGTGGTCGACAGGGTGTTAAGTATCGAGAATCAGTCCGAGGTCGTTGTGCGTGATCTTTCAAACCGACTTTCCGTGATGGTCACCATTCATCGAGGTTTAGACGTTTCGGTGATTTTGACCTGATTTTAGGGGGCATTGGAATGGCGAATGTATGTGTCGTATTTTCTTGGCACGTTTGTGTCCTATTATTATGGTGGTTATTTAGATGAACTTGCTCACACACAAAGTGCATTTTGGGACCTTGACCTGTAAGGGTGGTCATTGACGCATTTCTGGTCGCTGAATTTTTTGTTAAGTTGATTAAGGATCCAAACACATAAAAGGTCAAAAGGTGTTTTAGAACGCTGTCGGTCATTCTTGTTTCAGACAGTTAAATAAGTAAATAATCGAGACCATTGTTGGTGTGACCTTTTAAATAATTAATCGAGACCATTGCTGGTGTGACCTTTTAAACATGGCCTCGTGAGAACCTCAGCTGAGTTGTGCACATTCAACCAATATCCACTTTCGGCACCCTTCATCGAATCTCGTAGTCATGGCACCCGTATCGAATCTCGCGGTCACAGCACCCTTCATCGAATCTCGTGGTCATGGCACCCTTCATTGAATCCCTCGTTCACGGCACCCTTCATCGAATCTCGCGGTCGCTGCTGCACCCTGGGAAAGCTGAGACTTAAACTGTGTAGGATTGTTGTAAATAAGACATGATCATGAACATAATGTTTTATGCAGCTTAACTTGATAATGTATTCAGTTGAGATTCTTGGCGTGTTTTCATCCTCTTCAGAGACATTAATGTTAGCATTTTCACGGATGCGGTATTATGAGCAGGTTTCTGGACTGTGTTGAGTCTATTGTTGAGTTTGATGCGCTCATATCAGGTTCACTAACTTGAGCCATTTTTGATGTGATAGGACAGTTTAAACATTTCCTTACAATGAAAGTGATCCCCCCCCCCCCCCCCCCCTTGTGAATGTGAGTAGACTGAGCATTTACTCTATTTTCTTTTCTGATGACTGATACCATATTAAGTTTGTGTGTAATTTGTATACTGTGTTTGAACATTAACAGTGTCTAGTAAACCAAGAAAATCGAGCACTGGTGTTGTGTGTCTGTTAATGTTATTGATGACGAGTAGTGTGTTGTTCCAGTGTGTGTGTGTGTGTGTGTGTGTGTGTGTGTGTGTGTGTGTGTGTGTGTGTGTGTGTGTGTGTGTGTGTGCGCGCGCGGAATAAAGTTGATGCTGTGATTACAAGCTTGCTCATATTACGGCTTCTGCTACGCACCTTTCGAAGTCCTGATAGATTTCGGAACAACCTTTGAGAAAAATCAGTATCCGGATGGCTTTTCACTCACACAGACAGACAGACAGACAGACAGACACGCACGCATGCACGCACGCACACACACACATGAACGTTCGCGCACACGCACATAAATACACGTGCACGCACAAATGCATCCATGCATTCCAACACGGGCATTTGCATGCGCCAATTCAAGCACAGACTGGATCAGTGCTAATAACAGAAGCAGTTGTCTACTAGTCTAGTAGTATTAAAGTCATAAATAGTGGTCAAAACAATCAGATTAGACGTCTCCAGAAACAGTGCACCACAACTGCAGGTTTTACTGGTAACAATAGCTAAAAAGCATTCGCTACGACCTTCGCCAAAGTCTCTATGCATCTTTGTTTTCACTGAGATAAACTGATCATAACTTGCATAATATATAGCTATACGTTAGCCATTACAGGAGAGGATACATACCTTTGGTGGAATTTTTGTGCCTTGTATTTACTGGTATGCCAGGTGAGAGATATCGTCGCGATTTTGGTCTTTTGTTGTTGTGTTCATGTGACGTGACGTCGTTCGAGCGCTCATTAACTTCCCTTGTTATGTTGATTTATTATAGGCAAGGCATTCACCACGACATGCGATATAGCATCGGCCGTAACTTTAAACTTTGATATTAAAGCTATACGAAAAGAATGACCATTGACAGAGCATAGCGAAAAGTGAGTGACCTTTTTAGCAGAACGGTTTTTACCTGTTTGGCGGTGACTGAGGGCATGTGTTTGTTTTACTTTCAGGCTCGTGGGCGGTAGGGCCGGTAGGCCGGACATTGCCGAGGTCACGTAGACAGTTGACGGGCAGTTACAAACAGTACTCGCAGGCGGACATGGCCCGGGCCGTGGAGCTGGTCCACCAAGGGCACAGCACCCCGCAGGCCGCCCTGGAGTGCAGTGTGCCGGAGCGGTCCCTGTATTACAAACTGTCCAAGTGCGAGGCTCACAGAGGGAAGTGCCGTGGAGCCAGCGTCGCCCACTGACGCCTGCTGTGTCTGTTATAGTGCTGTGAGGTCAACAACGTGGGTGCTGTCCCTGTATTACAAACTGTCCACTTGCGAGGCTCACAGAGGGAAGTGCCGTGGAGCCAGCGTCGCCCACTGAAGCCTGCTGTGTCTGTTATAGTGCTGTGAGGCCAACAACCTGTATTACAAACTGTCCACTTGCGATGCTCACCGAGGGAAGTACCGGGAAGCCAGCGTCGCCCACTGAAGCCTGCTGCGTCTGTATGTTGGTGTGAGGTCAACAACCTGTATTACAAACTGTCCACTTGCGATGCTCACCGAGGGAAGTACCGGGAAGCCAGCGTCGCCCACTGAAGCCTGCTGCGTCTGTATGTTGGTGTGAGGTCAACAACCTGTATTACAAACTGTCCACTTGCGATGCTCACCGAGGGAAGTACCGGGAAGCCAGCGTCGCCCACTGAAGCCTGCTGTGTCTGTATGTTGGTGTGAGGTCAACAACCTGTATTACAAACTGTCCACTTGCGATGCTCACCGAGGGAAGTACCGGGAAGCCAGCGTCGCCCACTTAAGCCTGCTGTGTCTGTATGTTGGTGTGAGGTTAACAGCTTGGGTGCTGTCCCTGTATTACAAACTGTCCACTTGAGAGGCCCACCGAGGGAGTGCCGTGGAGCAAGCGTCATTCACTGAAGCCTGCTGTGTCTGTAGTGCTGTGAGGTCAGCAACTTGGGTGCTGTCCCTGTATTACAAACTGTCCACTTGCGAGGCTCACCGAGGGAAGTGCCGGGGAGCAAGTGTCATCCACTGAAGCCTGCTGCGTCTGTATGTTGGTGTGAGGTCAACAACTTGGGTGTGGTCCGCCTGCCAGGGGAAGTCAGTGTCACTAAGTCAACTGTGTCTGTAGTGTTGTGTGTGGTCCACCCAGTGAACTCAGCTGTGTCCGTATTTTGGTGTGAAGTCAACAGTTTGGGTGTGTTCCACCCGCCAAGGAAGCGAGCCTCACTCAGTTAAGTCAGCTGTGTCCGTAGTGCTGTGAGGTCAAAAACTTGGGTGTGGCCCACCCAGTGAAGTCAGCTGTGTCTGTATTTTGGTATGAAGTCAACAACTTGAGTGTGTTCCACCTGCCCGGGAAGCCAGCTTCACTCAGTTAAGTCAGCTGTATCTGTAGTGCTGTGATGTCACAACTTGGGTGTGGTTCACCCGCCAAGGGAACCAGCGTCACCCAGTTAAGTCAGTTGTATCTGTATGTTGGTGTCAGGTCAAGAACTTAGGTGTGGTCCATTCGGCGTCCACTGAAGTCAGTGAAGCTGTGTGTGTGTGTGTGTGTGTGTGTGCGTGCGTGCGTGCGTGCGTGCGTGCGTGCGTGCGTGCGTGCGTGCGTGCGTGCGTGCGTGCGTGCGTGCGTGTGTGTTGGTATGAGGTCAACAGTTACTTGGGCATGGTCCACCTTCGTCACTCAGTGAAGTCAGATTGTATGTTGGTGTGAGGGCAGCAACTTGGTGCTATAATGCTGGGAGTTCAATAACTTGGATGTGGTCCACCCACCAAGGGAGACAGCGTCACCCAGTGAAGTCAGCTGTGTCTATATATATATATTGTGTGGCATCAACAACTTGGGTGTGGTCCACCTTTGTCACCCAGTGACGTCAGCTGTGTCTGTATGCTTGTGTGAGGTCAACAACTTGGGGTGTGGTCCACCCGCCAAAGGAACCGCATCACCTAGTGAAGTCAGCTGTGACTGCAAGTTGCTATGAGGTCATAAACCGATGCATGGTCCAGCCATGAGAGTTGTCCAGCCACCCACCAGGGGCGCCACCTCGAACTGAGCTAAGGGGGGTTACTAGCGCTCAGCTGACGTCACACAAACACATAACAAGGGCTAGTGTTGCAACACAGGCAAGAATTGCCCACGAAAACTACCACCTCGCACGCGAGTAATCACATATCATTTAAGGTACATAAAGTTGACGGCGAGGTCACATTCTTGACTGAGCTGGAGCCCTGTTTGCTGGAGAGGACCCCCCAGAACGAACTGTCCAATATCAGACCCGCAAGGGAAAGAAGTGCCATATAAAGAGGAGCTAGCCAAACTCCAAGCACCGGTTTACGACATCCTTCCTCTAACCACTGCCAGCGATGCTGGGTGTGTGGGAGCCAGCACCACTCGAGGTCTACATACAGACTGTCGGCAACTGTGACGTGGCCCGAGCCGTCGAGTTAGTCCAGCGGGAGCCAGCACCACTCGAGGTCTACATCCTGTGAGGTCAGCAACGGTGACACGAGGTCCTAGCCGTCGAGTTGCTCCAGCAGGAGCCAGCACTACTCGAGGTCTACATCCTGTGAGGTCAGCAACGGTGACACGAGGTCCGAGCCGTCGAGTCGTCGAGTTGGTCCAGCAGGAGTCAGCACCACTCGAAGTCTGCATACAGACTGTGAGGTCAGCAAATGTGACGTGGCCCGAACCGTCCGAGTTGGTCCAGCTGTGTGTGGTTTTGTAGAGGGAGCCTGCTTTAGACCATGAAGGTGTGTGATTTTGTAGACGGAGCTATTAGCTTGCTGACCAGGAGGGTGTGTGGTTTTATAGACGGAGCTATAAGCTACTGACCACGAGGGTGTGTGATTTTGTATAGGGAGCCTGCTCTAAGCCGAAGGTGTGTGATTTTGTAGAGGGAGACTGCTCCAAGCTCTCAGACCACGAAGGTGTGCGATTTTATAGAGGGAGAGCTATAAGCCTGCTGTAAGCCCTGAGACCTCGAAGGTGTGTGAGTTTGTAGAGGGAGCCTGCTCTAAGCCCTCAGACCACGAATGCGTGTGATTTTTGTAGAGGGAGCCTGCTCTAAGCCTTCAGACTGCGAAGATGTGTTATTTGTAGAGGGAGACTGCTCTAAGCCCGCATATCACGAAGGTGTGCTATTTTGTAGAGGGAGCCTGCTGTCAGCTCTCAGACCACGATGGTGTGCTATTTTGTAGAGGGGGAACTATAAGTCAGCTCAAAACCCTCAGATTACGAAGGTGTGTGATTTTGTAGAGGGAGCCTACTTTAAGCCCTCAGATCACGAAAGTGTGCTATTTTGGAGAGGGAGAGCTGTAACCCTGCTCAAAGCCCTCAGGTGCTTTACGTCCACAGAAACCATAAGGCTTATTAGGGACGGGGACGGCCACCTCGACTTTCACACAGCTCATGCGCTCTACCCTCAGACAACAAAGGTGTATGATTTTGTAGGGGGAGCGTGCTCTAAGCCCTCAGACCACGAATGTGAGTTATTGATGAAGTAGAGCTTCGTGTCATCGGATGTCGGTTGACATATTAGGGACAAACTGTGACCAATGCCGAAGCATGGTTCAGTGTTGCTTTTCGTCCACAGAAACCGTAAGGCTCATTAGGACAGAAAGCCCAGGACGGCCACCTCGACTTTCACACAGCTCCTGAACTCTGACCGTGTGTGAGTTATTTTGTAGAGGGAGGTCTATAAGCCTGCTCAAGGCCTTCAGACCACGAATATGAGTTATTTTGTAGAGGGAGATCTATAAGCCTGTTCAAGACCTTCAGACCATGAATGCGGGTTATTTTGTAGAGGGAGATCTATAATCCTGCTCAAGGCCTTCAGACCACGAACGTGAGTTATTTTCTACAGGGAGATCTATAAGCCTGCTCAAGGCCTTCAGACCACGAATGTGAGTTATTTCATAGCGGGAGATCTATAATCCTGCTCAAGGCCTTCAGACCACGAGGGTGTGTGATATCGGAGAAGGGGCCAGCTCTAAGCTCTCAGACCACGAAAGAGTGCGGTCTTGCAGAGGGAGAGCTATAAGTCGGCTCAAAGCCCTCAGACTTTGAAGGTGTGTGATTTTGTAAAGGTAGCCTGTTCAAAGCTCTCAGACCGCGAAGGTGGGTGATTTCGTAGACGGAGCGGGACGTACACCATGCACGGTATAGGTCGCCGTCTTGAAATGATTGGTTTCAAGCGCTAATCGTTCTTCGCGTTTGCCACTACATTTAGCGCTTTCGGACCTGGAATTGTGTTTGTGGGCAATCTTTTTTTGAGGGTGTGTTTTAGGGGGTGTTAGTTGCTTACTCATGTCGCACTCGCGGTGTGTGTGTGTGTGTGTGTGTGTGTGTGTGTGTGTGTGTGTGTGTGTGTGTGTGTGTGTGTGTGTGTGTGTGTATGTGTGTGTGCGTGCGTGCGTGCGTGCGTGCGTGCGTGCGTGCGTGCGTGCGTGCGTTAAATCTAAAACCTCAAGGGGGGAAGAACAACAACAAAAAACAGTAATGTCCTGACGTCATTTAGCCTCTTAACTAACCACCCGAATGACAGCAGACACGTCACACAAATGCCGTACTCCTAAGCCACTGTCGCATCGAAATCACCAGACGCATAGTGAACTGAACGAAGAATTCAATGTTCTGAGAACGGACAGAACTTGAAACACACAGGAAGAAGCTCTGCTACAAAGAAGGTTGTTGTGTGTTGCAGACGGTCCCACGCTACCGAGACAGACCGGTCTAGAGCTGGGGCCCGTGCCGCTCAACGTTCAGAGCATTGACACGTTCAGAGACTGCCGCGGCATCGTAGTCACCGGTGGGGGCTACAGGAAGTACTCCACGGAGACCTTGAACGTGGCCATCCAGAGAGTTCTGCAGGGGGAGTCTGTCCGTAGCGTGTCCATAGAGCTCCAGCTGCCGCGCGAGACTTTGAGGACGCACGCCAAGAAAGCCAGGGAGAAAGGCGCGGCCTGGACCTCCGCGCCTGAGGACGCATAATGAGACTCCATGGAGGCCTTGGACATTGCCACCCAGAGAGTTCTGCAGGGGGAGTCGACTGTAGCATGTCCATAGAGCTCCAGTTGCTTCGTCAGACTTTGAGGACGCACGCCAAGAAAGCCAGGGAGAAACTGAAGCGCGCACTGGACCGTGCGCCTGAGGACGCTCATGGAGACTGCACCTTGCCGCCCAGAGAATTCTGGAGGGGGGGGGGGGGGGGGGGTGGGGGGGGGGGGGCGTAGCGTGTCCTTTGAGCGCCAGTTGCCTCTCGAGACTTTGATGACGCGTGTCAAGAAAGCCAGAGAGAAAGGCGCGACCTGGACCTCTGCGCCTGAGGACCCTCGAGACTCCATGGAGACTTTGCCACCCAAATAATCCTAGAGGGGGCAAGGGGAGAGTCTGTCCGTAGCGTGTTCATTCGAATTCCAGTTGCCTCGCGAGACTGAGAATGCACGCCAAGAATGCCAGGGAGTAAAGCGCACCCTGGACCTGCACTGCTTCAAGTCTCCAAATAGATGACTCGAGCTGTCACTGCTGACAATTACTATATTCGACTTGGTAAACGATGCGCAGGCTAGGAAAAACAACAGCATCCAAAAAGCTAGATTACAGGTATCTGACAAGACCAGTCCTGCTACCGTAGCGGTCCCCTGTCTACCCTGCTTTAATTAATGGTTGCTCTCATAAAATAAAGAGAACTGAACTCCTACATGGCATCTAGGTGGGAGCTTCAGCTGCGGATGTAGGTAGTGTTCCAGACTGGGATTGGTGGGGGGTCGTGGAAATCTGCTGAAATTTTAAAGCGTGGTTTTTCCTGGTCCTTGTCGGTCCAGGGGAGAGATACTGTTCCGGATGGATGTCACTGAGATCGTGGACAACTCTGTGGAACATGTATAATTATATCAGTTGGCTTTTAGTTTTCCTGGACGTGATTCCCACGTCAGATCTTTAAGCATCGCGGTTGCACTGCAGGTGTGGCTGTATTTGCTGGTTGCATATCGTGCTGATCTTCTTTGTACGGCATCGGTCTTCTTTTCTCCATCGCTGGTGTATGCCTCAGGCGCAGCAATGTCTTATGCGGACCTCTGCCTCGACTCGTGAGACGGATCGAATACGCGCTTCTTCTTTCGTGGTGCTTTACGTCCACAGAAACCATCAGGCTTATTAGGGACAGGAACAAAGTCACACGGACAGTGTCCGAGAAGCAACTGTTGAATAAGTACTTTGCAGCATTGAGTCTCAAACTAAACAAGAAGTGCCATCGTATACTCGCTCGTTCTTTTCTGATCGCATCCGCATAGACTTTCAGAAATAAAAGACGGTGCAGGACTGAGTTTAGACTATGACAACTGCATGCACAAAATCATCAGCGCTGAAGTTCAACGTGATTCATGCTTTTATTAAACGACGACATACCGAGCAGTTTATACGAGTGATTATACGCGTTTATACTAGCATCAAGCCGGTTTTATTCTGCTTGACGGTGATCTGTGACTATTTTACTTATGCGAGGATAAGGTTTTGTTGTTTGTTTTTTGTGGTCATCACACTTGCAGTCGTATTTCCGTGTATTATCTTCAAAAGATAAAAGACTGTGCATGCATGCGTGCGTGCGTGCGCGTGCTCAAAACGATCAAGTAAACACCGTGGTGTAAATATTCTGGACAAATCTTTAATTGATTTATGTGTATGGAGAACGTGAGTACATAATAGCGAAGTTTATGTGCGCTTGCTGGTGCGTTTGTACATCTGTGGCGAAAATTGAATGTTGGCAATTTCTGGGACACTGTTATGCTGGAACCTGGAATTGGTGAAACGACAAAATGTGTCAAATTTTGTGTCTACTTTTAATTTTGGTAATCCTGAGCTAAACAATAGCCTTTGAAGTCGCCTGAAAATGGTGCTGCTTTGGTCAGGTAGTGATTTACTGAAAATTCTTCAGACCATTGGAGAACAGTTACAGTTTATGGGACCCCCCCCACCCCCCACCCCCCCACACACACGCGCGCGCAAACATTCTGTCTCTCTCTCTTTCTTTATTTCCTTGAATCAGTAGGAAGACAAATTATTTATTTTAACGACCCAGCTATGCGAGTCATCTGGAGCTTTTGCTTTTCTTCC
>OY757542.1:25577598-25600098 GCA_963584105.1 Alviniconcha strummeri
ATTTGATCTACTCATAAGCTTTCAGTTGGTGGAGAGATTTTAGGGGAGAATGCAGGTACCGTCACATTTCATTCCTATCCTCGTTTATTATGTTGTACCATCTGTCTGTTCGTTGCTTGATTAAGATTTGTTACTGGTGGTCGTATATAATAACACTGTAAACATACGTCTCAAATTTATCTCGTTATTTCTTCATTGGCTTCATTGTGGTGGTTTTTACTATTTTATCTCTTGCTAATAAGTTATGTTTAAGGTGATCATATTGATCATACTAATACATCGTTAACCTATCTCATTATTTCTTCCGTTTCTTTGGTTTGATTATTCGTTTTTCTTTTTTGCTTTTCTTCCATTCTCTCTTCCTTCCATGACACATCTCTATTTTTTTTCATTTGCTTCGTTTTGATTGTTCGTTTTCTTTCTTGCCTTTGTTACATTCTCCCTTCCTCCGGTATGGAGAAAACTGAATGTTTTTCGTCCTTAAGGGACCCTGTGCGGCTGACAGGACGTAAAAATTCAAGATTTAAGAAACCTTTTGAGGATGAGATTGTGATCAGCCGATTCTTTACACATTTCAACGTTGTTACAGGGGTCGCATTGCCTTTTAGAGATTTGGATCAACCGACACGAAACATTGCGTATTTTGCGTCAGTGGCACGAAAAATGCGTACAGGATCAGAGATACTACAGCCTGCAAGTGTTGTGTCTCAGACAGGATAACCAAAATTTGCACACATACAAAGCCAAATTGATAGAGTAACCTGATTGTAGCTCACGGGCTCATCATTTTCGAAGATGAACTGCAGAAGACAATGTCGGCAAACCCAGTTCTCGTCTACCGCGGAATTTAGTAACCAGATGAAGTCGAGGCTGCCGCCATTTTCTCTCACTCGTATTCGGGTGGTCGACGCGTGTTTTGTTTTCGGTTTCAAAGTCTTCCACATTTGTGTAAATTCTGATAATAATATACGCTGAAAAACTAGGCATACTGGGTCGTTCCAAATTCCATGTCTGGGATCGTGTCCTCTGTCGACTAACCGGAACATATTACTGAACAGTTTGGGAGATTACGCGATTCCTGGGCCAGTCTGATACGGAGATCGATCTATTCCAGATCTGTACGGGTCCGTTTTTTCTCTTTCTTTCCTTGAATGCCCACAATCATGTTGATGATTATTCTGGCACTTTAGGTGGTGTTCGCAAGTCCACATTTCAGCTCTAGTTGGATCCGGTGTCAATCATTTTCGTTTTTCGGAAAAGTATGTAGATTTTATTCACAGACGGGGCGCTACCGACTATAAGGCGCATGGATCTGATTCTAGGGGGGACAAGTATCACCGTGGCCATATGTAGACCAAAAATTATGGTAGCCAACGCGTTTATTTCGTCTAGATTCCGTCCTTCGTTGACTGGACTTGCACGGCTGAGATGACACTGAGTTTGCGGGTAGATCTAGCGCTGAGTGATGCGGCGGACACCAGTGAGCCCACGCTCCGAGCATCACTTTCCGGCACCTTCCTCCAAACTCTGCCAGATTTAGTTACGCCACTGAAGGGGTGCTCCTTATCTCCGCGCAGCTGTCCAGCGATGCGGTCAGCGCCCACCGAAAGGTTCCTGTACTAATATGACTGTAGAAGCAACCTAGCGCCAAAGCAGGCACGTAAACGTGAGATGCATCTATCCCGGGTAAAAAGAAAGAAAGGAGTTCCGTCTCGATTCAAACGATTGAGGTTTTATTTGTGCTGGTGTAAACTTTGTTGACGACTATAAATGACACGCCTTGTTTTATTTGCGTTGTTTGTAACAAACTTACTACTGTTTGAGCATCAACAAAAAAAACTGCTCGTTAGCTGACAGTTTTCTGGACCCTATGGCGTAGCTAAATGCGGCAGTAGTTGAACGAAGGATGTCGTAAACCCGTGCTTGGAGTCAGCAGTGAGCCATAACTTGTTTAATCAGTGTTGTCATTTTGCATATGGTGATGCAGCGATGTGGCTAAAATGCGTACGGCACTCAAAAAAACTGCAATATTTACACAAAATTTTGCAATGAGCTCGACCTCCGAGTAGTTGTTTAAAAAAAAAAAAAAAAAAAAAAAAGGGGGGGGGGGGGGGGGGGGGGGGGGCTCTGTTTATTTGCCGGAATGGGATATGGCTGGCAGATGTATTGCCTCTTATAGTGAACTTCCAAATGTTTACTGACGTTCAGGAACTGAGTAGTTAGATTTTGTACTGTATACTTGGTTGTTTTTTGCATGCACATGCATTGTTATGATAGACATAGATCTAACAGTGAGAGCAAATTACCATTGAGGTAACATTTAACTCTTAATTTCCTATTATTATTATTTAACTTCTGCACACAGATGTTAAGGAAACAACTGTCCATTTTGACACTAGACTGCACATTGCACAGGTTATGACTGGGGACAAATTATGTGAGGTAATGTTTGGTTGCACATTGCACAGGTTATGAGAGGGGACAAATTATATGAGGTAACGTTTGGTTGCACATTGCACAGGTTATGAGAGGGGACAAATTATATGAGGTAACGTTTGGCTGCACATTACACAAGTTATGAGTAGGGACAAATTATGTGAGGTAACATTTGGTTACACATTGCCAGGTTATGAATGGGGACAAATTATGCAAGGTAACATTTGGTTGCACATTGCACAGGTTATGAGTGGGGACAAATGTGAGGTAATATTTGTTTGCACATTGCACACACAATGGATAGGAATAATATGTTCTAAAGGTAAACAATACAGAATGTAAGGCACTCAATTGTCCTGAAGGTAAGGTTTGCAACAACAACAAAGCCACACACAAAAAAGAACAAAACACAGACAAACGAAACAACCCAACAGCGACCTAACAACACGAACAAACCAGTTCAGTGACCTGGCGAGAAATGCTGACCTCAGTTCAACATGTGACAAATTATATAAGGTAACGTTTAGTTGCACATTGCGCAGGTTATGAGTGGGGACAAATTATGTGAGGTAACATTTGGTTGCACGTTGCACACACAATGGATAGGAATAATATGTTCTAAAGGTAAACGATACAGAATGTAAGGCACTCAGTTGTCCTGAAGGTAAGGTTTGCAACAACAACAAAGCCACACACAAAAAAGAACAACAAAACACAGGCAAACGAAACAACCCAACAGCGACCTAACAACACAAACCAACCAGTTCAGTGACCTGGCAAGAAATGCTGACCTCAGTTCAACCTGTCTGTTGGAATGATTCATCAGTGGAGACCAGCCTGGAATGATGAAGACGGGCATGATATGAATAGACGGAGGAGGTTCCTGGATGATGTCTGTTCACTGTCCTTGTCTTCACAGCAGTAATAGCATCAATCTTCTTACCAGCAACCATTGCCGTCATCATCATTGCAATATAGGGTCATCGTTTATGTGATCATCAGCACCCCTGTCTTCTTGTTCAGTTTTGTTTTGATTGTGACATGGCAGGTAGCATGTGATTAGTTACTGCTGATGATCCTTGGTTTTAGTTGATTTCCTAAATATTATTATGCTCCTGTTTTCGTTGTGCTCGTCCGTGTCTTTGGTCTTCATCTCATTGCTGACTTTATGTGTGCTAGCTACACAGCTTTTTTGGTGGTGATTGTGTGCATGCGTGTGTGCGTGCGTGCGTGCATTTGTATGTATGTGTGTGTATGTGTGTGAGAGAGAGACAGAGACAGAGAGCAAGCTCAGGACAAAGAAGAAAGGAAGGAAAAACATGCAAAGAAGAAAAGAAGTAAGTACTCCATTTGTACAGGAAAATATCTTCACCATTCCTTGTTGATGAACATTCTCAACACCTCTGTTTCAGACACCACACAAACTGCAAGCCCGCCAGTGACGACGACGACGACAATGAGCGATGACGCCAGACTCCCTCCTCCTCCTCCACCCGCCACCGCGACCACCACCACCACCACAACAACGACCAACGCCCCCACACTGTCTGTCCCCAGCGTGCCTTACCCGACCCCCATCCGCACCACCCTCTCCATCCCCCCCATGCAGCCAAGGTTCAAACCTGAGGACCTCCCCCCGGACACCAAACCGGAGGACGTGGCCCGCCTGACTGAGTGCCATGTGCTGGAGCGCGTGCCACCCACGGAGAAGAAGAAGTACCCCAGCAAGCGGTGCAAGGTGTGCCTCCGTCGCTCCGGCTACACCCCGAGCCCGGCACGGAAGCACCCCAAGGAGTCCGTGTACCACTGCCCCCAGTGCCCATCCAAGCCCGGCCTCTGCTGCTACCCATGCTACTACGTCTACCACTCAAAGCTCGACTACTGGGAGCCGGACGAGAGAGAGGCCTATCTGGCGGGAGGGGGAGGGGGAGGGGTGGGTGCCGGCGAGTTCCCAGGGGCAGGGTATGCGGGGGGCGACGGTAACGACGGGGGCCCTTCCAGCACCTTTGGCGGCGGCCTGGGTGGTGCCTATGGGGAGTATGGGTTTGGGGATGCTGGCAGTGGAGGTTTCCCCCTCCCTGGTGGTGCGGGGAGGGGTGGCATTGGCGACCACCTGCAGGCTGGTCAGCAGCAGCAGCCGCCTTACCAGGGAGACATCATCGACCTGGATGCCGAGCAGCGTGAGCACAAGTTCTGCCCTGTCCCCATGTACGGAGAGTCTGTGTACGGTCCCGGAGGACTTTAGCGGAGTCATGTTACTTAGTAGCATAGGCCTGGGGGACTTTAGCAGAGTCTTGTTACTTAGTAGCATAGGCCTGGGGGACTTTAGCAGAGTCTTGTTACTTAGTAGCATAGGCCTGGGGGACTTTAGCAGAGTCTTGTTACTTAGTAGCATAGGCCTGGGGGACTTTAGCAGAGTCTTGTTACTTAGTAGCATAGGCCAGGGGGACTTTAGCAGAGTCTTGTTACTTAGTAGCATAGGCCTGGGGGACTTTAGCAGAGTTTTTTTTTACTACCAATTAGCATGGACCTAGGGGACTTTAGCAGGTCTCATTACTACTTAGCAGGGGCCTGGGGGGCTTTAGCAGAGTTTTTTTTTACTAATTAGAATAGGTGGGGGGTTCCTTTAGTGGAGTTCTTATTACTAATTTGCATGCACCTGGGGGACTTTAGTGGAGTCTTAATATTACTAATTAGCATGGGCCTGGGGGACTTTAGTGGAGTCTTAATATTACTAATTAGCACAGGCCTGGGGGACTTTAGTGGAATCTTAATATTACTAATTAGCACAAGCCGGGTGGGGGTGGGTGGGGGGGCTTTAGCAGTATAGCATTATTAATTCGCATGGGTCTGGGGGACTTTAGGAGTCTTGTTACTAATTATTAGCACAGGCATACACTGATTTATGAGATGGCTCAAGTGTCAGTGACAATCCACTGTGAGGTCTGCGGTAAACAATGTTGAAAATATTGATTTCCCTACCTAGTGGCAAAGTTGTCCAAACTTTTGTTGTTGTTTTTTTGTCAAAAACTGTAACATGCTAAGAGTTTTCTTTCATCAGGAACAAGCAAATTCCAAACAGTTTTTGAGCTAGACAAGCTGCTGATGCAAAAACAACTTGCTAACTCTAACTTCTTAAAGCCATCAGGGGTCTGCTTTTTTGGTCCAAGGATAAGCAAGTCTGATGGATGCACCTCACAAGTCCTGAAATAATCCAGTTTTTAAAACAAAATTTGGGTGGGGGTTGACATGTCTTCTGGACACGATTATGGCTTTTAACATTGGATTATATTGAAATTGATCTTTTCCATTGATGTGCATACGTGTGCACACAGTAATCCCTTAAGAATTAAAAAACATTTTTATTACAGTATAATACAACACACTTGTTCAGTTTCATTTTAGTGTTTTTCCATTGGTGCTGAAGTTAGGTTGGCACTGTGTGTGATTATCAACCTCATATCTGTCTTATACAAATGACTGTTTATGTGGTTGGCAACCCAAGTACTACCTTAAAAATACTGTTGCATAATCTAGTAATTGTATCCATTACCCCCCCCCCCCCCTTAAAAAAACACACACACAAAACCCCCACATATATATATCTAAAGAAATGTAAATGTAATGTTAATAACAGTAATAATAATGCATATTGTTTAGAGGGGAAGTGAAATGAAAACACAAGTCAGCCTGGAAATGTAGAAAATACAATACAAATGAACTTTATTATTCATAATAAATCCATAAAATGAACATTTGTCTTTCGGGTCATGTATATATTGTTTTTAAAATTTAATATATTTGGGTTATTCGTATATAAACGTGCAGATATTTCCACCTGCATTCTGCATTTGCTATCAATATATATTTTGTAAGAGAGTACTTAAAAAAGTTTATTTTTCCCCTTTGAATCAGGGGGCACAGCCATGTTGGCTCCTTCTTTACTAATGAAGAGCAGAACAGAGCTGGTATGCATATGATGCTTTTGTGTGTTCCAGCTTTGTTCATGACCTCACTGGTACAGACTGCATTAAAACGGCCACACTGGCAGCTGTGTTTTTGCACCTTCCAAATGATTTCTGCCGAACAACCCTGACCTATCTCTGATGAGGTTTGACATTTATTCCTCACTGCGGCATCACAAATTGAATCATGATGTCAAACTCTGCCTGATGTTTGAGCCATGTTATAATTATAACTGATAATAATAATAATATGGAATTTACAGTGCACATTTGGTGACTCAAAAGTGCTTTGTCATTTAATTAAAAGCATGGAATGCATAAATGCTCACACAAAAATCAGTAGCATAATAATATGTTACGACACATACTTAGTCATACAAAGCAGTGAAACTGACACACACTGAAACACCCTTACACTCGGAGAGTCGCCTACATGCACACGCATGCACACCCTGAAAAAGTGTATATAAAATAATAACAATGGTCAGCCAGGTGCCAGAGCTTCTTTCTCAGCAAATGGATTGAATGAACCGGACATTTTACAAAGTCTGTGGGCATCCAGAATGATTGAATCCAGTCAGATCTTGGTAGGCACAAAGTCACTGTCAGCACATTTCCCCAACGTCCAATTTGGAGGCGTTGTAGAACTTTGGGGTTGAGTGATTGGTTGTCACTGTGTGAGCGAGATGAACAAAAGAGGTCCAATTGTGGAGATAATTTATTTTTATTTTTAAATCTGTTCCTATCAATAATACTTAATAGGGCCCATTTGTGTGTGTGTACGTGTGTTTAAAAAAAAATCCATTCCCACCAACAGGGCCCACATGATGCATGCTTGCCTTTGTTCTCCTAAAAGTGAATCTTGTTAGGATGAGCCCAAAGGAATGATGGACAGGATGTTTGCTGCCATTAGGTGCCTCCTAATCTGTAAATTACTACACTGCCATTTCCATTTATTGTATATAAAATGTTTATCCCTCTTGTTATTATAGAAACTTTTTTCCTTTTTTTTTTTAAATACAGATAACTGGATCTTTACCTAATGGTTAAGGTGGGTGAGAGGTGCATTGGAGTTCTAGGAGAAAATCCTCTGACGAGTATGAAAATTAGTATCCTGGGGATTGATTCCTCCCCCCCCCCCCCCCTCCTCCCTCCATTGATGTTAAGTTTGTTTCATCAGAACTCTTAACCCACTGAGCTTCTGAAATGTAAATAAAGAAAGCTGGTGACTGTTTCACAAGGGATGAGGTCGGAGAGGTGCTAAATATGTGTTCAGTGGTGCATGAATATTGTTTTATTTTGCTGCATAGGGTGAGAAAGAGTGCTCCAATGCTAACAGGTTATGAATGACCATCACTGTTCCATTCAGGTTCTGATTCTGTCCAGCTGATGACTTTGGTTTTGCTTCGTTATAGAATCAGTGTTATAAATAAATTTAAAAACAATAAAAATATACATGTAAAAAGAAAGTAGGAAAGAAAGTACATGGTTGGCATGATTATTTTGCATAATAAGTTATAAATAATAAAATGTGTGTATACAGCTATGCATGTATGAATGTTAGGCACTCTTGGTGTAGATTACAGTTGCACAGTATCATTTCTTGTGACATTTTTTTTTTTTTTTTAAACTGATGAAGCTTAAATAATAAACAGAACAGTACCACTTTACTTACGTCTGGGTATGTAAGCAGGCCCTGCCCTGCGTTGTCCGGGTAAGAGCCACACACTAAGCATTGTTTTCCGCTTTATGGCACCTTCCTCCAAACTCTGCCAGAATTGGTTACACCACTAAAGAGGCACTCCTTATCTCTGTACAGCTGTCCACTGATGCTGTCAGCACTCTCCAAAAGGTTTGGATGCTAAGAAGACTGTGGAAACAACATAGCGTCCAAGCATGCATGTACGTGAATATGAGGTGTGTCCGTCCCAGGTATAAAAAGAGTTCCGCTTCAGTTCAAACAGTTCTGGTTTTATTTGTGCTGGTGTAAGCAAGGTGGGCAGTTATGAAAGAAATGCCCGATATAATCAGAGTTGTCTATTACAAACTTACAGCCATTTGAATGTTGAGGAAAAACTATCCGTTAGCTGACAGGTTTTTGAGACCTATGGTGTATTCAGTTGTGGCAGTGGTTGGAGGAAGAATGTCATAAACCGGTACTTGAGTTTAAGGAAGAGGCTGTCGGCTTTCCACCCCCTCCAAAATACCTCAGAGTAAACTGAGGTGGTCTAGTGGCAATGATGCAGGACTGGGGGTTAAGAATGTGCAGGTTTGAACTCAGGATCACAGGATCACTTATTGATCATCCCCACCCCTCAGAAAAGAAAAAGCAAAAAAAAAAAAAAAAAAAAAAAACCCCAACCCCATCCAAAACAACAAATAACAAGAAAAAAACAACAACAACATGTAAGTCTCTTTTGGGTGAGACAGAAATGGTTATTTCACCATGTTTGGGAGTTCACTTGCCACTACAAAAACTGTGATCCAAAATATTAACCAACATAGGAATTTGTGATGGTGAAATAGTAATGGATCCCTGGCCTGACTGTGTTACCACTGGTTTTCTGAGGGGAAAGAATCCATGGTTTACCATATGAAAATACCCAAGAGGAACAATGCAGGATTAAAATCACTGAAAACAACAAACAAAGCACTATGGGGGAAAAAACAACAAAAATAAAACCAAAATCCAGAGCCAGGCAGAAACTCACACCAAAGTGAGTAGACCTTAGCTGGAATCTGTGACTTGGTCAATCACACAGCTAGCACTGAAAACCGTTAGCCACCTCTTTATACATCTCTCCCTTAGTAAACTCAAAACAGAAAGGCAGAAACAAAATGTTAGAATGTAAATTTATTTGGACACAGTTACACGAAATCTGCACGACAGGAGTCCATTTGCCTATCACAAAATACCAGAAAGAAGAAATGCAGGGTAGGCGGTTTACAAGTTTCCATTATTATTTTATTGCAGCCAATTGGTCTTGAATAGCATCTCATCAAGGCAAACATAACACCAGTTAATATTGCATGCATTTATTATTTTACGGTTAACCAAGAAAATCCTGTTGAATGAACTGTTCACTGCGCAAAGTACTGGCGGTACACTCTAGTCATGCTTTGAATATTTGCAGCTTACCACCTGCCATTTGATCTCTTTCTTAACTGCTTGACCCTTGGATTACTCAGCGCAGACTCAGTTCTAGGCTTGTAAGTTGTGTGTGCTTTTATTTGCTTAACCTTGAGAAAACCCAGTTAAGCTCAGGCATTCAGTGTCCATTGAGTGTGTGGCATGATTAAACTCTCTGCTCAGCAAATCCTGTGTCTGCAAGGGACCAGTTTGCTTGTACGAAATTGGTCTCTTGCAGCCTGTACCCATTTAGCTCTTACATAGGCCTGGTAAATGTGTGCCATGTAATTATGCATTTGGTGAGTGTGTGCCACGTTTAGCAATCTGGCAGAAAGTAGCAGAAACATCTAAATTATCCCTCAAATTTTATACAAAACCTGTGAAGAGAAGCATGTTGTCTAGAGTGCATCCATATATATATATATCACACTAACAGTTGTACAAAGTCTGAACTGGATCAGATGGGAATGTGCAAAAAAACAAAACAGACATGTAATTATGTGACACCATTGTCACCTTGATATTAGGCCAGGATCAGTGAAACTGGTACGAAATTGTAAAGTTCAGCAGAGGTCACCACCAAGCAAAGTTTGAAAGTATTACCAGCACCCACCACCCCCATTCTCCCCCCCCCACCCCCAATCCAAGTCACTGAAACAACCCCATCTACTGGAGCCAGTGAGAGCATAAATCTGAACACTGATACACAGTGATAGTTTGCAGTGGGCTATGAACAACAATATACATGCATTAAGTTTTTGAGTTTGCTGCCTTGAATGATGTCTGTCCTTCAACACAATCACAGTATCCTAAAAAAAACTGCGACAGCAGCATCACAGTACGTGACCATAACGTCACTCAAGGAGTGTCACCTGGGCTGATCAACTCTGCCATCTTCTCTCCAAACATCAAAGCATCCTCCACACCCTCGCATGAATCTTGCCACGCCTGTGGCACTGCTTCCAGGCCATAGAATGCTCCAGCAATGGCCGCTGCCATGGTGGCGATGGTATCTGTGTCGCCCCCTAGGGAAATGGCGTACAGAATGGTCTGTTCCACTGAACTGCGTTCCTGGATTTGAGAAATAAGAGTTTATTCCTATGAGGCGCAGCACTGCAAAGGCTAAAACTGATGTACATCTGTTACTCAAATGTACTTTAAGAAAATAACTTCATAATAAATGCATAAAATGAAAATTAGCCTTTTGGGTCACTTGAATTCCATAATAAAAAGGGCAATTAGACAAATCAACATAACAAAGGTAAAAGTATACAAATAAAATGGAGTAAAATGTAAAACATCGCTTCTGAGATAGATTAAGTGTACAGTCATAGTGTACAGGCGTTACTCATATTCCTAACCCTCCACCACCTCCCCATTCAAAGCCAAAACAACACCCACATACCCACAAACAGTCATACCTACACCCACATTAAAAATATCACATTGCCCACCTACACCCAAGCATCCCCCCCTCCCCACATCCCCCCCACACACACACCACACAAATGTTATACAACACAGACAATAATAATTATTTGCTGACAGACTGTGTGGTAGAGGGTTCCAGGCCACCAATCACACCAGCCACTTCAATCAATCGGAAGATCACAAATAATGTTCTGCATGAAAAGTGTGAAAAGGCTGCCATGTCAATGTTTGCCTCACACTCACAAGCTAGAAAGTATAGCTACAGCACAAGCCTGGTGGATTCAGGACAAAGCCTTCAAAAGAAGGTAATGGTGCACAAGCACTGGTGACAAGAGAAATTGGTTACAATCAGATGAGACCTTTATATGAATGTCCTGGAACTGAACCCAACTCATCATATTCAAATTATCTCACTGACTCGGATCATGCATTCCACCAGCCTCGCTGCCTCTTGTTGTGCAGGATACGTTTTCCGTAATGTTGATTATTTAGGTTTTGCAGGGCTGTAGCTAGAGGGATGGCTGAATGGTTATGATGTGATACCAAGTTGGGGAAATGCATTCAATTTTCCCCTGAGGAAAACGTTTGTGGAATTTCAACACAGCACGTCTCACTACCTGCTTATTAAATTTCCCTATGTTGGAGGAACTTTGACGTAGTGAGTCTCAGTACCCAATGTTGGTAGAATTTATACACAGCAAGTCTCAGTACCTAGCTTATTAAATTTCCTTATGCTGGTGGAATTTCAACATGGCGAGTCTCAGTACCCAATGTTGGTACAATTTAAACACAGCAAGCCTCAGTAGCTAGCTTATTAAATTTCCCTGTCTTGATGGAATTTCAACACAAGTCTCACTACCTAACTTGTTAAGTTTTCCAAAGTTGGTGGAACTACTACAGAACAAGTTTCAGTACCCAGCTTACTAAATTCCAAATGTTGGTCAAATTTCCACAGAACAAATCTCAGTATCCAGCTTACTAAATTCCAAATGTTGGTGGAATTTCCCCAGAGCAAGCCTTGGTACTCAGCTTACCGAACTGCCATGGTACTTGACTTACTGAACTCCTGACACTGGTGGAATTTCTACAGCTTTTTTTCCCTCCAGGGCAACATTTTCTTGCTGGTGCAGGATGTTTAATGGGCACATACCTGTAGCACACAGGAGACTCATTTGTTAATGTTCTGTCCCATCTGAAGGACTAGGCTCTGAGCCAACCACTGTAACTCTATGGAGAAGGTGACGTAGGTTACTATATGAACTGGGATTTGAACCCATTACCTCTAAATCCTCATCCTAAGACTAAGGAGAGGGCACAGCAAGCTGCTGGGATTTGAACCCGCAACCTCTCAATCCTGAATCCAGTGTCTTAAGCGTTCAGCCATGTCACCACCTGTGAGATTTGGTATGAAATAGGTATAGACTGCCAGGTTAATGTTTAAGGGTCCTTGTGGTCTTTAAAAAATTTTTTTGTACATACAAGGGTCCTTGTCTTAATTTTTTTTTTTGTATTTGTATGTATATAAAAAAATATTTTTTAAATGTAAGGTGAAAAATACACAAAGAAAAGAAATAAAACCGAAAAAGACTGATTGTGTGTGACTTTGTGTGTGTGTGGTGAATGTGTGCGTGTGTGAGACTCTGTGTGTGTGTGTGTGTGTGCATACGCATGTGCCTATGCCTGCATGCACTCTTGTATGTGAGGGAGCTGCCCTACATGCTGATGCACTGTTTACTTGAAGTGACTTTACCAGTCATCCGCAGCATTAAGCCTGTCAATACATCATAATTATCATTGCTGCCTCAGGTATCATGCAATGTCTGTTTCAACTGGGCCTTGTGACAGGAACCTCCATGCCTGGGGTGTTTGGTTGTCTGACAGATTTTGTGTCTGGCACTCTTTCTTCCCGGAAATCACCAGGACTTGGTGTATGTGTGTGCACTTGTGCATGCACGCATCTGTGTGCACACATATGCATGCATCATGTGCACACCCACATACATGCACCCCCCCCCCCCCCCCCACACACACACACACATGCATACATACACACATGTACACAGGTGACGCACACATACACACATGTAACACATACACACCCATGTGCGCGCGCGCACACACACATGTGAGGGACATCACCTCCAGTCCTGGAATGGATTTGTCAGACCCCTTGAGGAAGCAATAGACGGCTGTTGGCACAGACTTGAAGGCAGAGATGTCGTTGCCTGCAACAGATCAGTGTTGCTTGCACCATCCAAAATAATGCATTAACACACACACACACACACACACACACACACACAAGGAGGAAAAGGATTTAAATCTTTGGGCCAAACACTGCTGTCGGACTTGATCAAAAGCTAACATCTCAGTAAATTATAAACAGTGACATGAAACAACTGAGAAGAGAGAAGGAGCCCTGTCAAGTGTGAAGGTCATGCCGGAGTGAAATGAAACAATTACATCAAGCTGAATAAACTGGGTTAGCAGAAATAAAGCATGGAATATGAGCCGGTCTGGCCTAGTGGTAAGGTGTTCGGCTGGTAAGCAGATGACACTGACTCAATTTACAGGTTTTGCTCTCCTTTCTCTTCAAAAGTTATGGTTTGTTGACACTGTCTTCAGACTTTGTTGCTTACAATGAATGAAATATCAAAATGGCTCTAATCGCTGCCCAGCTTAATGCAGAAATTCTGGTGGTGACAGTGAAGCATTAGCTACTGTTCCCCCTCCCCCTACTTTCTGGGATTTCAGTCCCTGCAAGTTATCTCTCTAAGATAATCTGGCATTAAACAAGTCTGACGAACAATGCAATGTGGAACTGGAAGAGAAAAGAGATCCACAACAGCTGAGCCTCTCTAAGATAACCTGGCAGTAAACAATTCTGACGAACAATGGAATATGGAACTGGAAGAGAAAAGAGATCCACAACAGCTGAGCCTCTCTAAGATAACCTGGCAGTAAACAAGTCTGACGAACAATGGAATATGGAACTGAAAGAGAAGAGATCCGCAACAGCTGAGCCTCTCTAAGATAAAAAATAAACAAACAAATCTGAAACAAGAATGACTGCTGGCGTTCTAAAATAAGATCCAAACACATGAAAGATTCAAAAGAATGCTTGTTTATTATGACATAGAGAATACAATGCCAATTGTCAGGGAAATCCCCTTGTTGAGGCCACAAAACGACACTTAAATGACAGTGAAAGGGTTAAAAACAATGAAAATGATATGAGAAGTGAAGTAACTTATCTTTTTATGCTGTTGTGTTCAGTGCTTGCCGGAAAAATGATAATAAATTAAACAACAGTGAAAAGGTTAAAAACAATGAAAATGATATGAGAAGTGAAGTAACTTCTCTTTTTATGCTGTTGTGTTCAGTGCTTGCCGGAAAAATGATAATAAATTAAACAACAGTGAAATGGTTAAAAACAATGAAAATGATATAAGAAATGAAGTAACTTATCTTTTTTTGTTGTTGTGTTCAGTGCTTGCCAGAAAAATGATAATAAATTTGCGTTCTTTTGAATCTTTTATGTGTTTGGATCTCTCTAAGAAAACCTGGCAGTAACCAAGTCTGACTAACGATGAAATATGGAGCTGGAAGGGAAAAGAGATCCACAACAGCTGAACCTCTCTAAGATAACCTGGCAGTAACCAAGTCTGACTAACGATGAAATATGGAGCTGGAAGGGAAAAGAGATCCACAACAGCTGAACCTCTCTAAGATAACCTGGCAGTAACCAAGTCTGACTAACGATGAAATATGGAGCTGGAAGGGAAAAGAGATCCACAACAGCTGAACCTCTCTAAGATAACCTGGCAGTAACCAAGTCTGACTAACGATGAAATATGGAGCTGGAAGGGAAAAGAGATCCACAACAGCTGAACCTCTCTAAGATAACCTGGCAGTAACCAAGTCTGACTAACGATGAAATATGGAGCTGGAAGGGAAAAGAGATCCACAACAGCTGAACCTCTCTAAGATAACCTGGCAGTAACCAAGTCTGACTAACGATGAAATATGGAGCTGGAAGGGAAAAGAGATCCACAACAGCTGAACCTCTCTAAGATAACCTGGCAGTAACCAAGTCTGACTAACGATGAAATATGGAGCTGGAAGGGAAAAGAGATCCACAACAGCTGAACCTCTCTAAGATAACCTGGCAGTAACCAAGTCTGACTAACGATGGAATATGGAGCTGGAAGGGAAAAGAGACCCACAACAGCTAAGCCTCTCTAAGATAACCTGGCAGTAAACAAGTCCGACGAACAACGGAATATGGAACTGGAAGAGTGTGACTGTGAGAAAGGAGATCCACAACAACTGAGCCCTGCACCCATGACCTGACGAGCGACTCAGTTAAGCTGCAATGGGAGACACTTTATCCTGCCACTGTGTGATGATCTTGCTGTTGACAAGAGTTTTGAAGATGACATCAAACTTACTTCACATCTTCATGTGCTTCTTCTGAATTTATGTCCATGAAGCACCCATATGCATTTTAGCTGATGAATTAGCATGGACAATGGGCACATTTTACAAGACATATTCTGTCATGGTCATCAATGCACTTAAAGAGACATGAGCGATGGAATGTATGCAGAATTTACAGTCGTACAATGAAATGCAACTAGTCTTAGTTAAATTAAGTCCCCTGTGCACTCATTATCCCAAACACATTTCATTCACAGTTCACTTGCCATACAAATGATAGGTCCACTTTCCACACTTCTAACCACTTATCTGGAGACGTGAGGTGTACACTTTGTTTTGGAATGATCTGACCTTTTTTTTAACTTTGTGATTCAACCCAGAAAACAAAAAAATGCAAATTCTGATTGATTGATTTTTGGCAGGGGGGAGGGTCCTGGATTTTGCTGCCATCTTTGTCATGCCATGAATTATTTGCAAACCCCATTAATTTTGTGAACATCACAGGACACCCAAGATGATCCAGATGCTGTATGAACAAACAGTAACACATTTGCAAACACTCACCTTGGCCAGTGTGCGGTTAGTGTCCTGTTCACTAACAACTTGCTGATCTTATATAAATTGCCACAGCTTGGGTTCAAATGCACAAATGAACCGGAACAGTGCAATTTATAGCACACTTAAGCTGTTGCTGATTTTAAGGTCAGTTAAGCTGATGCAAAGATGCATGCACAACACACAAACAAGTACACACAGGCACTCACCTAGTTTCATTTCCACCTCATCTTTGTCCACCTGACGTGTCAGAAATTCCTTCATCAGCTCCAGTTTGTCACAGTAGGGAAGAGCGGTCTTGTCTTCCCTGCCAGACAGAAAAAGGGGAGAAAATGTTCAATGCCACAATCCTCGTCGCCAGTTGCCATGTTTGCCCCATTCAAACTGACATAACACAACTGAATCAGTTACTCAGTTACTTTATTAGAATTCAGACAGAGTGATTCCACAGGCAATAAGGAGGAAGGTAGCTAAGTCTCTTGTAGACAATGGCTCACCCTGGGAATGCCACAGTGGCGGGAATCTTGGAGTATAGCTATTGTCTAATGTCTGTATATGGTTGTTATACGTCAAGTCAGTCTGGGCTGTATCATCTACACGCTAGGACTGTTTGCATTTGAAGTTAGCTGTTTAAAAGGTGCATAAAAGTAAACATCGTGCTTAACGTCCACAGAAACCATAAGGCTTATTAGGGAGGGGGAGTAGGCACATACATATGTTCGAAAATGTTCAATGCCAGAGATAAAGAAACTGTTTTTCACAGCCATGCCTATCCCCTCATCCAACATGCGAGTGTGTATATGCATGTTGTTAGTGTTATTGTAAAGCATCCTGTATGGTAGATGGGTGCTCTAGAAATCCTGTTTATTTATTTAACTCACCCAGAGGTGTGTAAGAAAACCCAACGGGGGGGGGGGGGGGGGGGGGGGAATGGCAAAAGGGAAGAAACTCCTGTATGTAGGTAACCCTATTGGGCGATTCAGGTGGGGTTGTTAACTCCCTTGACCAGCTCCAGTTTGTCACAGTAGGGAAGAGCAGTCTTGTCTTCACTGCCAGACATAAAAAGGGAAGAAAATGTTCAATGCCACAATCCTCGTCGCCAGTTGCCATGTTTGTTTTAGCCCAGCATCGCTTAAGTCCCTTGGCTGCTTTTACTTCTTGTGTGTACTTTCTTCACAATGGAAGGTGACAGTGAATTTGCAAATTTTACACTGCCAACTTTAAAGGCATTTTTGGAGTCCCGTAGTCATAATGTGTCTGGTAATAAGTAACAACTTGTTGCTCGTGCTATAGGATGTTCCAAAAGACATTTTTTTCTACAAACTCACGATCTTCTGGTCAGCCAAAAAACAACACAAAGACACTTTTTTCCACCCTCCATCCCCTTTCCATGGTAACTTTTGCAACTGCAACAGCACTGGCATTTGCATTGCTTCGCGATTATAGGTTTAACTTCCTCTGTTATACACAGCGTGAAGCAACGCCTACTCAGAAGTTGGCCCAGAAGTGCGCTGCGACCTCTTGTGCGAAAGATTACAAAGCGCATTCACTCTAGCAAACCAGCTTTGCTGAATCACCCAATAGCTGGAGATGTGCCGATCATTTTATATATTTTGTTTGTTTGTTGGTATGTTAACTTCATTTAAATACTTGTTTTTGGTGTTGTTGTTTTTTAAAATTACTGTTAGTATTACTCTATTTATTATATATATTTTTTGTTTTTGCCAACTTGTTTTTCTCCTACAATGGAACAACCAGAATGCAAAAGTCAAATGTGTCGACCACACTAAGATGTGAAAATAATTTCTTTCAACACCTTCACAGCCATGGGCTTTGGTAAAAAGGAATTAGAGATAATTACGGTTCCAAGCCCCATCCTTAACAAGCTGTAAGAGGTTTCTGTGGATGCTAAACCCAAACTGTCAGTCTGGTTCCAAGCCACTTATTATCTTCACCCAAAGGACTGCATTTCCACTTTATATAACTTCCCAGAGACAGAATCTGAAACAGAATGAGGCCCAGTGTGCTGACACAGAATCAACACGCTAGGGAGTAAATTAGCCCTTGAAAGATGTCACACAAACACAACAACAAAAGCCCAAGTAGCCTACGGTAACTCTCACCTGGCAGGTGAGTAAATATAAGGTACGTAACTCCACCAGAGGCACATCCTCAGTTTTGAAATTGAAAACCTGAGGATGTACCTCTTGTTATGTCTAGTCTTCAATAGTGAACATGTGCATGTGCCTATGAAACAGCTAACTTCAATAGCAAACACTCCTGGTATGTAGATGATACAGTCCAGACTGACCAGACATATAACAGCCGTATATAGACATTAGATCTGATTCACAGTTGTGTTTTGTCAGTTTGAATGGGGCAAACATGACACCTCTAAAAATCAGAGGATGTACATGTTTCTTAAATCAGAAACCATAGGATGTACCTCTGGTGGAGTTTATGTACCTTGTATTTACTTGCCTGCCGGGTGAGAGTTACCATTGGTAACTTGGGTCATTGTTGTTGTGTTTGTCACTGTGTGATGCCTTTTGAGCGCTAATCTTGCCAGAGACAGAAATCTGAAACAAGAATGACTGCTAACATTCTAAAAAAAGATCTAAATACATAAAAGGTTGAAGAGAACGATGTTTATTAGGACAAAACACAACAGGCACATGTTTGGGGTAAGCCCCTCTATCAAGCTACAAAATGATACTTAAAACAACAGTTAAATGGTGAAAAATGATGATATTTAAATTGAGACTTTTTATGTGTTTGGATCTTGTTTTAGTTGGACCTTTTACACATTTGGATCTTGTTTTAGTTGGACCTTTTACACATTGGGATCTTGTTTTAGTTGGACCTTTTACACATTGGGATCTTGTTTTAGTTGGACCTTTTACACATTTGGATCTTGTTTTAGTTGGACCTTTTACACATTTGGATCTTGTTTTAGCTGGACCTTTTACACATTTGGATCTTGTTTTAGTTGGACCTTTTACACATTTGGATCTTGTTTTAGCTGGACCTTTTACACATTTGGATCTTGTTTTAGTTGGACCTTTTACACATTTGGATTTTTTATTTTATTGGACATTTTACACATTTGGATTTTGTTTTAGTTAGACCTTTTATACATTTGGATCTTGTTTTAGAAAACAGATAAGTGGCTTAGCTCTCCATCTCATTTTTCATCGTTTTTCACTGTCTGTTGTTTAAGTGTCGTTTTGCAGCTTCCTAAGGCGGACTACCCAGAAAATGTGCACGTGTTTTGTCCATATAAACAGTGTTCTTTTGAACCTTTTATGTGTTTGGAGCTTACCAGAGACAGGCCTGAGGTTTATCAGAGGGAAAAAGACTGAGACTGATTCTAAAGCTTCAGCATAAAACTGTTCTGCCCACAACATTTTTGAATAACAAATACCTTTCGTCACCACTTCTTTCCTCCTCTTGATTCTCCTCCTTTTTCATCTGCTTGTGATTGTCATAGATCTCCTTCTCTACTGGCCGTAAGCGGTCAAGCAGCTCGTCCAGAAAGGCACTGGTATCTAGGGGCTGGCTGTTGTCCAGTGACAGTGCCAACTGAACTGCGAAGCTCTGAAGTATGGCTCCTACTATGGCCAGTGGGTGTGTATGTGTCAGCTGGGTTATGTTCACAGTCTTTTCCTGAAATATAGTTTTCCTATTATATATATATATATGACATATGTGGAAATATGTGCAAACATCTGTGAATATGTAAAAACATCCCTTGTAATAACTTAATAAGTTGTAATTTGTAATTAACACACACACAAATAATATACATTACACTCATACACACTGACACATCTATGTGCACAAACCTATGCAAACATGCACACGCAGACAGAGAAGAAAAAAAGAAGAAAAAACAACAACTCCAACAACCCATGATCAATGAAGTAAGAAAAGAATCTGTGATGTACATACTCATATATATATATCAAACATATTATTTTCTTATGTCATTGGTTATGGGTATATATCCAAGCAACTTAACCTCCCCCCCAAAAAAACAACAACACCAGAATATGTGCGCATGTGAAACTTCGTTTCAGATTTGTTTTAAAATTCAAGATGAACTATATAATTTGTCTGTTAAGTATTGTGTAATCTGATCATCACACCACAGTTACCACACCTTTAGGTCTGACAGAGGCTTCTGGTAGTAGAAAAGACCAAGGGGTGAAATTCTCATGCCACCCCCGTTGCCATAGGAACCAGAGCCACCAAACTGCTCTCTGGCTGGCTGAAACAAATCCTTAAGGTTTGGGTCTGCCAGAGCCCGCAACACAGTGATAACGTTACCCCCATAGCCTCGACCTGGCTCCTTCTCAAACTCCTTGGCAAACCTGCCAACAAACACAAGAAGAACATATGCTACTGCAAAAATACATGCATGTCAAATCTTTCAGATTCCCCATGACCTCGTAAAAAGGTCATGGTCACTGAAACCAAGATGGATGTCTTTATTTCAGTACAGAAACAAGATTTTCTTCTTCTTCTTCTAGTTCCTGCCCTAAAATGGCAAAAGAAGAAAGTTGGGGTGTGTGGGGAGCATAATAGTAATGCAAGATAGCATCAAGAGTTTTGAAAGTCTAATGTTGCCAATACACAGAAGACCACCAGACCATGTCTCCTGATCATAGTACAAACAAATCATATGTCAAGTGCATTATTCATTACTGTAAGTATAACAAAGCAACAGAGACCCCCTCCTGATGTGTGTGCGCGTGTGTGTGTGTGTGTGTGTGTGTGTGTGTGTGTGTGTGTGTGTGTGTGTGTGCATGTGTGTGTGCATGTGTGTGTTATTATCAGTCACAGTGCTAATGAACATTAGAAAGTTAGTTAGTAATTGGATTTTACTGTCCTGCCAACACATTAGAAAGAAATATAAACACGTATATTTGGGGCCAAGAAACCAGTATTTTGTTAAGTGTACCTCACTATATCACCTGAATTCAAACTATGACTGGGCATGAAAAACCCATGATCAGTATCACATCATCCAATTTTGAGAAGAATCCTTTTCTGCCTTCACCTCCTCATCTGTTTCTGAGTAGTTTGTAAAAACGGCTGCAGCTGCCTGACCATAGCAACAGTATATGGGATGATGGTGATGATGATGATGATGATGATTGTGGTGGCTTTTATATAGCACTATTTTCCACTCTTGAGCAGACTCACTGCGCTTTTGTTGCATGTGATTCCAAATGAGTGACTGTCACTTTTTGTAGCGCATTTTGAATATATATTATTATCCACCAAAGTGGTGTACTTACATTAGTTACAGTGTTGTTTTGGGTGTTACATGGCTGGTGCCATGTGGCATGTGAAACTGCTGCCATTCCAGCTCATTCTTGCTATGACTGGGGAGCAGGGATGGCTTGGTGGTTAGACTTAGAGTGCCAGAGTCATGACTGAAATGTTGCAGGTTCAAGTTCCTGCGGGATCAGCAGGAGAATTTTCTTCTCCAGGGTCAACTTTCTGTGCTGACTCTTATTTCAGTATCTGTTCCACCCCCATGTTACTGCAGTACGCCAGTAGCATGTAAAAGATCCCAGTCATTCTGCCAAAAGTGCAGACGTGGCAGTTTAAAGCTAAACATGTCTACATCTTGTGTATGTGGCTTTGCATGAAGTGACATGTGGTGCATAGATGTAAGGTGTACACAGAACATGCCAAGATGACAGCAGTTTCATGTGGTACCAGCCATGTCAGTGCTGTAACTCAGTAAGTATGCCACTTCAGTGACATAAAAAATATGCTATAAAAAGCTAGTCACACATGTAGAATCATATATTATATATATATGCAAATGCAGTGAGTCTGCTCAAGAGCAGAAAATAGCACTAATCAATGAACCAACTTGATTACAACAGACATTACTTGAGAGCTGAGTATTTTCCTGAATAGCTCACTGATTTGACCTATAGTATCATTATTAATAATTAATATTAGTCTAGGTATTGTGATGAGGAGTAGGGATAGAAGCCCCATAACCGTTGCACTGTTTCTGGCAAACTTGTCCTTTATTGTACTACTACTAGTAGTACTACTACTAGTAGTGCTACTACTAGACTAGAAATAGTACACCATACAAACCTAGCGGCAATGTCCTCCACATTAACTGTTCTGTTTTGTATGATAGATGCTGCAATGCTACGGGCCATAGCCGTGTCATCTGTAAAGCACAGCTGTGGCACAGTCTTTGGCGTTTTCCCATCTGCCACTTTCTTCTTGTTGTCTGCCCACTCTGAAAGCATACACTGAACAAAATCAGTTTTACAGATCCACATTAAAATGCAAATTTTGTTAACACCATATATGATAACATTGATATGTATATGAAAGAAAAGAGAGAGAGAGACAGAGAGAGAGAGACAGAGAGACAGACAGACAGAAAGGAGTGATTTCACAGTTTGAACAGCTTGAGATAGTACCTATATAATTATGATCACCCAAGTGCTCAGTCAGAGCTCAGGAGAGCTGTGCACCTGTTGAGGTAGCCATCCTGGGCTC
>OY757542.1:25604659-25621464 GCA_963584105.1 Alviniconcha strummeri
ACACAACTGCTCCGAGGGTGTTTCAATTTCACGTTTTAATCTCACTCGAGGGCATGCAAGAAACACGAACAATTACGCACCAAAGTGTCTCTGGCAATAGGTGGTGGAAAGAAAAATGGTTCTAGTTGTATAATTGCATCACTAGATGTGGGATGGCATTTAAACAAGAGCTGATCCAATTTCAGCGGCAGCAGCAGCAGCAGCCGCAGCAGCAGCAACAGCAGCAGCAATTAAAACAACAACATCATCATCAACAACAGAAACAACAAAACACGTTCAAATGTTAGGCTTGTCTTGTTCTCAGTTCGTGACATTTGTTCCCATCATCAAAATTGAAAAAAATTAAACAAATGAAGTGCTTTGCCCAAGCGCCGATCGCACACTTGTTAATACATTCTTACTTAAACTGGGATTAATCTGAGTACTGCTGTCTTCATCAATCTCAAGTCTCTGTTTGCTGCCCGATTTAAACTGTGTAAATTAGGCTTTGTATAGTCAGAATGTTGGAGTGTGTGTGTGTGTGTGTGTGTGTGTGTGTGTGTGTGTGTGTGTGTGTGTGTGTGTGTGTGTGTGTGTGTGTGTGTGTGTGTGCGCGCGCGCGCGCTTAGAATAGTCTCTGTGGACAAGAGTTGGCACTTTTAGAAATACTTTTATTATGATAATAATTATTATTATTATTAAACTGGAGCAGTGGTTTAGTCAGAGAGACTATGTGTATTAATCCCTTCACTGCCACGATGTCGCTTGAAAGCGACCGATAGAAGAGCGAAATTTGGTACCCTTAAGCCTTATTGTCTTCTGTTTCACATAGGCACGTGAAAGGATTGTTATCAAAACGCATAGCATTCAAAGTGGATGTGTTATGGGACCGGAAAATGTACTGTATGCAGGCGCGTCCGTGCATCTTTCAGCCCGGAAATTTTACAGGCTGGGGCAGTGATGGGGTTAAGAGCCAATAAAGTTACAACGCGGATAGCCCCATATCCCGATAAGCTGAAGAGTCCGTAAGTCCGGCACTCGTTTCACATACACGAGTCGTCAAAAAGCTCCAAACTAGGTACGCCTGTGTTCATTTTTATATTGGAAAATTCTATTGATTTACCAACAATGCAGCGCATGCGACGTTAATATATATATATAACAACAACCTTGTCAATTAGAACGACCCTTTCCCACTACGAGATGTTCTTGTCCCTCTCTTTGTCGTCTTCTTCTTCAGGTGATGCTTAATGTTCTCGGATGTCAGTTGACATATTAGGGACAAGCTGAGACCAATGCGTTAGCATGGTTCAATATTGCTTTACGTCCACGGAAAAATATAGGCTGGGCTCGTTAGGACGGACAGCCCAGGACGGCCACCTCGACTCTCACACGGCTCCGGAACTTTGTGAATCTTTGTCGTCTGTGTTGTTGACCGCTTTTATACAGCGCTATTCTCCGCTTTCGAGCAGACTCGCTGCGCTCGCATGTGATTCTACATGAGTGAACAGCCTTTTATAGCGCGTTTTTGAATATCCACCGAAGTGGTGTACTTACAGCGCTGGCATGGCTGGTGCCACATGAAACTGCAGCCACCTCCGCGCGTTCTGTGTACACGATATAACCATGCACCATGTCACTTCATGCAAAGCCACATACGTAAGGTGCATGCGTATTTAGCTGTAACCTGCCACCTGCACTTTTGGCAGAATGACCGGGGTCTTTTACGTGCTACTGCAGTAACACGTGGGTGGAACGGATACCGAAATAAGAGTCAGCACAAAAAACTTGACCCTGGAGAAGAAAATTCTCCCGCCGCTCCAGCAGGGATTCGAACCCACGACCTTTCGATCATGAGTCTGGCCCTCTAACCACTGAGCTATCCCCGCTACCCGCTGTTGACTGTGATGCAGCTTGATGCACGAATTAAGTGTGCCTGACTAACAGCTTCAAATTCTTTAAATTACCAAACAAGCAAGCATTGGCAACAAGAAACTAAAACTGAAAGAAACAACGTAAACATCTCCATTTATTTTTTAAATTAACGCATTAAACAATGTTCAGAGTACACACTCGCGCTCGACTCACAATCAAAACAGGACACCTCGTTATTTGTTTAACACTTTTGTGTCGATGAAAGTTCCAGATAGCTAATAATACTAACGATAATCATTATGATAGTTAAAAATGCTAGCGAGCACTTATTCTCGAGATGAACCCGGCCCTAAGCGCTTCACAATAGGAACTAAAGACAACGAGCCACTCATCACTGATGGAGATATATATTTTAGTATCTCCGAGAAAATATTAACGTAACCCTTAAGGCATGTTCGCGTCATTTAGCCAAAGCCAGAGTCATCAAACGCATTGTGTGCACATACACTAAACAAAAGATCGTCAAGAAAGCACGAGTTTTATTTTTACATTTCTGACACTGCTGTGAGCTTGAACTGTGTACGTAAGTCAATGCCATTAAAAATGGTACGGCTGAGTAAAATTCAGCGGAGATTCTCACCGTGCAAAGTCTGAAAGACCTCATTTTAACAGTGTCCGAAAATATTTGTTACCGAGTACAAAAACGCATTCTTTTAAACGTTCCAGTCACCAAAAGCATTGCGTGCGTGAGCTTGTTGATGTATATAACAATCAAAGTTTGAAAAAATACCCCACCACCCAATAATTACCACTTGTACTATCAGTTTTTTCAAACTCCCATGTGGCCTTGAACTCAAGTCAATGTCACAAAAAGTAGTACGAAAGTGTAAAGGTCAATAATTTCTAGATTAATAACATCTCCGACAGAAGTCAACGTTAAAGTTATTGCCTCGTACGAACCCAATTTCTGACGGCCAAAGAGTCAGACCAGCAACGATCGTTACATAGATACGATTCATTTTTACATGGGAGTAAACATAAAATATTAAGATACATAGCAAAAACATGTACACTACCGATTATAACAACAAACAAACAAATAACTTTTGTTAACCCTTTCCACTCGGACCTGAAGACGTCGTTTGGCTTAATCCTGTCATGGCGTTGTCATTTCTGATGAAAACAAAGTACTGACAATGTTCACTAGTGTTTGCTTTAGATTGCTGTAGCAGTTGTGGTTGTTGCTATTTTATTACACCTGCATTTGTGTGGGTCAAATTTGGGAATGCAAAAATTCAGACAGAGGGAATGGGGAGTGAAAGGGTGGAAGGGAGAGAGAGAGAGAGAGAGAGAGAGAGAGAGAGAGAGAGAGAGAGAGAGAGAGAGAGAGAGAGAGAGAGAGAGAGAGAGAGAGAGAGAGAGAGATTAACTGACACACAGAGAGATAGCACACAAGATATGGCACATTAAAGGTATATAAACTCGTATATTGCACATCTGTCGCATGTACATGGAGTGATCCCCGTGGATCTGGTTTGTCAAAAGGAGTCGTTGAAGAACTACCCCTCCAATGTCACCAAGCATCAATAACACCGCATGCTATATTTACTGCAAAATCGTAGCTGCAAAGAACAGTATGTCAAAAACATGTTATCACTAGTGTACAGTCAATGTGTGTAGGCAAAACAAAATTTAATTATTGTAAGACAGGGACACACAAGCAAATATCTGGTAGGTGAAATGCACTTTGCAACGACACAAAATGATCACATTTTCAGCATTAAAACACTCACACTAAGCACACACACAAACACACAGAGGAGTTGTTGCACACTGACTGTGGGCAAAGTTCTTTGCCAGTTGCTTCGTCTCATTGTCTGAGCTCAAACGTACTTGTTTGTTGCACAGTACTGATTTTGCGATGGTAGCCGTGAGACGAAAACAGAAGTGATGACTGTCTTTGCAGGCACTGCAGTAGTCGAATCATGCATCGGACATGATAGAGTCTTAGTATCTCTTCGGCACCACAGAATCTTAGAGTTCATATTGCGACACACATGTGTGAACTTTGAAAGAAGCATCCATCGTCTCTTTCGAACGCCTTTTAGGGAAGACACACATGTATTAATCACCAATATATATATAAAAATCTTACCCGACTGTGTCCGAACACTGTTATACACCGCAGAATAGTTGTACAACTACCACGGCTGGGGACAATACTACACTATTCTAGTGTTTGGGGAGTAACAGTAACAGATTGTAATCTGAGTGTACTAATTACAGTATTTCGAAAGTAATAGCCGGTTACTTTTACAACTACAATAGCCACTACTGCTGCTTTTGTACAGTGCAAAGAAGGTATGTCCTCTACTGTGCTGCGACTAAATACAACCTTTTTGAGCCACTGGGGTTAGAGATCACAGATCTCTTGTATTTTTCGTGAGAGTTTTATCTTGGGACAGAACTGTGTGTCCGTCACTCAAGAGAACTGCACTCCTGTCAGTCAGTGGTTAGTATAGTAGTAGTTCGTGTGACGTCTTTTGAGAGCAAATTAACTCCCTTGTTTGTCAGTTGATTCTACACAAGCGCTTTAGAGGATGTACCTCTGGTGGAGTTGATCCACCTTGTATTTACTCGCATGCCAGGTGAGAGTTGC
The DNA here is from genome assembly GCA_963584105.1 of Alviniconcha strummeri. NCBI lineage: Eukaryota > Metazoa > Mollusca > Gastropoda > Provannidae > Alviniconcha > Alviniconcha strummeri. Next base: position 25,609,173 of record OY757542.1, read on the forward strand.
CGTAGGCGACTAAGTTCTTTGTTGTTGTGTTTGTGTGACGTCTTTCGAGCGCTAATGAACTCCCTTGTGAGTAGATTCTTTACAAGCGCTCTACGCCTCGTTCTGTTTCAGATTATAATGAATCTGTCTCAGGCTGTGTATCTGTGGGTTTATATGTCGAGCCAGTTTCGAGATCAGAAGACTATGTCCGGTTTTGAATAAATGCTGTGTGTGTGTGTGTGTGTGTGTGTGTGTGTGTGTGTGTGTGTGTGTGTGTGTGTGTGTGTGTGTGTGTGTGTGTGTGTGAGAGAGAGAGAGAGAGAGAGAGAGAGAGAGAGAGAGAGAGAGAGAGAGAGAGAGAGAGAGAGAGAGAGAGAGAGAGTGGGGGGGGGAGGGGATTGTGCTTTAAATGGAGGCTATGTATTATGCCAAAAGGGGGCATCCTTTTGGGGGGATGCACCTGTGACGGGGTTTATGTACCTTGTACTTGCTCGCATGCCAGATAAGAGTTACCGCAGGTGACTCCAGTCTTCGTTATTGTGATTATGTGACATCTTTCGACCGCTAGTTAAGTAATAACTTGTCTGTGGACAACAATGAGAACGTTGCCTTGGTGTTCAACAAATACTACTGTTTGATTGCCCTTGGGATAAATATTATATAGCATGGCAGTTTCTGCCACTTATCCACCCTTTATCATATTTCCTCTGTGATTCCTCACTCTATTATTATTATGACCGTTTTTATGATACCGTTGCTACTACTAATACTAATGTTTATTATAATTTATTTGACTTTGAAATTATTCTGAAGAAAAACAAGTCACTGCTGGCTAAGAAACAAAAGAGTTAAAAGGTAAAAGACACAAAGTCACCAAATGTATGACAAAACAACGACAAAATTATTTTTGAATATTAAGCACCTTCTTCTAGAAAACGGACAAAGGAAACCCAAATCCACAAAGTTTGTAACAGGAATCTGACGTCCAGCCAATCACACAGGGCGAACCCACAAGGAAGGGAAAAAACCCAGAACAACAACAACAACAAAGGTAAAAAACCCAGTCACAGATAACTCGTTATGCACCCCACTCCCTACCTCATACACACACCCGGACCTACGGACTAAAGCAATCGGCTGCAGAAAATCATCTGAACATTTCTGATGGAATCTAATTTACACAGTTCAGTAGAATCATCCTTTCTCTGCCAGTTTCACTTACCGGAGCCATTCCTCCTCCTCATCAACACAAGCCACAGTGTCAAAAACAAACAAAAGAAAACAAACAACAACAACAACAACAACAACAACAAAAACAACAACAAACCCCAATGTTCTTGGCAAATAAACAGAAAGACCCAATGCTCTTGGCAAATAAACAGAAAAACAACAACAAAATTTCTTGGCAAATAAACAGAAAGTGCAATGTTCTTGGCAAATAAATAGAAAATCCCAATGGTCTGGGCAAATAAACAAAAAGACCCAGTGTTCTTGACAAATAAACAGAAAGATACAAATTTCTTGGCAAATAAACAGAAATACCCAATGGTCTTGGCAAATAAATAGAAAGACCCAATGGTCTTGGCAAATAAGCAAAAAGAGCCAATGTTCTTGACAAATAAGAGAAAGACCCAATAGTTTGGCAAATAAAAAGCCGCAATGTTTTTGACAAATAAACAGATAAACCCAATGGCTCTAACAAATAAACAGAAATAGAGGTTTCTGGGCCACCAGTCAACCGACAAGCTACAGCCAATCTTAGCGTCAGAAAAATTAAATCTGCGCGAAACCCCCTAATAGTGCAGGCATCAGCCATATTTTCCTCACAAGGCAAAGTTCAGCAATAGAGCGAAATACTGGTGGATTCCGAACAAAAACTTCAAAATAAGTAATGGCGGCGCTTATTGTTGACGAGATATAAAAGCGACAATCAACTGAAGTAACTTAGATCGTTGGAATGCCGAATCAACACTGTACCACGTAGAGGTCAGAGCCAAAGCTTGTGACAAAGGGAGGCGGGGCTTAGATCATCTGAATGCCGAATCAACACTGTACCACGTAGAGGTCAGAGCCAAAGCTTGTGAGAAAGGGAGGCGGGGCTTAGATCATCTGAATGCCGAATCAACACTGTACCACGTAGAGGTCAGATCCAAAGCTTGTGAGAAAGGGAGGCGGGGCTTAGAGCTCAGCACGAAATCCTCTCTGTTAAGTAAGGTACCCGCGATTCTACCAGCATTCGCCAGCGGGTCCGTGGTCTTCTGCAGTGAAATGAGGATGGCAAGGTAAGTAGGTTGTCGACGTTGACAAAGAAATTGACACAATTATCAAACTAACAAAGGAAGTGTGCAGAATTAATGAACAGTGTCATTCATTTTTGCCGCTGATTTGCACTACACCGAATTTCGCGGCAGAACTCTGTTGTAGCTTAAAGAGTAACAAGCAATTTAGGGTGTAGGGCGAGGGTGTGTGCGTCCGTGTGTGTGTGTGTGTGTGTGTGTGTGTGTGTGTGTGTGTGTGTGTGTGTGTGTGTGTGTGTGTGTGTGTGTGTGTGTGTGTGTGTGTGTGCGTGCGTGCGTGCCTGCGAGCGTGCTTGCGTGTGCGTGCGTGGGTGTGTTCAGTATTCTTGATTTCAGGCGTCATCTCGAGTATGAGGAAAGTACTTTGGTGGAATTAACAAATGCAAGATTACACGGTCTGTTCAGGTGTGTAGACTAACATTAATCACAGAATTCCCATCAATATCTTTTAACGCAACTGGAGCTTTCACATCAATATTCGGATAAAGGGTAGCTTTCATACAAACGTTCCACTCACGTTGAACAGTAATTACATGTAATTCCCACTGTTACAGTGTCAAGGTCAGCGTGTCGTTAATCATCGCAAACGTCACACAAAACGTAGCGCAAGAGACAGTAATAAATCTGAAGATGCTGAACAGAAAGTTGAAATCCAATATAATAAAGTCATAGATGCTAAGCATTAGACCCTCACGCTGGCGAGCAACCGCACTGATTTCAATTAAGCATTTAGCAGCGTGGCAGTTCTCCGTCATCGGTAGCCACTCCGCCGAATGGCGAATGACGAATTTATCAGTGTGGAAAGTCGTGTCTGAGGTCCACAACTTTTCCAACAGCCGACGCTTCGGTAAAATCCACTTGGAACTTTCCACCTGAGTGGACATCCTCTATATGCTCGGTTGGATGTAGTGTATAGGAGAAACTTTAATTTTGGCCAGAAAAAAATCAGGCCGGGATTTTGACAATGAAACTGTGACATCATTGTAGAAGCAGTGCACCCAAAACGTGCCCAAGTTTTTTATTTTATTTTTTTAGCCAGTCCTAGATTCAGTGCTTAAAAGACCAAGCCCTCTCATCACACGTTCTGTCCAACAGTTAGAAGAGAGATACCCCCCCCCCTCCAAAAAACAAACAAAAACAAACAAAAAACAACTAACTAAACAAACAAACAAAAACACCCACACAAAACAACCACAAACAACAACCACCCCCCAAACAACAACAACAACCACAGAAACGACAACCAAAAACGAAACAAGCAAACAAACAACCCCTCCCCCAACAACAACAAGAAATAAGAAAACATACAAACAAAACCCAACAACAACAACAACAAATAAAAATAGAAGAAACACACACACACACACACACACACATACACACACACACACACACACACACACACACACACACACACACACACACACACACACACACACACACACACACAACAACAACAACAACAAACAAACAACAGAACAGAACAAAAAACAAACAAAAAACGTTTCACTGATTTTGTGTCGATTTTAGAAAATAAGTTTTACGAGTGACGAATAACGGGACCGAATGTACAAAACATTGTCCGGTATCACAGTTCGTTATACCGCAGCCTCTTATAGAACAAACAAACAAACAAACAGACAAAAACAAAAAACAAAAACAAAAACGACAGGGCGATTTTCCGCAAAATTCTTGCTTTGAAATGTTCATTTCGATTTCCTCTACCCGTTGGACATTAAAACGCGTGTTTTGAGAGGGTTAGTACCTTTAACAATAAGCACTGCTGAAAAGGCGTCCGAAATATCTGGCGTGTCGTTACTTGAAAGATCTGTCGTCGTTGCTGAACACTATAATCACTACCACATTATTATTATCATCATCGCAGCTAGGCCACAACGCCGCAGCGAACCACTGTCATCGACGGCCCCGCCGACGCCCGAAGATAATGCGCTGGAAGGCCCTGCGGAAGTCTCTATTGAAGACGGTGTAGATGATGGGGTTGAGCGCCGAGTTGCAGTAGCCGATCCAGAAGAAGACGGTGAAGACGAGCACGGGGATGCAGCCCATGCAGAAGGCCGAGGCGACGTAGAAGATGAAGAAGGGCAGCCAGCACAGAATGAACGCCGCCATCACCAGGCCCAACACCAGCGTCGCGCGACGCTCTCGAGCTTTCGCCAGCTTGCGCTTGTGACGCTCCGCCGAGAAAAAGTCCGCGGTTTTAGGGGCGGCGGTCTCTTCCCCGCGGCCCGCTTTCTTGTGAGCCTTCTTCTTCGCCTGGGCTTTGTGCTTCGCCCCTACCTTGCCGTGGTCGTTGGGAAACAGCTGCCTCCGTAAGCTGCCGAAAAGACCCGACGTCTCCGTGTCCTTGTCTCCCTGGGAAGACGCACTTCTGTCCACGTTGCCGTTCTGTTTGGGTTCCACGATCTTGAACTGCTGGATGGACCCGTTGTCTTGCACAGGTGGCGCGGCGGGCGCCTCCGTCTCGGGACTGTGCACGCTCGTACTGGCGGGAGAGTTTGTTTTCACCGACCTGTTGCTGTTGCTGTGGTTGAGCTGGGTGTTGTACGAGGGCTGGCGGTGATGCTGCTGCTGTTGTTGTTGTTGTTGTTGCTGGAAGTGGTGGTGGTAGTGGTGGTGGTGCGCGTGCGGCAGGTCGATGGACGAGTCCGTGTCGGTGGTGGTTGTGGTGGCGGTGGTGGGCATGCTGTAGAAGCTGAAGCGGCTGCGGTCCATCAGGTTGAGAGCCGGGCCGGCCAGCGCGTCGCACGAGTCGGAGTCCGTGGTGGAGATGAGCTTGGTCAGCTCGTCGCCCCTCAGCGCCCTGCACGGCAACGACAGCGACCTGGACCGGAAGTCCAGCAGCTGACGCGAGCTCTCGTCCTCGGAGGTAGGCGCCGGAGTCAGGGAGTCCTCCAGGATCTCGTTGGTGCACTTGCACTCCGACACCGCCGTCGGTTGCTCCCCCTCCTCCAGGGACGATGACTGCAGGGGATGGACCTGCAGCACAAAGTCCAGGTTGGGTCTGTGGCCCGTATCCGTGTATGTGGTATGATAACGTTAGGACTGCGCATGTGTGTGTGTTTGTGTGTGTGTGTGTGTGTGTGTGTGTGTGTGTGTGTGTGTGTGTGTGTGTGTGTGTGTGTGTGTGTGTGCGTGAGTGTAAATTAAGATTTGTGAGGGCGATGATGAGTGTGTTTGTGTGTGTAAGTGTGTGTGTGTGTGTGTGTGTGTGTGTGTGTGTGTGTGTGTGTGTGTGTGTGTGTGTTTGTGTGTGTGTGTGTGTGTGCGCGCGCGCGTGCGTGAGTGTAAATTAAGATTTGTGAGGGCGATGGTGAGTGAGTGAGCGAGTGTGTGTGTGAGCGAGTGTGTGTGTGTGTCTGTGTGTGTGTGTGTGTGTGCGTGCGTGCGTGCGTGCGTGCGTGCGTGCGTGCGTGCGTGTGTGTGTGTGTGTGTGAGAGAGAGAGAGAGAGAGAGAGAGAGAGAGAGAGAGAGGGGGAGGGAGGAAGTATGTGCGAGCGGGGAGAGGGAGGAAGTGTGAGGGGACAGGGACGACAGTCGAGAGAGGGAGTGTGAAAGCTAGGCCACAAGAAGGGCCACTGGAGGAAGGTCAAGAAAATGTGGCATTATTATTCCTTATTGATGTGCTGTAAACTACTGTTTCTACTACCCTATCTTAAGACAACTTCGTCTCAAGACACAGTAAAGCTTTCTTTCCTGTGTTCTGTATTTGCCCATCACTTTACCTTCAGCTGGTTGTGCAGCCTCTCCTCCAGGACGACGTCCTGCTCGCCCTGGGCCAGGTCCAGGTCCAGGTTCTGCTGTGACTGCTCGTGCTGCGTCTGATGCTGCTGATCGGTGCCGCTCGATTCCGTGGAGTTCTTCTGCTCGCCTTTCTCGCTTTGGGTGCCGCGTGGAGCTTTGGACACGTTCTTACGAGCGCGAGCTTTGGCCGCCTGGTAGATCTTGAAGTAAACGAAGACCATGATGAACGCGGGGATGTAAAACGACCCCATGGAAGAGTACAGCACGTAACCAATGTCCTCGCTCAGCGCGCAGACTGGCCAATCATGGTCCGGCGTCGGCTGGTTCCAACCAATCAGCGGCGGTATGCAAATGGCCGCCGAGACGAACCAGACGACGAAGATCATGATGGCGGCGCGCTTGGGCGTGCGCTGTCTGGAGTAGTGGATGGCCTTGGTGATGGACCAGTAGCGGTCCAGGGAGATGAGGCAGAGGCTGTTGATGGAGGCCGTGCACAGCAGCACGTCCGTGGCCTTCCACACCTCGCAGAAGACGGTGCCGAAGTGCCAGTAGCCCATCAGCTCGTTGGCCAGAGAGAAGGGCACGACAAGGAGCCCCAGCAGGAAGTCGGCCAGGGCCAGGGAGCCGATGAAGTAGTTCTGCGTGCCCTTGAGGTTCTTGTCCTTCACGATGGCCCACATGACCAGGAAGTTGCCCACCACGATCATCAGGATGACGACGGTGACGACGATGCTGGCGCAGATGATGTGCGCCCACGTGTAGCCGCTCGGGTAGCCCGCGGGAAAGTACGGCTCTGCTGACGTCATAGCCGACGTCACGGCCGACGGCGTGGTCAGGTTGAGGTCGGTGAGGTTCCACCAGCCGCGCCCAAACCCCGCTCCCTCGCCACCCTCCTCAACTGTAACGTTCAGCAGCAGGCTGTCGTTGTCCACGGCGGCCGTGAAGGGGGACGGGGTGTTGTCAGAGGGGCGGGCCAGGTCGGCGGGGGCGGGGGTGGGGGCCGGGGTGTGTGGGGGGGTCCGCACCGGGTGGGTGGGAAGGGCGTACCCCGTGCCGCCTTTGGACAGCGACACGAAGGGTGGGGGGCGGAAGGTGGAGCGGGTGGTCAGCGTACGCATGGTCAGAGGTCAAGCTGCTACACGTGCTACACGCATGCTACGCTTCCTGATCCAGCGGGTGTCTCACACCGGTTACCGCATCAGCAGAGGACTGCGTTGCAGTCTGGCGACGCACACGCTACAACTGTTTCAGTTCGTCCGTCTAAGTACGCACGGTTAGTTCGCTGATTTCGTCACCTCACGTCGGACCCAGTTGTCGGACAGCACTTTCTTCTCGTCTCTTACACCCACCCAAGTACCTCACATCAGGTATAGCCTCGGTGCCTCTCACATACACCCAAGTACCTCACATCAGATATAGCTTTGGTGTCTCTCACATCCACCCAAGTACCTCACATCAGGTATAGCCTCGGTGTCTCTCACATCCACTCAAGTACTTCACGTCAGGTATAGCCTCGGTGATCGCTTTTGGGGTCTGCACTGCAGTCTGACGCTCACGCCAGAGCTGTCTCAGTTCGTCCGTGAATGTACCATGTATGTGGCGTACAGCTAGTTCGCCGACTTCTTCATCTAACTTTGGACTGAGTTCTGTGACGCCTCAGTTCTCTTGTGGACCTCCGACAACCGGCTGGGCAGGAAGTTTGATATCTTGGCCAAGGTTCACGACATACTTGATTTACTTCACGAAAGCCACGTTCATGCACAATAAATCCAAGGTTTGAATTTGTTTCAAGCACCCTGAACTTGCAACAGTGGGTTGAATCCAAACGCAGTTTGCAGGTAGGTAAGTGGAAGAAACAATCTTACAACGTTACTTCGGCCCTTGCCTGAAGCGTGTGATCATAGAAATAATTCAGCTCACTGATGGCCATCAACAGCTAAGAATTATCTGTGAAAAAACTTGTTTACTATAAACTACAACCTCACTGTGGGGAGGCAGGTTATCGTCGTGCAGCGTTAGATTGTGGTAGAACTTAAGCTTTCATATCCATCGACAATCCTCCGTGAGTCGTACCACACTTCTCTATCCACCGACAACCCTACAAGAGTTCTTGGCACACTTTCCTATCCATGGATAATCCTCCACTTTCTTATCCATCGAGAATCCTACGCGAGTTTCGGCACACTTTTCTATCCATCGATATTCTTACGTGAGCTTCGGCACATTTTTCTATCCATCAAGAATCCTACCTGAACTTTGGCACACTTTTCTATCAATGGATAATTTTACATGAATTTCGGCCCTCTTTCCCATCCCTCGAAAATACTGCGTAAACTTCGGCCCATTTTCCTATCCATTGAGAATCCTAGCTGAACTTCACCACACTTTTCTATCCACCGAGAATCCTGCGAGCGTTTCGGCGCACTTTCTTTTAATTTTTTTATTACGTGAGCTCCACACACTTTCTCGTCCTCTCAACAACCCTTCGGGAAAAATCGATTGACGATTATGGATACCCGAGGACAACCTTGTTGACATCAGCAACAGCACGTAAGGAAGCTGGGGGCATCAACGGCACATCCTAGTCACCTTACTGGCACGTATTTTACATGCATCCGTGTGCACTGCCGGAATGCCTGCTGCACCACTATTAAGAAAAGAGCACGCAAAAAGGTCACCGCCGGTTCCAGTACTCAGGTAAAGAGCACGTGCAGAAGCGAGACAGCAGAGTAAACATCTCTAGACTCCAGTCGTCCGCTCCGCTCGTCCCGTTCGTCACGGACCTCCTTTCTCGTTCATACCCTGCCCATGTACTGCAAAAAATGTCAGGCGGGGGCAGATAAACACGGAGGTGAATATGCTCTGGAATGAACCTGACAGCGGGCGTAGGGAAGACGCGGGCTAGTTCACAACAGCCTGCAAAGGGCGGGCGACGTCTATCTCGAGCAGCTCGACAGCACAGCAAGACGGGTGTCCGCAGGAGGCTGCAGCTCCTCCTTGTTTGTGATGTCGCTGAGCGTGGCAGTCCATCCGCATCCCCAGCGGGAAGTCAGCCAGGGGAACGGGGGTAACTGTCCGTGACGCCGCGGGGAGAAGCATCGTGCGCAGGGAACCTTCTCACAGACTCCGGCATCACCTGAAAGAGAGCCCAGTGTCTGTGTGAGTAAACAGGTTTCGACCTGAGGATTTCCATTCACGCATGCAAACAGCTCGATCGTTCCACATCGCCGTTTTCTTCGCTGACACAAACGGAACTTGAGAGCATCGATTTCATGAAGAGAGGGTATTCCTAGCCGATTGGTGGTGGTTGGGGGGGGGGGGGGGGGGGCGGGGGGGGGCAGTCAGTTGGTTAAAGGAGCTACCCATTCAGCGTTAGGTGTACCCGCATTGACCGAGTCAGACGCAGAGACAGTTGTGAAATGCATCAGTAGAAAGATGATTAATTTGATTAACCATCTTAAGTGTACGACTCCCCCTTCGTCTCAGTTCTATTGCTGAGGTTTTGGGGTTGTAAGGGCAAGATCTAAACACATAAAAGGTTAAAAAATACGCTATTTGTTATGACAAAACACCACATGCGAATTTTCGATTTTCGGGGGTAATCGACTTTTTCAAGCTAAAAGCAACACATAAAACGACAGTGGTTTGGAAGGTGCGGTTGAGGCTACACCTCCGTAAACACTGTCGTTGTTCTCAACTAACGAAAGGGAAGATTTGCTCGGAAAAACGTTGCTTTATCAGTACAGCTTTCGGACGAAAACTAGGCATGAACTCGGATCAGCCGATGTGCTCGACACCATAGTGCTCCGGCCGTAAGACCAGTAATAATGACTTCAAGCAAACAGTTTACAGGAACGTGCACCGTGTCGTCTGAGTACCAGATCAGAGCGCAACTTGATGTAAGTCCTAGGGAAGGACACAGTGTTGTTCCGGTCGTAAGACACGACTTCATACGAGTTCCAGAAAAAAGAGCGCCATGTCGTTAAAGCCGGTATTATAGATCATGAGCTATGGTCTGATACCGGCTTGAAGGACGTTGTACTTTATGCAATGTCCAGAAACAGACAGTATGTCACACAAGAGAGCTCAGCGTCACGCAATGTCCGGAATCAAAAACAGATGTCACACAAGAGAATTCAACTTCATGCAATATCCAGAAACAGAGACACTAATGTCACACAAGAGAACTCAACTTCATGCAATATCCGGAAACAGAGACACTAATGTCACACAAGGGAACACAACTTTCACGCAATGTCCAGAAACAGACACTATGTCACACAAGAGAACTCAACTTTATACAATGTCCAGAAACAGAGACATTCATGTCACACAAGAGAACACAACTTCGTGCAATGTCCAGAAACAGAGACTACTATATATGTCACACAAGAAAACACACCTTCATGCACTGTCCAGAAATAAACACTAATGTCACACAAAGGAACACAACTTCATGCACTGTCCAGAAGCAGACACAAGAAAACTGAGCTTCACGCAATGTTCAGAAACAGAGACTAATATATGTCACACAAGCGAACACATCATGCAATGTCCAGAAACAGATACAGATGTCACACAAGAGAACATAACTTTATGCAATGTCCAGAAAGATACACTAATGTCACACAAGAGAACACAGCTTCATGCAATGTCCAGAATCAGGTACAGATGTCACACAAGAGAGCACAGCTGCATGCCATGTCCAGAAACAGACACCACGTCCTGCCGGACGCCACACAAGAGAATACAACTTCATGCAATGTCCAGAAACAGACACTATGTCACACAAAAGAGCTCAACGTCATGCAATGTCCAGAATCAGACACAGATGTCACACAAGAGAACACATCTTTATGCAATGTCGAGAATCAGACACAGATGTCACACAAGAGAACACAACTTCATGCAATGTCGAGAATCAGACACAGATGTCACACAAGAGAACACAACTTCATGCAATGTCCAGAATCACAACTTAATGCAATGTCCAGAATTAGACACAGATGTCACACAAGAGAACACAACTTCATGCAATGTCCAGAATGAAACACAGATGTCACACAAGAGAACACAACTTCATTCAGTGTCCAGAATCAGACACAGATGTCACACAAGAGAACACAACTTCATGCAATGTCGAGAATCAGACACAGATGTCACACAAGAGAACACAACTTCATGCAATGTCCAGAAACAGACACAGATGTCACACAAGAGAACACAACTTCATGCAATGTCGAGAATCAGACACAGATGTCACACAAGAGAACACAACTTCATGCAATGTCGAGAATCAGACACAGATGTCACACAAGAGAACACAACTTCATGCAATGTCGAGAATCAGACACAGATGTCACACAAGAGAACACAACTTCATGCAATGTCCAGAAACAGACACCACGTCCTTCTGGACGCCACACAAGAGAACACAACATCAGGCAAGTTCCAGGAAAGGACAGAAAAAAAGGGGGAAAAACCTCTTCCAGAAGCAGACACCACCGTGCTGTTCACGCGTCCGACCAGAACACAGCTTCAGGCGTATCCAAGAGAAAGAAAAAATGTCGAACACGGCGTCAGACCGGAACAGCAAATTCAGGCAAGTCCCAGGAAATGACAAAGTAGCTGTTGTTCTAGGCAACAGACCAGAAACACAACTTCACAACTTCCCCCCGAAAAAGGACAGACCGGACCCACGCACAAATCTCTGCTTCCGCAAGCAAACCACCGCCGTGATAGTAAACATGGACAGAGCAATCAATCACTCAGTCAAATGGTATTTGTATGGGGCAAAAGTTCCAATCGCCTCACGTAATATTATAGCAACAAAAAGTACGCGTTCATTACCGGTTAAGGTGCTGTGCTAGCTCACAAAACATAAGGTGGGGGGGGGGGGGGGGGGGGAGGAGAGATTAAAAAAAGAAAAGAAAAAAGAAAAGAAATTTAAACTGATTTGTTTAAGATAAAAAAAATATAAGAAGAAGAAGAAGAAGAAGAAGAAGAAGAAGAAGAAGAAGAAGAAGAGAGAGAGAGAGAGAGAGAGAGAGAGAGAGAGAGAGAGAGAGAGAGAGAGAGAGAGAGAGAGAGAGAAGAAAAAAGGCAGTTCGTAAGACTTAAAGCGAGGCATTTAATAATCTGCTGAGGACTATAGCAATACAGTATTCTGTTCTATTGAAACCCCGCTGTATAAGCTTGACTGGAAAGTTGTCTCAGTAAACTAAACAACTGAGTGGTACTTGATGATAATTACG
>OY757542.1:25621664-25701664 GCA_963584105.1 Alviniconcha strummeri
GAGAACAGGACCACCGCACAACCGAGTGGTTTTCGCTGTCCGTACAATGGGATTAGGTAAATTATGGTTGACCGAGACCGAGTGTGACTCGGGAAGACAAATGGCGGATTAGTTTCAGTTCCGGCGCTGTCCGAAGCCGCACGCAGTTCTTCGTAACATGGAAATGTCCAGTTTGTCTTCTTCGCCTCCTCTAGATTGTGTTATTCACCTCTTCATCAGTCATTGTCTATGTTACTTTTTATTGTTGCTGCTTCGTCCAGAGGTAACGGGTGACAAGGCGGTAAATCCAATTACCATCTAAGTTTGTTATGGAGGACCGCTCACCGAGCAACCGACAGGTTGCCCATCGCATCGGCCCCGAGAAGAATCTTCTTGTTCTGCTGGTGTTGCGACAGACAGAGCCTTTTGGTTCCAGGACTCCGACAGGCGAAGAAACGGCGAATCCAGTGGTATGTTTCTTTATCGTAGAAAGCGAAATTTGCTTTCAGAAATATCGAAAACATTGACCAGCTTTTTACATTTCCATCGGACATTGCATGGTCGGTAGTAGCTGAACTGTCCGTGTTGACATGTTTACAGCGTGTCTTCTTCTTTCATGGTGCTTTACTACGTACACAGAAACCATCAGACATATCAGTGCGGAAAACTGGGATAGATATTGTGTAGTCATTCTGGTAGTAGCAGTAGTGGCCGTAGCAGTAGCAGTAGCAGAGGTAGCAATGACACGTTGGAGCCGTTCTTCTACGACCATCCTAAAACAAATTATGTATATATATAATAAATAAAAAAGCAACAGAGTTCAGGAGCTGTGTGAAAGTCGGGGTGGACGTCTTGGGCTCCCCGTTCCTAACAGTCCTTACGGTCTCTGGGGACGAAAAGTATCACTGAAAAAGCGTGTATTTGCGCCAGAGTTCAGGAGCTGTGTAAAAGTCGAGGTGGACATCGTCTTGGGTTCCCCGTTCCTAACAGTCCGTAGGATCTCTGTGCATACGAAGCAACACTAAAGTAGAAAAAGAAGCAAACGTGGTCTTTAAAGGTCTTTAAAAAAAAAAGTGATGTGGGATTCATTTTGACATGGGAATCTGAAGGGAAAGGCCATTCAAGAAAAGGTGGTCTTAACAGACGAACGGTCAGTCATCAGAACCGCCTTCCGGTGTCGCCTGCTTGTGCTAGGAATAAGAAAGACGTTAGGGTGAGGCTTTCAGCATCTTGATTGGTGAGAATTCATGCAACCACAGGTCAAGTGTTTGCTTCTTCTTCTTCTCCGTGCAACCACAGGACAAGTGTTTGCTTCTTTTTCTTCTTCTTCTTGAAATTATTTTTCTCAAATCCAGTTAACCGTTCGTCATTTTGTCAGTTTGTCGCTGCAAAAAAAAAAAAAAAAAAAAAAAAAAAAAGGGGGGGGGGGGGGGGGCTACCCCGAAACTTTAGCACTGTTTAGAACTTTCCGTCGTTGTCTTTTGTTAAACACACACACACACACACACACACACACACACACACACACACACACACACACACACACACACACACACACACACACACACACACACACACACGCTGTGACACAAACACACGCACGTTCTTTGAAACCTTTCGCAAGTGTGAGGCTTTCGTTGTCATAGTGGAACGCGATCCAGTTGTAAGACGATAGCTGTATGAACTGCTTGTGACCGCTTAATTCTCTCACTGACACCGCAGTGACAGGCAAGAGCAGAGCCTGGTATCCAATCCATCATTCTTGAAAAGACCTCTTTGCGTTGAAAAGGAGAAAAAGAAGAAGAAAGTAGAAGAAAAAAGTAGAAGAAAAAAAGAAAGAAAGTAGAGGAAAAGAGGAGAAAAACCACGTCAATTTGAATTGACAGTGAAGCCAAGACTGGCATTAAGCCCGATTAGCCTATTATCTGCCCCTGATCAGAAATGTCAGTTGAAGAGAGGAAGAGTTGAAACTATTAAAGACACGAGGAGGTGAATAGAAGGAGAAAGGACGGAGAAATAGAAGTGTGGCAAGTCAGCTTATTTGAGCCGATTGAATAACTCTCGTGAATGTAGCAGAATGAAATCTCTCTCTCTCTCTCTCTCTCTCTCTCTCTCTCTCTCTCTCTCTCTCTCTCTCTCTCTCTCTCTCTCTCTCTCTCTCTCTCTCTCATTTATAACGAATCAAACCGCCCGCTGCTGCATATCCATCACACAAGACGTTGGACAGCGCTTCATCTTCCGCCCGGGCCTGCAACGTTCACTTTCTAAGAAGGGAAAATGGAAAAATGATCTTTTCATCATCGGACAGTTTGAATCTGTGACAAGAGGGATTGTTACGCCGCCGCGGCGGTCTCAGTCAATGACTATACTAGTTGTGAACTAGCAAAGAAAGAGAGAGATAAAGAGAGAGAAGGGGACAGAGAGAAGGGGGGGTTGGGGTGGGAGAGAGAGAGAGAGCTGGCCTCTTGACGGGCGATGCATCACCCGGACAGGCGGGAGTGGGGAATGAAGCAAGTTAGCATCTCCTGCAGGGGTCTGCATTCTCTCAAAACAGCTTCCCCCCCTCTGATAACACGCTTAGCTGTCGCGCGTCGGAGTGCCAGTGTTGCCGCTCTCCGTCAGTGAGCCGACCTGATGATCATGCTCAGTGCCAAGCTCCGAGCACTGGCTTACGACGTCAGTCTTTCCTCCAGCCACTGCCATAATTGATTACGCCATAGGCCGTCTTGAAAAACTCAGCTAGCCTAACGGAGTTTTTCGTTGGTGCCCAAATGGCAGTCATTTTTTTTACATACAACTCAAATTATGTTAGTTTTTTTTTGTGTGTGTTTTTTTCTTCTGTTTTTGTTGTTGTTGTTTGATTGTTTTTTAAATCTATTTGTTTATAACCATCCCTGCTGCTTACGTCAACACAAATAAAGCCAAAATCGTCTTAATTCTTTCTTTCTTTCCTACGTCCCCAGAAACAGGAGCCTATGGCTCATTAGGGACGGGACTCGTCTGAATCGAAACGGAACTCTTTTCATATTCCCGGAGCGGACGCGCCTCATGTTAACGTGCAGTGCATGGACGCTACCGCATTTGCTTCCACAGTCTTATTAATACCCAAACCTTTCGGAGGGCGCTGACAGCGTCGGTGGACAGCCGCGCGGAGATAAACGGAGTGACCCTTCACTGGCATAACCAATTTCTGGCAGAGTGTTGCAGGAAGGTGCCGGAAAGCGAATCTCGGAGTCAAACTCCAAGCAAAGGTTTTGGAGGAAGGTGCCGGAAAGCGAAGCTCGGAGTCAAACTCCAAGCACCGGTTTTGGAGGAAGATGCCGGAAAGCGATGCTCGGAGTGTGATTAGTACCCAAACCTTCCGGAAGACGCTGACAGAGTCGGTGAACAGCTGCGCGGAGATTAATAATAAAATAATAATAATAAAAAAATAATTAAAAAATGCCAATGCCCCTTCAGTGGCGTAACCAGTTCTGGCAAAGCTTGAAGGAAGGAGGTAGGTGCCCGAAAGCCGCGAGGCCGGAGTGTGTGTAGCTCAGTGCAGGAAACGACGGCGGCTAGCTCAGTCCAGTACCCCCCGTACCCCGCACCCCCCCCCCGGCCCCCCCCCGACCCCCCCAGCCCCTCTCCACCCCTACACTCCCCTCCAACCTCAGTCGCATGGGATCGAATGCACTGCGTAATCACAAGCTGATCGTTCTCAAGAGAGGGACTCGCTTGAGGTGAAGAACCGGCTCCCGTGTTTTCCTCTTTCTTGTCTGGGTCAAGTGGCCACAGACGTCAGGTTGATTATTCAGACAGCCCAGCCATCTGACATCTTTTTCATCTGGTTCTTTCTTCTTCTTTTCGGCGGGGGAGAGAGGGGAGTGGGGTGGGGGGGGGGGGAGGGGGTGGAGGGAGGAGGGACAGTAGTGTACGTGGCTCGAATGGGCTTAGTACTAGGCAGTAGCGCTTGGCGCTATGGGTCGTTTCATGTCGGTAGTAGAGTTGTATTGTTGTTATGTCATCGTCATGACGTCAAGATGTCGTTTTCTGAGAAGTTGTCATGATCTGGATCTTCGTGTTGTACAGTCTGTATACGTGGAAAACCTTCGATGAATCGCTGTCTGCCAGTCTGCGAGGTGTACCCACTCTGTCTGGGTTCGGGGCCCGGCTCAGGACTTTCCTCTCTGGACAGGCCTTTTCTGTATACAGACCATACATTCCTGTGACAATGGACTGTGTGTATGTCGGCGTGTATAATCATGTGTGTGTTTGGGGCGGGGATAGCTCAGTGGTTAGAGCGCCGGACTCGTGACTGAAAGGTCGCGGGTTCAAATCCCTGCAGGAACTGCGGGAGAATTTTCTTCTCCAGGGTCGACTCTCTGTGCTGACTCTAATTTCGGTATCCGTTCCGCATGGTTGTATGTTGTACACAGAACTTGCGCCGAGACAGCTGCAGTTTCACGTGGCACCAGCCATGCCAGCGCTGTAAGTACACTACTTCGGTGGATATAAAAAAAAAAAAAAAAAAAAAAAAAACGCGCTATAAAAAGCTTGTCACTCATGTAGAACCACAGGCGAGCGCAGTGAGTCTGCTCAAGAGAGCGGAGAATAGCGCTATATAAGTGATCATCAATCAGTCAATCAATCATGGCGTGAATGGTGAAGTTTGTTGAAATGCATGTAAATGTTTTGTTTGTTTGTTTGTTTGTTGTTGTTTTGTACAGCACACTCAGTGTGTTTAACTTGTGTTAGAGAATAGCACTTAATGAGAATTATTCATTATTATTATGATTGTATATTCATGGTGATGAATGAATGAACCAACGCACCAAGAAACATTCCTTGTGCTTTTTACTTGGCGAGAATAAAATTGTCTTATGTTTTATTAGTGCGCCTCTATGAAAATTCTTACCGGATCGAGTTCCGGAGTGAACTTTCGCTCGTGTATGGGTGGTGTGTCAGTGTGTGTGTGTGTGTGTGTGTGTGTGTGTGTGTGTGTGTGTGTGTGTGTGTGTGTGTGTACGAGTGTGGATGCATGTATTTCACTAATGGCGGAAATAAACTTTGGTTCGTCTTTCCGGGGTGTATCCATGCGGATAGTGTGTGTTTGTGTGTGTTGCGTGTTTGTGTCTGTGCTGTGATCTCTCTCTCTCTCTCTCTCTCTCTCTCTCTCTCTCTCTCTCTCTCTCTCTCTCTATGTGCGTGCGTGCGTGCGTGTGTGTATGTGTGTGTTGAGTGCTTGCGTACGCGTGTGTGATGACTGTCAGTGTGGTGTGTGTAACAATGTGTGAGTTCATGGTATACAGACGACAGTAGGTGCGGCGCCGTATGAGTGGTGGGTGGGATAGGGAGGGGGTAGGTATGGAGGGGGGTAGGTAAGGTGGTGTAGGTGGGATAGGGAGGGGGTAGGCATTGAGGGGGGTAGGTGCGGTGGTATGGGTGGGATAGGGAGGGGGTAGGCATGGAGGGGGGTAGGTAAGGTGGTATGGGTGGGATAGGGAGGGGGTAGGCATGGAGGGGGGTAGGTAAGGTGGTATGGGTGGGATAGGGAGGGGGTAGGCATTGAGGGGGGTAGGTAAGGTGGTATGGGTGGGATAGGGAGGGGGTAGGCATTGAGGGGGGTAGGTAAGGTGGTATGGGTGGGATAGAGAGGGGGTAGGCATGGAGGGGGGTAGGTGCGGTGGTATGGGTGGGATAGGGAGGGGGTAGGCATGGAGGGGGGTAGGTGCGGTGGTATGGGTGGGATAGGGAGGGGGTAGGCATTGAGGGGGGTAGGTAAGGTGGTATGGGTGGGACAGGGAGGGGGTAGGCATGGAGGGGTTAGGTGCGGTGGTATGGGTGGGATAGGGAGGGGGTAGGCATGGAGGGGGGTAGGTGCGGTGGTATGGTTGGGATAGGGAGGGGGTAGGCATTGAGGGGGGTAGGTGCGGTGGTATGGTTGGGATAGGAAGGGGGTAGGCATGGAGGGGGGTAGGTAAGGTGGTATGGGTGGGATAGGGAGGGGGTAGGCATGGAGGGGGGTAGGTAAGGTGGTATGGGTGGGATAGGGAGGGGGTAGGCATTGAGGGGGGTAGGTAAGGTGGTATGGGTGGGATAGGGAGGGGTAGGCATTGAGGGGGGTAGGTAAGGTGGTATGGGTGGGATAGGGAGGGGGTAGGCATGGAGGGGGGTAGGTGCGGTGGTATGGGTGGGATAGGGAGGGGGTAGGCATGGAGGGGGGTAGGTAAGGTGGTATAGGGAGGCAGTAGGCATGGAGGGGGGTAGGTGCGGTGGTATGGGTGGGATAGGGAGGGGGTAGGCATGGAGGGGGGTAGGTGCGGTGGTATGGGTGGGATAGGGAGGGGGTAGGCATGGAGGGGGGTAGGTGCGGTGGTATGGGTGGGATAGGGAGGGGGTAGGCATGGAGGGGGGTAGGTAAGGTGGTATGGGTGGGATAGGGAGGGGGTAGGCATGGAGGGGGGTAGGTAAGGTGGTGTAGGTGGGATAGGGAGGGGGTAGGCATGGAGGGGGGTAGGTGCGGTGGTATGGGTGGGATAGGGAGGGGGTAGGCATGGAGGGGGGTAGGTAAGGTGGTATGGGTGGGATAGGGAAAGCGTAGGACTAGATGCGATGATATGGGTTTCATAGGCAGTAGGCGTGGGGCAGGTACAGTGAGGGGTGGAGGGGCAGGGGGATAGGGAGGGGGTAAGTACGGGGATACAGGTGGGGTAGTGAGGGGTAGGTGTGGAGGTATTGGGGGGATGGGAAGAGGGGTGGGTGGGGTAGGTATGGGTGGTACTGGCGGAGTAGGTACAGGGGTACGAATGGTACTGGGCAGGACTAAGTAACTTGGCGTTTTACGCCCAGTCAACCATTACGGTTATATCTGGGCGACATTGGTAGGGAGTCGGACAGGTGAAAACGAAACAAAAACAAAACAAAAAAATAAGTCAAAGATACGTTCTTTGAGAGAAAGGAAGACGGCTTTATTCAGCTTCAGTACAGAGCAAACCAATCATACATTTATTCTCCCCATTCGTTTCAGCCGTTCCATGCCGAATCGAACTTTCTGGGGGACTTCATAATGAGGGGGAAATCGTGTAGTAACTGGTAACAATGTGGCCAGGTGCACACAGAAATATTGCACATTAAACTCAAGTGGCTTTGGCACTAGGGAAACGGCGTTTGCATACAAAGACGAGTCATTATCCAAATCACAAAAGGGGGGGGGGGGGGGGGGGGGGGGGCGGAGGGGCACCTTATAACACAATATTATTATAACTAGCCAGTAACAAAATTCCACTACATTATGCAGAATCAAAAGTACTCTACTCCTGCAACAAACAACCGCTACTATCGTGTGTTTCCTTTCTCATTCTAGTTCAAAACCCCGTTTCACATTATTTAGCATTTGTGCACGTTTACCCACTGACGCTTCAGCTGGCATCATTGAAAGACTGCTTCTCGTTTCGAACAAACTACACAGAATACAGTTTAGAAAACAAAGACAAAGGATGAGTGGGGGAGGGAGGGTGGCGTGATATGCCACTTCCGTTTGCAGCTTTTCTCATTAAATCATATTATTATAGTGTGACCGACGAAACTGACAGTAAAAAAAGGGAACTATCATGAGGATGCCTAAACATAGCCACTGCTGGCTGAAAGGGAAAAAAGAACACAAAATAACATGTTATTAACCAACAACAACAACAAAACCCACATGGTTTTGCTTAGATCAGTTTCAATTTCATATTCTGAGTGGCGTTTATACTTTCTGCTTAATGACAACAATGCCCATTGTTGTCCATTTGCGATGGAAACAATAAAGCTCAGAAAAGCACCACATTTGCTGAGGTAAGTCATGAAAATATATGAACAAATAAATGAAACAGAAGTTGAGTCCTCAAAGAATTCAAATCTGCTTACACGTCTCGATGTCTTTTTTTTTTTTTTTTTTATGTTTTCCTGGTGAGCATTCAACAGAAAGAATTCAAATCTGCTTACACATCTCGATGTCATTTTTTCCCTGGTGAGTATTCAGCAGATTCCTGTCAAAGCCAGAGAAGCCACCAACGCCAGACCTACCCTTTCTTTGTAAACACAGTAACTGCTTTTGTGTCCTTTCTTTCCATTAGATTTATTACAACTGAACACATTTTCAGCCAAGGCGCATCTCGTGTAAAATTCTCTCAGTTGAATCTTATGTAGTTTTCGCTCTAAGAAAATGGTGCCAATGGTCAACACAGTATCTAAGCGGCAACAGGCTGTGGAAAGAAAGAAAGAAAAAAAAAAAAGAAAAAAAAAAAAAAGAAAAAAAAAAATGGAAGAGCTGCATTTTCCACAAACTGCATTTCTGTATTTATAGAATTTTGCCATGAAAGAGTAGGTATGTCTCAATGTCAACAACATGCAGATACATATCTGATTATTTCCAAACAAAATATACTGTACATCATCAACATAATATCAATTAAAATCTCGTCATGCGAAAATTTATCAAAACAATAACAACGAAACTATCTCACATATAACATTGCACAGAAATGAAAACAAATGTGCCAAGTGTATCAACAATTATGTCTAAATCAATACATATTTTAATTTAAAACAAATCTCTAGAAAAAAGAAAAAAGAAAAAAAATACTGCTGTCAGCTGTGTGTCAATGTAAATCGGTTAAACTTCAAATACATCTACAAAAAACATTAGTAACAAAAATAGTAATCTTGCAAAAAGTGTAACAGCATGCATTCTATGTACATAATTATACTACAGTATTACAAGCACCACCTCAGAAAAACCACCATACAAAGAAGTCAGACAGATAACGAACGAGGTAAATGAGGTAAAGTTAAAAAGAAAAAATCTTCATCCTTTGCTCTTCTCACTCACTCTCATGGGGCTTTTCCTTTCCCTTTTTTTTTTTTTTTTTTTTTTGCCTCCGGCTCTCACTTTCCTTTCTTGCCATCTCTTACAGTATCCACTCTTCAGCTTCACATTCTCTCCTACCTTCAGCTGTTTCCCAGTACTTCGCATTTCTCAGAATTGTTCCCATCATCATCTGCACTCACAGGATATATGACGGTCTTCTCGTTTCCTAGAATTTGTTTGGCAGCATCCAGCACCTTTACTGGACTTAAAGCTCTCTTAACTATATAAAAAAATAAAAAATAAAAATAAAAAATAAAAATCCTGCTTCGAGCTTGGTTGAGTGTTACTTTATGTCCATAGAAACCATAGGCTTATTAGGGACGTGAGCCCAGGACGGCGACTTCGACTTTCACACAGCTCCTCAGCTCTGCCTCCAGCTAAAGTAAACATGGTGCTTAACGTCCACAGAAACCATACGGCTTATTAGGGACGGGTTCCTCCAGCTGTTTCACTGTATTGTATATACTCTCCTTTCTCAGGACTGTTATGTTCTTGGTGTTCTCACAGGGTCTGACAGTCTTAAAATTTCTTTTACAATATCTTCTCCTTTTTTTTTTCTTTTTTTTTTTTTCTTTTTTTTTTTTTATAGAACGTAACGTTCACTCCTACCCTAGAAAATGTTCCTGCCTCCAACTGTTTCGTAGTACTTCACATGCTCTCCTTTCTCAGAACTTTTTACTGTCTCCAGCACTCTCATGGGGTGCAGCATTCTTCTCCTTCCTGATGCTGTCTCTGGTGCTTTCTATGGATGATCTCCTGAGGTAACCCTGTGTGGTTTGAAGGGTTGTTAAAATCTTAAGAACTAAACCAACTTCGCAGGGCGTAATAGTCTTCTCTTTTCTTCCAACCTTTTTACTGTCCCTGGCCCCATTGTCCTTTCTCCCACAAGTCTCAACCCCTCCACTGCCCCAGCCTGTCAAATTTTAGGGCTAAAAAGATGTGCACACACCTGCAAACAGTATATTTTCCAGTCCTATAACAAATCTACTTTCAATACTGTGTGTTCTGATGAAAATCCTTTCACATGCTAATGCCAAAAAAAAAAAAAAAAAATGGTTGAAGATATTGCGCTTTTACTGGTCGTCTTCAAATGAAATCGTGGCAGTGAAAGGGTTAAAATAAATGTATTGTATCACTGTCGCTCCACATCCAAACCAAAGAACAGCAGAAAACCCTCTTGCATAGAGCTTAACCCCTCCTCTCCTGTCTCAGAACATCTGACTGTCTCCTGCCCTGCAGCGACCTTTCCTGGCAGTTCTGAAATGAATCTCTTCGTTTTCCACTCCCCAACCAACATCAAGAAAATACACAGAGAAGAAATACAAAGCAAGCACCGGTTCTTTTTAGGCATGTGGCTCAGATGTGACCTTTTAGGGGAATCTGGTGCTGAAACTTGAGAGCTGACAATTAATTCAATTTTCTTTCGATGATTAAGACGAAGAGATTCGATCACACATTAAAACATCATTTGTATTTCAGTTCTGTATCAACGTCAACCTATGACAAAATTGGCAAATAAATGGTTACTGGTTTAGTGTTGCTTAACGTCCACAGAGGCGAGTTGGCCTATTAGGGACGGGGACAGAGTGGGAAGGGGGCGAGAGAGTGAAAGGCTCGACCGCGGAAACCGCCCGAAAAAGACCAGAGAGACCGTGGACCGCCGCCAGAACAATGGAAGTGTTAAGGCGGTGTCCCCTCGCCATTGCCCAGCGACTTGTGCACTGCGCAACTGCTGTTTCGACTGCTGTGCTGGACAGAGTCACTAAGACAATGTCCGTTGCACTGCTGTTAACGAACAACTTGGACAACTCGAAGCAAAAGACGTCCAACTTGCTCAGCCCAGCTCCACCTCCCTACTCATGATCTCTTCTGGGCAAATGTGAGGGTCCAGCTCCACCTCCCTCCTCTAAGATCTCTTGATCTCGCCTGGAACCCTGCCTCTGTAACTGTTCCATCTTGCCATAATTATAGCACATACTTTTTTGTCCAATCAGCAAAAAGCCTGATTTCAAACACATTCAGCTATGTTACAAATGCAGTTCCATTGTAATTCCGTTTGAGTGAACAAATTGAAATAAACACTTGACAAGAATTCACCATGGCCATCACAACTGAACAATAAGTATGATCCTATAAAATGGCTGAACATGTCATATGAAAACAATCACGCAAACAAACTTTTTTTTAACTGGTTGGAAGACCAACAATACCCAATAACTCACTCAAAGTATACGAGTACCTGGAATTTTCATATTAGCAAAATAACATTTGGCAATATTGCAAATTTTCAAAAAATACGTCATCCACAGGACTTCATCACAGATCATCAGAGAGCGAAGAAAACATTAAAATATGAAAACTGTTGTCACATAAATGCATGGTTGATTGTGCACATCAAAGAATTCAAACTGTGAAGGGTATACTGTACATGTCATACAAATGAAAAACAAACCTGCAAAATCTAAGCACTACAATGCAAATTTGTCACATTAGTTGTGAAATGAATTTCTTCCTTTTCCTGTCCCCAACAATCATCAAGAAAATAAATCAGAATTTTGAACTTTGTTTTCATGTGTTCTATTTGCACCTGACAGAAAGTAAATAAGTTGGTGTATTATGCCCAGTCAACCATTACGAATATATCAGGGCGATCCCTTGACAGTACCGTTTCAGTGAGCTGGTTTGGCCTAGCGGTAAGGCGTTATGTCGGTAAGCGGAAGGACCTCAGTTTGATACTGCTTCGGCTCTCCTTTCTCTTTAAAAAGGTTGTGGTTTGTGGACGCTGTCCTGCGACTTTTTCCATCACTTCCTACTGAAACATTAAAATGGCTCTCATCGCTGCCCATCTTAATGCAGGAATCATTCTGGTGGTGACAGTGTAGCAATAGGTATATAATCTCCCTCTCCCCCCACCTCCATACCCCCTTCCCCCCGTCCCTAATAAGCCTTATGACACCACGTTTACTTACTTACAGTATTGTTACTTCAACGTCTGTATAGTGCAGCACTGATACAGCGATAGCATGAAACTACCCCACACACCCACACCCCAGCCCCACCGCCATACTAAAAGTACTATACAAGTAACAAATAAATAAGACCACAAATGTGAAACATAAAAACAGAAACACTGTTATTATGAATCCTGTGTTGGACAAAAAATTAAGTCAAGTGAAAGAAGTACTTGCCTCCAAAAAGTGTTATGTCTATTGTTTCGCATTTGTTACTTTGAGTATAATTTATGTCAGCAGTCAAGTGAAAAAAATGCTTGCCTCCAAAAAGTATAATGTCTGTTTCCAGCATTTGTTGCTTTGAGCATAATTTATGCCCACAAAATTCCTAAGTGCCTGCACAGACTCTCAAGAACATCATCACACTGAAGCTACAGATTCTAGTTTAGGACAGCATATCTGGTTTAGGACAGCATGAGACAAGAAGCGGCTAAGCATTCATCGGTACCCTCCTACAAATGCTTTAGCAATGACTAGAACATACCAACTGCCTAGACGCAACACTTGCACACACAGAGATTTAGTGCAGAGGACTTCTTTCACCCACTCATCACGACTCCTCAGCAGTGATATCATCATCAGATCCAGCAAACTGCACGGCTTCCTAGTTTTGTAAGAATCAACACACAAAAGTAAAACCTCCTTCTTTTCTTATCTAAGTTGTGTCCTTTTACTGTCCTAATCTTCTGTCACTCTGACATTAAAACAAGTATTAAAACATTTTTTTAAATGTTTTAAAAACTTTGATAACAGAAACCTTTTTTCTGTCTTTTTTTATTTTTTTATTTTTTAAGGTTTCTATTATTGAAGTCTTTCTAAAGGGTTTTTTTTTTTTTTTATGTTTCAATACTTTTAATACTTAACGAACAAACAAAAACGTGGTACATTACTTTTGAAATTATCCTATCATCAACCATTCTGATACAAAGGGCAGGTGTGTGAAGGAAGAAATGTTCACACCTGTACCATGTCTGTTGGCTTGACACATAAGCTGGCTTGGCAGATGTGCCTCTGAACATTATTCACCAGTCCCCTAATATCAGAGATGTGTCAGGTTTACCTCTACTGTATTACTTATGCTGACCTTCCTGATACTGTTTCCTTTCTTTGAGCTCAGATGTTCCTGAGCTCCTGAATCTTAATGCAACAAGGCAAACTGCAAACCCATTTTCTGCAAATATACACCACTGATTAACTTGATATAATTATATTCAAAAATTCAAGGTGCAAAAGAGACTTCAGTTGCACACCATCATTACAGTTAACACAAAAGCTGTGGACTGGATTACTTTCAACTAAGCTCTTGCGTCTTGAGGTGTCCCATGCTCAGTACATTGTAAATCATACAGAAAGTGTACAAACTTTTTTTTCTTTTCATTTTTACAAAAACCTTGACATACATCAGTTGTTAGTGGCGTTGCAAGGTTTTGTGCGGAAGTTTTTATGTGCCATACATAATTCTTTTATTCATTCAACAACAATATTCTTTCATACTGTGTTTTGTGCACCGCTTAAACTAAAGTTCTTGTGGTAGCAGCCAGTTAAACACAAACTGGGACTTTCAGCAGCTCTCTGCCGTGTGATGGCACTTTTCCTACCACAGTACCAGCAGGTCTTCTGCAACAGCCAAATTAAAAAAAAAAAAAAAAAGAAGAAGAAGAAGGGCAGCAGCTGTATGAAACACTTCAAGGCTGACAGCTTGGTACAAAGCAATGAATTATATGCCAGCATGTCTTTGTGGGGTCATGTGGTTGCTTCAGGTTCAAAAGCAATGGTTGACAGTTCCAGACTTGGTGACAGCAGCTAGATGTTTGCCAAAAGCAATAGCTGACAGTTCTAGATTTGGTGACAACAGTAAGATTTTGTCAAAAGCAATGGTTGACAGTTCCAGACTTGGTGACAACAGTAAGGTGTTTGTCAAAAGCAACAGCTGACAGTTCCAGACTTGGTGACAACAGTAAGATTTTGTCAAAAGCAATGGCTGATAGTTCCAGACTTGGTGACAACAGTAAGGTGTTTGTCAAAAGCAATGGCTGATAGTTCCAGACTTGGTGACAACAGTAAGGTGTTTGTCAAAAGCAACAGCTGACAGTTCCAGACTTGGTGACAACAGTAAGGTGTTTGTCAAAAGCAACAGCTAACAGTTCCAGACTTGGTGACAACAGTAAGGTGTTTGTCAAAAGCAATGGCTGATAGTTCCAGACTTGGTGACAACAGTAAGGTGTTTGTCAAAAGCAATGGCTGACAGTTCCAGACTTGGTGACAACAGCAAGATCTTGTCAAAAGCAATGGCTGATAGTTCCAGACTTGGTGACAACAGTAAGGTGTTTGTCAAAAGCAACAGCTGACAGTTCCAGACTTGGTGACAACAGTAAGGTGTTTGTCAAAAGCAACAGCTGATAGTTCCAGACTTGGTGACAACAGTAAGGTGTTTGTCAAAAGCAACAGCTGACAGTTCCAGACTTGGTGACAACAGTAAGGTGTTTGTCAAAAGCAACAGCTGACAGTTCCAGACTTGGTGACAACAGTAAGGTGTTTGTCAAAAGCAATGGTTGACAGACACAGACAGTTTAAGACACAGCAACAGCAGTCATTGTTGGCCAAAAATGATGGCTTATTATTTCAGGATGTGGTAATGACTCATGTCTGTCAAATATGATAGCTGACAGATCACGACTTGGTGACAACAGTCAAATGTTTACCAACAGTGATGGCTTAGGTTTCATGATGTGGTGATGACAGATGTTTGTCAAATGTGACGGCTGACAGATCATGACTTGGTGACAACAGTAAGGTGTTTGCCAAAAAGGTGATGACTCATGTTTCATGACAATCTCATGACAGATGTTTGTCAAAAGTGATGGCTGACAGTAAGTGTTCGTGGCTTGGTCAAGACAGATGTTTGTCAAAATTGATGGTTTACAGTTTATGACATGGTGATGATAGATGTTTGTCAAAAGTGATGGTTGGCAGTTCATGACATGGTGACATCGGTTAGATGTTTGCCAAAGCAATGGCTGACAATCCATAGCTTGGTGACAGCAGTTAGATGTTTGTCAAAAGTGACAGCTGACAGTTGAAGACTTGATGACAACAGTTAGACGTTTGCCAAAAGTGACAGCTGACAGTTCAAGACCTGATGACAACAGCGAGATGTTTGCCAAAAGCTATGGCCGACAGTTCAAGACTTGGTAACACCGGTACATTTTTTTGTCAAAAGCTGCAGCTGACTATTCATGACTTGGTGACAGCAGCATGATGCTTGACAAAAGCGATGGCCGACAGTTCCTTGCAGAACTCCTCGAGAACGATGATGGCCTCCATGCGACCTTGGCCCTCAAACCTGCACGAAGCCACATTTCAGATGAACCTTGACACTTAGCCACTAAAGGGCAAACATGGCTTTTAGACAAATGAATGTTCTCCTTCTATGCATTATCAAAGATATATATATATATCAAAACCAATGAAAGAAAGAACCATAAAAGCTATGGCAGTGTGGATTCTTCTTCAAATGTTGTATAATGCCCACAGAGAGGGCACTGACTATTAGGGACAGGACACTGTGAATTCACACGAGACTTATGTATTTCATTACAGCTTGAGTTTCTGCTCAGGTGTGTGTGTTAACAACTTCTGAAGTTAGAACAGGGTTACACACATGTTTAACAACAGGTTAACCCTATGTTTTTCTTAACAACAGTATTATCTTCTCCTTCTCATTACTTTTTCCTTGCCCCCACCCCCCACCCCTTTTTTTTTTCTTTCTTCATATCACAGATACTGAATGACAGACACAATTTATTGCATTTTTTTTTTTTTTTAATAGTCTGGATAAAAATTAATGGATGGCAGTAATATTACCTCAAGAAATGGGAAAAAAATAAGCAGATTACATATAAAAACTGATGGGCATTGGTAATTAACATGCAGAACAGTCACTCAACTCTGATCTTCCTATCCCCTTGTTACCTGCTTATCAAAACAACCTCTGTACCTAACTTCAGGAAAATTACTTCTTAAGCACCACTTCCTGGTTTCCACATGGGTAGGCATCTCTGCCATGAAACAGTTGATGACATCATAATCAGACAATCAGAGGCATCAATCAAAGACCAGTTCCAAGTTACATGCAAGGTAAGTTTGAATAAAATCAGAAAATATTGATAGGTAATCACTTTCACTTTTTCTTTCAACATACTTTCATCTCTTTCTCCCTTTTCCTCTCTCCCCCACACATGCACATTTCGGTACCAAACTTCATCCATTTCAAGAAAAAGAAGACAAGAATAACAAGCACACAAGCTTAAATGCATTCATCACTGATGCACCAACTTTTTCACATTGCCATTTAATGCATGCTTTGCCTTAACTGTGTTCAGTGTGTGCCATGTGCTAAAACACTTTCTCAATTCATTTCACAGTTCACACATACATGCTGAGGCAAGAAGAAGACCAAACACACATATACATCTACACAAACATGCATGCGTGCACGCACACACACACACACACACACGCACATACGCGCAATGTGCAAACACATTTGCACGCACACACACGTGGGCACACGTAAGCACACAGAGAGTTGACACACATACATACACTGGAAGCACACAACACGCAAGCTGCGGCACACCATAAATATAAACAAACAAAAACATGGGAGCAGTGGTGGTGCAGAGGTGTACATATGCACTGAAGGTTTCCAAAGAAATATCGTGATTTAAACTGCCAAATGATGGACGACATCAACTCTGGAAGGATCATGCACAGTCCACAAAGGAAATCTCGAACAACACGACAAAAGTGAAAGAAGAAATTAAAAATAAAATATATAAAAATCTGAAACAAAGATGACTGCTAGTGCTAGCATTCTGAAACAAGAACCAAACACAAAAACAGTTAAAAAGAACTTTAATTTAATAGGACAATACAAATCATGTGCTTCGTACTGTCATATTAAATTTGCATTTTTTTTTTTTAACCATTTATGTGTCTGAAGAAAGAAGTAATCATTCAATTTTTAGGGGACATACAAAGGTCTGGAAAACATCAGTAATAACTAATATGCATCAACAACCTAGTCAGCATTCTTTTCCATTCAGAAAATGAAAGAAAAAAAAAGACATATCAAACTTCATTTTCACAATGCTTGTGCATGAACAGGCACAACTTGGCATGCACCAAGTGAGAGAGTCTCTTACCTTTCCCCAACACTGTCAACCAAGTCAAACAGTAAACCGCAATTACAAAGAAACCAATACACAACAAGGCAAAATATGGGACGTGAACAGCAGTAATAGGAATAGTAATAATTAATAAATAAACAGTGAAAGATCAGAAAAAGCCACTAAAAAAAACCCCAAAAAACTAAGAGCCACATTACCATTACATGTCATTAGTTGAATTGCAGCAAGTCTAAATCATGTAAATCCTATGCATTGCGCACACTGCCTTTTTCTTCTTCTTCTTCTTTTTTGGGGTGGGGTAGGCCGGGGAGGAGGGTAGAAGGAGGTCTGTCTCAAGTTCGGATGGATTTCCATCCATGTTTACAAATTGACATAATTAAAGCAAAAACAGCAGTCCATCAAATAAGTCACAGTGCAACTAAACAAATAACAAGGGAAAGACAATGGGAGAAGGGGGGGGGGGGGGAGGGGGGTGCTGGGAGCGCAGTGAAAAGTCACAAGTGTCTGCTTAATGCACCTGATCAACCAGGTAAGCTGAGGGAGGATGCAGAACAAAGCTGGGCCACAAAATGTTCTCAGCAGAACAAGTGCTGCACCAGCTTGCTACCACCAACAACAAAAAGCCTGTGGTCATTTTTAGCAGACTGACTAAATAGTGCAGGCATTCATCATTATCAGCATTACAAACCAGCAGTGGTTTAGTTTTTTAATCGCGCTTAGCCACAGACCGAAACAATTCATCAATGCATGTATGTAAAGAGATTAGTGTTTCTTCAAGAGAGAGAGAGAGAGAGGTAGACACAGTACTTTATTCAGCCGCTGTCAGTTTCTACAAGCGTTTCTTTTAAGAGCTGTGAACCATGACATACCCAACACAAGCTGTAATGATGATCGGTCTATGTTCAGCCCCACAGATAACAAAACAAAATATGCACCACACACACGCACGCACGCACACACACACACACACACACACACACACACACACACACACACACACACACACACACACACACACACACACACACACACACACACACACATCAACTTGCATGAAACAAAAGAAAACCATGCAGAAAAACTACTCTACTCCCCACCCCATCAAGAAGATGAAGCTGAATGGCTGAAATATCTACAGCTGGGCCACTGAACCAACAAATTCATAATAACAAAGGCAAGTTAAACCCGCCCCCTTGCCAAACAAATGTGTGTGTTTTTAATTCAAGAAAATAAAATCAAGGCAAGTTGACACAGAAGCAGTAGCAAACCATAAATAGCAGTGCGGAGGACAAACTAAGTGCAACAAAGGCTACTCCTGACTCACCACTTGTATTCAGGGTCTACTGGTATTGGTGACACTCTAAAACTGAGTTGCAGAACAAAAATCACTTTCACATAGTCACCATGCTACTAAATGTAGGGTCTACCTGTGCCGGTGACTCCCTAAAACACACTTGCATAAAAATAACAGTTTAACCCTTTCAGCACCAGCAGTTCTGGAATGCAGCAGCTCCTGGTGCCAGCTGTTTTTCAGACTCTGGCACCAAACTTGCAGTGACTATCTCTAAATGCCCATAACTTCATTATTTCTGAACCAATTCTTTTGCAATGTTTTGCAGAATAAAGTAAAATGGTTCCAGTTTTCATCAGTTTAAGTGTTGTTGTACTTCTTTCATTACCAATTCTTATAAAACAGTCCCCTGATTTTGGCATATAAATGCAACAATGGTGGGAAGCTTGGTGGGCACAGTATTGTGACATAGGCGCTGTTAGGGTTAAAAATGTAATCACTTATTTCAGCATGCTGCTACATGTAGGATCTGCTGGTACTGTTGACTTTTGAAAAATGAGTCACTGAACAACAAACACTTGACCGACTCATAAAGAGTCCACCCACAAAAATCAGGTAAGCATCAACTATCACCCTTGAATATGGTTACTGAAAGCATTATCTACACCCAGTCAGATCAAACAAGAAACTACAACTTTTTAGATCACTCATTCTAACCTCACTGTCACACAAAAGGTCATGGAGATTCTAACAGGTATAAACCTAATGGAATTTATTAATATGTCTTGTTTCAAAGATCTTGTTTTGATAGCAGCTGGAAAAAAAACCTTCAACATCAAGGTTTTTGCCATGCGTGGCTGCCAGCCGCTGGACTAGAACTGGTCATTACAGGTACATAGCTGGACTTAAATTTTCATTTGAATCAACTGCTGTCAAGTCTGCTGATACTATTCAACAACTATTCAAAACTGTGCTGTAAAACTAAAAATAATGCACACACACACATCCATAGTGACATGCTGCTTAAACTTAAAGTGCATCTATACTAGCAGTAAGCAGATAGATAAATAACTTATTTTTTTAATGCCCAGTCAACCATGACATCCATGAAATGATATTCGGACTAGTGGGTGTGGCTCAAATGAGAGAGAAAGAAAAAAGAAAAACCAAAAAAATGACTGAAAGGCCACCTAACATGCAAGAAACTCCTGACAACTCTAAAATGGCAATTTTCTTGGTGATGCGGACTGACTGCTGCTGCCGATTCTGAACAACTGATGAAGAACAGAATACGCTGGCAGCACGAGATTAATACACAACTCTACTGAGGTGGCATTTGAATTACACATTTACATCGCTGGTGTGCAACCACGAGCACTGATAAAACTGGTGCAATAGAAATAAAAAGTGACCCCAAAACAAGTTTTACAGCAATAAAAACTACAATCATAGTCTGAATTAGTGTGCATAAAAGAAAAAAAATCTGACATTTTACACAAAAAGTCAGTGTTAGCTACAAACATGTTAGAACAATAATTCATATTCAGTATATTTACATAAACCATACACAAAATTATGAAACTAATGTTTGTGCAAGGATGATTATTCCTACTAAATACAAGTCTTTTTATGCAAAAAGTATATGTGTAATTATATTTTCACAAGCCTTTCACAAAACAGGGTTTCAGAAAGGAACACTGTCCAACTAAAGGAAGAAGTATATTACTTTAAACCAGACGGGTTTGTACTGAAAATGTTCTCTGAAAGG
This sequence comes from Alviniconcha strummeri, assembly GCA_963584105.1. Taxonomy (NCBI): domain Eukaryota; kingdom Metazoa; phylum Mollusca; class Gastropoda; family Provannidae; genus Alviniconcha; species Alviniconcha strummeri. Next base: position 25,641,799 of record OY757542.1, read on the forward strand.
CTTGTAGTGAAGGAGATATGACAAAATGACCTGTTCTGTAATTGTGTATATGGGGTGGAGATGACAATTTCCCACAGATCGCAGTGAGCACTTACTTCTGAATGTTGTAGGTGATGCCCAGCAGTTGTTTCCGTGCTAACGTCAACTTCTGGGCAAAGTCAGGTTCACACTTTGTGTAGGAACGGATCTCACCAGAGACCTAAAATTAGTTGTTGTTGTTTTTTACAATCATCAAGACAACAAATGCACCAGACATTCATGACCAGTTTCAGCTACAGTCATACACAGATTGCCAGGAAGTAAGTATGTAAATTGGTGTTTTATGTGCAGTCAACCAGTGCGGTTATATCAGGGCAATGCAGATTGCCAGGGAAGTCCACAATGAATGGATTCTCCTTCTTACTAATGAGAGACATAGTACACACTGGCAGCAAGCCCCAGTGGTTTGGACAAAAAACATCTATCGCTTGGCCTCTTGTGAGCAAAAGGAACCAGATTAACTACAACAGAGGAGGTCCCATGTGATGTGAAAGCACTCATTTACACGAGTGATAAGTGATGAGCATGTACAGCCATCTGTCCTTGATTTTAACTAGTAAAATACTGGAAATTACCAGCTAACATGAACCCTGAAGACAAAGAGCCTGTAAGAGAGACCAGTCTTGGTCAGAGTGGTGAAGAGGGCATGTACCTGGCTGTAATGGAAGAGAGAAAGGCAGACAGAGAGCCTGTAAGAGGACCAACCTTGGTCAGAGTGGTGAGGGGGCATATACTTAAGAGTCTAATGGAAGAGAGACAGAGACAAAGAGCCAGTAAGAGAGACCAGCCTTGGTCAGAGTGATGAAGAGGGTGTGTACCTAAGAGTGTAATGGAAGAGAAAGAGACAGAGAGAGAGAGAGAGACAGAGAGAGAGACGGAGATGGAGACAAAGAGCCTGTAAGAGAGACAGGTCTTGGTCACAGTGGTGAACAGGGTGTGTAACCTAAGAATGTAATGGAAGAGAGAGAGAGAGATGGAGATGGAGACAAAGAGCCTGTAAGTGGGACCAACCTTGGTCAGAGTGGTGAAGAGGGTGTGTACCCCAGGTGCAATGGACAGGAAGGGATCCAGCAGAAACTCGTGCAGGGCTGGGTGAGGAATCAGTGCCAGGCGAGCAGCAAGACCCGTCACCAGCAGGTTGACAGCGTGACTCTGCACACAGGACCACAGGCATCACCAGTTGCCGTACGGCTATGGCACAATTTGCATTAAGGCAACTGTCAAAACAATAACTGAGTCTTTTCACACAGACAGCAACTTTTGCATACCATCACTTCAACAATACACTCCTATCTTACCTTTCAGCTTCACTCACACATATCAGACATCATGCACCCTCGGATCATCTATTCTGCACCATCACTTCAACAGTACACTCCTGTCTTACCTTTCAGCTTCACTCACACATATCAAACATCATGCACCCTCGGATCATCTTTTTCGTACCATAATTTCAACAGCACACTCCTGTCTTACCTTTCAGCTTTGTGCATACATATCAGACATCATGCACGCTCTGATCATCAAGCGAGAAGCTCCTGAAAATTCCTAACCATAATTTGAAATCTTTTGGTGAGACCTTTCGCAGTTTAATTGCTCCCTCTGTCTGGAACTTGCTGCCTGCCAGTCTACAAAATCTCCCCACCATGTCTAAATTTGAAACACAGCTCAAGACTTTCCTGTTTAGACAGGCCTCTTCATGAACCTAGGTAGACCATTCCTGTTTACCATACCTAGGTAGACCATTCCTGTTTACCATACCTAGGTAGACCATTCCTGTTTACCATAAACTATGTCAATGTTTATGTGCATGGATGGTGTGTGCTAGCACATCAAGTAGCTGTTCTGCCAAAAGATTTGAAATGTATAAGAGCTTTCCATTGTTATTACTGTTTTTACAAACACAGAATCTCAGGAGCACATCATTGTAACTCTTTTGCTTCCATTGTACCAACAATTATTTTACTTAAAAAAATTCTGAGCACAGGCATAAAACAACAACAACAACAACAACAACAACAAGCAATCAGCATTTGATTAAGGAAACAACAACCTGCTTAGTTCAGGAGCAGCAAAAAGGGCACAACAAATGGTGCACATGTTGCCACAGAACTACCCACCCTCTTCACAAACAAGGCAGTTATACTGTCACTGGAAGTGCTGGACCACTGAAAGAAGAACACCGGACACAGAAGACAGCAGCACTGTACCTGCTCCATCATGCCTTCCACCTTGTTGAAGAGCATCTTTAAGAAGGATCCCTCATAGAATGCTTCCTGGTGATAGCCTCTTGTTGGCTGCACCCTACTGGGCCATCCCCATCCTTTGCACATTTCCTCCAGGCTCGCGTACTGACAGACATAAACCATCGGACAGTGTACATAACAACAATGGTACTGGCAGCCAGCAACTGTGTTTATCTTTCTTTTATACATATCTCCCTAGTTTGTGTATATATATATATAGATAGGCTGGAATCATTAAACAGAAAAGAACAAGAATGGAAACTGCCATCTGGATTTTGAGCTCTTTTATGCCATCAAACAATTTTGAGCTGAAATCTCTTGTCAAGATTTGCCAAGCGACAGAGAAACTGACTTCACTGATGAATGACAGACTGCTAACGCCCACGCTTTTCTTGGCCACAACCGCACTTGACCTGTCTCTTCAAGTTTCCAACACTTGGACCCATCTCTTCAAGGTTCTAACATCTGGACCCATCTCTTCAAGGTTCCAACATCTGGACCCGTCTCTTCAAGGTTCCAATATCTGGACCCATCTCTTCAAGGTTCCAACATCTGGACCCATCTCTTCAAGGCTTGCATACATTTTGACACCCCCCACACTTAGACCCATCTCTTCAAGGCTTGCATACAAATTGACACTTCCCACACTTAGACCCATCTCTTCAAGGCTTGCATACAAATTGACACTCCCACACTTAGACCCATCTCTTCAAGGCTTGCATACAAATTGACACTTCCCACACTTAGACCCATCTCCTCAAGGCTTGCATACAAATTGACACTCCCACACTTAGACCCATCTCTTCAAGGCTTGCATACAAATTGACACTTCCCACACTTAGACCCAGCTCATCAAGGTGAGACTGACACCCCTGCACTTGGACCCAGCTCTTCTGTTCAAGGAGTGCAAATGATGTAATAGATGAATTTCATCCAACATTCACAAGCAAATGATAGTGACAGAAATCTCTCAACATTCCAGACATAATTGGTGATTTTCTTCAGCCACCTATACTGCTCATGTTTACAATTTCTTCCCAGATTATAGAAGAGGAAGCAGCGAGCGAGAGAGAGTTGCTGCAAATGAAACGCCAGCAAACAGAAATACCATCCTGCTGCTGTTCGTTCAGAGAATATGCTGCTCAGCAGTATGCCTTTACACTGTAAATGACAGTCAAAAAGGAAGCAAAAGACAACAACAACAACAAAGCGTGACTGGAAGCTATAAAAACACGAAAGACAAAGCACATGTTCACCTGTTTGTGTGCGTCCCTCAGGTACATGTCGTAACTGCTGTCTGCTGTCTGATAAGAGGACTTGGCCTCCTCGGGTAGCAAGCAGAGAAAACTGAAATCAAAAGTGTGACCATTTGCAGTAAGACTTAACCGTTGTTGGCAGCAAAGCATCCGTTGCCGGGGCAGTGAAACATCATGCTGCGGCACCCGCAGGACAGGGGGCTACGTCCAGCATCTCCGAACATGCTGCGTTTGGTTCTTGCGTCATAATTCTTTCAGTAGCTGTTGTAGAATGTATGACTCAGGTTTTATTTCAGCTACCTCAACAGAAGAAAAGACTGCACATGCAATGCAGTTGGGGGGGGGGGGGGGGGGGGGGGTTGGAAGAGTCCTGATTTACAGTCATTCCCTGTTTCATGGCAAGTATCTGGTGTCTTTTATTTTGAAAAGATGCACACTCTGAAACACTGTTTTTCCCCATCTGTGCCTCCCCCCCCCCCACCATGCCCCCCTCCACCAGCCCCCCCCCCCCCCTCCCCACCACCAAAAAAGAAAGAAAAAAACATAAAAAAGAGAAAGAAAAATAATTGTAAACCAACCAACCAAATGCACACACAGTCCCCCCGCCCCCCAACCCCCACCCCCAGTGATACATGCACACACACACATACAGTGATACACACACACACATACAGTAATACACACACATACAGTAATACACATACATGCGCGCACGCACACACACACACACACACACACACACTATACAAACAAAATAATACCTGTGTACACAAACTCACAGATGCACCTTATGAGAGTTTACTAATGGAAATACCCAGCACCTTACCTGTTAACAACTTTGTGCACCTCTGGTCTTGTGGGTGATAACGGGATGTCTGAAGAAACCAAAAAGTTAACATTTTTAAAAATCATAATGAGGAAAGAAACCAAACTACGAAAAAACATAATACAGTGAATACTTACTAAAATGGATACATGTCAAAGCAGGCTGCATAATTGACAAGGATAAAAAATCAGTAACATCGATAAAAAATTATTTAAATGACTTAATTCAAAGCTAGTTTTACCGTTTCATAGACTTGAAAATCACAAAGCATCAAACAGCTGGTACAGTGGTAAGACAGAAAGTTGAGGTGGAGGGTGCTGATTTCATGAAATGTCTCGGTGAACTGATTTTTTTTTTTCTAAGGCTATCTTTTCTGCCTTGATGTTCTTTGTGACCCTTCCCCTAACCCAATTCCCCCCTAAAATAACATCACACGGTCACTCCATGTTTGTGTTCAATGAACCATTTCAGTGCACCAAATGACATGCACAAGGGACATAAAAAGAAATTCATAAAAAATGCATGCAAGAAAAACATTGTATTGTGTGACTGACATAGTATGCAGGGGGAAAAACAGACCCTGATGCAGCGGCAAGGCACTGGTTAATGAACCATGGCACAGACATGCTCAGACAAACCTGACAGTTCACCTAGTGCCCGACCTGCATGCAAAACTCAGGGAGTTGGTGCAAATGGAATCTGGCAGGAGGCAGGTTATGCTATTAAAAAAACAAGGCTGCCCTAATTGACAGGCCAAAAGGGGGCAGCCAGACTTTCAGTCTGTGTCCATGCTGCTTAGGGAAAAAAAAAATCCATGTTATTTTTAGCCTGCATGCTTATCTTTTTGTGAGGTACTTTCAGCTTGCATGCCCACTTTTTATCCCTGGTGCTTTCAGTCTTCAGGTCCAAGTGTGTGTGTGTGTGTGTGTGTGTGTGTGTGTATACATGTGTGTGGTGTGTGTGCATGCATGCGTGTGTGCGTGCGTGCGTGTGTGTGTGCATGTGTGTGTGTGTGCATACATAGGTAGGTGTGCATGTGTGGGTGTTTTCTGGGTCCTTTCAACCTGCAGTTCCCATTTTGTTTTGTTTTTCCCATGAAATACAGTCATTTCTTTCTTCAGTTTTCTTTTGATGATTTTTTTTTTTTTTAATCCAACTTACTTTCAGCCTACAACATATTTCAGCCTGCAGGTCTTTTTAGTTTTTTCTTTTTTTCCCCCAGATAACATTTATCCTGAAGATCTGGGGTTGTTGTTTTTCCAGGGTACTTTGAACTTTCAGTAAATGAACACAACATCAACGGCCGTCATTCTTTCTGAGACCACCAGTTTCGGCTAGTGGTAAATCACAAGGAAAGATACGGACCCTGCACTGAATCTGCACTGGCTCATCTTACTCATCAAAAGTGATGGCGCACAGTTTTGACTTATCTCCTCCCCCTCTCCCCCCCACCCACAACTCCCTCCCCACCTTTCCAAACAATTAGTGAAACATGAGACTGAAACAGCCCACACAACTGTTTCAATGCAAAATTATTCTAGTGGTGACAGAACATCATCAGGTTTAGCTGCTGACCCACTCACCGGCAAGTTCACCAATAGATCCTATGGATGCTGTCGGTGACACTGGGGACCTGTCATCTGGTGATGGTGAGGACAGTGACCCAGGCTCGGACCCTTCACTGGAATTTTTGGGCTCTGGACACAAACTCTTACTGTCTGTTTCTGTTTCATTTTGGCTGGCAGGGTTGGAATCTGACTTAAGGAGTATTTTCTGCTTGTCTGAACTGGCTGGAGGTTGGAAATAATCCCGTCCCAGCAGATTACGGAGCACAAGGTTGTGGAAGATGTGTTCCTCTTCCTTCTGGAGTAGGGTGTCAAACAACCGAAGAGTAACGAGACACACCTGCACAGCGAAATTAAAAAAATCAACAATCAATCCTCATAGAGGAAAACAAAAAAATATGTCCATTACTGTTCTGACATCAAAATAAGCACACTTCCTTGGGAATCTGAAATGTGATAAAAAAAAAAAAAATTAAAAATGCAAAATTAATAATACAAATGTTTGCCTACGAAACATGTACACCGGGTAAACAACCTAATTTCAAGTTATCTGAAGAGCATTACCAGCAAATAGGCATGTTATGTACTGCATGTACCTGCCTATTTTTTTATGTTTCACAAGAATATTAATTCCTCCATTTTTTGTTTTTTAATATGCTTATTACAATGTTGATATGTGACCTCATGAATCAAAATCAATAAGCAAACAAGATCAAAGTCAACCTGGGGAATGCCTCACAAGCAAGACAGTAAGTGAAAGTAAGTAAGTAACTGGGTGGTAAGTGACGCACTGTTGATGCCAAAGATAGACCCCACAGAGGCAGCAATGAAGTCTACTCCTATGACAACAACAGCAGCCCAAGAAAAATGCAACCTCAGACTCTTACACAAAATTACAACTCTTATAATCTCTTCATTCCTGCTCCCTGCAAAAATCACATGAGACATTATTTTGCATTTCAATCCACAATATGGGTTCACCTTTATGGAATGGATTCCATCTTTTTCTCCGTCATCCAAATTTGCTGCATTAATTTCCCTCTACCAGGCATAGAGATCACCTTCTGACTGACTGAGCAATTCTTAATTAGTCTAGACAAGTAAAAAGCCGTGGAAACGCCATTTTTCATGATGTATCACCACACTAACATTGCATCTATGATGCACTGTTTCAGATTTGCCCAACACAGTCAAGTTTAAACACAACAATAAAATTTATTTAAAAAAATGAACAGACACCTTTAAAACAGCCATCATCTTCTGCCTGCATGATAATCGAAACACAGCTCAACCCAGAGAGCGGAACTGAATTAGCCAATTCTTTTCAAGGCACATTATACCATTCCAGCGGATTTTGTCAAAACCAGGCGTGTTGGTGAATAAAACAGGCACAAAAGTTCTGTCGCCCCTCGTTTCCTGCAACATCCTGACCTTTTGTAGCAGTGCACAGACATGTGGCGCATGCTCATGTCAAAGCTATTGATTTCTAATCAGAGAGAGTTGTGCCGGCAGAGTGACTTCCCCTGCACTGCCAACATCTATCAGGCTGGCAGCTGGCCAGAACATGCAGCGCAAAAGGGTGACCTGGAAGACCTGTCAATCAAATTTAGTCAAGCGCAAAATGTCTCTTCCTTCTGCATGACCTTGCACACTGGGTTACGCTTTTTGACGGAGACAGGGTAAAAGCTGTTCACTATTATGCAGGACTTGCATCCATTCATCCCTGGGCAGCAAACAAAGTCTGACCCACTTTTACTCTAAATGCAATTCCTCCTAAGAGATGGTGGAGGCAGAATGGGGGGCAGTAGAAGGGGGAAGGAGTGGACTTGGGGGAGGGAGGGGGGACAGACAATGGCAAAGACAAAAAAAATAGTGGGGGTAAAAAAAAAAAAAAAAAAGTGAGGGTGCATGGGGTGGTGGGGTGGGGTGGTGGGAGAAGAAACTGGGGTCAGAAGAAGCACTTGAATGAAACAGAAGGCAGAAAGAGTGAGGCTGAATGTGAATGTCTAACGCCAAGTCAACAGCAGATTTTGCAACAGTTTACACTTAGATTCAGATCGACTTAATTCAGTTGCCTTGTTATAACAAAGAATCAAGAAACATAAAGCAGGCCAAGCTGGTGGGATCTTGAGAGTCAGATGGGGAGTCGCTTTGTGAGCTGGTTTGGTCTGGCAGTAATGTGTCCTGCAAGTTGCTAGCAGATGAAACCCATGCAGTCATACTCTGCTTCAGCTCACATCCATCTTCAAAAGTGTTGGCCTTGGACACACCAGCGGCTGTGAACCTGTGTATGATTATGACTGCTCTCAACGCCATGCCTCATTCTATGTGCATGTATATTTTACTTGACACATGGCAATAAAGAGGTGCTGAAATACTAATGTCGATATAATACGTCAATGCCCAGCGGCTTTAACAAAACACCAAAATGAGTAATACAACCACTGGTCTTATTTTTAACCCGTTCAGCCTTGTAACAACTGCAAGTTGTGCCTGCAAGTTTTTAGTTTGCAGCTCTATGTGCAGTATGCTTCACTCAATCATTCATAGATTTAGAACTCCTCACAGAATATTACACACATTTCACAGTTATTAAAAAATGACTGTTGTTTACTGTCTACAGGTTTGGTCATGCTGGCTTCATTCAGAAACTTTTACCACCCGCTGAAAGATCAACAATAACAACAACAACAAAATGCCTCTCAGACTGGTCTTTGATAAAAAAAACTCCTGGGCGATGTTGATAGTTATGTACAACAAAAATTGACAAAGTGTCAAAACTCAGCAGATTTTGGGATCAGAACTTCACACATACAACAGTATAGGAAATGCATCCCTTTACTCACAAACACGCATCTTTTTGCATCATCACACCACTTTCTTGCACAAGGGGATACAGCACTGTAGGTTCTACTGATGCAGTGCAGTGCTTGCAGAATGTATGGGTGCCAGTATCAACATAAAAAAATCAAGCTGTGACAACACAGGCTCCCTCCCTCTCCTTGGAACATCAGTGATTTTGGTCCCTGCAAATATCTCTGAAGTAATAACTCAGCACCAAACCAGTCAAGTCAAATTCAAAAAACAAAAATGAGTCAGGAATGAGGAGGATGCCATCCACAGGGAGTGTCTAATGACGATCATAACTTTAAGTGACGCCAGGAACAAAAATACAAGTAACTTACCTCCTCCGAGAGGTGGTTGCACCTTTCGAGTAAGCGGTACCTCAGTTTCGGTTCAGACTGTTCAGCAGCCTCAGGCAAGCGATCAGATCCCAGAATGAAGAAACAGAACTCTGTCAAACGAAGAGAGAAAAAACACAACTGCAGTGCCAGTGACAGTAAAACTCATCATCAGTGTATGGTGTATTAAACACGAAAAGAAAATACTTAAAACTGCACACACTCATGAACACACACGTACTCTCTCACACACACACACACACCCCAGGGGGACCAGGTAAGGGTTGAGAGTCACTTTGCTTTCTCTCTGTGTTTGTTAGACCTCAGTATATTTGAAATGTATACAATAGTCTCCTCTGCAGCTCTTTTAATTTGTACATCATAAGCAACACCTGTGCATAATGATGATGGGTAAAACATGACAGGGGAGAATATGTATACATATGCAGGTGGGGCGGGGATAGCTCAGTGGTTAGAGCACCGGACTCGTGATTGAAAGGTCGCAGGTTCGAATCCCTGCTGGAACGGCGGGAGAATTTTCTTTTCCAGGGTCGACCTTCTGTGCTGACTCTTATTTCGGTATCCGTTCCACCCCCGTGTTACCACAGTAGCACGTAAAAAATCCCGGTCATTCTGCCAAAAAGTGCAGGTGGCAGGTTACAGCTAAACACGCATACACCTTACGTATGTGGATTTTATTGAACCGTGCTTTGGCATTGGTCACAACTTGTCCCTAATATGTCAAATGACATCTGAGGACATTAAGCATCAACTCATCATCATCATCACATATGCAGGTAAGTCATTTTTATGCATAATATATATTTCACAAGTGCTTATGCAACTCACCTTTCAGAAGTGCCTCTGAGCAGACTGTGCGTAGACATTTTGTCAAGTAGGCTGTGGACATGATTATGCCAGACTCGGACCTGACAAACAGTCAACAGTACACTAAAAAAAAAAAATCTATATATAAAAACTTAATTGCATCAAAGAGTTCAGCCAGCTAAAAGACATTTCAAGCAGATCTTCAACAATTTTAGTTCTTGTGTTATTTTATATTTCTTATCACATTGTCATGAACAAATTTTATTAATATAAAAAAATATAAAAAACTTTAATTTTTTAATCTAAGGGAGAGAATCCCACACAAACTGTTGCCTGGCATGAACCATGATACAGTCCTTTTCTGGTCTCCATTTAACCAGTGAGCCCCCGTTTTATAAAAAAAAATGTGTTTAAAGAGGTTAGATACAACAAACTAAGGGAAAGAATCCCACACAAACTGTTATCCAGCATGAACCACTACACAGTCCTATTTTTGTCTCCCTTTAACCATCAGGCCCCTTTTCACCTTTTCATTTAAACCAAAGGTGTTTCTTTTGCTATTCCTTACGCTTGCAGCAGAGCAGATTCCAGTCTTGATGACAGCAGGTACTGGGAGACATGACGTGATATTGCTGTAGCCACTGTAGGGTTGGCCGCTTCCGTCACTCGGTCAACATAATCCAGCCATGACAGCAGGGACACCAAACGACGACGACCAGCAAAACCCTGGTCCTCTTCTCGTTCTCCTACAGCGTCAAATCTGATGAAAGGGAGCTTACAATCAGCTAACTAGACAGTTTCTCAGAGACACTCCTTGCTCCTCCAAGTGCAGTTACAATAATAATTATTTATAAAGCGCAAAAATCTTGTCTGTGGAGACTATTCTAAGCATATACACGCACACAGGCACCCACACACATAAGCAAAACTATACAAAGTTTAATTTATACACAACTTCAAAACGGGCAGAAAACAGAGACTTGAGATGGATGAGGACAGCTATACACACAGTTAAATATGATTTGATGTACCACACACATTTGAAACAATGCCTCTGCTGCCCTGAATCCAACATTATTCTTGAACTTCAGACAATGCCTCTAGTTGCACAGCAGATCGAGTGACATGAACATCACAATTACTTCAAGAATCAAGAGTAAAACAGAATATTTACTGGTCCTCTGTAAACACAGGAAATCTGAACGTTTTATGTAAATGATGAACCAGGGGGCAAATTTCTCTACACAGTGACAATAAAGTTGTAGAAAGTTGTATATTGTATTCTCTCTCTCTCTCTCTCTCTCTCTCTCTCTCACACACAAACACACACACACACACACACACACACACACACACACACACATACACACACACTCTCTCATACACACACACATACACCCCCCCCCCCTTTCTCTCACACACACACACACCCCTACCCCCATTTGGCATCCACAGAGTCCACGAGAGCAGGGGTAATGCCAGGAGGCAAGGCGTCATACAGCGTGACAAGACGGCCAGCCAGAAAGCTACAGAATGGGGTGCACTCCACTACACAGGCCGCTGCTGTGGGTTCTGGTAGACTGGCACACAGCATCAGTCCTTCACATGCCTTCACTGCCACCCAGGCATCCTGTTTGCACCCAAACACAACACTGTAACAATGCTCACTATTGCAACCCAACACAGGCTTGCCATCACCAAAGGCCATCATTCAGTAATTATTATTTTTAGGTTGAAGTGTGGAATAAAAAACAAGCAGGTAATTAATTGTTGAGGCATTATATTTAGACCTGGCAGACCTTAAAAAGAGTAAATCTGACAGAAAGAAAACAAAAGAAAATGAAAGGAGACAGAGTCCCATTCCCTTCATTTAGAGCCTATTGGGTGCATCAGTTTCACCCAGAGCTGAATCCAATTTCTGGCCCACAATGCTAAGCAGAGAGCAGAGGGGTTATCAAAAATCTGATCCTGGTGGGGACCATTAGTATGTTGGTTGCCTAGGTCAGAAACATGTTTCGCTACCTGAGTAGCTCATCAGTGATTTTATTCAGTAATGGTTTGTGGCAAGACCAGGTGTGTGCAACTCAGAAAACCTGCAGACGTTTGCTGACAACGACACTGACCACCATTACGGCTGAGGAAACGTCCACTAATCACAGGATGACTGGACACCTAAATGAAACAATGTACAAATGCTTTATTTTGTAACCAAAACTGCGACTATCAATCCAAGGATTGCCAACACCAGAAGTCCCCTTTTAATGCCACGTAATTACACTTTTTCGCAAGACCAGCTACAAACAGCTTGTGAAAGCCTGTGGGTATGGCTGACACATGCCATCTGGCTGAGAACACTTAAATGAAGAAACTGTTGTGCAATGGCAGGAGGCAGAGGGACTTTGGGGAATATTAGATGCACAAATCTTGTTAAAGTTTTGAACTTAGCCATTTTTCTTCCTAAGAAATCGCCCTGATATAACCGCACTGGTTGACTGGGCATAAAACACCAACTTACTTACTTACTTCCAAAGAAGCTGCGAGCAGCAAAGTGGGGAAATGCAAAAGGAGTGAGACAGATTTTATAGGAGCTACATTTTCCTTTGCAGAAACCATCAGGTTCTAGCCAAGTGTTTCCTCAAAGCACTTGCAGTATTCATCTGATTGTTATTCTTTCTAATGTGAACGTACAACTACAAAATCACTGAAGAAATCAAGCAGAACTCAAATTGCACACACACACACACACACACACACACACACACACACACACACACACACACACACACACTGTGGCTTTGGACACTCCCCCACAGCTGTAACTGACCTCACTCTGTGCAAGGGACACAAGAGCATCCACCAGACCAAAACGAAGGGGCACAGCACTGGCAGTCTTGGGAGGAGACACTACTGTCCCTCCTGCATTAGTCTCCCCTCGCTTGTCCTCCCGCTTGTGCTTTGCTGGATTCTGTCAATAAACGACCAGAATTCAGGGAAGGACAGTCTGTTGAAATACTGACAAAGAAAAGTAGTAACAGATACAAATGCAACAATAACAATATTATACATAATCTTATTAAATAATTCTTGCATCTTCTAATGCCAAGCAAACCCCACAGTGAATAATAATACCAAAGACCAATCTTGCCAGCATTCATCCCAGTCAATATGATACAGCAATAAAAACAGTAACAAATACAAATACAACAATAACAATATTATACATAATCTTAATAAATAATTATTGCATCATCCAATGCCAAGCAAACCACAGTGAATAACAATATCAAAGACCAATCTTGCCAGCATTTATCCCATTCAATATGATACAAGATATGAGCTAGTTCATGTCCACATATAGTGATTTATGTTAGACTTCGTATAAAGAAGCCATGGACAGCATCTATTCTTATAACATTTCAATCTTCCAAGCACTGAACAAGCAACAAAAACTCAACAAAAACAAGATAAGTTTTTCTCTCTCATTTTTCATAATTTTTAACCATTTATCTATTGTTTAAGTGTCATTTTGTGGCTTGCCAAAGGGGATTTCCCAAAATATATGCATACAGTGTGTCCGTGTCAAAATAAATAAGTGTTCATTTGAACCTTTTCGTGTTTGGATCTTATATTGTTATAATGTTTTGTAGCAGGTTGACAAGGGCAACTCTTGTTTGCATGCTGTTTGACAACCAGTTAACTACAGAAGGAGACAAGCACAGCCTCCTTTTTGTTGCCACGCCCAGATCCAGTTCCTGCAGTAGTACTGTACTACTGCCACAAATAATATTAAATGCATTTTTAATGTGCTGATTCCCTCTATGACTATACATGTGTGCAGCTCAAAGTGCTATACATGAAACATTACACACCTAATTTAATACACCACCTAATTTAATAGTCAGGAATATAATACAACTAACAGAGCCAGTTGTTGCAATAGCAGTGTCACCAGGAGTCAACAACTTTATATCAGCATCTGTTGTCTGCTAGATGTGCTATTAGTATTTTTTTTTCCCCTCTGACTTTAACCCTTTCACTGCTATGATGTCACTTGGAAACAACAAATAAAAGTGCAAAATTTTGAAAATCCTAAAGCCTTTTTGTTTTCATATTTGCATTAGCATGTGAATGGATTTTCATCAGAGCGCACAGTATAGAAAGTAGATTTGTAACAGGACAAGAAAATATACTGTGTGCTGGCATGTGCATGCACTTTTCAATTTCTGCCCAGAGATTTAACAGGCTGGGGCAAATCCTTTGCACACTTTGTTGTTAAGAGGCAAATTTGTTATGAATCACAGGCATGTTATTCAGTCTGTGTGCTGTCTTGCTTGTCAGTCTGTTGACCTGTCCACCTGTCTGTCTGCTTGCCTGTTGGTCTGTTGTTGGCTTGAGAGAAAGCAGAGGTTTACCTCAAGAAAGAAGTTGACGAGGTAGGGGTCTGTTTTAATCTTGGCACACACAGTGCACAGGAACTCAATCTCTTCCTTCTCTGTTGGTGCGGCCTTCACCTCTCCGCAGGCTTTCACCAGTCGCTGAGACAGAAACATGCATACGTCATACAACACATGAATTTTGTTAAGCTGGGAGAACATACAAATTATCCATGTCTGTGCAAGATCACATAATTATGTGTACACATAAGCCTTGTCAGACATGAGGTTTTGCACAGACATGGACAAAATGCATTTGGAGCTACCTTTTGTTAGGACAATGCCCCATTCAAAAGCTAAGCTTAAGTTTCACACAGAATGATTGCTTTATAATTAATAATGATAATGTACATTTATTGCACACTCACCAATGCCCTCAGCGCTCACATAATACATATTAACCTAAATATGATATTCTATACACATGTAGAGCACAGTCCTGTCAAAAACAAATTACATAAAGTGTATTAGAGAAACACACACAGACGCACACACACGCCGCAATGAATTTGAATGTGCATGACACTGTGACTGATCAGTATCATACATCATACACGCGCATGTGACCACACACACACACACACGCGCACACTGACTATGACTGTAGCAGAAACTGGGTCTTGATATTAACTGGGGTGAAAATACTGTGCGTGCATGCGTGCATACATGTGTCCATGTGTGTTCATTTTACTATATCTTGCCTCCTCCTTCTTTCTTTATAATTACATTATATTGTTCACTGATAAGCCCTGTGCTTTTTAAAGAGCATGAGCTCTAGAATTGTTTTGTTATTATTATTATAACTTGTCTCAAGTCTACTTGTGCATCTAGAATCTTTACTTAAACCTGTACCTTGTACTGCCACCCCAGTTCCCCTACAGTATCAAAAAACACACCTGCACAGCTCTGTGTACATTGACGTGAGGCAACAGAGGATGAAACAACCTTGACAGCAGGCGCGTGAAAAAGGTCAACACCACCTGCTTCATGCCTGGTGGTTGCTGAAACATAAGAGTGTTGGTAGGACTTCACTTCACCTGGTAAGTTTCATGTCTTTGTCACAGAGGAGTACAAATTTATTTTATAATTGCCATTCTCCAGCTTCATAATTCATGATCAATACTTGTACTCTTTCTGCCTATATCACATGAAATTGAAAGTAACAACAATGCCTGTAGATATCTCTATATATATATATATAGGTAGATATCTAATTATATTATATAACTTCAAAAAATACATGCATGCACAACAACAACAAAAACTATGAACATTCTTCTTTCTTTCCAGTTTAAGTATGGCACTTTCAGTGATTCACCACTGTTATGTAGACTGTACTTGCTTACACAGTATAGTACTAGTAGAACTTTATAATACAGCTAATACACACAACCTTCACCTAACCACAAACTTGAAAACACACACACACACACACACACACACACACACACACACACACACACACACACACACACACGTCTCTTCAACTTCTTCCAGTCAACCAGCTGCTGATTCTGCCACAGTAAGTGTATACTACACAAAGTGTATACATATTAGTATTAAGCATATACTACAAATGTACTGATGTGATATAGTACATCTGTGTGGCCAAGTGTGTACACACACACACATGCATGAGCACACACTGACACACACATCTTCTTATCTTTTTTCAATCAACCAGTTGACTATTCTGCCAAGCCCAAAGTGCTATGAGTGTAATACTACACCAAGTGGATACTACTACTATTGTACTAAGCGTATATTAACTACTATTACTAAGCATAATAATAACAACAATAATAATGTACATTTATCATGCGCTAACAATGCCCTGAGGGCTCACATCATACATATTAACCTAAGTACAATATTCTATACGTGTACACTAAACTGCTATGTATAAATGTACTGATATTTTACATCTGTGCGGCCAAGTGTGTAAAGCGTGTCCAGAAGCCTGTGCTGCAGCAAGTACTCCAGGCATGGTCCCGTTGTTCCTATCTCCCCTGCCCCACTCTCCTCCTGCTGCAGAATCTCCAGCATGCGTTCAATGTGACCACTGATTGCAGTCTCCTCAATACGTTGGCGCCCATCTGCACAGCCACACAAACAAAATGAAAGAAGAAGGAACGGTGTTCTCTTGTAAATAACATCTCTTTTTCTTTCTTTTTACTCCTAAAATATAAACTTGGCAGATCAAACATCTGTTAACTAACTCAAATGCTTAATGACATCTCTACATTATATAACAAATTCGTGAAGTTCACCCTGATAATAAAGTGTGGTATAAATTTACAATGATAAATTCTATTTCTAACCTGCATTTGTTGTTGTTGTGGAAAAGCAGAAGCTGCATTTCATTATATAATAAGATAATGTCCAAGATTATCTATAGATGTATAATAGATTTTTTTGTATAATATTTTATGGAAATTGTTTTGGTAGGATTGTGCTCTATATGTGTATAGAGTATCATATTTAGGTTAATATGTATCATGTGAGTGCTCAGGTTGTTGATGAAAGCATAATAAATGCATATTATTATTATTATTATGTTATGCCTTTAATTTTCAGTTTTTGTTCCTGTTTTAGCTGCACAGGCATGTAAGTTCATGTAAAAAGGGACTGTGTGTATGTGTGTGTGTGTGTGTGTGTGTGTGTGTGTGTGTGTGTGTGTGTGTGTGTGTGTGTGTGTGTGTGTGTGTGCATGTGTGCATAAGAAATATGTGCAAATGTTACCCTCCTGAAATAATAAGAAGCAAGGTCTGAATATATATATGAGTGATGCACAGCTGAAGGATGTCAATCAGTAATAGTATCGTGTCTGTTCTAATTTTTGCCATGCAGTGCTGGAGATCAAACACTAACCTTTATTGTCCACAAAGTAATGGGTCACACACTTCCAATGGTACACAAACTCCTCTTGTGGGGTCAGATTTGGAGCAAACTGAAAGTGAATTTTAAAAAAAACTGTTTCATCACATCTTAATCTCAGCAAATGGGTAAAAACCATTGCAACTGTTAGAGAAAAAATCTGATTTCCAAACAAACACTACTAAAGTACTATGTAACCCAGACCAAAAGCTCTAATTCTAAATAAAAAAATGAAAAAATGCATGAGTTAAAAAAATAAATAAAAAAATACCCAGCAATACTGGCTAGTAGAGCACATTACTTTTGGAAACAAAATAACAAAATTGATACACTCAAATGCTTAATGTCCATGTGTTTTGCATAGTTGCATACTAATGTGGCTCACTATACACCTAACAGTAACACGTGGGTGCGTGTGTGGAAATGCATTGCATTTGTTGCACTTGTTCAATCAAGTCAATAATGCTCTTTTGTCAGATGAATCATGGGCTGTTCATTATAAATAAAATACTGTCGTAATCTTTGCATGGCGTGAACCAGAAAAACACTATCACAACACTGTAAAACATATCAAAATTACTTAAATAAACATTTGCAAGGTATACATATTAAAACTTCCTCGCTGACAGAACATCGCTCGACGGTGTGTATCATTCTGTCAACATTTGCAGACGACGCTCTCAAGTCCACTAACTTTCAATTCAACACAAAAACTGGAAACAATGAATGAATATGGTTACCGTGTCAACCGCCTGCTGAAAGAAGTTAGATAGCTTGGAAAACATTTTCCTGTTCATCTGTGGCGTTTATGATGTTGGTACGTTCGGTGTAAATCCAAGTTCAAATTGGTGGACGTCAAATTCAGCCTGCTAGCCAACATTACTTCCGGTCCGGAACTACACGATTGTTTTCGGTGATTTCCGTTGCATTCTCGCTTAGTTTCGTCTAAAGTCGTGTTGTAGCGGGAACGATCCAAGAGCATTCACTGGCAACATGTCGGAGGGTAGTTCAGACGAAGGGATTGGATCCAGCACGTGGGTTCCTTATAAGGATCGTCCAGAGTGGAAAGATATCACTCCAATACCCCAGGATGATGGTCCTCAGCCCGTTGTGCAAATTGCTTATTCTGAAAAATGTAAGTAGTTGATGATTATATTTTGCGAGGCCGTGTTTGGGGACACCACTCTGCTTGGCTTTTCGTTTGAGTGAGGAGAGAGTGGGAGGGGGGGGGGGGGGTCTAACCTGCCGGCTCCTCGCTTATGTTTACTGTTCTGTGTATTGGCTCTGTGCCCATCCTCCTCATTTCTTGTGAACAAGCAGTGAACTGTGTTTTGGCTCAGTTGCATGCACTGTAGTCAACCACTGACAGAAACAGAATGATGCAGCTACAGAGCTAGTAATCTATTATTTAAGTTAGCAAAACATACATTCAAAATCAGAAATTTCATCCCGCCTATGTTGTTCTGACCCGAAAGAAAACTAGCCGTTTTCGATTCCGCAAGGCTGTCTTCAACAAGTTCAAGGGGAAAAGCTTTGCCAAGAAATTTGTTGGCATGTCACCAAACCAATTCAACTCTCTCTCCCCCCCCCCCTCCATCCCCCCTCTCTCTCTCCCTCCCCCTCTCTCTCCACCTCCCCATGCCCAATATTTTGCTCTTTTTTTGTGTGCCTTTGGAAATACACACCAAGTTACCAACAAAGTACAATGGCTACATGGTGAATTTGTATTCTCATATTTGTGAAACTTAAGATGAAGTGCCACAAAGTTTATGCTGTGCAATATCCCTCCTGTGATGTTACCACACAACAGTTGAACTACGAAGAAGAAAATGGTAGGCTTTCAGTTTGGCAAAGGGACCAGTGTGCTGATGGCTAGCAGTGGCAAAGACCTTGACTGTGGGAATTTCTTAGGGAAGTCAGGTTGTAGGTCATCACTCATTACTCATGATTACTCATTTACTGTCATTAATTTCTTAGACAGTAATTGTAAATCATATTACTGTCATTGTCAGATGTCACATCATCATGATTGTCAAAACCTTTGACTTAAGAAGTTAAGATTAATAAAAACCACTACCAGTACCACACCTCATCTAATCATCTCATGCCAAAAGATAAGTTAAAAAAGAAAGAAGAAAGTTACTAATACTGTAATAGTAATACAGTATACTGATACTAATAGTAATATTATGCCTTATTTTCAACTTCATCATGGCTTCAGAGTTCAGTGAGTTGAATACTACTTTACTAGTTACAGTTGTATTTCTATTAATAGTATTATGTTGTTTATTACAATATTGGCATAGCAGTCCCCATGTAAAACCTTAACTTAAGGGAGTTAAGCCCTAAGCCTAAGGATTTTTTTAGTGAACCATGACTTAAGGCTTGAGGTTAACTCAATGTTGTGTGAGCAAGTAGAGCAACCATTTCCCTGCACCTGTGCAATTACGTATTGTCAGTATGCCATAGTCATAAGTCATAGTTATATATATATGTGTATATGTATCTATATATATATCTTCTTCTTATTATTATTATTATATATTAATTATAATTTATATATATATATACAACTTATAAAAAGTGCAGTGTTATCACCACTCCAGCATATATATATATATGTGTGTGTGTGTGTGTGTGTGTGTGTGTGTGTGTGTGTGTGTGTGTGTGTGTGTGTGTGTGTTTATATTTACCTGTTGTCCTGTATCACAGTAAATTCTCATCTGGTCAGGTTTGAACTTCTGTCATTCTGATATGATTTGGTGCTGATAACTGACACTACAAGACAACCAGTACAAGTACCAGCAAGCTCACACACATTGTTATAATTTTGCATCACTGCTACTGGTATTATTCAATTCCACTTTCAGAGGAAATAACTGAAAAGTCATTTCCTTCTTTGGTAATAACTAATATAGTAATATGGTATGCACATGCTCTGTCGTGTGTGTGTGTGTGAGTGAGGGAGTGTATGTAATGTGATGTATGTGCAATATTTGAGTATGATCTTGTGTAGACAGCTCTCTCTCTCTATATATAAATTATAATTTATATGTGATGGTACCACTTTTGAGCTTGCATAATTTGATGGTACCTCTATACTAAGCTTAAATTTAGAATTACAAGTCAGTCTTTGTTGTTCATAAATTAAGCTCACTCACACACAGATACACACAAGTGTATTTGGTAATTTTCTCTAATTGTCTAAATTGGTAAATCAACTTGTTGTAGGATTCTGCTTTTAACGTTTATAGTTATAGTACCATATTATGCATATAATATAACTTAGTCTGTGTTAAAAGCCATTCAGTGATACTAGTAATAGTACTGTATCTGTGGTAGTGTTGTATTTAATGATAAAATATATTGTATGAGTCTAATGCGATTAAGTTCTTAACACATCTGTATAATTTACAAGGCATAATATGTAACTGGAATAAAAATGGGGAGAGAAGGAAAAAAAGTTGTCACCTGTGGTAGCAAATTAACTGCAACTTCCTCTTCCAAGGTGAGATAATGTTGGTCTAAGAGCTGTGTGTGACCCTGTTCTTTTTTGAGGTTTTTATATAGAGTGCACACTGTTTCTGTTTCACCAGAGACAGCTTTGTCATGCCCCCACCCCCATCCCCAGCTCACTCCCCTGCCCACTCAGCCAGTGACATGAATGCACCACTGTCATACAATGTATTTATATATGTTATTGTTAAACTGCTGACAGCACATCTTCACCACCGTGCACCTCATGCTTCCTAACACTGAGACCTGTGCTTTACCTGAATGTCTGCATTCTCTGCATACCCACCTGCAGTCAGCAGTGACATTCCATTTCTAGACAGTCTGGTCCCCCTGTTGTGTGCTTCAGTAAGGGATAAGCTTCAGGAGGCAGTCGAGATGTGTTGTCAGTTCCAGTCAAGTGACAAGTATTTCTTGATTCCATTCAAAGGAAAGCATGGCCATGGGTGCCGCACATAAGTAAAAAACAAATGATCACACACATTCATTATTAATATGATTGACATACAATACATTAATAGGCACAAGTATAATGATTGACATTATAATAGTTAATACATTAATAGGCACAAGTATAATTATCGCTATTTTCAGCCTGTGGTGGTTAGCTCATTTATTTTCTGTAAATAGCAGTAATTATACCTGTTGTTTCCTATATATATAAACAAAAGACACAAAACAAACAGCATCTATTAAAATCCATGCAAACATTTTGGATCCATACATCATGACCATATGCATGCACATCATCCACAACTGTCAAAATACATCCTGCCAATATTCAAGCACCAATCCAACCACATGTAAACCCACACAACATCCCCAAACCGCAAACGCATTCCTTTCAACCACTCAGTGTCTCATTCAATTTATCCACAGACACAGCATATAATATCCCAAACAGTGCACTGCAACACCGATCAGCAGCAAACTATTTTGTTATTAACTTGTTCTTCCTTATAATGATACTATTCAGAAAAGAACAGCAATAATACTGCTACATCTTTAGACCAGTAAAAATTATAAATGTACTTACCCTGTGTATGGAACAAACAAAAAATTCCCCGTTTGTGAACTACTTTTGTTTTTGGAGAAAAAAAGTCTTTTTTCTCCAAAAACAAAAGTATTTTAATAGATGCTGTTTGTTTTGTGTCTTTTGTTTATATAGGAAACAATAAAAATGGTTACATTATAACTTATAAGGAGTATTTTTTAGCTTCAAATTTAAGCTCCTTCATGGCTTAGCCGTGGTTGTTTGCTCTTTACCAGTGAAGAGCAGATACACTTGGCTCATGATATATTTGATGCTTGTGCCACACATTCTGGCCATGTTCATGGCTTCGCTGGTAGTGGTACAAACTGCGGGACACAAAATGGCAGCACTCACAAATTTCAAGCACTGATTTCTATTTAACAAGCAAGACCCAGACTCAAGTGAAAAATCTCTCTCTCTCTCTCTCTCTCTCTCTCTCTCTCTCTCTCTCTCTCTCTCTCTCTCTCTCTCTCTCTCTCATTATTGTTGTGTCTTTTTATAAAGTACTATTGTGTATCAATGGGTAACATAACAAGTTATGCATCATGCCATCATGTTACGTATGCAAATTTTGTTTCATTTCTTGTCTGGACAAAATGCAGGTGGCCATGGTTTTGCCTGACTCTAAGTTGTGACTGGTATACTTTGCATTCAACATTTTAGTGATGCTTAGGTTTAATGACCAAGACTCCATGTCTAGATCATTACCACCATGTAACATAGAGAGGAGGTAAACTCAAAGTCTAAACAAAGGTGTCCAATTACTAAATGTAAAAAGGAAGTGAAGAAAAGTGTTGAATTGCATGATAACCGCTGTGAATGGTGAATGAGGGGAGGCAGGGCTGAGTGTCACCTTCCTCAAGGAGTCAAGGGCATCACTGCTGACTGCACTGGGTTGGCACCCAGCCAAACAGTAGTCATAAACCTCCCCAAGCCTTGGAGTTGGACATTATGGTTAATACAGTTGTTTGACCTCAACTTCATTCGAAAAACCAGGTGTGTTTTTTCTAGTGAATCAAGCCTGTTATAGTGTTCCTGCCCTGTTATAACTGTCCTTGTTGTCTGGGTGTTACCAAAAAAAAGTTCCTTGCTTGCTTACTGGAACTGTTATACTAGCGTTATTACACTTGTTATGATGCTGATCAGCTCCTTCCCTGTTTTTCTGTGTAGTAACTAGTATGAATACAACCTCATTTTATTTAAAACCCTATTTTCTGGTGAGTCACTGGATTATTGTTGTAGGTAGGTAGTGTTGCTTAATGTCCTCGGATGTCAGCTGACATAGTAGGGACAAGCTGAGACCAATGCCGAAGCATGGTTCAGTGTAGCTTTACGTCCACGGAAACCAGAAGGTTCGTTAGGACAGACAGCCCAGGATGGCCACCTCGACTCTCACACAGCTCCTGAACTATGAGGATTATTGTTGTTGATGATTCCTTTTATAATATATAGCGCCATTCTCCGCTCTCGGGCAGACTCACTGCGCTTGCAAGTGATTCTACATGAGTTGTGATTATTCTGTTTCTCAGTGAGTTGATTTGCATATATATATATCTTAGATATAAATTATAATTGAGAATTGTTTTATTTCTGTCTCTACCCCCCCCCCCCCACCCCCAAGTTTTTCATCATTGTGTTCATTTCCTACTCATCCTTCTTTGTTTTTCAGTCAAGGATGTATACGACTACTTCCGTGCTATCGTGGCCAAGGAGGAGAAGTCAGAGAGGGCGTTGCAGCTGACAAAAGATGCGGCCGACTTGAACCCTGCTAACTACTCTGTGTGGTGAGTAAGGAGAGACTTGAAGTTGAACCATGCTAACTATTCTGTGTGGTGAGTAAGGAGATGTAGTGCAGACTCTGACCTTGCCTACTGCTCTGGGTCCAGATGTCCTGTGTCCTGCTACTAGTGCTAGTCAGCCATGTACTCTGTCTCAGCAAATGCACCAAGATCTCTCTTTCTCATGCAGAAGGTCAAAGGTCAGAGTGCAACAAACAAAAAAGCTAGTGATTAATTATAGATGTGTTGTTATATTTAGATCTGGAAGACCTTAAACAGAGTAAATCCGACTGGGGTTGGGGGAGAGGAAGGGGAAAAAAGAGACAGAATAAGTTTTACTCCTTTCATAAAGGGCCTATTGGGTGCACCATCTTATAATATGAGTTACATGTATATATAATAATGGGAATTTCTAAAGCACCTACGCTACCCCTCAGCTCAAAGTGCTGTGTGACCCTACTTGTCTGCTGATCCATATCCATCACAGTCTGTCAGTGTGTGTGCACATTATTATGCAGACATTACATGACACTGATGCTGGTGATAGAGGTGAATTGGAAGTTAATTTTGACTCCCTCATCATGTGCAATGTTGGTTCTTGATTGTAGAACTTGAAGGCACTATTGACATGTGATTTGGGGAGAATTGAATCCTTTGCAGCATTGGTTTTTGATTGTTGGAGGCACTGTTGACATGATTTGGGGAGAATTGAATCCCTTATCGTGTTCAGCATTTGTTTTTGATTGTTGAAGGCACTATCGACGTGTGATCCTGGGAGAGCTGGACAAAGACCTGACCGCAGAGATGCGCTACATCACCACCGTCATTGAGGATCATCCCAAGAACTATCAAGTGTGGTCAGTAAACAGCCAGAGTCTCTTGTGCATCTGCAGCATGTTTCGTGCATTTCCTCCCCTTCCCCTGTATCACAGTGTCCAGCTTCACCATTTTTGAAGACTTCTTTTCATGCATGCTGGGTTTTTTTTTGTGTTTCCATATTCCACCAGACTCTGACTTGGACTACAGGAGTTTAGCATGCGTATACCTTGATGTGCTCTTTTTGCATGTGTACATGCACAGGGGACCTCAGGGGACCTCAGGGTTTTTTTTTTTTATAGTCTCATCTTGAGCACACCCTGCTCCAAGATCAAGATTAAGGTTTTGGAATCTTATACATGCTTCATGAGAAGTGGCATGGTCTAAACCACCCCCTGTGTGTGGCATTATGTGCGGAAGTGTATGATTATCAGCATTTATTTTCATGTACAGCCCAGTGGTCTGTAGTATAACATTAACCCTGCTTGCAGGCACCATCGCAAAGTGATTGTGGAATGGTTGGAAGACCCCAGTCAAGAGCTGGATTTCACTGGGAGAATTTTACGTGACGATGCCAAGAACTACCATGCCTGGCAACACAGGTACACACTAAAAAATCAGCGGTGCTTGGAGTCGGAGAATATTTTGCTTTATATACAGGAATGATTGACTAACAAAATTTCAGTTGATTTCTCCCTTGATCCGTCATCAAGTTGGTGCAGCTGTTAGGTGCATAAAACTGATGTTGAATTTGGTGGGATGTTTTCTTGTGAGTGCAACTGCAAACATTTTTCATCAACAAACAAGGGAGATAATCAGTACTTGAAGCACGTCACGCAAACTCAGCAGCGAAGACCAGAGTTCCTTCCTGTAACTTTCACCTGGCATGTGAGTAAATAAAGGTTCCATAAACTCCACAAAGAGCCATTCTAAATTTAAAAAAAGTGTGCGCCCCAGTTGCATGTATATGCCCTCCATTTCAGGCACAACACTCAGCAACACATAGGGTACTGTCTTTAAATCATATGCCCCAAAGCATTGTCTAAACTGGGGTCAGTGAAACATTTGGTCAGAACTTCTTGCAGAGGATGTATTTTGGAAGTGTGTCATTTTCACAGCTAATTCCCTGGGCTAGATTTCAGTAACATGGCAACAGACATAACACATGAGAATTTTGTTCTCACTGAGTAAAAAAACAAGGAATGTCTCTTGGTGTTGGTTCATCCATTCATTATCACTATTACACCCATACAACAACAATGCAACTATGTTACCCTAAAACTAGCCATCGTGCTAAGTACTACTACTGAGTACCAAGCCAAGTCACACACACCATTTATAAAAAGTTTTTATAGCAACAAAACATGGGGGGGGGGGGGGGGGGTTGCGTGCATTCTGTGATAACAGACAGTGGGTGTTTACGAAAGTGTAACCCGCTAAAGAGTTCAGTAACATGGTAACAGCGTGTATTCTGTGACAACAGACAGTGGGTGTTACAAAAGTTTGACCTATGGGACATGTGACTGATATGGTAACATTTTGTCTTCTTTGACAACAGACAAAGAGTGTTACAAAAGTTTGACCTGTGGGACAGTTCAGTAACATGGTAACAGCATTTGCTGCCCATTTTAAGCTGTGTAAATTAAGCTTTGTATGGTCAGAATGCACACGTGTGTGTGTGTGTGTTGGGGGGGGGGGGGGGGGTATGCGCTTAGAATAGTCTACAGACAAGATTTTGCAATTTATGAATACTTTAATTCTTCTTCTTCTGTGACAACAGACAGTGGGTGTTACAAAAGTTTGACCTGTGGGACAAGGAACTGGAGTACGTGGACTCCTTGCTGCAGGAAGACCTGCGCAACAACTCCGCCTGGAACCAGCGGCACTTTGTCATCTCCAACACCACCGGCTTCACGGATGAAGTCGTGGAAAGAGAAGTCAAGTAGGTCTTTTAACGAGTAAGGCCTGTACATGCTAATATTTTTCCACCAGCAGTTATTCACTGTGAAACCAGGTCTCCTTTCCCTGTCTTTCTTAAAATACGATATTATGCCGACTCTCTCTCTCTTTGTTACACACAGTTGCACACATGCATACACACACATGGATGCATGCACACACATGCATGCCCCCCCCCCCCACACACACACACACACACATGAAAACAAAACAAAAAAAGACACACACCTAAACACACACACTTCCATCCTTTTTTTTTTTCCACCTGGGTAAAAATAATAACAAAGGGAGTTAATTAGCATTTGGAAGACATCACATGAACGCAACAAAGACGTGGATTGCCTTTGGTACACTCTCACCTGTAAGTAAACACAAGGTACACAAACTCCACCAAAGGTAAATCCTCAAAGTATGGGTGTTTTTGATAAAATTTGTTTGCTTTTGGTGTGTTGAGCCAGGTCTTTTTGCTAAGTTGTCAGCAATCTTTTGTTCACAGATATGCTCAAGAGTTCATCAAGCAAGCCCCCAACAACGAGAGCTCATGGAACTACTTGAAGGGGTAAGTTAACAGTAGGGGTAAATTAACCACAAGTAGATTGCTTGACTAGTCTCACGCCATTCACTGCAGCATGCGTGTGGTTCTTCTGACACCCAGCCTTGGATGCCATTGATAGTGTTTATTCCTGATGGTCTTATGGTACATCATTAATTTACTTACGCTCAGAATTCAGCAAGATTGTTTTCACGCAGTCCTAATATTTATCTTTTTAGGTCATTGTCAAACTTGGCATCGTGTCAGAGTAAAACATTCCCCCCCACACAACGGGATGCTGAGAGCTCAGTTGGTAGAGCGTCCAACTGAAATGCCAAGGCACAGTACTGACGCAGGTTTAGGTCCCTGCCGTGGCGAGGGACTTTTCACCCTGGGTCAGCTTTCAGTGCAGACTGTCTGAAGGTGTCTGTACAGCCACCGTGGACAATTGCATGCATCAGTATCTGCGCGCATGTTATAAATCCCAAACAGTGGCAGCCATACCATTGTTTGGACGCACAAAAATGCTGCACACATTCATCGGAGTGGGTCGCACTGCTCTTGCAGCTGCTGTGCCGTACCTGGGTACAGCTATCTGAATTTCCTGCGAAGGGCAGTGAGAATTTTTTTAAATATTATTTTATGCCTCAATGATGATGTAACATTGTCTGCAGAATCAACACACAAGGGAGTTAATAGCACTTGAAATATGTAACACAAGTGCAACAACAAAGACCTGAGTCACCTGTGGTAACTCTTATCTGGCATTCATGTAAATATCCAAGGTACGTAAACTCTATCATTGACGGGAGCTCCCACAAGTATTTTTGTCTCGACAAAGGTTTTGTTGCAACAAACATGTGTTTGTCACAACAAATACATGTTCGTTGCCACGAAACGCGACTCTTGTCACAACAAAAGTATGCTTGTCGTGACAAAATATTTGTCGCGACAAATATTTGTATTGAAAAACATAATTTTGTCGCAACGACCATACTTTAGTTGCAACAAACACAACAAACACATGTTTGTCATGACAAAACACATGTTTGTCATGACAAACACATGTTTGTCATGACAAAAGTGATACTTGTGATATTTGTTGTGAAAAACATAATTTTGTCGCGACAAAACCTTTGTCACAACAACCATACTTTAGTCGCAACAAACACATGTTTGTCATGACAAAACACATGTTTGTCATGACGAACACATGTTTGTCACGACAAAAGTGATGCTTGTGGCAGCTCCTGCCGGTGACAAAACTCCACCAGAGGTACATCCTGGAACTGTCTGCAGAGTCCTGATGGAGCGCAAGCTCTCGCAGTACCCTGGGCTGAAGGAGTTCTGTCAGAAGCTGTACGACCAGAGCCATCGCTCTCCCCACCTGCTGGCCTGCATGGTGGACACCTATGAAGAAATGCTGGAGATGGGCTGTGAGAACTCTGAGGAGGTGCTTCAAAAGGCTTTGCAGGTAGGCACGCGACTGCCCCAACATTGACATTCGTACACCCCGTGGCTTAAAGCAGAATTGGATGAGGTTACAACCTCCCCTTGGGCATTTTCAGGGGTAAGGAATAATGTGGATGTTTCAAGCTCTTCAGTAAATTTTAGGGGTAAGAATACATAAAATAATACTTCCCCCACCACCACCACCCTATTACCCCCAATCATCAGATCCTTTCAAAACTGTCCTTTGTGCTGAGTTTGTGTGTGTGTGTGTTTTGTTGTGCATTTGTTTTTTTGGCCTTCCGATATCTGTTCATCTTCTTCCAGTCTTTTAAAAAAAATAAAAAATAATGTCCAGACAAAAGACAAGCAGGTTGCAACAGCATACTTATATGTTCTGTTCATTCTGTTTTGTGGTGATCTAGCCTAACTGGGTCATTATGTTAAATGTCAGGAAGAATTATCTGTGTGTGTTGTGAGGATGTGTGAGTGTGTGGGGCGGGGGGGTGGGGGGGGTGGGTGCGTGTGTGAGTGTGTGTGTGTCTGAAGGCAGCAGTGGAGGGGTTATTGTGCAGGGGGTGTGGACGAAAGATGAACACACGGGCATGAGCGTGTGAAGACAAAGGCCAGATGACAATCCACAGTTTACTCTTTTCTTGAAACTCTTTACTCAGAAGCAGTCATATAAACAGTGGAAAGAAACTTTTCTTTCTTGGCACAGAGCAAAGAATGCCTCCACTGTTTTTGTGTAGAGCGATGGCGCAAATAAAGCCTTCTCTTCTTCCAGATTTTCTTCAGGTTTTTGTTCTTGTAGAAGTGGTGTTTTTTTTCTTCTCTTTTTTGTTGTTTGTTTTTTGTATGTGTGTGGTCTTCACCCAGCACATTTTAAATTGTCTGTTTTTCAGCTGTGCACTGCTCTATCAGATGAGCATGACACCATTCGTCGCGAGTACTGGCAGTACATGTCTCGGTCCCTGGCTTCCAAGTACGGCAAAGAAGTGTCCTCGGAGATGTCGTCATGACGGTCGTCTTCACAGCGCATGCCTCACCCACCCCAAGTTGTTATTTCTGCTGTGGTGTAGAGATGTCGGCCTCCTTATAGACAGCGTGCACTCGTTCACCTCATGGATGCTTGCAACTTCTCAACGCTTCACGTCAGCCACACATCTATAGTTTAACTTGGTTTTACTTAACCAGACTTTGTGAAAAATTAGTAGTTTTATAGCTTCTCAATCTCGGTGGCAGTTTTTTTAATTTTTTTAATGGAACTGTTTTCCCTTCAGTTTTCTGTCAGCGTGTAGGCGTTTTGCAGAGGGAACTGTGGTAAAAATGAGTGGTTTTTTTTCAACTACCATGTAGCTGGAAATATAGTTAGTTCTTGCTTCTTTTTTCGGGGGGTGGGAGGGAGGGGATCTGGGGGTAGCTTTTATCCGTTTCCATCTTGCCATCTTCTGTTGGAAAGAGACTTACAAACTGGACTTGATTATTCTTGGGTGATTTAGATATTAAACTTTCGATTATGGTTTTATTTTAAGCTGATTTTTAAATTCACAGTCTATTGTTGCTGTTTTTGGTGGTGCTAAAACAGACCAGAAGTTGTCTTAAAAAGACAACTGTTGTGGGGGGGGGGGGGGGATCTCCTTTTTTCCCCACTCCAGCCTCTGATACTGTCCAGGAATTTCACTCAGCAGAACTGGGCATTATTGTAGCAAAGGTCATCTACTTGCTATGCAGATGTAACTTCCACTTGAATCTGTGTTTGCATGCAGGCAAAACATTTTTATCTTAGAGCAGTGTATATTCAGTTTGTGTTATGGTGAAGTTACCTGACCTGTTCATAGTCAAGTGACTTGATATCCTGTAATCAAAAACCCCTGGATTGTTTTGTGTTGTTGTGACATGTAGTTTTGATAATAACCATTTGCAATTTGCCATGGAATGTTTGGAGGTTTCTTTGTTTTTTGGTATGTATAATCGACTTGACTGTACAGGTAAATCAGTGGAAAGTGCAACCCGTCTGTAGACAATGTCGGCAGAAAGATATCGCATCTTCTTCTTCATCATCTTCCTTTCATCGCTTCCGCTACAGCCCTGAAGAATTTCATGTTCGAGAATTGTTAGTAGCATCCTTATGACCCTGTGCAGTAGAACAGAAACCTTGGTCACTTGTGAAAACATTTCACTTGCAGACCTAAAAAGTGTGACTCATTGTATGGTGACTGTAAAACCTTGGTACAGTTTTGTGTATTTTTCAGTCTGGGCTATGGGGGGGGGGGGGGGGGGGGGGGGGGGCAAGTATCAAGTTCAGATTAAAGAATGCTTTCCCATGCTTGGTGCACTTAAAAAAGGTTGGTTGACAGTTTGCGCGAGACAGAGCTCGGGAGCTGTGTGAAAGTCCAGGTGGCCGTCCTGGACTCTCCGTCCCTACTAGCCCTTATGGTCTCTGTGGAAGAGCAACGTTGAACTTGAACTTTGTATGAGAAAGGAGCAGAAAAGGTGCACATAGGGGATTGAAATCAGTTCTGACGTCTTCCTAAGCAACTTCTCATTAGGTTGGTTCCACTGTAAATGGTGTAAACATTTTACAGGACTGATTTTTGTGGTGGTTGGTTGTTTTATGTGCGCATTTCTGCCTAGCCCTGCATTTTCGTTTTATGTGCGCATTTCTGCCTAGCCAGGAATTCCACCCTTCTTTGCCCTGTGTGTGACTTTGACGCTAGATGATCTTGTAGTTTTCTCTTCATATCCTTACACATTGCCGCATATTATAGAAGGAGAACAGATTC
Organism: Alviniconcha strummeri; assembly: GCA_963584105.1. NCBI lineage: Eukaryota > Metazoa > Mollusca > Gastropoda > Provannidae > Alviniconcha > Alviniconcha strummeri. The sequence goes on from OY757542.1 coordinate 25,672,917, forward strand.
AAGCCTAGTCTTTGGTGTTTGGGGCATTCTGTTTTAATTTTTCGCAAGAATCAACACCCAAGCGAGGTAATTACTGCGCAAATGACGTTTTCGAAAGAAAGGTGATTCTGCACAAGTGCTCTGGGCCTTGTCCTGTTTCAGATTGTTTTGGGGTTTTTTTAAGCATTCTTTTTAAGCATGTCTGGCTTTATAATATGATTGTCTGTATATTTTGTTTTTAGTGTTTGTTGTTTTTGTTCTTATTTTACTTCATTGTTTGTTTTGGGTTTGTTTGTTTCATTGTTGTTACAGTTTATGGGCGGGTCAAACATTTGTGATAATTGATGCTGTTCTGGACAGGTGTATGTCTCAGGTAGGAACAGAGTACTGGGGGCTGAGAAACCGTGTGATAAATTACAGCAGTAGGTAAATGTACAAACTCAATAGTGCTCAGAAAATGTATCAGGGTTGTTGTTCAGAGAACTCAGTGATTAGATGACCGTTACATGCTAGGCTTTGCATGAGAGGATGTCTCTGGAGTCAAATTCTGTGCAGACTCCCAAAGATGTTTGGACGAGACTGTAAACTAAGGTCCCAAAGTGCCAAACTATCTGCTCCTTGATTGGTCAGTCAAGTCACCTCATCTTTGATGCATATTATGACCCACAAGATTGGCAGAGGACATTTTATCATTCAGTTTGAATTGAAGGACTTGGTTTAGAATCAACACACAAGGGAGTTAATTAGTGCTCAAAAGATGTCACACGAATGCAACAACAAAGACCTGAGTCGCCTGTGGTAACTCTCACCTGGTATGCGATGTAAATACAAGGTACAGAAACTCCACCAGAGGTACCTCCTCGAAAGACATGGTTTAGTTTGTCAGGGAATTATGACACTTAGCTGGTGTGTGTGAAGGGTCTGTTGGTTTCTTCGGAATTCTTTGGACCTCATCTGCTGAAATGTGTCAGGTTACAAACAAGCTTTTTGCATTTTGCTGATATGGAGGGTGAAAAGTTTCCCTGTTCGCTCGCCACATGACAGTCACTGATCCAGTCTTGTTCGGTCACACCACGGATCTGTCTTCGCGTCAAAGTTCAGAATCAGTCCTGTTCATAACAGGAAGAAATTCTGTTTGCACACACTGTGCATGCTGGACTATGTGTTCAAAACATTTTATATATTAAAAAAATGTGCAATTAAGATGTGGCATTAGGCCTTGGGCTCAATCAGGTTTGCAATGGACAGTTGACAACCATTGCCTCTGATTTGTTCACACTAGTTGATAAAGCAGCAAGCAGTAAATATTGTAGACTGCTTATCAGTTTTCCTGTATGTCTCTCGACATTGCTTTGTACTCCTCCTCCTCCTTCATGAGAGCAGTATATTTATTCATTATTTTAATCACCTGCCCAGAATGACAGGATGTGGGAAGTTTCTACATTTTAAAATGATGCTCAAATTGCTTACATTCCCCTTTTTTAAAAGAGAGCTTACACACAAAAATCACATAACCATGCAGATTATTACACTTCTAAAAGTGATAGCTAAAGTGGTTAACATTTTAAGCTCCATTTTGACTCGTGGTTAGAGTGGACATTTATAATATGGTGCCAATGATAAAAATTACAGTATACAATATTTGCATAACAATATAAATAATCTCATAATACCGTTTGTGAGATATATCATTTCAGCAATTTCCACAATTGCAACCATAGAATCTGTTGAATATATAACTTTTATGTAAATCTGAAGATAGAATAAAAGGTGAATTGAACTACAACGTCTGTGACTTAGTTTGCATTTTCAGTAGCATAAGATCTTGCTGTATAGTATAATGCAATTTTTAGAAACAAAGCTCATAGTTTATGATTGAGAATGTCCATATTGAAATACACCAGGGCTAGTTTCTGAAATATTTTACTTTTGTATTTCAACGTGCACTGCGTACATTTGTTTTCTTCTGCTTTTGCATTGTTTGATTTGTGTCGTTTGACCCTTGTTTTTATTCTAATGAGTTGTGTTTTTGCTCCACTCTTGCACCAGCAGTAAATTGTTCACATGCAAACTATTTTGTACTCATCTTTCTCAGGTTGCAGACTGTTTTCTTTTGGCAGCTTGCATAGACTGACTACTGGACTCAGCATCAGTTGCCATGGACAGGAATCCTGTTACTGCTGTTTATCTGTTGGTAGAAGACTTGTCTTTTATTCAAGCCGTATTTCCTTTTGTTTGAAAGTTTTGTAAGTACGGGAAATAAATCAACACAGACTCCCGTTCAGAATTTGGATTTACTCAAAAGTCTTTGTCAGTGAATTTGTACTGATATTGGTCGTTTGAATTGTTTTCAACCAAAACTGTAGGTTTTGATCATCATAAACATTGATGTGTAGTTGGTGCTGTCAGTGTCTTCTCTTTAATTTGCAGTATTACTAGCAGTGTTTTTGTAGTCTGTGTTTCAGGGGGGGGGGGGGGGTCTTTCTTTTTTTCTGTTGTGTCTGTATTGGGTGGTTCAGTGAAGCTGGTTTGCATGAGTGAATGCCCTTTGTAATCTTTCACGCAAGAAGTCACAAAAGGTCACAGCTGTCACTTCCGGGCCGATTTCTGAGTAGGTGTTGCTTCATGCTGTGTATAACAATGGAAGTTGAACCTAGAATTACCAAGCAATACAAATGCAACCAAAGTTGCAGTTGCAAAAATTACCGGGGAAAGGGGATGGAGAGTGGAAAAAAGTGTCTTCGGTTTGGTTTTCAGCTGACAGAAGATCGCATGTACGTGGAAAAAATGTGGTTTTGGGCATATTATAGCACAAGCAACAAGTTACTGTTTGTTTCCAGACACATTATTAATATCGGCCATCAAAAATGGCTTTAAAGTGGGCAGTGTAAACTTCACACATTCACTGTTACTGCCTTCCATTTTGAAGAAAGTATGCACCAGAAGTAAAAGCAGCCAAGCGACTTAAGCAATGTGGGGTAAAAGTCAAGGGAATTAACAACCTTGCCTGAACCGCCCAAGAGTCATACAGGAACTGCCCAACAGAGGATTCCATCCAAGGCAGGCTGAGTTGCAGGCTGTAGTTTGTCCTGATCTGAGCCCCCCATGGCGGAATGCATGATGATTTGTCAGTCTGATACCAGCAGAATCAACACACAAGGGAGTTAATTAGCGCCCAGAAGACGTCACACAAACAAACAACAAAGAGCTGAGTTGCCTTCAGTAACACTCACCTGGCATGCGAGTAAATACAAGGTATGTAAACTCCAGCAGAGGTAGATCTTACTGTTCTCACATGTACTTCTGGTGGAGTCTATGTACCTGTTGCCATTTAAAAAATTAACGCCATACTGACTCTTTAAGCACCATATTGACAATCAAATGAATGATTGTGAAGGTCTGAGTGAACATTGTCTGTTTTGCCCCTGCAATGGATTCAGATTCTTTATTCACCTAGTTTTACAATAAGGAAGGTGTCTTGAAGTACTGTGGATGCTGATTTGTATGTTTCCTTTGTTGAGAATCCACTGCTATCCAGACAGCTTCCCTCCTGTCAGCCCAGAGCAGATCAGAATATAGCTTTGCATGCTTCACCTGCTGCCAGAAATTCTGATGTTCTAATTTCTGCCTTCCCAGTTCATTCCACATCATAATATTCAGAATTATATATAATTTTTCCCCAGCCCTCTTCAGATATATATATATATATAAAGCGCTGCATGTTGGGGACAGTGTATGGCAAAAATATATGATTATATAATTTAATTCACCAGCAGAATATTTGTTGTTCTTGTTGGAACAATGCTTGGGCTTCCCCATGATGGGACATCTGCTCAACGTTGGTTGTGTCTCTTCTGTTGGCTCCATCATATCATAAATTTGCTTGCACACTCTCCTGTTTGTTACTTGATGTCTAACAAGCCAATAAATGGTTTAAAAACTCACCAAAGTTGCTTGTTGTACATATTTGTCTGTGACAAATACTCCCCAAAAGCAGACCCATTGCACCAATTTTATAGATGTGAAGAAGGAAGGAACTGAATATTTAAAAAAACAAAAAATAATAAAATGTTGCTGTTATCACTCTGTAACGGCTGCATTTACACTATTCTGTAACAGGTGCAGCCATTTACACTACTCTGTAACATGTGCACAGAAGTGCAGCCATATACACTAACTGGTGCCGCTTTTTCCTACTCTGTAACAGGTGCAGCCATTTATACTACTCTAACAGCTGCACAGAAGTGCAGCCATTTACACTACTCTGTAATAGGTGTGCACAGCTATTTACACTACTCTGTAACAGCTGCACAGAAGTGCAGCCATATACACTACTCTGTAATGGGTGCAGCCATTTACACTACTCTGTAACAGCTGCAGCCATTTACACTACTCTGTAACAGGTGTAGCCATTTACACTGCTCTCTAACAGCTGCACAGAATCACAGCTTTATACGCTACTTTGTGATGGGTGCAGCCATTTACACTACTCTGTAACAAGTGCAGCCATTTATGCTACTCTATAACAGGTGTAGCTATTTACTCTGTAACAGTCGCACAGAAGTACAGCCATATACACTACTCTATAATGAGTGCAGCCATTTACACTACACTGTAACGACACCACTTCTGCCATCATTAGTCTGTTAAATAGCTGTATATTGTAGCAGCCAGCTGTGTGCACAAAGCAGTTACTCTGATCCAGATTTGGCATAGTCATTTACACTACTCTGTAACATGTGCAGCCATTTACACTACTCTGTAACAAGTGCACAGAAGTGCAGCCATATACACTAATTTGCAGCCATATACACTAATTGGTGCAGCCATTTACACTACTCTGTAACAGGTGCAGCCATTTACTCTAACGGCTGCACAGAAGTGCAGCCATTTACACTACTCTGTAATAGGTGCAGCCATTTACACTACTCTGTAACAGTTGCACAGAAGTGCAGCTATATACACTACTCCGTAATGGGTTCAACCATTTACACTGCTCTGTAACAGCTGCTGCCATTTACACTACTCTGTAACGGGTGTAGCCATTTACACTGCTCTGTAACAGCTGCACAGAAGCACAGCTCTATACGCTATTTTGTAATGGGTGCAGCCATTTACACTGCAATGACACCACTTCTGCCATCATTAGTCTGTTAAATAGCTGTATATTGTAGCAGTCAGCTGTGTGCACAAAGCAGTTCAACTCCAATCCAGATTTGGTATAGTGGTATCTTGGATTGGAAATACAGCTCGTGCCCTTGGAGCATGTGTGTGTGTGTGTGAAAAGAATAGCCATACAAAAGTTGCAAAAAATCTATCAGATTTACTCATCTGTATCATTTGAAATTAGAAAAGTCAATGTAAAAAGGAAAGCAACACACATAAAGGAAAAGAAAAAGGAGAAAAACACGATCATATTTAAAACAACAAAGAGTGTGAACCCATATTCCACATCTGTCATGTATAAGTGGTTGACGCTGAGAAAAAACTTTGCAACTCATGTGTTGAAACAAAATGTAAAACAGTGCCTTTGCAGTTGATAATTAATAATAAAGTATTTTTAAAGCACAAAATCTTGTCTCTAGAGACACTCACACACACACACAGGCACCCGCACACACAAGCGTTCTGACTATACAAACAAAGCAGCAAACGTCTGGGAGACTTGGAATGGATGAAGAAGGGCGCGAACGCAGTTCTGGTTTAAATAGTGAACAAAAGAGGCGGGGTAAAAAAATTTTTTTTTTTAATTGACTCAAACTTTTATTGCAATCATCTTGATGAATTCAAAGTACACACTTACCAGCAGTACAATTCATAAATTACAAATCGCTGATGGTCATGTTCTGCCCTGTAGAGTGTATAAGTACACACCATCTTTGGTATTTAGAAAGCTCTTTGAGTTAAAGTCTTTTTATGGACATTAAACTGGTCATGCATATGCATACTGCCCCAAACAAGAACTTTCCTTAGGGATATATGAGGTCAGCCTTCCACAGGAAATCCAGCCGCAACAGCCATGTTCCTTGGCTTGACCAATTTCTCCCAACACAATATGAAAGGAAATTCTGCAGAATATTTTTGTTGGATTGACAACTAAACTGAACTGACGCATGACAGTGTGTAAAGAATTATACATAAGTTTTAAACTTAATCAGATAAGAACATAACATTCTCAGTTAGATCACTTCAACAATGTTTCGACCTTGTTCAAGGTCGCTGACAGTAGTATGAACAGGTAAAAGATCAATGAATAATTTACCATTACACAAAGTCTGATATTGACCAACTTTATATTTTTTTCTAACTACACAACGTTAAAGCTCTGGCCACGCCTGGATAACACATTTTTCCATTATATATATTTATTTATTTTTGTAAAAAATTACCTTCCTTGTAACAGTCAAGCAAGATAATGTAAAACAACTCCACACAACACAACCCAGGCCAAACTTGGCTGTGACCATACGCTGAGACGCAAAACATAAAAAAAAAATTGAATGACAAATCTCACTATCACACGAAAAGGAAATTCTGCAGAATATGTTGTTGTTTAATATACTGTATTTGCTGAAGTGTTCATCAGTTAACTTTGTATTCATTTTTTTATATTTTCTTTTTGACAACACAGTCATGCTGTGCTTTTTCCCCCCTTCCTTCTTTAAGTTACAGGCTAAAACCTTGCAGACAAAAGCAAGCAATAAATTTTAGGCAACTTTTGGGGGGCGGGGATAGCTCAGTGGTTAGAGCGCCGGACTCGTGATTGAAAGGTCGCGGGTTCGAATCCCTGCTGGAACGGCGGGAGAATTTTCTTCTCCAGGGTCGACTTTCTGTGCTGACTCTTATTTCGGTATCCGTTCCACCCCCGTGTTACCACAGTAGCACGTAAAAAATCCCGATCATTCTGCCAAAAAGTGCAGGTGGCAGGTTACAGCTAAACACGCATACACCTTACGTATGTGGATTTTATTGAACCGTGCTTCGGCATTGGTCACAACTTGTCCCTAATATGTCAAATGACATCTGAGGACATTAAGCATCAACTCATCATCATTAGGCAACTAGAAATAGAATAGGTAATACATTTATGCATGCACAATCTCTCACTCTTGGACAGTAACAACAGAATAATGTACACATGCCAATACTTGGGCACTGAAAACGTTATGGCAACAACAAATACTGCTGTCAGATCATACTCCAACAAGGATTACCGGTATGTAAACCACTGCACTGTTGTAATAACACAAAATAATAAACAAGTTGATACTCATTCAGTTTTGGAATTACACAATTACTACATGTAAATAAGTTATGCACAGGGTCACCTTCAGACCATCAAACACATCAGCATATGCACATTTCAAAGCTCTCTTCATATATATATATGTGCGAAAACTTTTTATGGTCAAATCTACAAAATCACAATAAAATGATAATAAATACTGGAAATTTGTCAAACACTCACACTGTGACTCAAAGTGCTGATCAATACAGACCACCAAAATTGTTTTACACGTGCGCGTGTGTGTGCGTGCATGCGTGAGTGAGTGAGTGTAACTTCATTGTGTTAAATATACATGTAGTGTTTTGATGTTGCTGGACGTATTTATGTGTTAGGAGGCATGGCTGCATGTTGGGCATTTCACAGAAGGACTAACTACACTCAGGGTATGGGCAAAGAGAATTTCCTCTTAATAATAATAAATGCATTTCTAACGCGCCAAATCCCTCTATGACAATACAGGTGTTGGGCTCAAAGTGCTATACATTAAACATTACAACAAGACACAACCTAATTTAATAATGCATTACATATCTTACTCTATACCTCCTCCTCTGCATCCACACACATGCACCCCCCTCCCCACCCCACCCCCTCACATACACACACACCCCCCTACCCGCCCCACACCCTTCCCCCACCCACACACATACACACGCACCCCCCTCCCCGCCCCACCCCCTGCCCCCACCCCCACACATACACACAATTTTGCAACCCCTTGCTTCCCCCTCTCTCTCCACCTCCCCCCCCCCCCTCCAGAACACACACACATGCATACATCAGTCAGCCAGTGAAGACTTCAGCAGCAAAATCAAGATCAAATCAAGTATAGCATCCAATGCCTGTCAAAGGGTTAGAGTAGGCAGAAGTAAAGAGAAAAGTTTTGAACTGTGAGAAAGAACTGCAGTGTCGTATGCAAGCAGGAAGATTGTTCCAGAAAAGGAAAAGTGTTTCGTTTTCAGAGGACTCCACTGTGGGCAAGATTTGGCCACTCCCTCATTTTTCTATTGGCAAGCAATGCCAGAGTGAACTCCTGACAAAAGGACACTTCCTTTTTCTTTCTTATTACCCCAGACCACACTTTCCAAATCGCATCACCTTGCATGCAGAAACAAAAGATAAAACTTTCTGAGCTGCATCCCCTTGCATGCAAAAACAAAAGACAAAACTTTCTGAATCGCACCACCTTGCAGGCAAGAACAAAAACAAAAACAAAAAAACACTTTCTGAATCGCATTATTTTGCATGCAAAATGAAAACCAGAACTCTCTGAATCACATCACCTTGTATGCAAGACCACAGACAAAACTTGGTGACTCACACCACCTTGCACGCAAGGATGAAGACCAAACAAGCTGAAAGGCACCACCTTGCAGGCAAGAACAAGCCAGAGAGATTGACTCTGTCTCAAAATACTGGCAAGAGTAAATGGTATCAGTGCAGGCCCAGCAACTGAGCACAAGTGGAGCAGAGCACCATCCCCAGCAATAGTGTAAAGGGCCTCACTGATTCCCGCTCCACCTGTAGCTCCTTTAATTCATATAACTCAGTGTTAGTACTAAGTAATTCAGGGCCATAGTGTAAAGTTCTCACTGATTCCTGCTCCACCCGTAGCTCCTTTAATTCATATAACTCAAAGTTTTAGGACTGAGTAATTCAGGGCCATAGTGTAAAGTTCTCACTGATTCCTGCTCCACCCGTAGCTCCTTTAATTCATATTACTCAAAGTGTTTGTTAGTAGTTAGCAATTCAAACGGAAAGAATTATTATAATTATCAACTCATTAAAGTGCATTGCTACTGAGCTCTAAGCACTTCACACAGACTTTTAAAATGGCACAGTGAAATATGCACAAAATGTGCATACAAGTAATTTCAGTCAGCTCATTCAGTCAAACAGTTTCTCTCTTCCAGTTCAGTTCCAGATGGCATCTCTACACTTGGGAAAGGCCAGGGAAAACAAGAGACTCTGAATTATATAAGTACAGAAACAAAAGCAGACACTGATCGCAGGATACACAATAATAAACTGAAAACTTCACTTTGCACACGCCATATTATAATTTAAATATATTTGAAGACATTTAAATAAATTCAGTTAAAAAAATTCTAAAAAAATTAAGCAGTAGCTAAAGCCTTTCAGAGTTGAAAAAAAAAAAAAGCACACCAGACATCTTTCCAGAAAAAAACTAGTTTTGGTTTTTGAAACATGCCACAGAACAAAACATTGTGTGGAGTCACATACCATTTATTTGGACCAGTCATCACACGTTCACCCATGCAGTATAGTACAGCACAAATCATTACAATACAGCTTTGGATGAAATATACGCAATATATACTGTGTGATACAAATGTAAGCTCTGCCTGCTAGTGCTGCTCATAATTCATTTTAACCAACAGTAAAGCATTCAGCTGTTATTTAGTGCAGCGGGTCTGCGCATAATGAGGACAGTTTCTCAAGCCCAACAAATAGTGCAATTCATCCATATTGTGGCCTGTAAAGAGACAGCACAGAGAGACAGAGATTCTGTTTCCAGTGTTGTTCAGTGCAGCAGGTCTGCGCATAATCAGGACAGTTTCTCAAGCCCAACAAATAGTGCAATTCATCCATATTGTGGCCTGTAAAGAGACAGCACAGAGAGACAGAGATTCTGTTTCCAGTGTTGTTCAGTGCAGCAGGTCTGCGCATAATGAGGACAGTTTCTCAAGCCCAACAAATAGTGCAATTCATCCATATTGTGGCCTGTAAAGACAGAGCAGAGAGAGACAGAGATTCTGTTTCCAGTGTTCATTTTATAAATGGGGAATCAAGTTACTCTTTAACCATAACTAAACTAACTTTGACACAGTGCCAAACAAAATCCTCATTATTATCAGATTTATACATAGTCCATCCTTATACAAATAGTGTGTGTGTTTTTAAATGGAAGGGGGGGGGGGGGGAATACTAGTACTGAATTACATGTGTGTAGAGTACTGTGTGATGTACACTGAATATTATAATCAGACGCATTGACCAAAATCATCATTTTTGTTTTCACTCAAAATCAACCCAATACGCACAAAAACAAAGACAAACCAAACCCGTGTAATGAGCTCAGCATTTGAAATCATTTGAAACAGCTGTACACTTGTTCAATTCTGAGATACAGTAAGTAGCTTGTGGCAGCCCTCAACTCTGCAGCTCAAACAATGCTGTCAAGTAGGTCTTAATTTTTTGGTCACACAATAGTCTGTCAGTGGAGTGCAGCCACGTATGCAAACTCCCCTCTGAACTAGCATCTCGCTGCACTGTCAGCACAATTAAGTTAGCTAATCGTTGGATTTCAGTGCCCTGTCAACCACAGAGGATCACCTCAGATTCATCAAAGATTGTCCACCCACATTTTCGAACACTTCTCACAGCACAAGTAGAACATAAATACATACACGAGAGTTTCACACACACACACACACACACACACACACACACACACACACACACACACACACACACACACACACTCCAGAAGAGTAGTCCCTTTGATACTGGCCTTGTGGACACACACACACACACACGCACACACACACACACACACACACACACACACACACACACGCACACACACACGCACACACACGCACACACACACACACACACACACACACACACACACAAGCTATAAGATGCTGGTACTGTTGACCATTCCATCTAACTGTTCAATACCAGGTTTAACATCAACAACAACAAAATGTGAAGGGAAAAAAAGGGCCGGAAAAGCCTCCTGCTATGTCCAGGAACAAATACATCTCTAACACTCAAAAGAAACACCATAAAGTGTTTCTCATCTGTGCTGATGGACCATAAAGTCTTGTGGTTTGACAAAAACAAGCATCACACAGAAATTTGAAAACAAAAAAACAAAACAACAAAAAGTTAATTTTTTTAAGCAAACCATTTAAAAAGCTTAAACTTTGATGTCCTCGAACCTTTACTCTTGATCAGGGTAACAGTTCATACCACTTCTCGTTTGAAAATGTACAAAATCTTATATACATAATCTATCCTCTTCATTTTGAATTTCCATGCAAGAAATATGTATACATATCTCCCTCAAAATAGTCGGGGAAACAAAATTTAATGTTAGTTCCCTTGGTTAGCAGTCACATGACTATGGTTGTTTGTTGATTGCAAATAAGGGTGTTTTTCTGTTTGTTTGTTTGTTTGCTTGTTTTTCATAAATTTCTAATGGTGCATCTTGCTGATACATGTTGTTAGCATGATAGTTGTAAGATCAGTCTAATATCACTTATCTTATGTGAAAAGACTTTAATAAATAAAAAAGGAAGAAAAAGAAGACACATGACTTTGACTGCTGACATCATTCTTAACGCACACAGGGTCATATTCAAGTTGACAGACCTGGTACATGTAGGCGTTATTGATAATAATAATACTAACGGAAATTTCTAAAGCGCCTACCTTGCAGTTCAAAGCACTGAACTATGCAAACATAACAGAACACATAATTATATTATCAATAATAAAAATAGTAAAGGAAATTTCTAAAGCGCCTACCTTGCAGTTCAAAGCACTGAACTATACAAACATAACAGAACACATAATTATATTATCAATAATAAAAATAGTAAAGGAAATTTCTAAAGCGCCTACCCTGCAGTTTAAGGCAGTGAACCAGACAAACATAACAGAACACAAGATTATAATGTACGTTGAGATAGAGACTGTTACATGATGCAGAGTGGATGTTGTGTCCTGCATCTGTGGTGCATGTGAGTGTGTCAGGCTAAAGCCTCTAACTCTGTTCCCACATACTAACACAGCAGCACGTACACAGGATGCAACAGCCGTGTGACCATTCCCTCTACATCTCAGCTGTCATTGCCGCCTCCGCTGTGCCCCATGCTGGAGTCTGATAATGTTGCACACCCACTGCTTTCCGCATCTCTTTTGCCATCGTCCGCCTTCACCCTTTTTTAGTCTGCACCTCCATTCTTCCCAGAATCCTCATCGTCATCACCCCAGTCCCCACACCTTCTTTCCGCACCTCCAGTCTTCCCAGAATCCTCATCATCATCACCCCAGTCTCCCAACCTTCCTTCTGCACCTCCAGTCTTCCCAGAATCCCCATCGTCATCACCCCAGTCTCCCAACCTTCCTTCTGCACCTCCAGTCTTCCCAGAATCCCCATCGTCATCACCCCAGTCTCCCAACCTTCCCAGAATCCCCATCATCATCACCCATGTGTGTGTGTGTGTTTGTGTGTGTGTGTGTGTGTGTGTGTGTGTGTGTGTGGTGTGTGCGTTGAACTAGTATTCTTATTATGTGTAACTGTATATTAAGGGCAGGTAAGAGTGCTTTTATGCATTTGTTTTATGCTGCATTATGGTATTAGGAGTAAGGGCAGGTATGAGTGCTTTTACGCGTTTGTTTTATCCTGCATTATAGTACTGTAGTATTATTATTATTATTATATTACAGTATTATATTCTGTGCGCCATACAAATACCATTTTGACTGATTGATTCATCACCCCCATCCTTCTGTTTAGTCTGCACCGCCCATTCTCCCATTTTTAACAGCATCCCCACCATTGTCCTCATCCTGATCCATCCGGCTTTTCACCCAGCACCTTCATTTTTAACACCTCCACGGTCATCGTCTCCAACCTTCCGCCTGTTTAGTTTGCATCTCCATTTTTACCGGCACCTCTATCATCATCGTCCCCCAACCTTCCGCCCATTTAGTTTGCATCTGCATTTTCATCTGTTTTTTTTTTTCCAGCACTGCTATCATCATCGTCCATTCCTCTGTCTGTTCAGTTTGCATCTCCATTTTTAACAGCACTTGCAACGCCATCATCATCGTCCATTCTTCCGCCCGTTTAGTCTGCATCTGCTTTTTCACCAGCGTCTCCATTGGCGTCACCCCCCTCGTCTCCTTCCTCCTGCTTTGCTGCTGCCTGCAGCTGCTGCTGCCACATGTCTGCGTACATCTCTCCCTTCTCCAGCAGCTCTTCGTGTCTGAGGAACACAAGGCAGAGAAACTGTGTCAGTGTGTGCAGGGTGCATTACGCACAACACGAACCCTAGTTCATCCGTCAGAAGCCTCGCTAGCTTTGCACTCTTTGCCAGTGAACTGGGACTGAAACACAAATGCTACGTCTATGTCACAGAGAGAAAGATAAATGTACAGAAATATGCAAATTAAATGTGTTCACTGGTGTCATTTATTGTGCCCCCAGCCCCCCAACTCTCTCTCTCTCTCTCTCTTCCATCCCCCCCTCCCTTTTTTTCCCTCTCTCACATACCCTAACTCTGATCCATCTCATTCCCATTACACATTACCATACAGCTCCCCCCCCCCCCCCCCCCCCACCAGCCCCCAGCCTCCACAGCAGAGACGGAGCACATGTCCAACAAAAAGTCTTCCCCCCCACCCCACATATACATCCTGACTCCGCCATCCACACTCACACCCCACTCACTGACACACACACACACACACAAGCAGACGTATAAAAAGTAATGATGTCAGCATGCACATCCAGGGGGGCGGGGATAGCTCAGTGGTTAGAGCGCCGGACTCGTGATTGAAAGGTCGAGGGTTCGAATCCCTGCTGGAACAGCGGGAGAATTTTCTTCTCCAGGGTCGACTTTCTGTGCTGACTCTTATTTCGGTATCCGTTCCACCCCCGTGTCACCACAGTAGCACGTAAAAAATCCTGGTCATTCTGCCAAAAGTGCAGGTGGCAGGTTACAGCTAAACACGCATACATCTTACGTATGTGGCTTTTATTGAACCGTGCTTCGGCATTGGTCACAACTTGTCCCTAATATGTCAAATGACATCTGAGGACATTAAGCATCAACTCATCATCATCATCATCATGCACATCCTAATCCATTGCTTTGGTGCCGATGACAGCATGACTACTGCACTGATACACACACAAAGCTTGAATGAGGTCCCCCAACAAGGAAGCTGCAACTGTCATGCAAACCCAGCATAATCTGAGTGTTCTACCCACTGTGAATCAACAGGGTAGAGGAGTTCCATAAATTCTTGCATATCAGCTGGCAGATTTCTCAGCAACGTGCTTTCTGTCTCCAAAAAAAAAAAATTCAAATGATACTCACGTGCCACGTTCCACGATCTCTCCTTCCCTGAGGACCAGGATTTGATGCGCGTGGATGACAGTCGACAAGCGGTGCGCCACGATGACCGTGGTTCGATTCTGGCACACACGCTCCAGAGAGTGCTGGATCTGTCGCTCTGTCTTCGTGTCCAGTGCGGAGGTGGCCTGCAAGTGGGAACGCAGGGCCCGTGAAGTCAGCACTGCAAGGGCGTGATGATGATGATGATGGGGTGTTAAGCACATATTACAAATAATTGTCCAGGCCAAAGTTGTGTGGAAAAAAACAAGCAAATAGCTGACGATGATGAGTGCTCAGTACCCTAGCACAAGCCATGCTCACGCCACGGAGATGTTGTCAAAAGAGACACAGCAAAATGAAGAAGAGCCCTACAGACATGGAAAACGAAAACATTTGGAAGGGGAGGGGGGTGTCACAAAAACATTTGGAAGGGGAGGGGAGTGTCACAAAATCATTTGGAAGGGGGGGGGGGAGTGTCACAAAAAGATTTGGAAGGGGAAGGGAGTGTCACAAAAAGATTTGGAAGGGGAAGGGAGTGTCACAAAAACATTTGGAAGGGAAGTGTCACAAGAACATTTGGAGGGGAGGGGAGGGTCACAAGAACATTTGGAAGGGGAGGGGAGGGTCACAAGAACATTTGGAAGGGGAGGGGAGTGTCACAAAAAGATTTGGAAGGGGAGGGGAGTGTCACAATAACATTTGGAAGGGGAGGGGAGTGTCACAATTTTCAGTCAATGCAGCAGATCAGCACTCAGGTGAGAACTAATGAGTTTTTAGTTGCCTGCAAAAGACTTGTTGAGGAAGTACACTCTCTCAGAGTTCACACACTCGCTCATTGCACAGGCAATATATATAATTATAAACACTGTCTTAATAATAATAATGTACTCTTTTACGTGCTATTTTTCCAAATTGGAGCACACAGCTCATCATAAAGCAAAGAACAAAACACACTCAAAACAAACTTCCACGAGCATGTACACACACAGTGACACACACACACACACACACATGCGGTTTGGAGGAAGGGGCGGGGATAGCTCAGTGGATATAGTGCCAGACTCATGATTGAAAGGTTGCGTGTTCAAATCCCTGCAGGAGCAGCAGGAGAATTTTCTTCTCCAGGGTCGACTTTCTGTGCTGACTCTTATTTCAGCATCTGTTCCACCCCCAAGTTACCACAGTAGCACGTAAAAGATCCCGGTCATGCTGCCAAAAGTGCAGGTGGCAGGTTACAGCTAAACACGAATACACCTTACATATGTGGCTTTGCATGAAGTGACATGGAGCATGGTAGCATGGTGTACACAGAACTTGTGCTGAGACAGCAGCAGTTTCATGTGGCACCAGCCACTTATGTACACCACTTCGGTGGATATTCAAAAACGTGCTATAAAAAGCTAGTCACTCATGTAGAATCACATGCGAGCGCAGTGAGTCTGCTCAAGAGAGCAGAAAATAGCACTATAGAAGCAATCATCAATCACCAATCAATCAATCAATCAGTCCACACAAAAGAAGTGTAAAATAGTGTATTGTGACTGCACTGAGCTTAAATGCCTTACCTCATCCAGCAGTATGATGGCTGGAGCTTTGAGGAGTGTGCGAGCAATGGCAACCCTCTGTTTCTCCCCACCGCTCAGTTTCAGACCTCTCTCTCCCACCACTGTGTCGTACTCTGAAACAACAACAAAAAACACAACAAAATCACTCCATTTTAGATCTCCAGTCTCCATCACCAACATACATAATTAGTGGTAGAACTTGCTTCCTATATACATATACACAAGATATTAGAGAATTTGACTGGCATGTAAACACACACACACACACACAAAAACACACAAACCATGCACGCACACACACACACAACACTACTATCTGCAAACACACCCACACACACCACACCCACACACCCACACCATTCCTCTCCACCCTCTTGCTTTGCCATAAATCACAAAACTACCATCAACAGGGAATCAAAGCCAAACTGCAAAACAATTACTACGCACATATTAATTCAGATATGCACACACACAAAACAGCACACAGTTTATATCTTAAAAAGACTCATTATTTTGGACATCGTTCTTTAAATCACTACAACTTCAGTTTAAGACAAGTCAGCCAAAGGGCATACGCACTTTTAGGAAAGGTGAGAATGCGGTCATGGATCTCAGCAAATCGTGCAGCATCTTCCACTTCTTCATCTGAAGCTGTCACACGCCCGTATCGGATGTTGTACCTGAAGTCATGAAAATGTGCATGTTATGGGGAAAGCCAGTTTCAAGTTTTGGATTAGACAAGGGCAGAAAGAGGTCTGCTGCTCAAAAATCATAGAATGGTGACGGAGGAAACTTTTGTTTGAAGTCTTTGCTTATATAAAGGCCAAGAGTGAGCTATCATTTCAAAGGGGGGCGGGGATAGCTCAGTGGTTAGAGCGCCGGACTTGTGATTGAAAGGTCGCGGGTTCGAATCCCTGCTGGAACGGCGGGAGAATTTTCTTCTCCAGGGTCGACTTTCTGTGCTGACTCTTATTTCGGTATCCGTTCCACCCCTGTGTTACCACAGTAGCATGTAAAAAATCCCAGTCATTCTGCCAAAAGTGCAGGTGGCAGGTTAGAGCTAAACACGCATACACCTTACGTATGTGGCTTTTATTGAACCGTGCTTTGGCATTGGTCACAACTTGTCCCTAATATGTCAAATGACATCTGAGGACATTAAGCATCAACTCATCATCATCATCTATCATTTCAAAACTGTGGAAGGATCACCAGCAACTGTCAAAATTCAAATTAAGACCCAACAAGCGAAGTCATGGTATGTTTTAGAATTAGAAGGGGGGCAAGAAAAGACTGTACCTTATATCACTGTTGAATAGCACCGTGTCCTGTGGAACCACCCCTATACACTGTCTAAGTGACTGTTGATTGACCTAGAATCAAAGAACAGTGTACACACACACACAAACACACACACACACACACACACACACACACACACACACACACACACATCACACACACATACACACACACACACACGCATCACACACACACACACACACACACACACACACACACACACACACACACACACACACACACACACACACACACACAGGTTAAGATCAAGACACCAAGCTAAGCAAAAACATAAATTGTTTGATTAAAAACACACAAAACTCAGACAGCCAAATTTCAGGAAAAATCAGTTGTATCAAAATTCTTTTCATGCACCCCACAGATTTGTTGACACAAACCAACAACTTAGTAGAATCAATATTTTACAGACAAGGACATAAAATGGAAACATGGCCAAGCGGCTAGGACTTACGACACTGGACTCAGAACTGTAAATTCCAATATGGACAGTAACAACCCTCCGCCCTCCCTCCCCTGTCTTTTTAGTCTGTTGATGGTGGAGTCAGTGACCTGTCTTTCAGATGAGATTTAAAAAAAAACACTAAAAAACATGGTTTTTGGATTTTAACATCCAGTCACCTCAGGGCAAATCACATAATTATTAAAAATTCTTCTGTAAATGTTCCAGGCACAAGTCACCTAATCACAAATAAAAATGCTGGCTCCCTTTAAATTTCTCACAGGAAACCCCCAAAAGAGACATATAAGTATACAACACACACACACCATGTGTGTTTCTGTATAATACTTTATGTAAATTGTTTTTGATTGGACTATGCTCTACATGTGTATAGAATATCATATTTAGGTTAATATGTATTATGTGAGTGCTCAGGGAGTTGATGAGCACATGAACTGTAAATTCTTGCGTGGTTGGCGGGCGTATAGGCCGAAACCTTTTCTTTTTTTTCTTTTTTTCTTTTTTATAAATCTTGTCCATTGTATGTGTTTATACATTTTTCTGCAGCTTTTTGTACGGCGTATTGTGCCCTAGATCTTGCTAAGGATCATGCGCCATAGAAATGTCCATTATTATTATTATTATTATAAATGTACATTATTATTATCACATAAAAAATTTTTGTTTACCATAGCAATGTCTTTTCCATCAATCCTGATGACGCCACTGTTGATGTCATAGAAGCGGAACAGCAAGCGAATTATGGTGCTTTTTCCACTTCCAGTGTGACCAACCTGTATGTGAGAAAAAAAGATTTGCTGAGACTTTGTGCTGCTATCGTTAAAGATGAAACTCTCCATGACCTACTCTCAGACTCATCAATACAGGCAACACAGCATTACAAAACCCACTGATCACAATCAGCACTTGATGCTACTTACTCCTACACACAGCTTGTGCTACCAGTGTGGTAGCGCAGCAATGCGGCTCCTAGCTTTGCCAGTTTCTTACAGGGGAAAATTGAAAATAAGGAACAAGGAGGAAAATGGGGATGAATATTCCACTCTGTCACCACACATCAATCAGTATGGCGGTTGCAGTGACGACATTCTGCGTGGTGTTCAGGAGGTTCATGGAGGCCATTGACTTTCACTTCACACTATAAACGTTGCAAGGAGTTGGAAGAAAGACTGCGGAGTTCATTCTGCCACAGATGGTGTAATCATCTAGACACAAGTGAAAGGTTGTCAGTGTACAATAGCTACAAACATTGCTTTCAAAGGGAGGGATATGTGGATGTTCTTTGGATGGAGGTATACAGGAACTGTCTCGCACAGTTTAGAATGGGAGTATCGCAGATAAATCTCCATAGAAACTGGTTTTCAACAACAACAGATAATACAACATGTCCATTTTGTGCCAACCAACAAGAAACTGATATACATTTTGTATTCCAATGTCCAGTGTATAATCAATTAAGAAGCAAGTACCTGCCTGACATAATTAATGTACGCAACCCCAGAAAACATCTCATCATCCTCATGAATAGAAGCTATCAGGAGGCGATTCTAAATGTTGCAAAATTCCTAGTGTGTGCATTTAATCTAAGGTCATCTAAGCTGGATGCAATATACTTGAGTATCACCCTATGTGGATGTCCATAGAGCTGCTCTGCAAACATGTGTGCTTATGTGCACATTGTAATGAATGTATAAGTATTGGTAGAGATTGAATTAGCATGTTGCAGATTTGGCTGAAGATGCCATTGAGTGTATGTCTTGGGTTCTGCGAGTCTCTTGCTCCACCACTGAAAGGGGCTGTTGGCCTATTCAGTTAAATATGTCAGTGTCAGTGAACAATGCAGGCTAAATATTCCAGATAATGCACCCCTATGAGGATGGAAAAAAAAGAGAGACAAAAAGTGACAAAAAGTATCAAAAACAAGAGAGGCAAAAAAAACTATAAAAAGTGCAAAGAATGTCAATGAAAATAAACTGGCCACCAGCATTATTAAAGTCCTGTATCAGGCAAGAGTAAATACTGTGATTTGTTTTTACAGACAAACAGACTCCACTCACCAGTGCTAGTGTGTGACCAGGAGGTACAGTGAAAGAGATGTTCTTCAAGATCGGCTTGCTGAAACAGCAAAATGACAGGCCATAAAGCGTATGAACTACAAACAATCTTAAGCAATGATGACTTCTAGCATTCTCAAACAGGATCCAAACCAATAAAAGATTATTTTTTTAAATATATAAAAAAATGCTTATTTAATATGACAATATACAACATGTGAATTTTCGTGGTATTCCTTTTTTCAAGCTACAAACAACCCTGAAACAAGAGTTAATGGTACAGATTCTAATGTAGGCTACTCGTCTGCAGCAGAAGTGAATTTTTTTGTTTCAAATTTGAATCAGAATCATCTGGCCAGGTTTGGATATACAAATTATGTATAGGCACACATTATTTTCTATGTCACTCACATGTACCTATTCTCTCACAAGTACCACTGTGACACAATATATACATGCCTCTTCCTAAGCTAGCTAGAAAAAACTGACTTCTCACATACTGTGTGCAATATTTTCTAAACATTTAAAATGCAGTCAGCTCTCTCTTTTTCTCGAAAGCTCTCTCCCTCCACCTGTCCATCTCTCTCTCTCTGTCTCTCTGTCTCTCTCTCTCTCTCTCTCTCAACAAATATGTTACCTTGGCTCATATCTGAAGCATACATCTTGAAATTCAATCTTGCCTTGAGGTACAACTATCTTGTCAGCATCAGGAATGTCTTTAACCTGCAGGAATGCAAAACAGTATTCACCGTAAGCCTGTGTTCAGATATGCAACCAAAGATGCAAGAACATGCATCTATATGTACTTATTTATGTAGCCAAAGTGAGGCACAAGAGTGAATGCACAGTATACCACTAAATGCATGCATGCGCACATGCTCCTACACTCTTACACCCTGATGCTCTCTCTCTCTCTCTCTCTCTCTCTCTCTCTCTCTCTCTCTCTCTCTCTCTCTCTCACACACACACACACACACACACACACACACACACACACATACACACACAATGCATGCACACACACACACACACACACACACACACACACACACACACACACACACACACACACACACACACACACACAATGCATGTACACACATACATACCCACATATGGGTGAAAGACTTTCTCCTCTTCTCATGCCTCTCTGTGGAATGGGAATAAATATGACAGACAGTGACAGAAAGTAACAGCATATCTAATGGGCGTACCTCAGCATCCTCAGCCAACAAGTCAAACATGTTTTCCATATCGATGAACGCTTGTTGGATCATTCTGGGGAGAAGAAAGAAAAAAATATGATAATTATCCCCAAAACAAATTTATTGTGTTAAACAAGGCTTGCTTTTGCACACTGATGTTTGCTATTCATGTGTTAATGCCCATGCATGGTGAAGGTCACATGAAGTCTGCTGTAGGTCACCTCATGACCTCTGAAGGTTACATCATGATCATTGAAGGTCATGTCTATGAAACAGATCACCCAGTCACAAGAAAAAGTCTAATTCACAGTCTTTGTTATACATCACTCTACATTTAATGATTGTTACAGCATTACACACACACACACACACACACACACACACACACACACACACACACACACACACACACACACAGAGAAACATACACACACACATGCATACACATAGAAACACACACACACACACACACATGCAAACACACAGAAACATACACACACACACACATGCAAACACACAGAAACATACACACACACACACACACACACACACACACACACACACACACACACACACACACTCTGAGAAAAACACCACACACAGAGAAAGAAAAAAAACCCACACACACACCTGTAGTAGGTTCCCAGCCAGTTCAGCGGGACAAAGAGCTGGGACAGGTAGGTCCCAAACAGGACATAGTCGCCCACAGTCAGCTTCAAGCCGGCCACTCCATTGACCACAGCATACGCACACAGCAGTGCTCCAGCCATGTACCCGATTGTGGTGACGATGTTTTGCATGGTGTTCAGCAGGTTCAGGGATGCTATGGACTTCCACTCTGCACTCTAAATATTGCAAATAATGCATTCTGAATATTGTGAATAATGCACTCCTAGTGTTGTGAATAATGCATTGTTAATTGTCAATGATGCTCTGATTATCATTAACGACACATTCTAAATATTGCAAATAACGCAGTCTAAATATTGTGAATAATGCACTCCTAGTGTTGTGAATAATGCATTGTAAATTGTCAATGATGCTCCGATTATCATTAACAACACATTCTAAACATTGCAAATAATGCATTCTAAACATTGCGAATAACGCATTCCTAGTGTTGTGAATAAAGCACTGTAAATTGTCAATGATGCTCCAATTATCATTAACAACACGCTCTATATATTGAGAATAATGCACTTTAAATTGCCATTGACACTGCAAATATCACTAACAACACATTCTAAATATTGTGAATAATGCACTCCTAGTCCTAGCATTGTGAACTATGAACACTGAGTATTGTGAATAATGAATGCACTGTAAATTGCCAATGACTCTCCAAACATCATTAACAACATGCTCTAAATATTGTCAATAATGCACTCCAGAGTATTGTGAATAATGCACTGTAAATTGCCAATGACGCTCCAAATGTCATTAACAACACACTCTAAATATTGTGAGTAATGCACTGTAAATTGCCAATGACGCTCAAATTATCATTAACTACACACTCTAAATATTGTGAACAATGCACTCAGAGTATTGTGAATAATGCACTGTAAATTGCCAGTGGCACTCCAAATATCCATAACAACACATTCTAAACATTGTGAATAAGATCAATAATTCTCACCTGGAATCTGGCGATGGCCTTGTCATATCTGTCAGTTTCAAAATCATTTGCTCCATAGTACTTGACCTGCAATGCACATAAGCATGGCACCCAAGTAAGCATGGTGCGGAAGCAGTTGGGAGAATATTGATTTAAAAGTGTACAGCACCACAGATTATTTTTTTCTCTCCCCTTTTTCTCTTCTTTTCTGCTTTATGTTTAATAGGTATGTAGGTAGTGTTGCTTAATGTCCTCAGATGTCGGTTGACATATTAGGGACAAGCTGAGACCAATGCCGAAGCATGGTTCAATATAACTTTATGTCCACGGAAACCAGAAGGCTCGCTAGGACGGACAGCCCAGGATGGCCACCTCGACTCTCACACAGCTCCTGAACTATGCCATAATTATAATAATAATGATTATGTACTCTTTTATTTTTATTTCTTCCAAGTGGAGCACATAGCCCATTACAAAGCAAAGAACAAAACACAGTCAAAACAAACTTCCACAAGCGCACACACACACACACACACACACACACACACGCACGAGTCAATAGAACAGCCTCAAGAGGTGAGATTTCAAACATGATTTATAAGACGTGAGTGTGTTCGATGATCTAATATGGCAAGGGAGACTGTTCCAGACAGTGCAGCATAAGAAAAAGATCTCTGAACAAGTGAGTGTGTGCACACAGAGGGAAGACAGAGAATGGAAGTATCCGAAGAAGAGCGTAGCTGGTGGGTTTAACAATATAGAAACTTTTTAAAAAATCACTATGCTTTTGAGAAACATGCATGTGTGCACAGGCAGAGTTGTGTGAAGAACAAAAAATGTGCATCCTTATGCTTAAAGTCAGCAAATTCCAGACACTTCATTCCTAAAACATGGTTCCCAGAAAGCAAGCCCGTACTACACCAGCAAATACTTGTGCGTGGAAAAATAGTGCATTTAAATTCTGTTCTCCAAACAAACATCCTCAATATACAAACCATCATCCTACTGGACTTTTAGCGACATGTCTGGCATGATGTAGGAACCCTTTGGAACAGGTATAAAATCTGTGTGAGTTCACATGAAATCCATCAGGTGAGTTCAGTTCAAAGGCATGCGTTTGCACCAAACCTGTGAGCAGGTTCACATCTGTGTACAGATTTGGGTTTAGTTCAAAGCCATCATCTGTGTACAGATTTGAGTTTAGTTCAAAGGCATGCGTTTGCACCATGATTTGAGTTTAGTTCAAAGGTATCATCTGTGTGCAGATTTGAGTTCAGTTCAAAGGCATGCGTTTGCACCAAACCTGCGAGCAAGTTCACATCTGTGTACGGATTTGAGTTTAGTTCAAAGGCATGCGTTTGCACCAAACCTGTGAGCAAGTTCACATGTCTGTACAGGCTCCTTAGCCTCTGCAGGTGCAAGTCATCTGGACAACAACTGGGTTTAGGTACAGAATCTCTACAGGCCAGTTCACAAGCTCGAGGCTGCAGGCACCTGCCCTGCTGGACACCCAAGTCAGCTGTTTGTGTAAAGAAGTACTTATCTATCTCAGGAACAAATTCAACTTTCTACACTGTGACTTCAACTAGTATCCTCACCACCCCATCCCTTTCCTTTCTGTTTCTTTGCTATTGTTTTTTTTTTTTTTTTTTTTTTTTTTACTTCGTTTTTATTGTTGTTGATGCCATTTATGCTTTTTTGTTGTTGTTTTTGGGGAGGTACCAACAGATACCACTTGAAATGCAGGGGAAAAAAAGGAATAATCATTAAAGCATTTATAACACCATCCTCATCATGATCAATTTCACTGTTACTATGACTGCCATTCTGTTCAAGAGCTTCCCTGACAAAGCACAAGCAAGCAGCACTGACCGTCTCAAAGTTGAGCAAGGAGTCCACGGCAATGGCATTGGCTTCGTTGTCCAGTTTGTTCACCTCCCTCCGGTACTTGGTGCGCCACTCCGTGATGATGACGGTGAAAGCTGGACAGACAGAAGATGGTCATCTCAAATGCTTCCAAGCCACCTGAAATGCTTCCAAGGTAGTAAACACAGTCACCCTGCGACGTTCCTGTTCATTGTGCTCAACGCTACACAGGTTGCTCAGTGTTATGTCACAATGACAAACACATGAGTGTGTATAAAAAGACTGAGACAGTCATGCAAAATAAGTGAGCCGGTTTGGCATAGCAGTAAGGTGGTAGGCTGGTAAGCGGAAGGACCTCGGTTTGATACCGCTTCGGCTCTCCTTTCTCTTCAGAAAGGTTATAGTTTGTAAACACTGTCTTGTGACTTTATCCATCACTTCCTACTGAAACATTAAAAAGGCTCTCATCGCTGCCCATCTTAATGCAGAAGTCATTCTGGTGGTGACAGCGCAGCGATCGGCATATAATTTCCCTCTCCCCCTACCTCCATACCCCCTCCCCCCTTCCCTAATAAGCCTTATGATTTCCGTGGACGTTAAGCACCATGTTTATTTATGCAAAATAACTCCCTGGTATCCCCCTCACTATCCCCTGCCAAAAAACACACCCACTCTTGCTAACTGTTATCCTTTCCCCACAACCCCTCTCTAGACATTTTAGTCCCATGAGAATGCATGTACATGTATGCACAGATGTTCATCCATAAATACATACATATGGGGATATGTACACACACACACACACGCTAACACACTGACACACTAATGCACTGACGCACACCCACACAAACATGCAGTCATGAAAGCACACACACACACACACACTCACGCACTGTTACAATTGTGTGCATGTATTCACACACACACACACACACACACACACACACACACACACAAACTACACAGTCACTATACACACATTTTACATACATAGATAAAGAGCCATGCTGACAAAGACGATGAGTCCAAAGAGGTAGTTGAAAGCCGTTACGAAGTAGACAATAGCGATAATGATGTCCGCAATGGTGGGGAAGATCTGAAAGACAATGTAGCTGGAAAGAAAAACAAGAGAAATTACACTTAATTGTATTGCATGAACCAGGAACATAACAGAAAATGGCAAAAGACAGAGGCTCAACAACAACAGAATGATTAAAGCCACTGACGGTAATGTTTATTCTTCCATGCACACAGTGCTGAAAGTGTTATGCATGGCTGAGCTACTGCTGGGGATTCTGCTTCTCTAATATCTGCCTTCTCAGTTCATTCAACTTCATTTTCTCCCCAGTCCTCTTCAAATTTAAAGTGTCATTTAACATGACCAGTGAATGAAATTTTCAGTTTTACCTGTGATTAGATAACTTGCATCTTGCCTGGATATGACACTTATGAGTCTAATAATTACCACCTTGCTGTGAACAGATAATAATCAAATAGTGATTCACTGATTTGTTCTTTATGTGTCTATTATCACCTTGCTGTGAACAGACATATAAAATTAAAACACTGATCGACTGATTTGACCTTTACGTGTCTAATATGACCTTGCTGTGAACAGACATAAAAATAAAACACTGGCTGATTGATTTGACCTTTAAGGCTGACTGGGTGTTAAACATCAAGAACCAATCCTCCATCCCAATTTCATTTCTCATCACCTATCGCCCAGTCCCAGGAACGCAAATGAGATGCCCATCTCTTTTGTACACCCCTGTCTCTTATCAAAGATTATCAAAACCCATGGCATGAGCGGAGAACATATATGTAGCCAGGGAGCAGGGATAGCTCAGTGGTTAGAGTGCCAAACTCGTGATTGAAAGGTCACGGGTTCAAATCCTGCAGGAATGGAGGGAAAATGTTCTTCTCCATGGTCAGCTTTCTGTGCTGATTCTTATTTAAGTATCTGTTCCACCCCTGTGTTACCGCAGTTGCATGTGAAAGATCCCGGTCATTCTGCCAAAGGTGCAGGTGACAGGTTACAGCTAAACATGCTGAGCAGAGCAGAGCAGAGCATGGCTTGCATCCATCCCAGGATGGCCAAGTCTAAGCGCAATATCCTGAGCCTGGCCCTAGCTTATCACCACAACACACCTTATGCATGTGGTTTTGCATGAAGTCACATCCTGCATGGCTGTATGGTGTGCACAGAATGTGCCAAGACGGCTGCAGTTTCGTGTGGCACCAGCCATGCCAGTGCTATAAGTATACCACTTTGGTGGATATTATAAAACGCGCTATATAAAGCTAGCCACTCATGCAGAATCACATATGCCAGTGCAGTGAGTCTGCTTGAGAGCACAGAATAGCGCTGTATAAAAGCGACCAACATCAACAACGATATGCACCTGAGGAGATTGTTAATGCTGTTGGTTCCACGGTCCACCACTCTCAGCACCTCCCCTGTCTTTCTCTGCAAGTGCCAGCGCAGTGACAGACTGCACACAGGTATCAATGTACCAGAGCATATCAATGAGCATATTAAATATGCCTGCAGCCACTTACACACACACATATATGCAAGCACATGCGCACATGTGCATGCGCGCACAAACCACACACACACAAATTATTTAAGATAATATTATGCGCTTTAAATATAACACACACACACACACACTTCTTTAAGTCAATAAAATGTGCTTTAAATGCAAAAACACACACATACAGACCAGTGTGCTTTAACAGTAAGTAACACACACACACACATACATACACACATGCACACACACACACACACACACACACACACACACACACACACACACACACATACACGCACACCAACAACAACAACAATAAAAAGTGCAGTGTAGTGCAGTCACTCAAGTCATGTACCTGTGCAGGTGGTTGAAGAGCTTGACCTGGATGCGACGCGTGGTGTACTGCTGGACCTTGATCCACAGGAAAGTTCTCATATTATTCAGCACACCTGTCGTTCCTGAAAGCACATAATAAATATATATTATACGTAAACACCTTCTGCATAGGAATTTATCGCTGTTGTGATCCAGGGACAATATATATAGTGTCTTTGCCCTTCACATTCCGTCAAACTGGAAAAGAGGTAACGCCGCTGCTCATTTTAAAGCAGAATAATTCTGGTGGTGACAGAATCTCCACACCGTCCAAGGACTTTGGTCTCTACCTGACAAAGCTTGGAATCAAACAACCCCCCCCCCACCCCCACCCCAACCCCCACCACACCCCCACCCATCCCAAAAAACAACAACAGGACATAAGGGAATTTCATGACAAAGTTGTACCCCAGTATTAAAACACTATCTTGTGATTCCAGAGTTTTGGAAATTCCAGAATGATGTTGCATGACGCACAATGGAATGCAAGCTGAGCTCATCCCTGCTCTGGAGCAGAGTAAAGCAGAGCAGAGCAGAGCATGGCTCACATCCATCCCAGGACGGTCAGGTCTAAGTGCAACATCCTCAGCCTGGCCCAAGCTCAGCACCAGAATTTCCACTGGTGTAAATGTCCCCACTTTCAGGCTGCCAACCATGCTGTGCCTAAATCTTCAGCAGAAGAACATGACCTTCCCACTTCCCACACTCTTCTCGTTCATTCTACCAACCCATCCCCGGTAATGCATGTATTTGTAGTGTGTGTGTGTGTGTGTGTGTGTGTGTGTGTGTGTGTGTGTGTGTGTGTGTGTGTGTGTCTGTGTGTGTGTGTGTGTGTGTGCGTGTGTGGTGTGTGGTGTGCGTCTGTGCATATGTGCGTGCATGCATGTGTGTGTGTGTGTAGTGGGTCTGTGTCTGTGTGAGTGTGCATGTGTGATAGAATCAGTGTATGCTTATGTCTTTGTAAGTGCACCAGGCTGTTAGAAGATGGGGCGCCACAAATAATCTATAATTGTTATTATTACACTCAAGCAGCTTACTGACCTGTGCCTCCCCCCTTGAGGAAGATGAGTCCCACATAGACCATGATGAGGTCCCAGCGCCACTGCAGCTCCGCCTTCTCTGGCGCCTGGGGCAACACCGTCAGGCTGTTGACTGCAGGCATAAAACAGGACACGGATGAACTGCAAGCACATTCAGAGTCCAGGCAAGATCAAGAGGAGCTGGACTCTCACGAAGAAGTTAGACACTTTTGCGGGTCCAGGCAAGATCAAGAGGAGGGAGGTGAGCTGGACTCTCATGAAGAAGTTAGACACTT
>OY757542.1:25706664-25710910 GCA_963584105.1 Alviniconcha strummeri
CAAAGTATGTTTTTTGTTGTTGTATTTAACTAAAATTATAGTAAAAAAGCAAAATAACTGAATATTTCAAGTAAGCAAACATCAAAACTCATTAAAAAACTTATTGACTCTCAGTCTCAGGACATAAACTAAAATCAAATCAAAGTGAACTAACTGAATATAGACGACAAAAATTTGGTTTTATAAATAGCACTTAATGACTTATACATCACTAGCTGAAGACGAAATGCTAAGCCCAGAGATTTACTTATATTATACATACATATATATATATATACAAGTTATAGGCATGTAACATGTTGACAGCTCAAATAATGTGTTCTGTGACAGTGTGAACCTTTCAAGTAATTTATCAGTAATTAGCAAAACTAATCAAGTTTAAAACCATCATCAAAAACTTCCTCGGCAGAATAAGGTTACCCTACTGTGTAACATTAATTTTGTCAATGCCAGTAACTGTTCTCCAAATTGCAGCCTGTACGGTGTACCTCTATAGTCAGAGGCACAGAAAGAAATTGAATCAGTGAGCTGTCAGAAACTTAATTCTACAGTACTGTGTTCATCAGAAACTCAATCAGCGCACGTTAAAAAGAAAGAAAAAAATCAATCAATCCCCGATCTGCCATACCGATGTGCCACCCTGCACGTAGAGTAACTGTTCTGTCGTCAGTCACTGTCAAAGTGTCAAGTCCTCCAAAGTTCTCAAAGACATTGACAAAACAAAACAGTGTCACCATGATTTTGCACTTTTTGACTGGAAACCCAGCTATTCACCACAAAATCTTCCAGAAAGCCCGTCTGTCTTTCAAGAAGCACAAGCAAGCATCAGGCTTGGGTTACGTAACCACACAAATGTGCTTTGTCATTTATCTTCAGCTAAAGCCTAAACGTAAAATGCGTCTGCCATGTGCCGTGTGAACATCACGCAATATGTCGTCAAAGATCCTATGTCTAACTTTTGATAAAGAAGATCTAGTCTAGTCTGGACGGTTAGTCGGATCAAAGCTTACGAAATAACCACAATACTGATTAGTCTAGAACTGCCAGAATTTTTTATACCCCTGACCTAGTACCATCACAAAATCTGCCGCTAAAATCATGTTCGTGATCACTGGAAGATCATTTCAATATTTAACTACGCTTACTATTAATTTTTACTTTTACTGTCTGCGGCGACTCCAGCATAAATGGTGCAGCCCCCCACAGTTGCGTTTATGCCAGATATGGGGATACTGCTGAAGTGCTATACATACCCTACAGACAGATGCGTACAGAAGAAGTATCGAGAGTCGTCCTCAATTTGCTTCTAGAGTTGCCTCTCGTGGCCTAAAAGAAATTAAAATCATCGTGTCCACCAACTACCTCTCAGCCCCTGCGCATAAAAGGAAGGCCATTCATGGAAGGCCTATCGTGATTTTCTCCAGTCAGAGTGTGTCCGTCCGGAGAGAACGAGCCACAGTTTAAGTGTTCTATAAAAAATAAAAACAGAATCAATTACGCCCAACTACAGTGAGGACATGACTCTGAAGTCACCGCCGGCGGCAAAACAAGGGATTTTTTCATATTTAATAAAAAAAATAAAAAAAATCTGAAACAACGATGATTGCCAGTGGCGTTCTAAAACAAAATCCAAACACACGAAAAGTTAAAAAGAACGCTTATTTAATATAATAAAGCACAACTGACTGAGATACACATTTTCGGAACGGTAAGCCCCTTGCCCGGCGGCGCCGCAGCACGGTACCGGCGATTCAGTCCCCGGGCCGGCGTCAAGCGACAGAACAACACCGTGAACAAGCACGAGCCGTGTAAAATGACAACAGTTAAATGGTGTAAAACAAAAATAATGTAGGCTAGTTATCTGCTTGTGGCTGTTTACGGCGATGTCTGTCAGTGTCGAGTGTCAGTAAAAGGCGAATTCCGCGTGTAGTGCCTGGCGTCACCGTGCCGTAGCGGTGTGCAAGTGCTTGCACCGCGGCACGGTCGGTCAGTCAGTGCGGCGTGCGTCAGTGTGTGCCATGTGTGTGTGTGTGTGTGTGTGTGTGTGTGTGTGTGTGTGTGTGTGTGTGTGTGTGTGTGTGTGTGTGTGTGTGTGTGTGTGTGTGTGTGTGTGTGTGTGTTTAGTGTATTGCACGTAGCGTCAGCTATGTTTGAATCTGTGTTGATGTGTACTAGTTTCGCGGTAGCTATTCGGCGTTGAACTGGAATTGATAACACTAGTCTCCGTCTCTATAGTCAGTTTAGCGCTTTGAGCCGAGGGTAGTCCTTTGAGTTAAAAAAAAAAAAAAAAAAAAATCCGCTCTTATTATTATCATTATAAGCCCTCGAGCCTGCCGGCGACCGTTACTGACACTGTTCTAAGCCCTACTATTATCACTAATGATTATTCTATGCTCTACTATTACGACGACTGAGTCAGTCACAGTCAGTGACTGCAAGGTGTGGCGATGCAGACCTGTACGCTGTGCCAGTTTAGGTTAGGCTGGTACGCGGCATGCCGTTAATGTTGTCTCCAAGACTTGGAAGTTAGTAACTCAAGTTAAGTAAACATGGTGCTTAACGTCCATAGAGACCACAAGGCTTATTAGGGACGGGGAGAAGGGGGGGGGGGAGATAATGTACCTATCGCTACACTGTCACCACCAGAATGACTCCAGCATTAAGATGGGCAGCGATGAGAGCCATTTTAATGTTTTCACTAACTGTGAGTGACAAAGTCACAACTTGAGACAGCAGTGTCCACAGTAGAGACCACAACTTATGAAGAGAAAGGAGAGCCGAAACGGATTCGAACCGAGGTCCTTCTGCTTACCATCCTCAGTAAAGCCTTACTGCTAGGCCGAACCGGCTCATGTCTTGGAAGTTATTAAATCACGGGTCTCGTGTTGCCATGCCAGTCCTCTCTCCGCTAAGACTGATCGACAGGAGATCGATAAGCATGAGAAGAACTGGACCGACTGACACGGCGCAGGAGAAAAGTCTTTGTGGTGATAATGACTGAGTCGTAAGGCTGACGAATGGTGTTTGATAGACTGACACGGTCAAGGAGCTCCGGCTTAAGACCTGCAGCCACCAAGCGTTGCCGGCTAAGTTCTTTCTGTGGCCGAGAGAGTATGAGGAGCATATGATAGCCACAACATCTAATGTTGTTGTTGTTGTTGTTGTTGTTGTTTTGTTTGCTTGTTTGTTGGTGTTGTTTGTGACTGTGTGTGTGTGTGCGTGCGTGCGTGTGCGTGCGTGCGTGCGTGCGTGCGTGCGTGCGTGCGTGCGTGCGTGCGTGTGTGTGTGTGTGTGTGTGTGTGTGTGGTGTGTGTGTGTGTGTGTGTGTGTGTGTGTGTGTGTGTGTGTGTGTGTGTGTGTGTGTGTGTGTGTGTGTGTGTGTGTGTGTGTGTGTGTGTGTGTGTGTGTGTGTGTGTGTGTGTGTGTGTGTGTGTGTTTTAAAGAACAAGAATGGCAAAAAGTCAACAAAAACAACAACCGTTTCGTAAAAAGTAAAGAGTTTAATCCATCTACTCTGCCATCGTTTCCTAGATTTTACATCGTCTCCCTCCTCTGCCATAATTACCACTACTCTGCCATCGTTTCCTCCATTTGACATCGTCTCCTCCCTCCTCTGCCATAATTACCACTACTCTGCCATCGTTTCCTCCATTTGACATCGTCTCCTCCCTCCTCTGCCATAATTACCACTACTCTGCCATCGTTTCCTCCATTTGACATCGTCTCCTCCCTCCTCTGCCATAATTACCACTACTCTGCCATCGTTTCCTCCATTTGAAACCGTCTCCTCCCTCCTCTGCCATAATTACCACTACTCTGCCATCGTTTCCTCCATTTGAAACCGTCTCCTCCCTCCTCTGCCATAATTACCACTACTCTGCCATCGTTTCCTCCATTTGAAACCGTCTCCTCCCTCCTCTGCCATAATTACCACTACTCTGCCATCGTTTCGTCCATTTGAAACCGTCTCCTCCCTCCTCTGCCATAATTACCACTACTCTGCCATCGTTTCCTCCATTTGAAACCGTCTCCTCCCTCCTCTTCCAAAGTCCCTCTGCCTCGCCATCGTTTCCTTGCATTGTCCCTCTGCTCTGACATTGTCTCCCTCCTCTATCATAGTCCCTCTGCTCTGACATTGTCTCCGCCATCGTTTCCTCCATTTGAAACCGTCTCCTCCCTCCTTTTCCAAAGTCCCTCTGCCTCGCCATCGTTTCCTTGCATTGTCCCTCTGCTCTGACATTGTCTC
>OY757542.1:25711110-25732868 GCA_963584105.1 Alviniconcha strummeri
CCCCCTTCTGCGGCCGTAACCATGACCAGCTACGCAGAATTTGGAGGAAAGGTGCCGGAAAAAGCGAGGCCTGGACGGCTGCGGCCCTGACCTCCTACAACAACTACAATGATGACGATGAGTTGGTGCTTAATGTCCTCAGATGTCAGTTGACATATCAGGGACAAGTGTGTGTGACCAATGGCGAAGCACGGTTCAATAATTCTTTACGTCCACGGAAACCAGAAGGCTCGTCCACCTCGACTCTCACACAGCTCGTGAACTATGAACAACAACTGCAACTTGAAACACTTCAACTTAACTGAACCATCCAGGAAAAGCAACCGCAGGCACTCGTAATAAATAGCGTGTTTCAAGTACACATGCATTAACCCCATCGAAACTTGGCAACGTTTCCCTCCCACCCCACCCCCCCGTCTCAAATGGACCACTCCACTCTGTCAATCAAATCAGTAGGAGCGCGGAAACGCACCCCATGCAGCCAATCAGATCACAGGCTGCATGTATGCTAAAGAGGCCGAGTCTGGATGGAGAGAGAGAGAGAGAGAGAGGAGAGAGAGAGAGAGAGAGAGAGAGAGCTCTTAAACTTGATTTTTGTAAGGACTGGAGAGAGAGAGAGAGAGAGAGAGAGAGAGAGAGAGAGAGAGAGAGAGAGGGAGGGAGGGGGGAGAGAGAGAGAGAGAGAGAGAGAGAGTGAGAGAGAGAAAGAGAGAGAGAGAGAGAGAGCTCTTAAACTTGATTTTGTAAGGACTGGAGAGAGAGAGAGAGAGAGAGAGAGAGAGAGAGAGAGAGAGAGAGAGAGAGAGAGAGAGAGAAGAGAGAGAGAGCGAGAGTAACTTGATTTTGTAAGGACGAGAGAGAGAGAGAGAGAGAGAGAGAGAGAGAGAGAGAGAGAGAGAGAGAGAGAGAGAGAGAGAGAGAGAGAAAGAAAGAAAGAGAGACACCTCGAACTCGAAACTTACTTATTTTTGCAAGGATTGGAGAGAGAGAGAGAGAGAGAGAGAGAGGGGGGGGGGGCTGCTGGGGTTAGGGGAGGGGGGGGGGGGGGCGGGGAGAGGAAGTTACCTAGTTGCGATGGATTGCATGTGGTAATACTATGGTATATACGGTAGCGGGAGTGGTCACAAATAAACACTGAAACATAATTATGGCGTTCCTTCCCTATTTACGACTATGTCACACTGTCACACAAAATGAGCACAGCAATCCGAGGAGGAATGTTGTGGCGTTGTGGTGGTGGTGGAGGGGGGGGGGGGGGACGGAAGCGGAAGTAAGCAAGTAACTAACTTGGTGTTTTACGCCCGGTCAACCATTACGGTTTTATCAGGCGAGACATATTACGTTACCATGCCCCCGTCCTTAGTAAGCCTTAGGGTTTCCGTATTGCACGGTTTCTGTTCTGCGACGGATTGCATGTGGTAATACTGTGGTATATACGGTAGCGGAGTGGTCATTTAACAAACACCGAAACATAATTATGGCAGGGAAGGGGGGGGGTGGGGCAGGGAAGGGGGCGGGGGACGGGGGGGCGGGTGGAGAGAACAGATGACAGAGGCAGTCGGCTAATACGAGCTGGAAATAACAGCTGTTCTGACGTAAAAATAATGTTCTGACGTAAAAATGTTCTGACGTAAAAAATAATGAATGCACGGCTGTTCTGACGTAAAAATCATGTTCTGACGTAAAAGTAATGAATGCACAGCTGTTCTGGACGTAACAATAATGTTCTGACCTAAAAATAATGAATGCACTTGTCACCAGCTTTACGGGGCTAGGGTTTCGATTCCCAAACCGGGGGTGGTGACTACTTTCCATCCCTAACATGTACTACAATTGTCAGACCCCCCTCCCCACCCACCCCCACCCTCCCCGCCGCACCCCCTCCGTATCACACCCCTTCTTCCAGCATTGCAGTTGACTCCTCTATCCCCTATCTCTTATGTGAAGTTCCATGTCATTCATCTGTATATATATATATGCTTACAGTCAATTCGCAGATGTAGGAAACGCACAAAACCATTGACAATTCCAGCACTTTCAACATTATCATGCACACACATTTGGTCACAGTTGCGCACTGAAACTGCAATGGGGGAAAAAAAAAGAAAAAAGTTTTCCTCCTGTACAACAGTTTCTTTGAATGAAAAAGTGGACATTAAAACATGGGTGCCTTGAATTCATGCTCAAACAGATGGTTGGACACTCACCAGTACACTGGCTTAGGTAAGTATATGTATACTTAGATGAGGCAACCAAACTCAGCCAGACCAATCAGTCAAAACAATTAGCCAGGCAGTCCCATCAAAGCAATCACGCATCAGAATAAAACATTTCCTTTCATTAAATTCAAACCATGAGCTATTTAAAATCCTAGAAGCTGTACTGTATGACCTGAAATGGATTATAATAATTAGTTAATGAGTGAGACAGGACCCTAAAAAACACTATCAACGAAAAGAACTTTAAAATGCTATGTGAAAGGAAGTAAGTTTTTTTTTTTTATGTCCAGTCAACCATGAAGGAAGTTGTGTTTTTTTATGTCCAGTCAACCAGGAAGGAAGTTTTTTTTTTTTTTATGTCCAGTCAACCATGACGGTTACATCATAAGGAGAGAGAGAGAAAAAAGAAGAAGTTTATTTTATATTTTATATATTTAAGATGAGGCAATCAGAATCAGCCACTCAATCAGTCGAAAGCTGTCACTCAGGCAGTCCCACCAAAGCAAGCAAGCATAAATATTCTTTCATCAAATTCACATCATGACCTATTTAAAATCCAAGAAATTGTATTGTACGATCTGAAGTGGATTATAATAATTAAAGTTAATGAGCGAGACGACAGTGAAAAACACTATCAACAAATAATTTTTAAATGCTACGGCAATGGAAGAAAGTTGTTTATGTCCCGTCAACTATGATGTAACCATCATAGTTGACGGGACATAAAAAACACAAGAGCAATATATATATATTTAAAATGAGGCAAATCAAAATCAGCCAGCTCAGTCAGACAAGACAGCTATTACCCAGGCAGTCCCACCAAAGCAAGCACTCATGCATCAGAATAAAACAGCCTCTTTCATTAAACTCAAATCACGACCCTACTTAAAATCCTATAATCTGTACTGTATGACTCAAAATGGATTACAGTTATGCCTTTTTAACTAGTTCCAAAGTTGGTCTGACTGACCGACCACCACCTTTTTCATCCTTTCAATGAAGAGCGTTGTAACCTTCCTCTTTTTACTCTGCACCTCTCTCCTCCAGGTGGTTGTGCGGCCTCAAGCTCCTCAACACTTCAGATCTTCAGAGATGCAAGCCACTTCAAGATGGATGCTTTGCCTGCTGGTCCCCCTACTTGGTCACTTTGATCAACATGCTGAGGAGAGTGTAACATCCACAAGTCTTTGAAGACGGATGTCAGATGTGGTCAAAGGTATTTCATTCTTTGCTTTTTCTAGCAAGCTCTCTGAATCTGTGAAGATGATGGCACGTGTGAAGTCACTAAGCCACCCTTTGCAGGACGCAGCTGATTTGCTGGAGCAGCATTCTGAGCACACATATTTTATAACCCCCCACCCTCACCCAGCCCCCCCCACCCAACTCCATCACTCACCCTTCCTCTCATCTCCAAAGCAAAGTTTGCTTTCAGAGCTTTCCAGTTTCTTCACAGAGCTTCCAGCATGCTTGCAAAATTTCATTCCCAACAAAATTTAAACTAAAATCCATTGACTCTGTCTCTGACTGGAAACTGAACATGCATAGGTAATTTACACCATGTACAACAAAGAAGACAGGTGCAATGAAATATAAAATGTTGGATGTATCCCCCCCCCCCCCCCCCAAAAAAAAAAAGTGATCAAAAAGAGACAAGAATTTCTGCATGCAAAGTTTTGTTTTGCAGTCAACAGCATTTCTGAACAGATAAACTGGTTCAAAAGTCAGAGCAGTGTGTGTGTGTGTGTGTGTGTGTGTGTGTGTGTGTGTGTGTGTGCTGTGTGCGTGCGTGCATGTGTGCACGCATGTGTGCGTGTGTGTGCATGCAAGTAAATTACTAGCTTGTTTAATGTGTAACTTTTGTACTTTCAATGATTTTTTTGAGTTTTAAAATACACGTGTTAATGTGTACTGTGATGTGGTTAATGTTCAGTCACATTTTAATTTCTCTGATGAGATAACAAAGTAATGTTGAATCATGTCTGAGTCCTCCATCAAAAGAATCCTTTAAGAGCTGATTGACAACAAAAATCAATACACTGTGGTAGGTATATACATACATATATACCAGTAACCATTTCACACAATGCAGTCATTGCTCTGCACCTCCATAGGGGCACATCGCCAGGAAGGAATTAACAAGAGGAACATTTGTTTTTTCTTTGAAATTCTGAGGCTTCGATCAGATACAAAAACACCAACCCAACCCAACCTGACCAAACACAACAGAGCAGGGCGAAGTGAATAAAACACAACAATAAATCATTTACGCAAACAAACTTCAATCGTCTTTTTGTGCGACAACAGTTGCTACCAAACACATGGGATCTTATAACTTGGGGAGGGGGGGGGGGGGGGGGGGTGGTGGAAGAAGAAAAAAAGCAGCTGCCTTGATTAATTGACACTTCCTGCCACCCCTGATGAGGTCGATGATGCTGAACAATCCGTAGGAACAGACAGTGTTTTACTGCGTCTTTGCCTCTCCCCCTCTCTCTCTCAGACATTGTACTTTGTATCTCTCTCAGATATTGTACCTTAGATCTCTCTCAATATTGAACTTTGTATCTCTCTGGGATATTGTACCTTGTTTCTGTATCAGACATTGTACCTTGTATCACTATCAGTTGGAGTCAACTGTTCATGTTATTTAGCGCACACTGCAACTGCGTGGATGTTGTGTGCATCTAATAACAACTGCCTCTCATTTGCCCCCTGCGTTGCCGTTGTTTTCTCCCAGGATTTTGGCCAGCGTCTCTCTGCAAAAGAGAAAGATCAATAGATCATCATAATCATCTTCTCTTTTTGTTTTTTTACTCTGTAGCCAGCCATTTTGATTATGTTAGGACAAAATGTTAGAAAACTACAGAAACAATTTCCACAATTAGAAAATGCACACACACACACATATAATATATATATATATACAGAGAGAGAGAGAGAGATGAGAGAGAGAGAGAGAGAGAGAGAGAGAGAGAGAGAGAGAGAGAGAGAGAGAGAGAGAGAGAGAGACAGACACACACACACACACACACACACACACACACACACACAGAGAAAGAGAGACAGATAGAGACAATGAACACAATTACAGACACATTCCAGAAAGGTACAGTCCCTCTGACATCGCCCTTAAGGTGTGAAAACGTCCCTTAGAAATATGTCAGGTGGGTGATGATGATCACCGATTCTTCACCGAGATAAACAATCCAGTGCAGACAATGAGAGCAAAACACTGTCGAACAAACAGCGAGGTCATGCACAGTGTCATTCTGAACCAGTGACTACACAGTGTTTACGTGTGCATGATCTCTATGACTCCAAACTTGGTGCTCTCATGCATTTTCAAGTACTCGTGCAATAAAGGGGAGCCCTGACACACAAGCTTGCTACATAAAAACAAAAACAAAACATATCCATTTAAAAATATTTTTTTTACAACAGTGAAAATATCCTTCAATTGCAAGTAAGTAAATTGGTGTTTTATGCCCAGTCCACCAGTGTGGCTATATCAGGGTGATACACATTTTGCCATTATATATTACTTTTTAAAAGTGTATATATGTGTTAAAACTGGCTTATGTACCATTTTACAACCATACTTAAAAGGGATGTAAGACACAAACATTACCAAAAGTGATCAGGGAGCCCTGAAGGAAGAAAGAAAGAAAAAAGCACACAGATCCCGTGCCAACAGGTGCGCACCTGGCCTCCTCAATCTGCTGTCGGATTCGATCCCTCATCCCTGAGCTGCTGGCCTTCTTCTCCCTCTGCTGCAGGTCTGTAATGGTGGCGTGGTACCCTGGCACGTTGTGTATCACCTGTAGGAGTTTGTCGCCCGACGTCACCAGATAGCGGTTGCTGGAGTCGAACGCCAGCGCTGTTATGGGCTCTGCAGACACACACACACACAGACACAAAGATGAGGATGACCACATGTGCCATTATCTTTACAGATTCAATGAGTTTGCTACCGAAAGTGGAAAGCGGAATGGGAAGCCTGAACTGGAATGTGTCAATGGCTGACAGCCACTTTTCAAAACTCTATAAGGTAAATGACCCAGCAGATAGACTGGTGGGAAAAGCAACCATCACAAGAGGCTTGCATCTCTGAAGATCTGAAGTGTTGAGGAGCTTGAGACACTACCAGTGGGCACACAGCCAAGGATATCACACCATCGATCACCCGGAGGAGAGGTGTGGAAAGACTTGACAGTCTTCCATGAAAGGATGAGAGAGGGCTATCATCAATCAGATGAACGCTGGATTGTTTCAAGGGCAATGCTGCAGAAACCTCTGACAGGCAGGGAGGAGCATGTATGTGCTTTTCCACGTGCATATATACCATCTTGAACTGAACTGAAAGGAGGATGAAAAATAAATACAAAAACAAATGAAAAAGGTAAAAAAAGAAGAAGAGAGAAATAGAGGATACCTGGAACTACACAGTCCCTGTGTGGTGGGTCTAAGTGCATGCCAAAACTGGAGCCTTTTCTCACTTTTGATCAACGGGTTTGGGCTGCTTATACAAAATCCTGAACACACTCACTCTCTCTCTCTCTCTCTCTCTCTCTCTCTCTCTCTCTCACACACACACACACACACACACACACAAACACACACACTCACACACACACAAACAGCGGAGGCAAAGGATAAAGAGGAGAGAGAGAGAGAGGAGAGGGAGAGAGTGAAAGAGAGAGAGAGAGAGTGAGAGACAGGGAGAGAGAGACACACACACACGCACAGAGACAGAGACAGAGACACAGAGAGAGAGACAGAGAGACACACACACACTCACATGCACACTCACATGCACACACACACACACACACTCACGAATCACACAAGAAGGCTGTGCTAACCTGCGTGCACTTTATGCAACGTCTCCAACTCTTTCTGGGCCAGAGCGTCCCAGAACACCACACTGGATTCGCCTGAGATGGCCACCGTCCGACCGTCTGGTGACAGTGCGATGAGGTTGGGGCCTTCCAGGCTGACCGGTCCGGAGAACAACAGCTTGGCGTCCTGCCCCTGACTGTAACGAACTGAAACAGGCCAACAAGATACAAAAATCTGGAACAGAATGACTGCTAGTATTCTAAAACAAGACCCAAACACAAAAAGGTTCAAAAGAATGCTGATTTATTATGACACGGACACGCAATATGCAATTTTTGGGGTTTATAATTGAGCACTGAAATTGAGAACTATTCCTTTAATGTTTATAACTGGGCGTTACAATAATACAACCAAAAACAGATAAGTTTCTTTCTCATTTTTCATCATTTTTTAACCATTTAACTGTTGTTTGAATATCGTTTAAAGGCTTGATGAAGGGAATATCCTGGAAAATGTGCATATTGTGTGTCCGTTTGATAATAAATAAGCGTTCTTTGGAACCTTTTTGTGTCTGGATCAACAAGATCCAAATTACA
This sequence comes from Alviniconcha strummeri, assembly GCA_963584105.1. Classification (NCBI taxonomy): domain Eukaryota; kingdom Metazoa; phylum Mollusca; class Gastropoda; family Provannidae; genus Alviniconcha; species Alviniconcha strummeri. The sequence continues at coordinate 25,718,762 of OY757542.1, forward strand.
GCTGCAACGTAAATGCAACAGTCCCCCTCTTCTCCCACCTCCTGGGATCTCTGCTCTCTGCTTGTCTTATCTCTGTGACTGCCTTCAGCTTTACACACCTTCCTGTACTCTCTGCTCTACTTCTGATATTCTCAGCCTCCAGATTCATCACACCAGACTCTCCGCTGTTGGTTCCCATACCTTTTCTGTCTTCGAGTTTGATCCATCTTCATGGAATGACCTTCCCCTTCCTCTCTGGACTGATTCAAGAGTAACCTAAAAACATTTCTGTTCCTAAAACTATAGACCCGCTAGTGCTATGTTTTCCACTCTGTGCTGATGTCGTCATCCGTCTCAAGTCTCTGTTTGCTGCCTGTTTTAAGCTGTGTAAATTAAGCTTTGTATAGTCAGTAAGCTTGCATGTGCTGGTGCCGGCATGTGTGCACTTAGAATCACCTCTATGGACAAGATTTTGCACTTTAGAAATCCTTTAAATTATTATTAGAACAGAGCAAGGGAAACGTACTCACCATTACAATGGAAAGCAAAGAAACAATAATACACGAGTGCTTTCGACAGAAACTGCCTTCTTTGGGTGAAAGAAGACAGACGACAAAAGAAGAAGGAAGTATAAAGAAGAGGATAGACAAGAAGCAGCTGACGTAAGAAACGTTACTTGTTATTATCTCGGTCCCCGCCAGTACCTCTCCAGAGACAACTCAGCATTAAGTGATAGCCATCATGGGAAAACAAAAGCGTTTCACATCATCTACATGCCACCTTCAGCTCCAAGACGCAAGGCGACCAGAAAGATTCATCCACACAAGCGTTACGGAGGAGAGAAAACCCAGGAGGAAAAGGTTTGAACATGCACTCACCATCGGTGTCCCACAGTTTCCAAGTTCCGTCTTTAGACACTGTCGCCACCCTGAACAAACACAAAACAAAATTTGTGACTGCTGTAAAAGAACAGTTCTGGTGAAAACACATTTTTACCTAAAATAGGCAGTGCCTTAAACATCTAACCTACCTTTCAGTTTGATGCAAAACAACTGTATTTTTGTGCGATGTTGGTCCATCTGCTCCACATAATCCTCTTTCAGTTCTGATTATCACCCCCCCCCCCCCCCCCCCCATGATAACATATTATGCAGGGGAACCCCTCTCAGCCCCCCCCCCCCCCCCCTTGTAAAAAAGACAAGAAAAGCTAACGTGGTCTGCTAGGCCTGGGATTCATTCACATGAATGATGAAAGGAGGAATGAAAAGGTTCCAGACAATACTGAGTGGTCTCAGAAGAGGGGAAGGTCTCTGATCGCTGTGTCCACTGTACCAGGGCATCGTGCGCTTGTCTTCATGCTTTCCCTCATGCAAAGGTGACAAAGCAATGCAAGTGTGAATGCACACCTCTGAAACGTAGCCCTCCCACCCCACCCCAACCCCACCTCCTCCCCTACCCCACCTCCATCACCAGACAACCTCCATGGTTGATGGGTTGCACATCCTATGAAAAAACCCTCAAGAGACTGAGTGTCATTTAAGTGTTTTGGAAAAAAAAATCTCGCCGTTCTCAGCCTACTGACTGCACATGACAGGCCTCTGACTTCACCCCCCCCCCCCCACCCTCCCACTCCCCACCCACAAAAACAGTTTAAAAAAACCCTTTCATGTAGCTCTCACCTGGTAGAATCAAAATTGAAGCAGAAGCAGTAGACGCCAGAATTGTGACCTTTCAGCTCCATGGCGCGTATAACCTTCAGCTCGCCGGAAGGGCCCGACACCTCCCAGATTTTGACGTCAGGGGTGAACCCTGCACACAGGCAAGACACACTGTGAAACCTGCGAAAAGATCACTCACACGCAAGCATCAACTTTTGTGAGGCTGACAGCAATACAGACCAATAACAAAAACAAATTTGAGAGAGAGAGAGGGAGAGGGAGAGGGAGAGAGAGAGAGAGAGAGAGAGGGAGAGAGAGGAGAGAGAGAGAGAGAGAGAGAGAGAGAGAGAGAGAGAGAGAGAGAGAGAGAGAGAGAGAGAGAGAGAGAGAGGAGAGAGCAAGAGAGAGAGCAAGAGAGGGAAGAGGAATAATGGTAAAGAGAAATAAAAACAAACATATTCTGGTGTGGGTCCTTAAAACCTAAGCAGAAAACAATGAAACAGCAAAATGAACAAATATTCGTTATGTTCTGATGCTGGTCCTTAAAACTTAAGAGAAAAAACAACAATGAAAGACACAGCGAAATGAACAAATATTCATCATGTCCTGAACCGGGTCCTTAAAACTTGAGAAGAAAACAACGAAAGAAACAGCAAAACAAACAAGAATTCAGTCGACTCAGGACTTCAGGATTAGCCTGGGAGCAGGGAAATGCTGCTCCTCTGGTTAAAAGCCCTTCCTAAGACAGACAACCCCATTTATCTATGCACAGACAATCGTGTGCATTCTACAAACCAACAAAAACCAACACACACAAAGAAAAAAAAAAAAAAAAAAAAAAGGAGGAAAAAACAACAAAAAACAATGCCACAAAACCGAACTATTAGGCAGTTCAGCGAAGCTGGTTTGCATGAGTGAATGCCCTTTGTAATCTTTTGTGCAGGAAGTCACAAAAGGTTGCAGCTGCCACTTCCAGGCCAATTTTGGAGTAGGTGTTGCTTCACTCTGTGTATAACAATGGAAGTTGAACCTAGAATTATGAAGCAGTACAACTACCAATACTGTTGCATTTGCAAGAGTAAGTAAATCGGTGTTTTATGCCCAGTCAACCAGTGTGGTTATATCAGGGCAATTGCATTTGCAAGAATTACAGGGGACAGGTGGAGGATTGGAAGGAAAAAAAAAGTTTCTTTGCAAAATTTTCTGGCTGACCATAAGATCGCAAGTATGTGGAAAAAGTTTGTTTTGGCACTGTAGAGTACAAACAACAAGTTTTTTTGAGTGTAGCCAGACACAATCTGGCTATGGGCCTTCAAAATGCCTTAAATGTTGGCCCTGCAAACTTCGCAAATTCACTGTCACCATCTTCCATTGTGAAGAAGGTAGGCACCGGAAGTAGAAACAGCCATGGGACTTGAGCGATGCTGGGTAAAAGGGAGTTAACAACCCCGTCTGAACCACCCAATACACATGCTAGTAAAATATCCCCTAATACACTTACTAAAAACCTTTCTTTTCTTAAAAGCCTTTTCTTCAGTCCCATTGCCCTGATATATGACTCTGTGTGTGTGTGTGTGTGTGTGTGTGTGTGTGTGTGTGTGTGTGTGTGTGTGTGTGTGTGAGTGTGTGTGTGAGAGAGAGTGTGTGTGTGTGTGTGTGTGTGTGTGTGTGTGGGTGGGTGTGTGTGAGAGTGTGTGTGTGTGTGTGTCTGTGTGTGTGGTGTGTGTATGAGTGAGTGAGTGAGTGAGTTAGGTGCTCTAAGTACCCATTATTATTATTATTATTCCTGCCAGCAAAGGTGAACTGTATGCAACAACTGCTCAGCACAGATATTCCATTTAGAACACGTCACAGCACACCAACCTGAGGAAGCCACAAAACGTCCGCAGGGTGACACAGCACAGTAGTTGTTGGACATCTGATGTGTGTTGATCAGTTCCTGTTGTTCCCCTGAAACCAACAAGGCCAACAATATAGCCACATGGTTTACTACCATTATAGTGAGCTTGCGGTAAGTAAGTAAATGGGTGTTTTACACCCAGTCAACCAGTGTGGTTATATCAGGGCAAGTGAACTTGCAGAATTAAAGAAAAACCAAAACTAAAACCAAAAAGCAGAAGGAAAAAACAACAACAACAAAGCAAAAAAGCCGAAGGAAAAAGGACTAAAGAAATGTAATGATGTTGTGATTAATCGCCTGTTATCACAGATGGAAACCGTGAGGAAAATGGTGATCTTTTTCATGCTTGCCTGCTATGCAATAAAACCACCCTTGATTTGTGCAACTCAAACAGCAACAACAAAAGAAGAAGAAGAAAAAAAGAAGGTGTCTGTGTGTGCTGGCATAGTACTGAATGAACTGATATGTGGACATGTAACTATAGTGCACACTTCAAGTTCATTCCATCCACACACACACACACACACACACACACACACACACACACACACACACACACACATTCGAGGACTGCAAACCAACAGGGCTAGAAGCCGATACTGCCAAACGTGCCACAAACATCTGTCACGTCATGAAAACTACTCCCAAAGTCATGCTATCAAACAGAATGAGATGCACTGAAATCTGCCACAAAGATCCTGAATGCCAGCAGTCTAACATGCTGAACAGCACCAACCTTTCAGGTCAGCAGCACCAACCTTTCAGGGCAACAGCACCCACTTTTCAGACCAACAGAACCACCCTTTCAAGTCAACAGCACCAACCTTTCAGGACAACAGCACCAACCTTTCAGGTCAGCAGCACCAACCTTTCAGGTCAGCAGCGCCAACCTTGCAGGTCAGCATCACCAACCTTTCAGGCCAGCATCACCAACACCAACCTTTCAGGCCAACAGAACAAACCTTTCAGGTTGACAGCACCAACCTTTGAGGACAACAGCACCAACCTTTCAGGCCAACAGCACCAACCTTTCAGGTCAGCAGCACCAACCTCTCAGGTCAGCAGCACCAACCTCTCAGGTCAACAGCACCAACCTCTCAGGTCAACAGCACCAACCTTTCAGGTCAGCAGCACCAACCTCTCAGGTCAACAGCACCAACCTTTCAGGTCAACAGCACCAACCTCTCAGGTCAGCAGCACCAACCTTTTAGGACAGCAGCACCAACCTTTCAGGACAATAGCACCAACCTTTCAGGACAGCAGCACCAACCTTTTAGGACAACAGCACCAACCTTTCAGGCCAACAGCACCAACCTTTCAGGTCATAGATGATGAGCTGTGTGCCAGCCATCCCCACCATAATGAAGGTGCCCTTGCTGGACACCCCTATGTTGATGATTTCTGCTGGGGCTGCCTGCAACCAAAACCACAGTTCCGGCACCATCTATGAATATGATGTCTTAAAAAAAAAAATTAAAAAAAAATACATGAGCGTCAAACATCATGCACGTTGTCATCATTTACCAAGCACCATTCCACTCCACTAAGAATGTCAATCTCAACACGCATGGGAGTTAATCAGCTCTTGGAACAGGTAACACAAGTACAACAAAGACCTGAGTCACCTGCGGTAACTCCCACCTGGCATGCATGTAAATACAAGGTACATAAACTCCACCAGAGGTTCACCCTCATCAATCTGTCGTCCATTCCGAGAAAATCTAGTGTTCCTAAAACACTGAGTTAAGTTAAACACTGATGCTGTGTTATAACTGTCATTTTGCTTTTTGGGGAAATGCTTCATTCCTATGACATCCACTGCAGCACTGTCACTGTGTTACAAAATGTTGCTGCTACCGTCACCAGCTTTGGGGCAATCCTTTGTTCGTATAATCTTAAAGTTAAACACATCCAGTTCAACTCTGTCACTGTTTTAACTCTTTCATCCCTGAAAACCGCTACAGCGGTTGAGAGAATCTTTCCCTTCATTCCTGAGAACCTCTAGAGCGGGGCAGGCATAAACACTCCCTTCCTTCCGGCCAGCCGCTGCAGCGGTTCTGCCTTTGAAATCTGCGCCTATCTGTCACATGGTCAGCACGTCAGTTCCCCCTGGCCAGTGTAACGGGACCTGAGGAATGTTTTGATAAGCCGCACAATGCTTTGATTAGCCGTGCCTGGCCACTGCCAGATTGTGGGAAAGTGTCCAGTGCACAATTTTTTTCCATTTCTAGGGATGGGGTTAGGGTATTCTGTACAGTTGGAAAGATGGCGGCGGATGAGTACAATGACACTGACTGGTTCTCTGATGATGATGTTTATGACAATCTGGGCGAAAATGATTTTGATCTGTTTGAACTGACAGAAGAGGAGAGAGCAGAGCTTGCAAATGCATTTAAAGATGATAGTGAGAGTGGTGATGAATTGGATGATGAAAACCTGCCATTGTTTTTTACTCAGCCACGTTTTGAGTGGACAGGTGGGGGACACTGCTGTGACACGAGACATACCTCTGATGTCCAATGCAGATGTGTACAGAGACATAGTAAATATAGTTGTACAGAGTTACGGTGGAAACATTGTGTATATATATGATAGAAACGGCGTATGGATTACACTAAAATGAAACAATTATACTGTGAACTCATGCTTCCTACTCTTGTGCAAACCGTCACCTTTTCATCACCATTTCAAGGACACAGACAATGTGACAAACAATTTCTGGAGACAGTTTCTATGTGGATGTTATCTGGGACATCAGACTGTAAGTAGGGAGCATGTTCCATTTCTCTTGGCATGTTCTGTGGGCCTGCAAATGTTGGTTTCGTCTGTTTGTCTTAAAAAGGGTATGTGTCACCTTTATTTGCACCTGTGTGTCACCCTCCTGGTGACAGTGACTCTGAAAGTGTGACCATTGCCTTCTGACTTCATTTACCTACACAGCGATATATAGGTTGCCATGGTTTTACTAAGAGCTTGCAGACACAGATGACTCAAACCCACATACCCTCTTTCACAGATTTTTTCCTTATGAAAACCCAGGAATGAAAGGACTGTTATGCATATAGGAACATAGGAATAAGGGGAAGTAATGCCAAATACGAAACAGGGATGAAAGAGTTAAATACTGTTGCCACTACTGAGTGCTGTTATTGGCTTTGGTGCAAGTCCTTTGTTCCAAAACACATGCAGTTGAACACTGACACTGTGTTGAATACTGTTGTTGCTACTGTCACACAGCTTTGGGGAAATCCTTTGTTCTTAAACACATCCAGCTGAACACTGACGCTGTGTTAAATACTGTTGCTGCTACTGTTATTAGCTTTGGTGGAAATCCTTTGCTCCTAAAGACATCCAGATGAACACTGTCACTGTGTTAAACACTGTTGTTGCTACTGTTATCGGCTTTGGTGAAAATCCTTCGTTCCTAAAGACAGACAGATGAACAATGACACTGTGTTAAGAACTGTTGTTGCTACTTTGGGAACTAAATTTATTTTTAAAATATTTTAAAAAATCTGAAACAAGAATGAATGTTAGTGTTCTGAAACAAGATCCAAACACATGAAAGTTTAAAAAGTTAAAAGAACTCGATCTGCTACAACAAAACACAACACACATGTTGTGCTTTAAATAGCGGTCTTTTTAACATTCTGTGTGTTTAGATCTTACTGTGACCTACCTTGGGAAAATCCATGGTGCCGAGGACCCCCACGTTGCCACTGCCATCCTCCTTCTTCCCGATCTTGAACACTCGCACAGAGTTACTGTTGGAAAGGCTCCCCACCACGGCCCTGTTAAACACACAACAGTAGAGAGTTTCCCACCGTGGCCCTGTTAAACACACAACAGTTTCCCACCATGGCCCTGTTAAACGCACAACAGTAGACAGTTCCCCACCACGGCCCTGTTAAACACACAACATTTTCCCCACCACGGCCCTGTTAAACAGTAGAGTTTCACACCATGGCCCTGTTAAACATACAACAGAAGACAGTTTCCATCCATATTCATTGCATTCCCCATTATTCTGAAAAAGAAGAAATTTGTCACACTATTATGACCTTAATAATAATAATAATAATAGGGGGGTCTTAGACTAAGAGCGCCCATTCTTCCTGATTTTGAACACTCGCATGGAGTTACTACTGGAAAGGCTGCCTACCACAGCCCTGTTAGTGTTAAACACGTGACAACAGAGTTTCAATCCATATCTGTTACATTCTCCTTATTTTGAAAAAGAAGAAAGTTGTGACACTGTCATGACCTTAATAATAAAAATAATACTGGTGTCTCAGACTAAGAGCACCCATTCTTCCTGGTCTTGAACACTTGCACGGCTACCCACCACGACCCTGTTAAACACGCAACAGTAGAGTTTCCAGGTCTATATTTGTTACATTCCTCATAATTCTGAAAAAGAAGAAAGTTCTGATGCAACCAAGTACCATGTCCTTAATAATATTAATAATTTTAGCTGGGTCTCAGACAGTCCATTCTTCCTGATCTTGAATGCTGATGTGGCATTACTGTTGGAAAAGCTGCCTAACACAGCACTGTAAAACACACAGAAGTAGAGTTTCCAACTACATCTGTTTGTGTGGGGATTGGTTTTGTGGACTGTAAGTAAACATGGTGCTTAACGTCCACAGAAACAATAAGGCTTATTAGGGACGGGGAGAAGGGGGGGGGGGAAGGGGGCATGGAGGTGGGGGGAGAGGGAGATTATATACCTATCGCTAAACTGTCACCACCAGAATGACTTCTGCATTAAGATGGGCAGCGATGAGAGCCATTTTAATGTTTCAGTAGGAAGTGATGGACAAAGTCACAAGACAGTGTCCACGAACCACAACCTTTTCTGAAGAGAAAGGAGAGCCGAAGCAGTATCGAACCGAGGTCCTTCCGCTTACCAGCCTAACACCTTACCGCTAGGCCAAACCTTGTGGACTGACTTGAGAAGGGGTTTATATATCAGCGGTTTTGAAGAGCGCGTTCGCTTATGACTGAGCTTGATTGTCCTGAGGTGACCCTGTGGTTGACAGGATGTTAAAATCCAATTGCTGACTAACCAACCACTGTTCTCAAAAGGAAGAAAGAAAAGAAAAAGACTAATAAATAAGAAGAGTATCATTAATATTTCAAGTCGGGTTTTAACTAAAACTGATTCACCATTAAAACAGTCTTATCATTAATTATTATTGATAATCATTAGCTGTTTATAATAAATCATATATCATTAACCTTCCAAAGCAGTTTTTGAAAGCTAAAGCAGAATAAACTTTGAAGTCCATCTCCAATGGGCAAATACCAACAATAACATTCTTAAAAGCTTTTGGATTAGCTCCCTTGAGTCACCAAAAATGGAAAATTGGAGATTTTGATAAAAATAAATGTAATATATACATATAAAAAATAAAAGAAAGAAAACAGGTTCCATAACGAATTTGAATAAACTCCCTTGGGCCATCAAAGATGGAAAATTGTAAATTCTAATAAAAAAAAAAAAAAAAAAAAAAAAAAAAAAAAGAAAGAAGAAAAGAAATACTTCTCTAACAAATTTGGATAACTTCCCTTGAGCCAATCAAAAACAGAAAATTGTAAATTTTAATAAAATTTAAAAAAAAAGAAAAAGAAAGCAAATAGGAATACATTTGCATGGCCTGTGGCCACCCTTTGGTATAAAACTGCCTCCATTAAAATGAATGACAGAGTTCAGGAGCTGTGTGAAAATCAACGTGGTCATCCTGGGCTCCCTGTCCCTAACAATAATAATAATGGAAATTTGTAAAGGGCCAACCCTGTGGCTCAAAGTGCCAAACAAACGTAACACTCATAATGTATATCAAGATCAAAAATGTTATCCGCAGATTAACAAAAGCTAACACATAATGCACAGATCAACAAGGGTTCAAGCATAACTATGTGCAAGATGTGAACACAGACACGCACACATACACACCCACACACACACACACCCACACACACATGCGCACACACACCCACACTATGTAGATTGATAGGCATGAAGGACAATGTTGCTCAACTGAATAAGCATTATGGTTTCTGTGTCCATAAAACAACCTTTGAAGAAGATGAACATTGCCAATGTGTCAGCAATTTACTGACAGGCATATGTCTCAACATAAACATCATTATAATAATCATTATAATAAATAATATATAAGATTATAACATACCCTAACAACTGAATGCTGCTCTTACCTCGAGTCTGGACTGAACTTGATGTTGGTGACCGAGTCCAAGTCCACGTTCATGCGGATGAATCTGAAGGAAGAGGGAACAGACGGTGCAGCACATAACGACAGGTGCCTGAGGTGAGACCACTTACCAGTACCCCAACGCTCAAAATTTTTCACAGTTTTTATCCCTTCCCCACCAACAACACTGTCTCATTTCAAGAAATTAAGACATTCACCAAAGCCAGCAACCAGACTCTGGAGCAAACAGATGAAAATCTGACGTTAGCATTGTAACTGTACTTGCTAACGTAAGAGTCAGTGGCACAGAGCAACAGTACTTGCTCTTGAAAGCCAAAGTTCAGCAAGACTGAGCGTGGTTGCCAGATGGACAGGTGACTCTTATGTGCCAGGTTTTGCGCCTACCCTGAGATTTCTCCAGAGAGAAATTCTACGCAGACTCTACAAAAGTCCTTCAGATAAGACTATAAACCAAGGTCCCCCAGCTGTACACGCATGCAAAAAGCTCACATATGCACGTTAAAAATCCTGAAATCCATGTCTAAGTTTGGTGGATTATGGAAACATCAAAATGACCCAGACAGAAAAAGGAAAAAAGATTACTTGTGTTCTTTCTGCGTGAACTCTTTGGTGCTCCACAGCATCATCACTCGATCTGCAAATGAGCAATGGCACAGCAGCACTGACTTGCTCAAAATAAAGCTTATTACAAAATATTAGGATTATGACTTATCTGTTTATTATAGTTGTACCCTGCTGTCAATCCCCAGGTGCACAAAATACACAGTGACATGGTCATACTATTACTATAAAGTATAATATCTAATATTGTAATAACAAATTTGTGCTCAAGTATTCTCTGGCAGTGGCACAAAGTGTAGTGCTAGTAACTACTCTTAGTCTTACTTTTACTGTCTCTATGTCTCTTGATTTAAAGATCTTAATGTCTGCAGTTATTGTAATGCTACCATACACAATGCAACAAATGCTCTGTTTATGAGATCAGCCATAGGTCAGCAAAGGCAAAACATATTAACAATAAAATATGAGTTTTTTGCTGTTTTTATGGCTTTAGCCACAGAGGGAGTTGCACTTGCAAAGTGTGGTAAGTCTCCAATCTCAAGTTTGGATTATGTGGACTGCACCATCTTGGAATATAATAATCTTAACTTATATCCTTGCCTGCATGCACATGCTAAACAAACAAGCAGAGATGAAAAATAACTGACACTTAGTGACAGGCCTAAATGTGGCATCAGAAAGAAGATGCATCATAATTATGCCCTACGTATGTGTATGTGTCACTGTGTGTGTGTGTGTGTGTGTGTGTGTGTGTGTGTGTGTGTGTGTGTGTGTGTGTGTGTGAGTGTGTGTGTGCGTGCATGCGTGTGTGTGTGTGTGTGTGTGTGTGTGTGTGTGTGTGTGTGTGTGTGTGTGCGTGTGTGTGCATGCATGTGTGTGTGTATGCGTGTGTGCATGTGTATACTTGTGCATGAATACATGATGGGCGTGTGTGCATGTCAGCAAATTTGCCCAAAATGGCTACCATCTGAAGCTGAGACGAGGTATTTTCCATTGGGGCTGAAGTCAAGGGACACCACTCTGCTGCTGTGACCTTTGAGTGTGCTGGCAAGCCAGGTGTGGGCGAAGGGGACAAAACTGGCTTTCTTCGCCTTAGGAACCACCAGCTTAGACTTCTTGCCATGCTTCTCTGCTGGTTTAGATTCTGGCTTACTGCCGTTGCTCTCCTGGTTTTCTGTGTAAAGAAAGAGAGATGGATTAAATTTTTAAGAAAAAAAGAAGAAGAAAAAAGTTAAGCATTAGCATGCAACGTTAAATACTGCTTGCTATAACTATAAGTACGACTGCGGTCTGAGTGATGAGTCTGATGATTATCATTATATATCAATGTTTTCTTAGAGAGTCTTACTCTTCTGTTCTTCTTTTTTGGTTGTTTTTGTTTTTTGTTTGTTTGTTTGTTTTGTTTTGTTTTCTCTCTAGCTTTAGTTTAGTTTAAGCTTTTACTGAATTATAATTCTTTTAACTTGTGCATTCTTTAAATTAACTGAAACTAGTGAAAGAAGGTAAGATGTGTGAGCACATGCGCATGTGTGTATGTGTGTGTGTGTATGTGTGCACGCACATGTGTGTATGTGTAGCAGTAACTATAGCACAATGGAATCTGCAACACCAACAGCTTCAACACACCTTCTCAGTGCAACAGTCAGAGTGTACTCTTTAGTTGCTCCCTGCCGCCTGCCTGATTTGACCTCATTAGCCCTGCTGGGGTCAGGTTCAGGCCAGCGCGGGCTTTCTAGGGGCCCGTTGCCTGGCTACAAGACGGTTTCAAAATGGCGGCTGTAGCTTCAAGATTCAATCCCCTTCCTCTTACTTTCACAAAGATTGTGCACCACTCTTCACACCTCAGCATCTTTGGGATGTTATCTCCTGTTTACTCACATGCCAGACTGTCCCCTGGCACCTCTTGGTCAAGTCTGACAGCAGTAATTTATGTTTTGTTAGGTTGTAAACATTGATGGTGCCACAATCAATTCCTCCCTTTCTTTTCATTTGAGGGAAATTATCAGACCTCATAAATCAAGACCAGAGGTTTTCCCAGATGGTGTGTAGTGGTCTCTGCACTCTCCAGGCTCTGTTCGTCACATTGCATGCTGACAAACATGGGAGTAATTAGCTGACAGGTCAGGAGGGGATGTAAATGAGAACCCGGTGTCAGTATCCCTACCACCTGGTCTTGCCCACAGGCAGACACACAACACCTTGTTGTGGAATGGATACCTGTGCTTGGATACCAGTGTTTTTGATAGTACTCGGGCGATGTTTTGGATTCTATTTCAGTTGTTTTGTTGACAAAACTTTATAGAAGTAAAGTGTAAGGAATATAACAGTACACAATGGGTGTGCTGTAGAGTAGCTGAGTTCTGCTTATCACTGCTGAAGGGTGTGGACTACCAGACCACCATAGCCAAGGTAATTCAATTTACTTTCTGAAACCACTTTGCATGTCTGTCTAGTAGTAGTTGTACTTTACGGTGCCGTTCTTAGTTTGAGTGCAAAAACCTCTGTTTGGTGCTTATTGGTACAAAACATCAGTGTAATAGTAAGTAAAGATTCAACCATGCATGCCCCTTTTGACTCCACTAACAGTTGTTTTTTTCCTTCCAAAACAAATTACACTAAAGTGTCAAAAGTGCTATGTTTGACATCTGCAGTTTCTACAAAGATATCTCAGTTACTTCTTTAATTGCAATGAAGACGGAAACACACATATGACCCTGTAACCTCATCCCCCACTGTGTACTGTCAGCCATGCACTGCCACAGGCAACAGAGTCAGACTCCTGCTGACACAGAGCTAAATAGCTATTTATAGCTAGCCGGCCCAGAAAACTAAAGGGCTGCTTGGGAGAAGGTGTGTTTGAAGCTTTCACTTGTGCTTGTGTTACATTTTGCTTTCTGAATTATGACAACTCTGAAAGTAACAGTAATGTGCCTAAACATTGCAGTTACTTTCAAAGAGGCTTTACTTGCATTACTTTTACATTGTTTTTACTGAGACATTCGCATTTCATGCCGTGTAAATCTCTGTGGAGTTTCAAATATAGATGTGCACTCCTTTACCTGTACTATAAATTCAATACATGTATATATATATATATGCGTGTTGGTTGTGATTTGGATAATAATTGTTTGTACAAATGGATTTTGTTTGCTGTTTTCATTCCATTCGCATTGTTCCATAGATGATTTTGTCAATGAAACAGAGAATCAAAATTCTTTCTGGACTTGCAGCATGTGTGTATGTATGCATGTGTGTGTGGTTGGTTTAACTGAAGTGCTGGTTATATCAGGACAAAATGGCATGAACTTTTAAAACATAAAAAAGATGGGTTTAAAAACACATTAAGCTAAACTTAAGATTTCATTTAAATTTTAAGTGTGAAAATCAACACGTGCTACAGGAACTGTTTCAAAGGTGATTTATTTGTAGTATAGAAAGTACCCACAAAATAAAGTCACTGTACCTCACTTAAATGGTTGGAAAGAGCAGCTGTTTATGCTGAGTAAGTAACTTAGTGTGTCACGCCCAGTCAACCAGTAGTTATAACTTATATCAGGGTAAGACACATTTTGTCATACAATAAATGTTAAAAATGTGTACCTGCTAAAACTGGTACATAGACTTTAAAGATCATGCTTAAAAAGTGGTTAGAACATGTTCATGCTGAGCTTGTCCAGAGTTTAGTGGTCCACAATCCCTTCTCAGTTCTGCAGCAAGCCACTAGTTACAGTCTAGTCTCAGCATGTGAATAATTTGAAACTTAGAAATTG
>OY757542.1:25733068-25768068 GCA_963584105.1 Alviniconcha strummeri
CAGAGGGTAAGCTGCTAAACTGTGGTGTACCCAGATGCCAACACCTACAAGTACAGATGCACAAGTGACATGCATGTGCACACTTGTGAAGCTAGGGCAATGCAAGTACAGCATGTGAAGCTAGGGCAATGCAAGTACAGCATGTGAAGCTAGGGCAATGCAAGTACAGCATACAGTTTTCAGGCTCAATGCTTATTATTAATAAGCATTGAGCCTGAAAACTGTATATTAGTATATTACACACATTGTTTTTTTATTTTGCTGTTATTTTAGCCCAGATTTGCTCTTCATGGGGTGCTTCTCCAGAAGAAAAAAAAAAATGGAGATGAAAGCAGAAAGGGATCCATAGCAATTTCTCTTACAGAATCCGAGTAGCCCCACATTCCCTTCTCAGTCTCATCTCTCTCACACACACACACACTACACAGTTATCGCCTAGATTTGTGACTGCCAAATGACAATCATTAGATATAAACTGAGCCAGGAACTGAACACATGAGAATATCACAGTCTGTACATGCGCATTGTTGCCATTAGTACTCCAGGTACATGTACTAAAATTCGGGGCTGTCCCCGCAACATTCTGCTGTTTTGGATCAGGAACCCTCATCACCTGATTGTGGCTAGCTGGTCTTGGACTTCATCTAGATGCATCAAACTGGAAAAAAAGAAAGATGCAAGTTTGTATTGGTAATATGTATAATTACACTCTGCAAGATGACCCGCAAAATGTGAAAGGTGACCCTGCTGCAAAAAGCAGCTTATTCACCAAGATGATTTTTCTCTCTCGCTGGATTACTTTGGAACAAACAGGAGTTAGAACTTCCTGTGATTGTTAGTGTCACAGCTGTAGGATTTCTCTTTACTGAATATAACTAAAGCCATGTGTTGTTCTGATACAAGGTCTAAATAGCATGTGGAACATAACTGCACATGCACGCACTTACTCACCCGGCCAACCACCTCAAGTAGTATTGTACTGCTTCATCTGTAATAATAATAATGAACCAATAATAAATATAATTACCTCCTTTCAGTGGCAATTTCTCTGAAAAAGAAAAGGTTCAGAATAGTAATGGCATCAGTTTTTTTTTGTTTTTTTTGGGGGGGGGGGGGGGGGGGGGGGCGGTCTCAAACACACAAATTAATGCATGATGATATAATTGCAAATTAAATGGAGACCAGTATTTGCAGTCAGTTTCTTCACAGTTTGGCACACACACTGACACAAAGCTCCCCAGTTAGTTTCCTTTCATATCTGGCTGTCTTGACATTTGAGATTCTCGTGGGTATGGGAAGACAACTGATGAAACTTCCAAATTCAGTAAACAGAGCTGCTCTGTCACTCACCTTTGTTACCACAAAGTCACCCACCCACACACACCACCACCACACACACATCACCCACACAAAGTAGTGGTAATCCTCCAGTGTTCAAAGATAGTGTTTCATGTACTGACTCAAATGTGGATGTGAAATGAATGTGACAGGTGCATAAATCTGGATGCATGAACTGATGGAGTTGTATCATGGGTGACCCAGCTACAGCTGGGCACGGAGAACAAGGACATCCCACTGTGCATGATACGGCACATTGCTGTTGTTGAGAATGATGCACGCACATACACACAGTATGTATACATACTTACTGGAATTCAAGCCGAGACCTCAGTATATCCATCTTTTTAACTGCCTGAAAGAGATACACTTTGATTTTCAAAAACAATGTCACAAATCCCCTCCCACAGACACAATATTGTTTTATGGTCTGCATCACTGAAACCTCCATTAACATTTATTTTAATGTTTGCTCTTTAAAAAAATGTAATGCCACACCCCTGTGTTCTAGAATGGTATAAGCATGTGGATAATGTTGCATAATTACATAATATAACCTGTTTATCATTCTTTTTTGATAATCTTACAATTTACACTGATCTGTGTTATCATAGGAAGTTGCACAGAGACTTTAACCACAAAGATTTGCTAAAAGCCAATGACCAGTGGCTGATGTATATTTTGTGATGTGCAAAATAAGCCCTCCATCAATTAAATATGGCTATTATTAGTATTAAGATGTACCACCATGGATACAAGATTATTAAAAACAACAGACAATGAACTAGAGTTGATAGTGTTACAAAATAACATAAAGCAAACATGTAGTCTACACTGACTGATGGCAAATGACTGCTTTCTACTGATTACACAACAGTCATACTAAGTAACAGTTAAACAGTTCACTAGTTGATGGTTAACTGGCTGAAGGAACATTCTAAAAATATGGATTACCTCCAAAGAGTTGTGGATGTGCTGTTCCTGGGATGCGAAGTTTTTGGCTGCTTGCACAAGCAACTTGAACATGATCCCTCATTACACTTAGTTAAAGGCTTCCACATTTGTCTGCTCCTCTACCTCTTGTTCTTCTTCCTGTATCGGAACAGTATAGTTGGGGCTCCAGATGGTACCTTTCATAGCTCTAGGACCTGTCCACAAAATCCTGCCATATAGAGATCATCTAAGTGAGAGGTTGTACCCAGTCTCTGGTTCCATAATACATTATATTCATAATATTTTTATTTTTTATTTTTTATATTCAAGTGAAACCATAAAAATGTGGAGTCCCCATCCCTCTTTCTGACTTCTAGCTCTACATACCCACCCCACAGCTTGGTGTTCACAGGGTCATAGCTGACATGATATGATGATCAGATTTACTTAGGCTAAAAGCCTTTATCTGGTCTTTGCCAACCGAAGCTGTTCTATCTTAACTCTCAACACTGAGGTCATTGGACATTGCATGGGTAGGCAAAACTCAGATAATTTTTTTCTTGCCAAGAAAAGTTTTCCAAACGCAGTGTCCACCCTTCCCATAAAAGCCTGCAGGGATGGGGCACCGACAACATCACGTGTCAACGAGTTCCATCTGTCCACGACTCTGGAGGCGAATTTTTTTTTGATGACGCAGTTGTTTTTAGTTTTGTCGTGTCCATATTTTTGCAGCACTAACAGTTGTACCGACACTAGCGGCAATGAAACCCTTGCCTAGCATTTTAGAGTTTGACTGAATTTTCTTCCACTGAAATGACAGTAACTACGGGTCTGAAAGCTGACCTTGGTCACTGAACCACATCGTAAGGATGAGAGTAGGTGGCACACAGTAAGATCACTAAGTTGCTCTCGAAAGCCAAGTTAATCAGTTTTGTGCCACAATCTTCGAAATGACGATGGCGGTCATTATTGTAAGAAACACAAATATGTATGCGTTTTCCATGATGTGCTAGGCTTTACGTCTTCCCCACTGAAGAGCCACAGTCAAATTCTGCGCTGGCTCCAGAAAAGTCCTTAGGATAAGATAATAAACATAAGTTCCCCGTGTGAACAGTCCACCATGTGGAACGGCTGTCGTCTTTACTCTGATGGCCTTCGAGGCATAGTGCGCATGTCCTGACAACGTTAATTATTCCGGTAACTAGACCTTTTCTGAGTCTACCCAATTATAGTTAACAGTCACAATCAGTCGTGTGATAGGCCTATCCCTTTCTTGAATCAGCTCATTTCAGTAATAAATTGTCCATAGTCACGTACTGAGCAATATCCTCCAGATTCACCTTCTCAACGGATCTTATCCAAAATTCCAAAAAACAACAACACTATAACCAGAAACACTGGTAATGACTAGATCTAAACACATCATGAAAGATTCAAAACAACGCTTATTTATTATATGACATAGACACTGTGACAATCTGCAAATTTTCGGGGCGGTATTCCCCTTCGTAAAGCCGGACTGAAAACGACACTTAAACAACAGTTAAATGGCTAGACTTGGTCTACTTCGAAAACACCAAATAATTGGACGACTCCACTCCTGTTAGTCAAAGGCAGACACACCCTTAGATTTAAGCCAATCGCGTGCCACGTCATAATGAAGCGCCCGGCCCACGTGCTTTGACAAGGCCAGGCGGCGTAGTCTGTCACAAGCTTTCGTGCCAGACACTGCACGTGGTCAGTTGGCGGTGTTTGACATGGCAGAACCTAGAAATCAGAAAAACGGCATTGTCACTTTGTTATGGCCAGTGTAGATCAGACGAACAATGTGCAGGTGTCACATCAGTTCTTGCCGTTTCCCGGCGAAGCCAGAAACAAGGCTGGAAGATTGTAAAAAGGCTTGGATCAGTCAAAGGGCGTGTGGTCGACCCCATATCAACTGAACCCGAGCGTGATAACAAAGAACTACAACGCCGTGTGTTCCAAAATATGTCAGCCTTAGTGCAAAACGTATGATACAGTTAATGTATTCATCAGAGTTCAGGAGTTGTGAAAGTCGAGGTGCCGGGCCGGCGCCGCCCTGGGCTTTCCGTCCGAATGAGCCTTATGGTTTCCGTACGGTAAAACAATACTGAACCATGCTCACGCACTGTTCTCTCAGCAGTTTGTCCCGAGAAAAACGCCGGAATTTAGGAAGAATGTTTGCATGCGTTCGGTTTTTTCTTTTGTAAGCTGTCAAAGTCAATGATTGTGTGCATGTGGTGGAAGTATAATTATTGGTATAGGTCTAGATGGCTAAACACAACTAAAATAAGTGCCGTATAACGGGTGAAATATTCTTCTTTCATTTGGAACATTGTATTATCAGTTTAATAATAGTAAAGCGTGTGTGCGCGCGCGCGCACGGCAACGCCTGCCTGGCACTCTTAGTTTCCAGCCCAATTCAGAGGAGTTTTCCAGCAGTATATCAATTATAATTGATGGCATACCGTTACTCACAGTTAGATGCTCGTTACACTGAATATATTGTATTGAGGAACTGAACAGTAATGAGAGAGTTTTGGATGAAAATTAAGTGCTTTTTGTCAATAATTATCGACATGGCTGTGGTAAAACCAAAACGTGTAGGCATGCTCATGCAGACTGCCAAAGATACACTAATTGCTGGGATAAACAGGCAGGCACACTCAGTGACATACACTGATCGACTGGCATATTGTGAAACAGAGACAGACAGAGCATTTACACTTGTTACGGACACACAAACACACCGAGACAGACAGGCACGCACACACACATTGTTTTGTGATGCATGCTGGCTAAATCAATGCCGAAATATCCTACCCGGCTGTTCGGACGCTTGTTATACAGTAAGATCCAACTTGACAGTGACATTGCACAGCAGAAAGTATTCAATGACTGTAAACAGTATGTTTAATAAATGACCGAGCGGTGGCCAACCATTATTTTGACTGTATCAGTTAGCAAATGCATGGTGCTTTCAATGTCAGTGATTTATTTCTCTTGCAGGTCTAGAGTAACTTGTAGAAAGTGATCTCATCATAGCCTAAGTTTCTGTTCAGCATTAATTAAATGTTATTAGTTCTACTAAACTAACACATGAAGAAATCCGCACATAACAGAAGCACCACAAAAATTAACCCCAATCCCTGTGGCTGTAATTCTGCATTGTCACAGACATAGAAGTAACACTGCCGTCTAGCGTCCCCTCTCAGTCAGTTGTATTGCTGCTTCTCTCCACCACTAGGCCCGAGTTCACTGTTATTCCAACTGTTCTCTCTCTCTCTCTCTCTCTCTCTCTGTGTGTGTGTGTGGGGGGTGTAATATGGAAACTTGGTGCATTGTGGAGTGGTCTACTGGCACCCATCTAAACCGCCCAGAAAAATAGAAGTCTGTTGAGCGGCTTTTTTCTTCTCTTGTTCTCTCCTGGCATTACTCTAGTTGTCTTGCAAGTATGTGGATGTCTTTACAACTCTGCCCTTGCTTGTGGTACTGGTGTTCTTCTGTGTCAGTGTGTAATGGTATGCTTATTTCGAGTCATACTCAGCCTCTGCTCACTTACTGCCCTAGTCTGCGGCCACTCCCCCAACACAGTGACAATGCCCTCAGGCTATTCTCCAGCCCCTCCCGCCCAGACCACCTTCCCTCTCTTTACTCACACGTGGTCTGGTCACTTGCTCCTTTGTGCCTGCTTCCATACACATCATTTGTTCCTTTGTGCCCGCTATTATATGCCTATGTCTTGTTAGCAATAAAGACAGCTTTGTGGATTCAGCCATGTATTTAGTGTGACAGTATTGGGTAAAAGAGAACCTGAACATTATTTGTGATCCACACAAATACCATGGTGGTAATACACAGTGCACTTGCCTTTCTAGCGGTCTCCGTTTTGTCCTGTGTCTGTTGTGTTTGTACCCGTGTCTACACTGCTTTCGGTATCTCGTGATATTGCTGGTAGTTGTATTTTGCTTCCTCTCCTCGATTACATGTTCTGTTTTGACTGCTAGTCTGTCTGCTTGTTTTCTGTTGCCTTGTTGTTTGTAGTGTGTTTGTATGCTTCTGTTCGCAAACACTGATTCCTGTATTTCCCCCCTGAGGTGTCTGCAGTTTCTTGTAAACGTCTTGATAAGCTCTGGGTATTCACAAGTCTTTTAAATTCAAGTTGTAGTGGAGTGATGCTGCCATCATCACTCCTGGTGTGGCGTGAATGCATCATGGAAGCCTGCTGCAACATGATGAGTGACTGCTGATCTGGTACAGTAATAGCAAGTGCTGTCTTTTGGAGGCCCATTTTGCAGGTTTTTAAACAGCTGGTTCCTAACAACGCCATCTTAAAAAGGGATACAGATGGACTTCTATTACGGAGGTCGAGCACACATGCTCCAGGTACCACCACAAAAAGAGTAATCTGTAAATAGAATTGCCACTGTTATGTCCTTTAATGACTGCTGTTACGACTTAGAGCTGCCAAGAAGTGCTGGCACACTGTTCCAGGCACATGTGCACCCAACTCTTTTCATTGTCAAATAATTTATTTGTACTGCTGGTGCAGTTTGTATGTATATGTACGTTTCATATGAATAACTTCCTAGTCAGCTGAAATGAGGGTGGAGAGTTTCTGAGACAGAGATGCACATGTTCTTGTATTTGTGTCTGTAGTCACCATGAAACTGTAGAAAGACCCCTAACACTCTTGCAAAAAGAAAAAGAAAAAAGTTGGGAGCAAATACAATTAGCATTTTTAATTTTGATAAAAATCCTGAAAACATTTGGGTGCTCAGGAATATGGTAGAACTGCATTTTGGTTGGGTGGGTGAAAAGGCATTTTCAAATTGGTGTCGTTGTTTGAGATCATTAATTGTTGTACAAGCGGACAAGCGGAGACTGGTGTGTGCACGTCTTTGTGTGTGTGTGTATTGTTTTGAAAGGCAATAATGGTAATTTAAGCTACAATAATTAAGGTTTTGTTTGCTGAAATGTATGTTAATAATAAATGTATGAAATAATTTCTGGGATATTTGTACAGCACAGTGAGTTTAACTCTGGTTAAAGAATAGCGCTTTATAAGAATTATTTATTATTATTAGAACTGCATTTTGTTTTTAATGTTAATATAAAATAAAAATCCATGCTTTTCAAGTTATATTTTGTCATGAACAGCATTTTGTTTTACAGAAAAGAAAAAATATTCATGCAGTTATATTTTGTTGATCTTGACCTTTAATTTGGAAGCTTTCGCTCTTAATTGTGTTGTGTTTCACTTCTGAATTATTATAACTCTTTAAGTGACAATTGCAGTGCACCTACATACATGATGTACCTAAACAATGAAGTTGCTTTCAAAGAGGCTTTACTTGCCCTACTTTTACACTGTTTTTACCAAGGCATTTGCATTTCATTCCATGCGAATCTCTGTTGAGTTTCAAATATGGATGTTCACTCCTTTACCTGTATTATAATATATATATATATATGTGTGTGTGTGTGTGTGTATTGTTTGTGATCTGGGTGAAAATTATTTGTACAAATGGATTTTGTTTGCCATGGTCATTTCATTCACATTGTCCAATAGATGATTTTGTCAATGAAAACATACAGATCAAAATTCTTTTTGGACTTCTGTTCACTTCCAATGTGTGTGTGCATGAGTGCATATATTATGTGTGTGTGTGTGTGTGTGTGTGCATGTGTGTGTGGTTGGTCTAATTCAAGTGCTGGTTATACAAGGAAAAAACAGCGTGAAATTTTAAAACATCAAAAATAGATGGGTTTTAAAAATAAAATAAAAATCTTAAATTTTAGATTTCATGTAAGTTTGAAAATCAACACGTGATGCAAGAACTGTTTCAAAGGAGATTTATTTGTAGTAATAGAAAGCACCCACAAAATAAAAAAGTCATTGTGCTTCACTTAAATGGTTGGAAAGAGCAGGTATTCATGCTGAGTAAGTAAGTAACTTAGTGTTTCATGCCCTGTCTACCAGTATGGTTGTATCAGCCTATCAAGGCGGAGATGCATTTCGTCATCATACAATAAATGTTAAAAATATGTACGTGTATGCTAAAAAATATGTACGTGTATGCTAAAACTGGTACATAGTCTGATTTTTAATTGTACTTAGAAAGCAGTTAATACATGTTCATGTGACATGCTGAGCTTGTTCCGAGTTTAGTTGTCCAACATTCTTCTGCAGCAAGCCATCAGTTACAGTCTAGTCTCAGCATGTGAATAATTTTAAATTTACGAATCACAAAGGTTAAGTTGCTAAACCTGTGGTGTACCTAGATGCCAATGCCAACAAGTACAGATGCACATGCATGTGCATGCTTTGTGGAGCTATAGCAATGCACGTACAGCACACACATTTTTCAGGCTCAGTGCTTTCTTATTACACAAATTTGTTGCTGTTATTTTATCCCAAATTTGCTCTTCTTGAGAAACAAAAAATGGAGATGAAAGCAGAAAGGGATCCATAATAATTTCACTCTCTTATAGAATCAGAGTAGCCCCTCACTCCCTTCTCATCTCTCTCTCACACACACACAACACAGCTACTGACTAGATTTGTGACCGTCAAATGATGATCATTGGATATAAACTGAGCCAGGAACTGAACACATGAGAATATCACAGTTTGTACATGCGTGCATTGTTACTATTAGTACTCCGGGTGTATGTACTAAACTTTCGGGCTGTCCCCGCAACATTCTTTCTGCTTGGATCAGGAACCCCTGTCACTTGATTGTGGCCAGCTGGTCTTGAACTTCGGCTAGATGCATCAAACTGGAAAAAAGAAGAGGCAAGCTTGTATTGGTAATGTGTATAATTACACTCTGCAAAATGGGTCATCCCAAATGTGAAAGGTAACCTTGCAGCAAAAAGCAGTTTATTTGTTAACCAAGAGTTTTTGCTCTCCCGGGATTACTTTGAAACAAACAGGAGTTACTCAGTTAGAACTTCCAACGATAAAGGATGTTTTATTGTTGGTTTCACACCTATAGGATTTCACTTAATTGACTATAACTGAAGCCTTGTGTTGTTGTAATACAAGGTTGCATCTAAACAGCATGGGGAACATAACTGCACAGGCACCCACTTATTCACCCGCCCAACCACTTCAACTTTCAAGTAGTACAGTAATAATAATGAACCAATAATATTAATAATTACCTCCTTTCAATGGCAGCTTCTCTGCAAACAGAAAGAAAGAAAGAAAAGGTTCAGAATAGCATTGGCATCAGCAGCGTTTTTTTTAAATTTTGTTTTTGTGGGGATGGGGGTGGGGAAGTTGAGGGGAGTGTGTGTGTGTGTGTGTGGGGGGGGGGGGGGGGGGTCTCT
This sequence comes from Alviniconcha strummeri, assembly GCA_963584105.1. NCBI lineage: Eukaryota > Metazoa > Mollusca > Gastropoda > Provannidae > Alviniconcha > Alviniconcha strummeri. Next base: position 25,742,699 of record OY757542.1, read on the forward strand.
CAAACACACACAAATTGATGCATGATGTTGCAGTTTAAATGGAGACAAATATTTGCGGTCAGTTTCTTAACAGTTCAGCACACACTGACACAAAGCTCCCCAGTTAGTTCCCTTCCATTATCTGGTTGTGTTGATGTTTGAGATTCTCATGGGAATGGAAAGACAACTGATGAAAATTCAGTGAACAGAGCTGCTCTATCACTTACCTTTCTGATCAAAAGGTCACACACACACAACCATCACCACCACACAACAACACAAAACAGCGGTAACCCTTCAGTGTTCAAGATGGTGTTTCATGTACCGACTCAAATGTAGCTGTGAACTGAACATGATGGGTGCATAAATCTGGATGCATAGACTGATGGAGTTGTATCATGGGTGACCCAGCTACAGCTGGGCATGGAGAACAAGGACATTCCACTGTGCATGATACGGCACATTGCTGTTGTTGAGAATGTTGCAAGCACATACACACAGTATATATACTTACTGGAATTCAAGCTGAGACCTCAGTATATCCATCTTTTTAACTGCCTGAAAGACATACACTTTGAGTTTGATTTTCAAAAACAGTCACAAATCCCCCCTCCCCCCCCCCCCCCCACCCCAACATATTACTGTTTGTTATGGTCTGCATCACTGAAACCTCCATTAACATTTATTTGAATGTTTGCTCTCAGAAGAAAAGAAAAAAAAGCACAAATTTTAATGCCCCATCCATGTGTTCTAGAATTGTATACTATAAGCCTGTGTGAGTAAGCACATGGCTAATGTTGCATAATTACATAATACACCCTGTTTACATTCCTAGTAATCTTACAATTTACACTGATCGATGTTATCACAGGAAGTTTCATGGAGACTTTTTAACCACAAAGATTTGCTAAAAGCCAATGGCAATGACCAGTGGCTTGTGTACCTAAAACCAGCAAATGACCGACTCAGATAGTCAAAACAGAGAGAGAACACACACGCAAGCACGCACACACGCACACACACACACAAACAACAACCCTTGTTTGAAAAACAACAACAAAAAACATGAAGTCTTTTCAAATTTCTTCTCTGGACAACCTGACCAGTTGGCCAGTGCATTTATGCATCTGGGTGTACCTATATAGTACATGCTTATTTGGCTGAGTGGTAAAACTAAAAGGCCCATAGGACTTGGTTGTTGTGGATGATGACTTGATGCTTAATGTCCTCAGATGTCATTTGACATATTAGGGACAAGTTGTGACCAATGCCGAAGCACGGTTCAATAAAAGCCACATACATAAGGTGTATGCGTGTTTAGCTGTAACCTGCCACCTGCACTTTTGGCAGAATGACCGGGATTTTTTTACGTGCTACTGTGGTAACACGGGGGTGGAACGGATACCGAAATAAGAGTCAGCACAGAAAGTCGACCCTGGAGAAGAAAATTCTCCCGCCGTTCAAGCAGGGATTCGAACCTGCGACCTTTCAATCACGAGTCCGGCGCTCTAACCACTGAGCTATCCCCGCCCCCCCTTGGTTGTTGTGCTGGTGAATCTATTAAAGTAGGTTTGTGGTCAAAACTGACTGGCTTTGTTCTCAGATGCACTCATGCAGTGCTCAGTAGAAAGACTCACAAAGTCACACTGCTGCCTGACCTACAGAACACTGTTAACTGGAATTTATTCTGGTGGCGATGTGTAGCATATGGTATGTAACTTATAATTCCTCCTTGAGCAAGTAAGAGAAAGTGAGAGAAATTTTCAAGTCAGTTCTCAGGTCAGTCAGTTCTTGTAAGCTTTCTGAAATCTGTCCATCAGACTGAATAAACATCTTTGTGGTTTGCAAAATAGAATAACTATAAGCCCTACATCAATTAAATATGGCTATTAAAATGTACCACCAAGAAGGGTGCAAGTTTGTTATTACAAACAACAGCCAAGGGCACTGGAGTTGACAGTGTTACAAAATAACATAAACTGATAAAGCAAACATGTAGTCTATACTGACTGATGGCAAATAACTGCTTTCTACAGATTACACAACAGTCATACTAAGTAACAGTTAAACAGTTCATTAGTTAAAGGTTAACTGGCCGAAGAGACATTCTCAAATACTAATTACCTCCGAAGAGTTGTGGATGTGCTGTTCCTGGGATGCAAAGTTTTTGGCAGCTTGTGCAAGCAACTAGAATTGAAAAAAACAGATGGAACATAAATTTGACAACAGGGAATAAAACAAGACAACATGCTCCCTCATTACACTTAGTTAAAGGCTTCCACATGTCTTCTTCTCTACCTCTTGTTCTTTTTCTTCCTCCTGTATTGGAACAGCATAGTTGCCTCTAGATGGTACCTGTCATAGCTCTAGGCCCTGTCCACAAAATCCTGTCATATTTAGACCATCAAAGTGAGAGGTGGAACCCAGTTTTTCTGGTTCCATAATATACATTATGTTTATACACATGTATTCAAGTGAGATCACAAAAATGTAGTGAAGTCCCCATCCCACTTTCTAACTACCAGTTCTACATACCCATCCCACAGCTTGGTGCTCAAACCATCATAGTTAACATGATATGATGGATGATATGGTGATCAGTTTTACTTAGGCTAAAAAACCTTTATCTGGTCTTTGCCAGCCTAGTCTATCTCGACTTTCAACACTGAGGTCATTGCATGGGTAGGCAAAATTCAGTGAAGAAATTGTTTTCCAAACGGTGCCCAGCCTCGCTGGGATGGGACACCTCAGGTGTCAATGAGTATTATCTGTCCCACGCGACTCTGGAGGCAAAAAAATGTCGACGCAGTTGTTTTTAGCTTTGTCGTTTCCGTATTTTTTTTGCAGCACTACCAGTTGTATTGACACTAGCGGCTGTGAAACCTTTGCCTAATCTTTTAGAAATTAAATTTTATTCCCCTGAAATGACTAAGTAACTATGGTCTAAAAGCTGACCTTGGTCACTGAATCATATCGTAAGGAGAGTAGGTGGCACACAGCAAGATCATTTGCTCTCGAAAGCCAAGTTATTCTCTTGTCAAAACCTTCAAAACGACGAGGGTGGTCATAATTGTAAGAAACATAAGCACGCATGAGTTTTCCATTGTGTGCTAGGCTTTACGTCTGCCCCAAGAGCCACAATCAAATTCTGCCGCGCAGACTTTACAAGTCCTTAGGCGGATGAGACAAAACAGAGGTTCCCGTGTGGATAGTCCACCATGTAACGGCCTTCGTCTTTACTTTTCGGCCTTTGAGCATAGTGCGCATGTCCTGACAACGTTAATTGTTCCGGTATCTAGACTACTCTAATTAAATTCACCATTAAAAATAAAATAAAATCTGAAACAGAATGACTGCTAGCGTTCTAAAACAAGATCCAAACACAAAAAGGTTCAAAAACGGAACGCTTATTTATTTTAACACGGACACATATAGTATGCTTGAATTGTTAAACTTATTTGTTAAAATAAACAAGCGTTCGCTTGAACCTTTTTGTTTGGATCTAAATTCCCCATAGTATCAATCGCCTTCAAATTCACCTTCTCAACGAATCTTACCCCAAAATTCCAAAAACACAACACACAATAACCAGAAACACAATGACTAGGCTTCGTCTTCTTCTTCTTCCAGTGAAGCGACCACAATCATCATGTTGATTATTTTGTCACCGTTTACGGAGGGTCAGCAGCAAAAAACAAAAACAAAAAAAAGAAGAAAGAATAAGTTTTGCATTACTGCAGTGGAGGCCCTTGACACAAATGTGTCAATGGTCTTGACCTCAATGACTTCCTAGGGCATGTCATTCCAGTCTCTGATGGTTCTCGGCAGGAATGAGTACTGCTGGTACTGGGTTCTGCAGTGTCAGTGGCTGCGAGAACTGCTTGCTGTGTCTTCGTCGTTGACGTGGGGGTGTTGGTTGGAGCTTGTTCTTAATTCCATCAGGAGCAATGATGTGGATTCTGTACAGCATTGCCAACCGAGCTGTCTTTCTTCGGTCTTGAAGGGACGGTCCACTTTAGGTCGTCAGTCACAGCGGAGGCGCTGGATGTTCTTCTATATCGTCGCATGACGAAACACGCTGCTCGACGCTGGATGGCATCAATGTGGTCGATATGTTGCTAGGTGTATGGGTCCCTGACAGAACATGCATATTCAAGAGCTGGGCGGGTCCCTGACAGAACATGCATACTCAAGAGCTGGGCGAACATATGACTTGTAGGCCATCTCCTTAATCTTCCTGGAGCTAATCTTCAGGTTTCTCTTGAGGAAGTCGAGGGTCTTGTTGGCTTTTGTGCACACGTTGTTGATGTACTCGCTCCAGTTCATGTCCCTGTTGATGGTAACACCCAAGCACTTGGCACTGCTGATAGTCTCCAGTATGTGACCACGTAGTTCGTACTGGTGTTTCAGGGGTTTCCTGCTGCGGGTCACTGGCAGTGAAGTGCACTTCTCTGGGTGGAAGGCCATATCCCATCTTTTCTCCCACTCAGCAAGCTGGTTGAGGTCTCGTTGTAGTTGGGTCTGGTCATCAGGGCAGGTCACCACTGAGTATGCAGCTGTGTCATCTGCAAAGAGCTGAGTTTGTTCTGTCAAGGTGTCAGGAAGGTCATTGATGCAAATGATGAACAAGCAGGGTCTACTTCAAAAACATCAATAAAACTGGCACCCATCTAAACCAGAAAAAGATATCTGCTGAGCAGCTTTTTTCTTTTCTTTCCTGGCGTTATTCTGTTTGTGGGTGTCTTTACAACTCCTACTGTCCTACTGTGTCAGTGCACTTGCCCTTCTAGCTGTCTCCATTTTGTCCCGTGTCTCTGTTGTGTTGGTGCCTGTCTACACTTGTTTCTGTATCTTGTGGTATTGCTGGTGGTTGTATTTGCTTTCTCTCCTTGACTGCATGTTCTGTTCTAACTGCTGGTCAGTCTACTTGTTTTCTTTTGCCTTGTTCTGTTTGTAGTGCACTTGTACCTATTTCTCTTGTTTGCAGACCATGTTTCTGCATTTTCCTGAGGTGTTTGTGGTTTCTCTGAACATTTTTCCATCTTCTGTTTGTATTTGGTACAACCTGATGTCTACCTGAGTTTGGTTGTTTGAACCTGACTGTATATGCCCTGGTGAAAGTGTGTCAAGAGGCACGGCTCCTCTGTTGTAGTACTGCTGTTTTTGTTTCTTGCCTATCAGCTTGTTTCAACATCTGTGCATATCCGCGGTGTCAACAACATTTTTGCTGATGGTAGCTGTGTTTGTGCTCTTCTACCAAACAATCTTTGGCTTGGTGAGCTGTTCATGTTTTTGTATGGTGTATACTATATTTCATTTATAAGAGAGCCAAGCATGGATCAGAATGCTCTTCCATGGGTTTCCTCATCAGAATTTTGGCTGCTTTCCTGCATTTTCTGCTTTTCCATTGGATTGCAGACATGTTGGTGAACTAGTAACATGTTCAAAAACCCAAGTGGTTGCAAAATCTTTAAATCTACTTGACTGAAATGGTGGTCCATGGTCCAAGACTACTCATTCTGGAATGCCACATGTGTCATGTAAAGTGAGCTTTGAGAATCACTTCCTCTGCAGCCTTGTCTTGAAGTCTGTCAACCTCAAAGAAATCAGAGTAGTACTACTAGTAGTCAACTCTGACAAGGTAGCCAGTGCTGGCGTAGTCCATCAGATCCAGTGCTACATACTGCCATGGTAGGTCTGGTATTGTATGACTCACTGATGGTTCTTTGGTTTAGTTCTTTTGAAATGTCTGTCATGGTTTGTACTGTGATAGAAACTTCTCCAAATCTGCGTGCAGACCTGGCAAACAGATGACTTTCTGTGTTCTTTGCAAACATCCATGCAGTCCTGTGTGACTCTTGCGAAGAGCTTGCATAAAACTCACTCTTGTCTTGCCTGTCACTGGAATGATGATTCTTTCTGCTTTGAAGATCAACCAGTTCTGAATGGGCAACTCTTCTCTGAATGTAAAATACAGCTGCAGGCTTGCTGACCATACCTCTTTCCTGCATACTTCCAGCCAGCCTGACTGGATGATTTTTATCAGCATACAGAGAGATGGATCTTGCCTGGTTGCTGACTGTAGCTCAGCCAATCTTTCCCTCAAAACAGAGACAAGTAACACTGTGTCAGTGGTCTCAACTTCTCTTTCAACGTCAGTCTGGAAGATTTCTTCTTTCTCCATCTTTATTCTTCCAGTGCTGTTCTTCTCTACTGCCCAGCTCAGTGTCTGTTCCCTTCTTGTAGACTACCTCATTGTCATACTTCTGCGTTCTCAACAACATGTGTTGAATTCTTTTTGGTGCATTCAGCAGACTCTTTTTATGAATTGGAATGAGTGGTTTGTGATCTGATTTCACTTGAACGTGTCTGCAAAAAAAGTATAGATCTCTCAAATCACTTGAGCCTGAAAACTGTTGCCAACATTTCTTTTTTCTTTTTCATCTTCCATTAATTATCCGCCATCATCCTGTTGATGATCCTGATGATGGACTTGGGGGTTCTGTGTGGCTTTCCTGCCATCTGGTGTCCTGGGAGTGGGGGAGGGGAACAGTTTTGAAGTCTGAAGGTGGGTGGGGGGATGAGGGACGGGGAGGGGGTGGGGTAGCTGGGTGGGGAGGGTGCAGGGAGGCGGGGGGGGGGGGGGGGGGGTAGATCTGGTTTTTGAAGGCCTCCACCATGGCTGATTGAACTGTCACCGATGGGAGGGCGTTCCACTCGACAATGGTTCGAGGGAAGAATTGATTTCTGCCTGTACTGTGTTCTACAGGCAGGAAGCAGATAACTGGCTTTCTGGTGGTGTTGATCACCATTACTCCATTGTGCAACTTGAATAATGTGATGAGGCGTGCCCTTCACCTGCATTCGTTCAGTGGGGACCACATCTGCTGGTTGTACATTTTACCGACACTGGAGCGAGTGGAGGTCTGTCGATGGCGGTTGCGCATAGTTTCTCTCGGTCTCGGTGAGAGATCTGGATGCATATGTATCGAACCGGTCGTTCCTCACTCATGAGACATCCACCAAATCCGAAATCCGACGCATCACACTGCAGTGTGGTCTTTGCTTTCGGATCAAAGAAGCGCAGAAAAGCTATAACTAGTATAAGGAAAAGAATAAAACCGTTCAAGACAGATTTTTTTCTTCTCTCCCCGAGATCAGTGTTTTTATTTATATATCATGCATGTCTCTAAACGGGCGAAGACTTGCCTCTGTTGACTTTGACCCTCTTGTAATCTGGCGAACGAGAGACCCCATGTCATTCACATTTGAGGTAATTTTTTCATTCAGTCTGTGTTTTGTTTCTTGGTTCCAAATAGCAGACGCCATTTTTGACACAAATGCTGCAAACCGAAACCATACGACATAATATCACAGTCATGTAATATATAACTTCAAAAATATCAAGCTGCGGTAACCCAAGCTGTTTTGTGAACTGGTTATTTTTTATATATTATTTTAGTGATTTATAGGTACTATTACGTTGACAATAAATGGAGCGCAATGTTATCTTTTTAGCGACATGATGTTCCTCTTCCGGTATCGTTTTATGTCGATATTGCAGACGATATTGCCCTGACTTTGTGCAATCTCGTTTCATCAACTGCGCTCATGTTAAATGAGGATAGTTTCCAAAACTTGGTGAAGAGTGCCAGGTTATTTGTACGCTGTTTGTATGCATGGTATCAATCTTGTTTTCGTAATGATCAGAAAATGCTGCAGCAATGAATAAGGTTCTCGAAGTCAGAAATCGTCCTGCCTTTTGAGTACGTTTCGAAAACCACACAAATTCACAATACGTTTTCTGCAACGACCACTGAATGTAGAGTCATGCGCGTCAGACACAAACATGTCCCATGAAAGTGACAGACAGGTTGGAGCTGAAGAACTCAAAACTTAAGATATTGCTGTGATGAAAGTATGCGAACGAGTGCCCCTTTGTAAATTAAGTGAATGTTTTAGTGAATACCATTGGACCGTTGCAGTTTGCCTTCAGGAAAAGTAGATGATGAAGTTTTGTATGTGACAGAAAATATGTTCTCACATGTAGTCTAAATGGGTTGCTCTTTAAGACTGATATCTGTTTTCCGGTGTATTTAATGCCATACGACCACATCTACTAAAAACTGTTCAAAACAACCACTACCACCAGCACCACTGCAACAACAACAACAACAAAAAAACACCACACACACATTGGTTTAATTACTCAGCTGTTGTTGTTGTTGTTGTTTTGTTGTTTTTGTTGTTGTTGTTGTTGGTGGTGGTAGTGGTGTGTGTGTGTGTGTGTGTGTGTGTGTGTGTGTGTGTGTGTGTGTGTGTGTCCTTTGGTATGTGAGTAAGACCAAGTATTTTTTCATTCAGTGACAGTGGGCAGTCATGATGGATGAATGCCTGGACCATGAACTGACCAAGCAGCTGGCTTCAATGGTGGAGAGACTGACCACAACTGGCAATCCGTCACTGGATGCACAACTCATGAAAAAGTTCAAGAAAATATGCAGGTTGGCACCTTGCTGATATACTGATCAGTTGTTAATTCTTGGCTTTTAACATCCAGTATTGCATAGGGCTGCCTCAGGATGAAATTCATCAAGCAGTGAATCACTTAATGTGATTGCCATGGTCCCTTTTTTTCCTTTATCTGTGTGTGCGTGTGCAAGTTTTTTAATTTATTTTATTTTAATTTTACGTACTTTCCTTCAGGTATTTATATGGATGAAGAAGAAGAAGAAATAAGTCACTCAGGTATGAGTACTTATACATTCATTTTAGGTTTGTATACATTTTGCTGCCTTGGTTGTGTGTGTGTGTGTGTGTGTGTGTGTGTGTGTGTGTGTGTGTGTGTGTGTGTGTGTGTGTGTGTGTGTGTGTGTGTGTGAGTGAATGCATGCATGCATGTATGAGTGTGGGCACATGTGCATTGAAATAAGTCACTCAAGTATGAGTACTTATACATTCATTTTAGGTTTTTATACATTTTGCTGCCTTTGTGTAGGTAGGTCCAGCCAAATTTTAAAAAGCAAGCAATGCAATCCATTAATATGTGATATTAAAGAGGGTCACAAGGCAAGTACACAAACCAAATTTCATTAATTTATCTATAATAGCTTTTGAGATATCACCCTTCAAATAGTCATCATTTTAGGCGTTTTATGCGCATTTTACAAAATGCCATTTTTGTATGGCTCTAGCATAAAAGGTATTGGTCACACATCCACCCAACTTGTTTTACACAGTGTCTGCAGAACATAGACTAAACACATTTTTTTCAGTAGTCATCCTCACTCAAATACTGAAGATGCAGAGTACCAAAAATGGAAAAATCACTAATTTTGACATTGTCCGATCGCAAATCTTTGACAGTACCATGACAAGATCAAACATAACATGGAAATGGAAAGAGGTACAACCATAATTCTGGTATCAACTGATTCAGCATTAATTAGACAATACAAATTCACAAGTCTAAAGAAGTGCAAGCTAAATTTTACCTACAGAAGCAAGTTTCCATGAGAAAAAAGGGGGCAAATATACCTTGAATCTTTGATGGTAATAGCATTAAAGCAAATCAAACTCTGCAATGGAAAGAGATACAGCTATGGCTCTGGTATCTGCAGATTCAGCATTAATCAGAGAAGGGAAATGCACAGCATATGGAAATTTAGGCAAATTTTATATATATATATATATAGACTTGTTTGACTTTGAATGAGGAAAAGAAGTTAAAAACTGCAGTCCAAGTGTGGCCTCGTGGTAGATGTTGAGGCCTGCCTCGCTTTCTAGGACCAATTCTCTCAAGATGATGAAACTGATCATCCTCTGAAATCATTAACAAAGAAATATATAACAAACAGGTAAAAAAGATTTATTTCAACATAAACAGCACACTAAGACTTAATACTCACCAATTAAATACACTTAATACTCACCAATTAAATCATCAAATTCTGAAGTTTAGTTGTAAATAACACTTACTTGACTTTGTGTGAATCATGCAGTAATAACTTGAGAAATAAATCAATCAGAAAGGTACAAATGGAAGGAAGCAGACAAGAACTAATTTTCAGGTATCTGACTACTACTATCAGTCTCAGCTACTGAAACAATCCCAGAAGCAAAAACCCGACTGGAGTCGCTCTCGCCATTATTTGACAATACTTAAAAACAAAAAACTTCCCTACTTTAGATAAAAGACCTGAATAATTAAGGAAGAGTCCCACATCAATGACATTAAAAAAATTACATGCTCAAAACTATATTTAACGTTGCTCTGCGAATATTTTAGTTTCCCCACCCCCTACCACGGCACCCCCACATTTGATGTGGCTCTTCAAGTGTGTGTGTGTGTGTGTGTGTGTGTGTGTGTGTGTGTGTGTGTGTGTGTGTGTGTGTGTGTGTGTGTTTATTTCTTTCATTTTGTTTCCTGTTCAGTATTTCTTATTGACTTAGTTACTTCTGTCTTGTTACCATAGTCTTGTCTTGTCAATCATACTTGCAAAATCTTAAACAAAAACAAAAAAACTTGTCATTTTTACTCTCTTTTTTTATACCCCACCCCCTTGTAATTATTATGATTATTATGATTATTACTATATGCAAAGATTGAAAGAATCATGTAATTTTTTAGACAGTGTGCCAGGTCTTCCATGTGCACAAAAGGTGGAAGAGAAAGAAGGAGAAAAAACAAGAAATAAATTCTTCAGAAGCTAATACAATTCCAAACTCTCAATATAACATTAATTTTGGCTGGTGGCTCGCTTTTATTTTGTTGTGTCTAGATGAGCAGATCTACTATTAAAAAACATATGGGTCGTGACTGCATCGTCTGCTAGCTAAATCAGAGTTATTGTCCTTGACAAGAAAAACAATTTTCATTTTTTTTTTTTTTTTTTAAATCATTCACTTGCTAAATTTTCTTTTAATAAATTCACTGTTTAGAACGTACACCATACATCACGTTTTTGTCAATTCGGTTTTACGGGAAAAGAAATTACTACTTTTACAGCGGTTTGCATTTCGGAGGAACTAATGAGAAGATAACTCTGTAATGGTGTTCAAACTACGACCAGACTACAACAAATTTGCTTCAACTGCATTCAAAAAGATGTAAACAGCACAAAAATACAGTTATGGTTGTGTTGGAAACTCACTTAGTTATCGCTAAAATAAAAAACTTACCACGGTTTCTTTCCAGTTCCTCCAGGGTGAGCATCTTTTGCGCCGCTCGCGTAGTCGCAGACTTTAGCGATCGCGGAACTCGAGCAGACAACATAATCTATGGGGTCTCCTTTTTCCGTTGTACGGGAACTTTTACAAGAACTCGCTTCCGGATCAAACGATACAACGATTTAAAGAGCGAAAATTTGTCTTTCCAGTGAAACCAAATTCAGTATGGTGCATTCAAACTTTCTTAGTGTAAATTTAAGGTAAAAATGAACGTATTTTTCGACTCAATTTTTGCTGCAGTAGAAAACGAAGAATTTTATAACGGATAAATCTACGGGAATTCCTCTTTCTAAAAATTATAACTTCATGTCTGTACGTTTTTCTTGTAAAAGTTCCCAACGGTTTTCCGAACGCAACCGTTTTCCGACCTCGCTCATCTGACCTTCGACGTCAGAACCACGCTCGGTTTCCGACCGCTTGGTGTGTTCCTTAAAACTTCTTCCAAATTCACAATACATCATTCACGCACAAAATAATGGCATCAACAGGTCGTAAAAAGATCGTTTTTTGCGTGACAGTAGTTTTTATTGACAAACTGCACAGAACAAGGCAGATATGACAAGTTGAAAATGAGCAATATTTGCCTCGCGACGACCATGTTACCCAACGCTAAAGAGAGGCTGGTCTTACCTACTTTGTGTGTGTGTGTGTGTGTGTGTGTGTGTGTGTGTGTGTGTGTGTGTGTGTGTGTGTGTGTGCGTGCGTGCATGCATGCATGCATGTATGTGTGTGGGCACATGCGCATAAACATCCTTGTTACTGTTCTAGACAATGTAACAGGCTGTGTCATAACTCAGTTGTCCTTACTCTTTTGTTAATTTTTCCTGTGTGGTCACATCTTGATTCTGAAGTAAGGAAAGGTTTGGAATTGATCACATCATGTATACATGTATTATTTATATTGCATAAATTTATTTTTATCTTGCAGGAGGTCAGATCTGTATATTGAGCATGCACACCGCCTGTTGATGACGCAGCTAAGCAGAGGGCACGCAGAGATCCGCCTCTCTACTGTCCAAATCATTGATGAACTGTTCAACAGATCCCATGCATTTCGTGAGCTGTTGCTATCAGATTTCCAGACTTTTCTGGAACTTACTGCTGGTAGGTTCAAAATCAGAACAAAAATGTAAATTATGCAAACACACAAACAGTCAAAAGCAAACAGAAAGCAGCCCACTGTTGTTTGCTTCTGCTCACATGAACAGAACTGGTTAGTGCCAGTTTTTGGGTTTTCACAGTTCTGAGAAGTTCTGAGCAGATTTTTGCATCAAGCTCAAAATATAATGTGTGCCGCTTCTCTATGACAACACAGAATAATATTCCAAAATCGTTATTTACACTGATTCAGTTAACACTCATTCCTGCATCTGGCTGCATGACCATGAAAGGGGAAGAAAAAGAGAAAAAAATAACTTTGATGTGTTTCCAGTTTGCATATTATCAGACCACTAGCACTGTAGAAGTATTCAAATGCACTGAAAGATTATTTTTTCTTAAAGGCAGAGTTATTAGAATGTGATGCTCAACCCTGATTATCTAGTATTGGTTATGTGTGTGTGTGTGTGTGTGTGTGTGTGTGTGTGTGTGTGCTGTGGTCCAGTGACCTGAAGTTAGTACAGTGACTAAAGGGAGGTAACATAGTATGCTTGCAAGAATGGTTTTGCAGTGTGTGTGTGCGTTTGGGTGTATTTTTTGCTTCTGTGAGATTGGATCAAAACCCATAAAAGGTTCAAAAGAGTGCTGATTTTAACAGGACAACACAAAACATATATATGCAAATTTTCAGGGTAAACCCCTATTGAAGCAACAGAGTGGTAAATGATGCTAAATGAAAAAGAAAAAAGAAAAAAACTTTTCTGTTTTTCTGTGAGATTGGTTTACTGTTGCTATGGTTACTGTCTGACTTTTGCAGAGAAAGACCAGCAGCACCAACCCTTGCACCCCCCCCCCCCCCCAAACAGCGGTTGGTTTACTGTTGTTATGTTTACTGTCTGACTTTTGCAGAGACAGACCAGCAACACAAGCCCTTGCCCCCCCCCCCCCCCCCCCCCCACTCCTCTCAAACAGCAGCTCTTTTACTGTTGTTATGGTTACTGCCTGACTTTTGCAGAGACAGACCAGCAGCACCAGCCCTTGCCCCCTCCTAAGGCGGCGGCACAGAAGCTGAAGTCAGACACACTGAAAGCGGTGCAGCAGTGGCAGGAAAAGTATGGGGATGCCTACAAGAAACTGGCCCTGGGATATCACTTCCTGCAAACCTGCAAACATGTGAGTGACCTCTTTTAACCCTTTCACTCCCAACTGCACATTCTGGCGTGGACGCATGACAACCCAGTTTAGAGCAACATTCTGGGAAACCTGTGGGGTCCTGTCACATGATCAGTGATGCAACTGTTGACGTAGAAGCTTACTTGCAGTTGGCACTGTTTTTATTGTGTTTTTGAATCCTAAAACTCATTTAAGTTGAACAAATTGCTGAGTTTTCAATGTGGATCAGATCTCCACACCAGAATGACAGCATGGTTCTTCACTACAGATGAAGCGGTTTGTTTTATTGTGGATCTTCTGGGTGATGGAGTTGAAAGCAATGAAGAAAACATGTTTAGAGAGGAAGGACATGCTGATGTTGACCCAGTTGTTGTCAGTGGTAGTGACAGTGGCTTTCCAGAAGAACCTGTTGAGGAGATGAATAAACCCAGTAGATCTAGGTATTGGGGTGTGGTCGCAGGAGAAAAATGTGATGTGTAATGGTGGTTAGGGTTGGGGGTGGGAGGGGGTAAGGACAACAAGCACAAGGTGCCATTGAAGAACAGGTATGTGACAGTTATACAGTTTTGCTTCTGATGCTTCTATGTGATTCTGTTTCAACTGCTGTATTAGTAAATAATAGTAAAATTTGAGTCACCATAATTTATTTAGATCTGGATGACCTTTAATCAGAGTGAACAGTTCTGAACTTGTATGCAAATCTCCTATCTCATATGTTAAGTGTAAACAATGGTTGTAACAGTTTTTAACTCTAGCACTGTTATGGTATTGCAGGTGAATTTCAATGACATTCGAGCTCGGTCGTTGGCTGAACAGAGGCGCCAAGAACAACAGGAACTGCGGAAGCAGAAAGCACTGGCGGCTAAACTGGAAAAAGCCAGGAGTGAATTTGCAGGTATTTACCATGGTGTCTATCATTCACACTAATGCCCATCAACACTCACACTTCTGCCCATCAAAGATCTGAAGCATCAAGAGGTATGACATAACGTTTAAGATGCTTCAGATTTTTGATGGGCAGAAGTGTGAGTGTTAGACACCAAGGTAAATAAAAGCGGGGCCAAGGTAAACAATATGCACTGTGCCCTTTGATACAAAAACTACAATCACCACCATCTAAAATAAATGTGTTTGATTAAATAGAACTGGCCATATTTCAAGTCGTGTCATCTTGGAGGTTGTGATTTTATCAACAAATAGTTCCAAATAAAAAGGTCTTGAAAGACAGGTGTTCCTTCAAAGGAGCGATGATTGATAGCTGGACTTATACCTGCATGAGTTTTCTCCTTGACCAAGCTAAGAATACAGTCATTAAGATTGAATGGCATCATGAGAATCTTTGGTCTTTATGCCTTTTGAAAACAACTCTGTGTGTGTGTGTGTGTGTGTGTGTGTGTGTGTGTGTGTGTGTGTGTGTGTGTGTGTGTGTGTGTGTGTGTGTGTGTGTGAGTGTGTGTGTGCATGTGTGTGTGTGTGTACGTGTGCATGTGTGTGTGTGTGTGTGTGTGTGTGTGTGTGTGTGTGTGTGTGTGTGTGTGTTTGATTCTCTTTAGGAGATTGATTCAGGTTGAACAACAAAGACAAAAAAAAAGAAAAAAAAGATGGAAAACATTACATCATTTGTCTTTAGAATAGGATGGAAAACATTTGTACTTGAGTAAGATGGGTTGTTTCAGAACTTCAGAAAGAAATCACTGACACTGCCACAGAGGCAGAAAACTGCATCGACTTGCTTCTTCCCAAACCGGACTTCCTATTCACCGAGTCAGACTTTGCAGAGGGGAGTGATGTGCAGGATAATACCCATCACACACCACCTTCTCGCAGGGCTTCTGAACTTTCCTCGCAGCACTCTTCACACTGCTCTGCAGCTGTCCCAGAAACTAAAGACTCGTGCAGCAATGGCAGCAGATCAGCAGAGCAGGGGGATGCCAGCCCTATAGCTGCGAAAGGATGCGAAACGAACACAAACACCAAGGCAACACTATCCAAACCAAACGATTTGTCGGAAACTAAAGAAAAAGATGGTGATTCAACTGGAGAAAGTTTGTTAGACAGCACACAAGGTCCAGCCCAAGACCCCTCACAATCGAACAACGATAGAGAATCTCAAATGGAGGAGGAGGAGGAGGAAGACTTTGAAGCTGTTGATTCGGATGAGGCAGAGGAGAGAGGCATGGTTCAGACACATGGTCTGGGCAGCAGAAACTACAACCTGCAGATTGAGATTGATCCGGATGAGGTGCGCTTGATGGAGACAGAGGACAACAGGGATTTGTTCCGCACCCTGAAAGACTGCAGCCGTCTTGTCTCCATGAGGCATCTGCCTCAGGTCATCAAGTGGCTGGAGGTGGGTGAGGGGATATTCACTGATGTTCATAGTATGTTAACCCCTTCACAGCCATAGCCTGTGAACTGTCAAGGCTGAAAAGTGTTCACACACGCCTGCAGACAGTTTTCTGGTCCTGTAGCAAATCTACTTCTGGTACAGTGTGTTTAGGTGGAAGTTCTTTTATGTGCTAATGCAGAAAAATAAAAGAGAGAGAAAAAAAGCTAAATGATTTCCAATTTTGTACTTTGTTTTTCAAGTGAGATCATGGCAGCAAAAGGGTTAACACTTTGTAGCGTTTGAACTGCACCCTGATAGACACTGATTTGTTTCATGTACACCTTGTACTATGGGATCATGACCATTTTACATCTGATCTATGCATTTTAGATTAATATTTGTGGCTATTTTTGTTACTGTAATTGTCATGAGGTGATCATGTGTGGTTAACAGGATGTTAAAGTCCAATTACTGACTAACTTGTTATTGTAATTCAATTGTAATTTGCTGAGATAAAAAACAGTCTGAAGATTTTCCATTTGCAAAAGAGTTGTGGAGGTTTCCGATTCACTCTCTCTCATAAATTATAAAAAAAAGTTTTTCCATGCAACATGATAAAAAGAGCATGGGAAGTTTTTCACCTGGCCTCCTTTGCCCGATGGATGTAAAAACTGCGGAGTGGACAACCAAGGCTTGCACAAACCTGGTAAGATCATCAAAGAATCTTTAACGCATTGCAGCATATGAACACCCATTTTAAGATACATGTAAATCTTAAATGACTACTTCATAACCTAGTGGTAAGGATTCACTAGCAGTGCTCTGTGGCTGCTTGCTTTCCTGGAGAAAAAAGAAAAATACAGTTTGAGAAATAAAGATGATCTGCTGAAAAGACTCAACAACAAAAAAGACTGGTTTTTGATGTAAGGTGTTTTGTCCAGGTAATGAGCAAGACGGGTGGCAGTCAGAAGGAGATCAAAAGCATGATCGACCTGAAGGTTCGCCTGGAGCACATCAAGACCAAGTGTACAGAGCTGCAACTGGTGCCACAACCAAGTGACAGTCTGGGGGACCAGTCAGACTCTGGTGAGAACCACCTCTCTCTGTTTTCGTTGTTGCAGCATTCCTTAGCGGAACACTCTTGGGTCACACAGTATATGCAGTTGCACATTGACAAAAACATTCCAGAGGGTTAGAGGATTGTGTGTGTAACTGTTTGTTTTTTGTTTCAAGTATATTTTTACCCCTACCACATGGGCAGCCACACCCTCTTTGGAAGATTTATCTCCCATTTCTGGAGGATGGATGCTGTTAATGTTATTCAAGGAGCTTATCATGGTTGAAGACTGTCCCCACAGAGTCATGCAGTGTGCAACAACATTTTAATGCAGCCTAGGTGTTCTTACTGGTGTCAGTGTGTTCGTGACATAGCCCAAGCCTTGGTGTTCTTGCTGGTGTCAGTGTGTTGTGACAGCCCGAGCCTAGGTGTTCTTGCTGGTGTCAGTATGTTGTGACAGCCCAAGCCTAGGTGTTCTTGCTGGTGTCAGTATGTTATGACACAGCCCAAGCCTAGGTGGGATGACTGTTTTAACAGCTTTCAGTTTGAAGCATATAAGACTACTTTTCTTTAACCATTGATATGTCTTGCATACCCTCTATTAAGTCGTATATTGATTTGACGGTAATTCAGAAGTGTGTATTTATAAATAAATGAATCTATGTGTAGGTGATATTTCATGTGTATTAAAGACATAATATTAATATTATACATGTTAGTGCTTCATTTAAAATATAATAAAGGTACAGATGGAGTATGCTGGAAGATAGAGAATAAGTTTGGTAGTAGACCATAATTTTTTATATGAAAATTTGGTTGAAAACTGTGAAAGAACTCTTTTGCAACAGATGATGAGATGGAAGAGGTGCCAGAGAAGGAAGGCTATGAGCCCATGATTCCCGCGCACCTGAGAGCAGAGTACGGTGAGTGATGCCATTGTGCCTTGGGTCTGTTTGTCTGTGGATCTTGTGCCTTCTCTGTGCAGAAAGTGCCATCCTGTCTGTGTTGTGCCAACTTCTTACACAACAACCAGTTGCAGACATTAGTTACAGCTGTGACTTGGTTCAGATCGTTTGGGTGTTGCTAGCTGTGCCTTCTCTGCATGGAAAGTACCAACTTGTCTGGCATGTACCAACTTCTTACACAAGAACCAGCTGCAGACATGATTAATTACAGCTGTGCCTTGATTCAGTTTGTCTGTGGATCCTGTGCCTTCTCTGTGCAGAAAGTGCCATCCTGTCTGTGTTGTGCCAGCTTCTTACATAACAGCCAGTTGCAGACAATAATCACAGCTGTGCCATGGGTCAGTTTGTCTGTGTATCCTGTGCCTTATTTGTACTGAAAGTACCAACCTGTCTGGCATGTACCAACTTCTAACCGGCATGTACCAACTTCTTACACAAGAAGCAGCTTCAGACAAGTTAGGTCCTTTCAGCTCGAATCAACAAACAAGGGAGGTGATTACCACTCAGAAGACGTCACACAAACACAACAACAAAGACCTGAGTTCCTTATGGTAACTCTCACCTGGCATGCGAGTAAATACAAGGTACATAAGCCCCACCAGAGGTACATCCCATCAGCTTGGCATTGTGAAAAACAGCCCATCACAGGTGCACCATATGTTGAAGCCTGCACGTCACCTGTCGTTCATGCTGGTTTTGTTTGTTTGTTGTTGTTGTCTCTCTAATATCACCTTGCTGGGAACAGAAATGAAATAAAACATTGATTTGATTTGATTCAATCGTTCATGCTGACCAGAGTGTGACGGAATTGAATTCTCCCAGGTTTGGAACCAACCCCAACGTCCTCCAGCCAATCAGATGTAGCCCATACCCCTTCCACGTCCAGCAGACCCAGCAAACGAGCAGCATCGGACAAAGCTGCCAAGGCTGAGCAGGCAGTGAACCCAGGACCATCAGGGTGCAGGCAGAAGAGCACAGAGAAATACTGGAACCTCAATGACAGGCACAAAGCTGCTTTGGTCCAGGACCCCACGTCACGCGCCGCTAACATCATCAAACTTGGCCTCAAGGAGGAGGCAGGGTGAGCTGTACCCTTTTTTGCTTTGCTTACTGTTTGAAGGCAAACTGGGATTAATACCTGTTGCATTCATATGGAATAAGGATTATTCATGTGTTAATGTTTATGTGCCTGTGAGAGAATACAGGTGTGATAGGTTTTGCTTGGGTGAGCACAGTGGTTGGCTGGGCTACAGCTGGAAGACAGGAAGAGGGTTTAGGAAAGCATCATCCAGGGCTGAAGCCCTAGCCAAGGGAGTGGAATCCTTATTAGTGTGAAACCGTTAATTTTGCTAGTTTATCTGTGTGAAGTAAACTGCGATGATGATCACAAATTGTTGAAATCATCTACAAGGACATTGCACAGAGCAAATTTGGTTTCACTTTTTAAACATTTGTTTTTTAAAAATCTTCTTTCTATTCACTGTCCAAGATACTTCCATAACAGCTGACTTGTATCCGACTGTTGGGTACTGCAGATGCAGAAATTGATCCCACCTCATTGGAACCAGAGGCTATCTGAGGTCCCCTCCTTGTTAGCCTGGGGTAGATCAGAATGTAGCCTTGCATGCTACCCCTGCTACACATAATTCTCTGCCTAATTTCTACCTTCCTGATTTATTCAGCTTTATTCAGCTTCATTTCCCCCAAAACTTTTCCCAGTTGCTGCCTGCCACAAGACTGAACAGTGTGAGACAAGTGATGTAGTATGACAATGAAGATGAATTAATTGGCTGTAAGTGTAGCCTTTGTTCATCTTCAGATAACCTTTGTGGCTGAAAATAGGGCATTTGTGTGTGTGTGTGTGTGTGTGTGTGTGTGTGTGTGTGTGTGTGTGTGTGTGAGTGTGTGTGTGTGTGTGTGTGTGTGAGTGTGTGTGTGTTGGGGGGAGGGGGCAGATAATGATAGAATACACAACACAAATTAGCGGAAGATTCAGAATACATTAGATAACTTGGCACCAGAGTCATTATGCAGTGAAGCAGAACAGGATCCCACCAAGGACCACAAGGCTCAGGAATGAACCATTGTGACCTGCTATTTTACCCCATCCACAACCCCATTACACACACACATACACACACACACACACACTGTGGATCCCCCCCCACACACACACACCTACACACACACACACACACTCACAATGTGGATTCCCGCACTCTTTTGGCTTTGATCTCCCACTGTGCAGGCATTTTGTGTGGAAAGTACAACGTTAGATTGCAAGGAACCCAGATGCAGCAGAAGCCAGCAGTGAATTTTTTGTTCCATCTGCCAGCTTCCATCTTCAGTGTATTTTGTCTCTGTTTCAAGGCCTTCAACCTCAGATGGTAAGGGAGTGGCAACAGCCACAAAACCAAGCAGCGA
The DNA here is from genome assembly GCA_963584105.1 of Alviniconcha strummeri. NCBI lineage: Eukaryota > Metazoa > Mollusca > Gastropoda > Provannidae > Alviniconcha > Alviniconcha strummeri. The sequence goes on from OY757542.1 coordinate 25,762,953, forward strand.
GGTTCCCACTCTGTCCTTTGGTTTGGATCTGGCCTACTGGGGATCGCCGGACAAGATTGAGGCACCAGCTGTTGTCAAGTGAGCTTTCGCTTGCTAGTGTTTTGCTGCTTTGGTTTTATTGCATTGCATTACTCGGCAGTGAACAGCTAAGTCCTTTTGTGTTAATCGTTTGGCACAGTGAAGATCTGTCTGGCTCGTTTGATTTTTGCGGTGAGGCACTTTGTTTGCTTGTTGCTTTTACTAGTAATAACAGTGATAATGTATTCTTTTAGATGCTTTTTCACCAAATTAGAACACACAGCCCATTACAAAGCAAAAGAACCAAAACACTGTAAAAACAAAGTCGCATGAGTGAGTTGTGTGGTTGGGTGATGAAGGCACCAGACTCAGAACTGAAAAGTTGTGAGTTTGAATCTGAGTTTGGACAGCAACTGTAACTGCCTCTCCCCCCCCCCCCCACTTCCACACCCTGTAATCAGGCTGGTGGATGGAGAGCCTAGAAGCAGTAGGAGTGTTCCAATCAAAACATAAGAGGCACTTATTTCAGTTGCATAGCATTTGTTTACACATTGTATAGTTTGACCTTGAGTTTGTGTGTATATTATGCTATGACCACTGTGGTGGTATACAGTTCAAAGCAAGACTCCATGAAACAGAGCTGATTCACTAGTGGACAGACTGCTGCTGTGTGTGTATCTTAGGCACTTTGAAATGTATCTCTGATTGTCTCTCTGTCCCACCAGGAATGACTCACTGCACAGGTTTTGGGTTCCTGCTGAGGTGGAACATGAGAAGCCCTCACAGGTACATGCAGGGACATCTTCTCATCTATATATTTATGATAAAATAAAATGATAATAATAAATAATATTAAAAAAATATTTATAAAGCACGAACCGCCAACACAAAAATAGAGTCCAGCACACTGTACAAAATTCAGATATAAACTACATGCACATTGAGACAACTGAAGCAGAAAACGACAATAATAATGACTACAAGTAATACAAAAGGGGAAGAAACTAAACAGAAACTAAAATGAGCTGTATTATTTACTTCACTGGCCTGAAAAGAAAACAGAAACAAACCAGACTGGCATGTGAAACTGCAGAGGATCTCCCACTGAAAAGATCTAGCCGAATTCAAGGGAGTGACAGAGCTGTAAAATACCGTACACCAGAAGAGCTGAAGTGTTGAGGAACTTGGCTGCAGTAACGATAATTATGGCATTAAACTTGTTGCTTAACCAATTTTCAACCATTGACCATTGGGGATAGGAATGAGTAAATGAAAGTTTATATATTAACAACACATACAAACTTCCACACAAAACCTTGCATGTTCACAGTGCCAGTTCACATTTGCCCACTTTGCAGACAGACAGACAGCAGAAAGCAGTGGCTGTAACTTGTGTGTGTGTTGTTTTGCAGAACGAGATTGCTGCAGTGATGAACCGCACATTTCACTACACTGGCCAGTTTGTCCCTGTCAAGTGGAAGTGTCGTGCCAAGCTGCCCAGCGGCAAACTCTGCGAGAGGATGGATCGAATCAAGGTAAGAATGATGGCAACGCTAACATTAAAGACTGTTCCAAGTGCCTTTATCTCTGAGAGGACACTAAGCACTCACCATAAGCAGGACGGTAATTTTGGAGTGTACTGCCAATGGCCACTGCTTAATGTACAAATTACCATCATATTATTCACACTTACTGTGCAGAACTGCTAGAAGTATGTTTGTCCTTCAGTAATTATACAAACAGAAATTTGTGGAGATAAGAGTGCATGGAAGTATAGCATAGATTTAATAGCAACTTTGGTGACATTATCTCATGGGTGAGAGCTGGATGGTAAATGATTGTGTGTGTTTGCTGATTCATGAACCTAACTATGAACAAGCTATCCATGGAGTGGTGTTCTGTTGCTGTTGTTGTTATTATGCTGCTGTTTACAAGAAAGTAACACTAAAGAAGTGCTGTTTCTGTGCCTTAGAAAATATTCATGTGTGAGGGATTAATAGAAAATATACATGTGTGTAAGGGACTAATAGAAAATATACATGTGTGTGAGGGATTACCACCATCAGCAGGTGAGACTAGAACCAATGTGGACTGGGTGATCCACTATGCACCATGTGATCGAGTGTGGATGTACAATGTGATCCAATGTGGGCCGTGTGATCCAATGTGGACCGTGTGAGTTGTTATTGTCGTTGAGTTTCATTGCTGTGTTCATTTTTCTCACAGTGTCCTTTCCATGGAAAGATCATCCCTCGAGATGAAAATGGACGCCCTTCCAACCCAGCTGACATCAAGGAGGAAATGAAGGAAACAACAGTGACAGAGAAACCAGAGTCTACTGCAGGTGAATAAATCAGTTCACCAAGGCATCAGTGTGTTGATGGTAGTCTGTTGAGACAGAATGGATACTGGTAACCAAATGCTGTACACAACTTGTGTGACTTTGTTTTTGTTTTGTTTTGACAGGGACAGGAACACAACAAGAATATTGATGAAGACTTTTATTTGTACAGGTACAGAAGAAAGCTTATTAGCATAGAATTTTGACAGCATGCTATAACATGTATCAGCAGCTAACAAACAGTGAAAAAGCCAGTGAAAATACCCACACCCTTGAATCCATTTTCCTTCTTCTGAGAGGTTAATAATTTATGACTTGAATTCCTTAAAAAAAAGAGGAAGAAATTCGATCTGTGACATGTTGAGTATTAAGCTGGATAGCTTAATGGGTTTCTGTTTGCCCATACCTGGCAAAGTCATTAATGTTGGCATTTGTTCAAACTGCAGAAGCCATTGACTACGTTCACACCAACAGAATATTGAATTTTAACCTCTTTGAATTTAACAGGTGCTGCTGACACACAAGAAGTGCCACCGTGGTTAGACGCTGAACTGCAAGCTGAGATTGAAGCTGCCACAGGTCATGACCTTGGCTCTAAAAGGTCACAGGCCAAGAACAACAAAGCCAAGGGGGCAAAAGGCAAAGGCAAGGGCAAGGGAAAGGGCAAAAAGAAATACGAGGGACTGACAGACATCCGTGAAACCAAAAACACCACCAGAGCCCGCTTGGAAGCCAAAGTCTTCAACAAGTAAGTGCTTGTCCACATTGATGCATTTGTCTTTGTGTGTAACACAGTTTAACCCTGGTAGGCAGGGCTCAAACACATACAATTTTGCATTAATTATTCGTTTATATACCCCCCGTATGCATCTTCATCTTTCATGCTGCTTTACGTCCACAGAAACTGTCTGGCTTATTAGGGGCAGAGCAAGAGTGGGATAGGGAATGAGGGCCCAGGCTGCCTCCCTGTTCACACAGCTCCTGAACTCTGAGCCCACGCAGGCATGCACATATGTGTGGGTTTGATTATCACCTCTGAATATTGCACGTGCCAACACCAGACAACATGGTGGAAGTGACAGAGGTAGAAGTGGGCTAAAAAAATATTAAAAGTATATAAACAAAGAGATCATTTGTCAAATAGCAAGGACTTGAGTGAAATTGATGTTACTGACCTCTCCTGCTATCAAGTGCATGAACGCTCTGAGTTTTACTGTGATGAGGTCACAAATCACAAGGGCACATAAAAAGCAAGCTGCTTGTGCAGAGCATGTAATGTTTAACGTGTGTTTGGTTTCCAGGTCATCAATGAAGCGTGTGGCCAGTGCTCTGGATGCTGCTGATTACAAGCGAGTGCGTGACAAGTTTGGCAGCCAGTTCAACTATGCCTACAAAAGCTGATGCGGAGTGCATCTCTCAAGAAAATGTTTCTGTGTACTGCAGTGCACATGTCTGTATCCAGTTCTGATTTCCTAGTCCACTGATGGAGGTGGGACATCTACTAGTAGCACAATGAATATGAAAACCATACCTTCTTTCTTTTTTCAATATTGTGTGCAGCTTCAACACTATGATCATGTGTGGTTGACAGGACGTTAAAATCCAATAACTAAGTAATCAATGAAGACTATGAAGACTTGACACTTTTTGTGCATGCGGGGTTATTTTGGTGTTTTCTTAATTCACCAAAGTTTGACATGGACTACAATGTCTTTAATACAGGTGTGGTCTTTTTACTTAAGTATGCATGCGGGGGACTTTGGTTTATGGTCTCATCTGAAGGACTTTTGTAGAGTCTGCACAGAATTTGACTCGGGAGGTGGGGAGGGGAGTGGAGGGGCCAGAATCTAACACAGCAATGGTCACCCATCCATGTGATGCTTACACTCAGTCTTGTTCAACCTTTGGCTTTTGAGAGCAAGTGCTCTCACTCTGCCTGCCCAACTGTCCTACCAACTTTCCAATGGAACCTTGATGCTTTTGAGAAGCTTGATTAATATATTTTGTGAACTTGTTCTATATGTTGTTTATTTGGGTGGAATGTTGCAGTGCTGACAATGACAAAGGGCCTTTACAGGGTGACCTTTTCTTTTTCATTGTTTATTCAACAGCTGTGGTACAGTGCAGATGTAATCCACTTGTAGATCGGATGAGTTTTTCTTGCATGGATTAGTTTGTCTCAATTTTGAATAATATTTTGTGTGTACAAGTAGCATACTGCCTCTTCATATGCTACTTGTTAGTGCAATTAAATGTCTCTGTTCCACATTGTTGCCAATTTATTTTCCCTTTAGAAAAGCAGTACCTGTACATGGAATTATATTTGTGTGTTTAAGGATTAATTGAATTTTTTTGTTATGTGATACTCAGGTTGTATGAAAATGTGATGTGGTCTCTTTACTTGAATGGGAAACAGCAAATATTGCAAACAAGGTGAACAGTTATGTTAGTGAACACAGACATACACACACATACATGTGTACCTGTCCTGCTAATTGTTACTGATGACTCCACTTTCAACTTCAAAATAAGACCAATGGAGCATTTGAAACAAAATCTTTTATTATGTAAGTTTTCATTTCAATATCTTGTACATGTTGGACAAAATGTGTTTCAAGAAGGTTGGTGCTTTTAATGCCCAGTTGGGCTGAAGGTCATGTAAGAGTAAAAAAAAAAAAAAAAATCCAGAATAGTCAGATCATAAATAAATGTCTGATACACTGTGGCATACCCTCTTTTTATGCTGGAAGAGTACTG
>OY757542.1:25783268-25795368 GCA_963584105.1 Alviniconcha strummeri
ATGAGTTTATATGTGTTTTTCTGTACTATCCATGATTGTCAGTGGAGAGAGGTTGGTCTGCAGTGAATGATGAGTTTATATGTGTGTTTCTGTACTGTCCATGATTGTCAGTGAAGAGAGGTTGGTCTGTAGTGATATATATCAGCGTTTGTGTGTGTGTTTCTGTACTATCCATGATCGTCAGTGGAGAGAGGTTGTGTGTTTCTGTACTATCCATGATCGTCAGTGGAGAGAGGTTGGTCTGCAGTGAAATATGTCAGCGTTTTTGTGTGTGTTTCTGTACTATCCACGATTGTCAGTGGAAAGAAGTTGGTCAGCAGTAAAATATATGTTTCTGTGTGTGTTTCTGTACTATCCATGATTGCCAGTGGAGAGAGGTTGGTCTGCAGTGAAATGTGTGTTTCTGTACTATCCATGATTGTCAGTGGAGAGAGGTTGGTCTGCAGTGAATGACAAGTTTATATGTGTGTTTCTGTACTATCCATGATTGTCAGTGGAGAGAGGTTGGTCTGCAGTGAATGACAAGTTTATATGCGTGTTTCTGTACTATCCATGATTGTCAGTGGAGAGAAGCCGGTTGGTCTGCAGTGAATGACAAGTTTATATGTGTGTTTCTGTACTAACCTTGATTGTCAGTGGGGAGAGGTTGGTCCACAGTGAATGATGAGTTTATAAATATGTGTGTTTCTGTACTATCCATGATTATCAGTGGAGAAAGGTGGGGCTGCAGTGAATGCTGACTATTCCAAGGCCCTTGAAGAGATGATGAAACGCATTAAGGAAGGGAAGCCACTCAGACGCACCCTGAAACCTGTAGATAGGACGGTAAGTTTGTTTTAGAAGACATTCATATGACAACTGGTCGAACAGTTCTCAAGACTCATAAATATTAATGATGCTGATGCACTGAGTATTCATTGGCAAGAACTTACCTGGGAAGTGCATGCACTTTAATTGCAATGTGCTTTCTTCCTCTACTTCCGTATAGTGTCCAAACTTCAACATTTTGCAGACTCTAATTTTTTTTTTAGTGGATGCTGGCTTATTTTGGTCTTTCCAATATCCACAAAAATCTGGCAGGAAGTACAGGATCTTTCAATGTGTATATTGACTGATTGATTGATGATTGCTTATCTAGCGCTGTTCTCCACTCTCTTGAGCAGGCTCACTGCACTCGCATGTGATTCTACATGAGTGACTAGCTTTTCACAGCACATTTTTATTTTTATATTCACCAGAGTGGTGTACTTAAGCACTGGCATGGTTAGTGCCACATGAAACTGCTGCCGTCTCGGCACAAGTTCAATGTACACCATACAACCATGCTCCATATCACTTCATGCAGAGCCACATACGTAAGGTGCATGCGTGTTTAGCTGTAACCTGCCACATGCACTTTTGGCAGAATGACCAGGATCTTTTACATGCTACTGCAGTAACTCGGGTGTGGAACGGATACCAAAATAAGAGTCAGCACAGAAAATCAACCCTGGAGAAGAAAATTCTCCTGCTGCTCTTGCCAGGATTTGAAACCACGACCTTTCAATCACGAGTCTGGCATCTAACCACTGAGCTATCCCTGCCACGTGTATATGTGACCTTTTTGCATGCATATACACATAGGGGACCTCAGTTTATAGGATCTTTTGTGGAGTGTGCACAAAATCTTACTCTGGAGATCATTTTCTTATCTTACCACCTGTTTTAGGTTGGCGTGAGCCTCATTTTCATGATACACGCACCAGAGTCTGTTACTGTATGTATGCTGTTGCAGCCATCATGTCCAGCTGAATCGGGTGGCTCTGCTATGTCAGAACTGAAAGGAATATTGGTGAGTGTGTGTGTGCGTGTGGTGTTGTGTGTGTGTGGTGTTGTGTGTGTGTGTGTGTCTGTGTGTGTGTGTGTGTGTGTGTCTGTGTGTGTGTGGTGCTTGCTCATCAGTGAGTTGCCTATTGCACTGGAACATGACACTGAAAAATGAAATGGAAACTCAGAAGCTTCATGCTCACTGGGCACTTCTTCAGTGACTGGATAAAGAATTTGTAGTTGGGCAGTGGTGCATAGGATGAAAGATGTGAAAAATTCAGTAAATATATCTTATTATCTCCTGCCCCCCCCCCCCCCCCCCCTCCCCCCATATCTTGTATTATCAATCATGATCCCTTCATTCTGTAAAGAGAGAGAAAAAGAAAATGCAAAGAAAAAAGGAGAAATAACCGCCTTCTTCCCCCTTCAGAACAAACAGTAAAACAGAACAAAAATTATCCCCATCAGAGAATAACTAAAATCACTCCCTTCACAGACTTAACAAAAATGACTAACAAAAATCACTCCCTTCACAGACTTAACAAAAATGACTAACAAAAATCACTCCCTTCACAGACTTAGCAAAAATGACTAACAAAAATCACTCCCTTCACAGACTTAACAAAACTCATCTCCTTCTGAGACTAACAACAATCGCCCCCTTCATAGATTAATAAAAAATCACCCATTAATAAAATTCACCCATTTTATAGACTAATAAAAATTACCACCTTCATGGGCTAACAAAGATCACTCATATATTTTTTCTTTTCTGCCTGTCACAAAGATGCTGTAAGAGCAGTTTGGAGTATTACGTAATTTTGGTTAATTATGTGATTATGCATCATTCTCAGACAAAAATGAAGAAATCAAGCAGCGAAGGTGACCTGACTGCTCCATTGCCAATGGATGATGACAGCTCAGAACTGAAACAGATGTTCCTCAGGATAAGGAAACCAGCAAACCCAGACCAGGGTGACACAGAAAACCGAAATGATGCTCATGGTGAGTTTTATGCATAAAGGAACAACATTATAATACAGTTCCAATGCCCTTTAAATTCATGGCCCAGAACATATTGCCATGACCCTTTAATCTTTTCTTTCCTGTCCTTTTCCTTTTTGACTGGGTGGGGTTTTTATGGCCCCAATTGTCTAAGGTGTTAAAACCTGTGTGCTGGGCCAGCAGCATCCCTTTTCCCCCAGTGTCCCTGCAGAGGCAGGTTGTTTACTGTTGTGGCCGATGTTCATGTGTTCATCTCAGGGGAGAGCCTACACTGTTTCCTGGTTGGTTGGGGTCCAAATAAAAAGTTATAGCAACCTCTGACTTGTGACTCTTCATCCATGCTTCCAGCCTACTTCCCTCAACTCCCCACCCCACTCACCAACAAGAGTTTTTTTTAAGTTTTTATTTTTTTATGTCTTGCAGTAGTCTTGCGAAGTCAGCAAAAGCCTACACCCAAACCAAGAGGAAACACACCTTTGTCAAGAGTGTCTGAGGTGTCTGAAGGTGATGGAGCTGTTTTTGAATAGCAGAAGGTGCTGTGACATGACAGTATTTTTGGGCATTTTGTGTACTTTGTACAGGTCCTTCTTCCCATCTGAAATTTGTTTAAAACTGGGTGGCTTTCCTGTTGGAATATCAGTTGCATGAAACTGGATGCATAACAGCTAACTGCCCCAACTAGATCAGAAAAAAAGATTTATGTTTATAGACATTTTTGTGATTGATTTTTGTTACATGCATTGTATATGATTTAAGGATTAAACCAAACGTTTTCAAGCATGCTATTTGTCCTCAATTGACAGAAGCAATGTGATGTTGATTATTTGGATGTTTTGTATTTTTTGTTGGGTGAAATTTTGCAATAAAATGTCATGTAAAGGGAAAACTGACACTTCATCCCCTAAGCTCACCATCCGCTTTAATTTTTTTATATTAACCCTTTCCCTTCCCTGAGGACCTGATGTGATGTCACTGACAAAGTATTTCCAACCTGCTTATGGGATGTTGGATACATTCCTGCTTGAATTCTAGCTTCTCATGAATCAACAATTGTATGAGGTACAAATTTGATTGTGAAACAATGTTCTCAAAAACAGCATTTAATTTTTATTTATTTATTTATTAGTCACCTTCACCTTTTTGCAAGGATGTTTTTGGAAGGAAACATTTCAGTAGGCAGATGTGTGTAGATAAGGAGTGCCCTTTCAGTGGTGTAACCAGTGGTGTCAGAGTTTGTAGGAATGGTGCCAGAAAGCAATGCGTAGAATGTGAATAGGTTACATTTGATAATTTTTTAGAACTGTAAATACATGTATGAGCGTAATTAGTTTCTGATATTTTTCCTACTCAGAAGAGTTGTTTTGGGTACACCCAATGTGGTTGTATATCCTTCCTCTCTTGTTCTGTTTACATAGAAGCAGAAGTACAAGTGTGCATGTTTAGCTGTAATCTGCCACCTGCACTTTGGGCAGAAAGACAGGGGCATTTTTTTATGTGCTGCTATGGTATCTCAAGGGTGGAATGGATGCTGCAATCAGAGTCAGCATAGAGAGGTAGCTCAGTAACTCTGGGGAAGAAGATTCTCCTGGCATTCTGTGACAGATTGAACCTGTGACTTTCAATCACAAGTCCAGTGTTGTGCCATTGAGCTTTGTTCCCACCTGGTGTGTGCTTTTCAGACCATGCATCAAAGGCTTGTCTGTGAGAGAGCAAGGAAAATGTAGATGCCAGAATTGCCTTTGCTTTCTGTTACAGAAAACTTATTTGAAAGGGACATATGTATTTCATAGCCCAAGGGGAATTATTTCATGTAAACACTTTGTGTAAATTATTATGAAAAGAGATTTAGTGTAGTGTTTGTTTGCATATGTTTTTTGAACAACAGGAACATAGTTCCAAGTGAGATTCTTTAAATATGATGGGCTTCCATAGGACCATGCCTGCTGAGCGTAAAAATAGTTTGTGCATCAAGGGAAATCATTTTTAATTTTGACGGTGCATCAAGGGACACAACTGGCAAACATCGCCGGTGCAGAAGTTATTTTCTGATAGCAACAATCTTGCAAAACAATTTGTGCATCAAAGAAAATTCTACAAAACATTATATTTTGATGTTCCTCTGAAATAAAAGTCTCTCTCTCTCTCTCTCTCTCTCTCTCTCTCTCTCTCTCTCTCTCTCTCTCTCTCTCTCTCTCTCTCTCTCTCAAAGAAAGCAAGAGTACATCAGATTTTCTTTTGATTTTTTTTGCTCTCTCACAGACCTATTCTTTTGGACTTAATTCCATGGTCCATGATTTCCCTGAAAAGTACAACTGATTCATTTAGCTGTGGCTGTTCTGATCATCATCCTCTCCTGCTACCTCTCTTCAAGGACTATGTGTTCATGGCACATCTTTCTCATCAAAATGAAGTGTAATAAAGAGTGGTCTGAGAAAGCTCCCTCTCTCATTCAAGATGAAAATTGAAAAACTATCAATACATATTTAACACTTTGAACTGTAGAACTAAGAAGGTGCTACTGTGTGTTGAGTTTGTGTGGTACTGATGTTTTGAGAAATAGTTTAACACGGTTGTGTGTTTTGGGTTGAAAGCATTTTTGCTCTCATGTAAATTAATTTGATATGTTGTGTGCTTGAGTCATTCAGTTTTGTAACTTAGTAGCTATCAGCATTTGCATGCACCTGTATTTGCTCTGTTTAATCTAGGAGTTTATGTTGCAATATAGAGAAGGCATTTGTGTTTGCTAATGTGTTTAGTCTGCAGTATTTGTGCTTTCATTGTGCAGAGTACAAACTGAATCTCAAGCCGTGTGCATTTCACTTGTGTTAGATTTGCCTTATTCTGATGGGTTTTGAGCTGAAACTGTAAAAGTAATTTGTGATGCATGCTGATCAGCAGTTAGAATTAAACTGGCAACAATAGGGTACAGTTGCTGGTCGTTTTTTTACCATAATGTGATATCATAAGCTTTCAACCAGCACTGTTTCCTTTTTGTTTTAGTTTTTGTTGCTGCTGTATCTGAAGAAAAGGACACAAAGCATACCTTTCTTTTCATCAAAACCAAAACATTCTTCACTTTCTCACCAACTTACATCATAAAATTACTGACCCCCCCCCCCCCCCCCCCCCCCATGCCCCCAACTTTCTTTACCTTGATGTAATAATCTCTGTAAATATTTTTTCTCAGATTGAGAAATGCATGCACACTGCTCATGTATTTTTGCACAATTTTTGGACTGGAATGGTCTTTGAAACTTTAATATTGTATTACTGCAATGTTAAATAAAAGCAAAATAAAATAAAAAGTATGCAAAAGAGTGTTACATTTTAACATTGGTTTATTTTGTTGTACAAGTTCTTGGGAGTTGTACTTTAAATGAGATTGCATATATACAATCAAACACCATTACAAGACACTGAGACAAACAAAGCAGTCACATTCAGCCCAGACACCCCCCTCCCTCACCTGACCCTCCCCCCAGACTACCACATGTCTGTTTTGAACAGTTTGCTTCAACACTGCCATGCTGATTCTTCTTCCTCTCCCAAAACTGTCCTCAAATCATGTCTGTTCACAAATTACATGTACTTCTGAAACTGTCTTTTTCACAGCTGTATCTCTGTCCTGTTGTTCCAAAGTGGTGTGTGTGTGTGTGTGTGTGTGTGTGTGTGTGTGTGTGTGTGTGTGTGTGTGCGTGTGTGTGTGTGCACCTCCATGCATGTGTGGGTGCATGCATATGTGCATGCCCCCTTCTTTCTTTCCTTCTTCATTTTTGTTTGTGTGTGTGTGTGTGTGTGTGTGTGTGTGTGTGTGTGTGTGTGTGTGTGCATGCGTGCGTGCGTTTGCGTGCGTGCGTGCGTGCGTGCGTGCATGCATGCGTGCATGCATGTGTGTGTGCAGGTATGTGTCTGTGTGTTTGCTGCTGGTTCAGTTCAGTTCTGTTCAAGCTGGTATCTATGTGCTCAGGAACACCCATATCCACTCTGCTCTGTCTCAGAAGTTTCACCAACGCTCCTAGTTTTATTGTAAAGTGCTCTTCACTCCCACTTTATGTGGAAGAGAGAGGGCCCATACAAACCTTTATTATTATCATTATTATTATTATTACTAGAAGACAATACAGCAGTCTGAGCTGAGCCTGGACTGCACCAGGATTGAACCAAGGACCCTCACTATGCAGAACACCAGCCAATGAATGTTGGGGTAAGAACCCCTCATTCACTTCCCCTCCTTGTCATCTTGACCAGTTGATGACTTTGACAGTGCTTAAGCACAGCCAGTTTTGATCACCATCTGCAGTTTGATGCATCAGCAGAACCTTCACATTTCATGAGAATACAGCTTCAAATTGTCACGCCTGTTATTTCTGTTTCCTATAGTCTAACTGTTCTGGGCATCCAAGAAATCAAACCATACCAAAATGCTCATGTAACAACACTGACAAACTGCCCATGACATTGACAAACTGCCCACATAACACAACATTGACAAACTGCCCATAACACAACATTGACAAACCCAGCCTGTCAACGAACCTGCCACAATGAATACAAGAAACAAATGCAAAATAAAACAAGCTTTTTACAACAGCTATAAAGTAGGACGCCCCTGAGAGGGGGCACACTGACCAAAACAGTAAGCACAGCCTTTCAAAGCAACAAGGAATACAAACTTTTACCCCCCCCACCCCCCAAAAAAACAACAACAAAAAACACACACAAAAAACAAAAACCCAAACAAACAAAAACAAAACACACACACAAAACAACAACAACACACCAAAAGTTCTGTTAGTTGCTGAGAAATAATAACTTCTCCATGCTCTGATCTCCTGCAATGGAGATAAAAATGGCTGTCATAAAGGATCACTCCCCCACAAGTTGTTCCATATTCTGATCAGAGTCTTGATCACAGAAGCTGAATTGCTGAGAAACAGCAAGTTCTCCATGTTCTCCTGCAATCTGTCTCAAAATAGCTGTCGCAAAAGATCACACCCCTCCACCCCTTCCCCCTCCCCCAACCCAACCCCACCTCACCACAATCCTTCATTTTTTCCTTCTCTTTTGAACAAAACAAGTGCCCTCTTTGCCGCTTCACTGTCTGGCTCACAAAGGATCACTTTTTCTTTCCTTCCTTCTTTCCTTCTTCTTTCTTGGGTGATATGGGTGAGGTGGGTGCGCCCTCGGCCTCTTCGCTGTCTGGCAGCGCCATGTGTTTAAACTCGTGGTCCACTTGTGCCGCCAGCTTGCCGTTTGCTTCCAGCTCGCTCTCAATCTGGAGCAGGCGGTTGAACTTGCTGACCCGCTCACCTCGGTTTGGTGCGCCCAGCTTGATGAATCGCATGTTCATTGCCACTGCCTGCACAGGAAGAAACCAGCGGCGGTTTTAAAGATCTGCTTTAAACCCAGACTGCTCCCCTTTTTTTCTCCGCCTTGCACTTTGTACGCTTTACTGCACCATCAAAAAAAAGGTTGCTACTGTTGTTGTTGACACTTATGAATTAACCATGACCAAATTGGGATTGTGGGTGTGTGGGAAGGTGTGGGTGTCAGGGGGTGGGAGGGGGGAGAGAGGGAGGGGCTAGCTCTAGGTCTAGTGCTAGGTGGGAAATGAAAACAAAACAGTTTGGCCTTTTTTGCATGGGGATCGGGATCATGTGTACAACATTCTGGGTGTGGCAAGGCCTTATTCTGTTTATACATCTCTGCTACGCCTAATCTTTCTTATTCTAAGCTCACTGGTGAGCATCATAATTATGTGTAATCAGGCAGTCATGCACAGGTCAACAGTTTACAACATACATCTCAGAAACACACACACACACACACACACACACACACACACACACACACACACACACACACACACATACACACACACACACACACACACACACACACACACACACACACACACACACACAAGATATTTACCAGATCAGCAATGAAATCATCTGGAGTTTCTCCTGCACAAGCACCGAGGATAATCTGGTTTCCCATACCTGTAACACCAGCCACATACAATTCACCACACATCCCAACACACAGACATAACGCAAAGCCTACATTCACCCACCCATCTGCCTGCTAAACAATACCTATCCTGGATCATGCCAACATTCTTCAATGCACTGGACACGAAAACAACATAGCTCAACAAAAGACAGATAAGAGGCTTAGCTCTCCATCTCATTTTTCATAATTTTTTTCCGCCATTTAACTGTTGTTTAAGCGTGTTGTTCTGCAGCTTGATAAAAAGGGATTACCCCCCCAAAAAAATTCACATGTTGTGTTTTCTCCTAATAAATAGCACTCTCCTGAACCTCTGATGTGTTTGTTTCCATCCCTATGCTGTCATATACCAGCAAAACGCCTTAACACTAAGCCACACTGGCTCTCATTTTTCGGAAAAAAAAACTGTCGCAAGTTTGAATTCATCCGCCATTTTGAGACAAAACACCAGAGGTTATCCTTCGATTTTCAAACAAAGGATTGTGCCAGACCATTATATGTTATGTCCAAAATAAAGATTCTACAAGCAAACAAGTAGATTCTGCAAGCACTTACCCTCCATTTTCTTGACGCAAGCACAGATGTCGGAGACGGAGGTTAGGTTTTCAAAGGAGATAACAGCTGCCCCGGACATGATGGGGTCAGGCATGGTTGCATCCTTCAGAAGGCCTGGGCGAGGGTAGATCTTGTTTCCGCCAACAAAACACCGTTCTGTGATTCGGTCACACAACCGCATCCACTGGTCCTTTTCCTGGTAGGACAGAGCATGGAGATTCAATCAAAAAGGTGCTTATGCTGTGCTGCAGTCAACATTTTTTAATCCCTCCCCCCACCCCCCACCCCCAAGCTGATGGTTATTATGACTAACCTCACAGTTGTTTAACAGCAGTCAACACGACTATGCTAGTGAAATTTAAAAAATGTACTCACCCTTTCAATACCCATCAACTGAACATTTAGTCACACACAATGTATGTGCTTCCAGCACATGCATATATACAGTTATTTTAGTGACCATTGTATAAAAAAACAAATCCATAAATTATTGAAACAAACTGAACAAACTGTGCACTTTTCATGCTTTTGAGAAAAACTAGAATTCCTCCCCCCCCCCCCCCCCCCCTCCCCGATGCTTGCAATTCCCTGGCACACAGAAAGACAGAGACAGAACAACAATCATGTACAAGGACTGATTTTTGTGTTTTTTGACCAGCTGGACTAAAAGGTTTCATCAACATCTGACTACAGTCATCACGACTGAGGTCAACTATTTTCTCATTAGTCTGGCTGGACATGGTAGCTATAGCTACAATACATGGGATAACTTCATAGATCACCAATGTCTGAAGCATCGTGGTGCCATCACCTGTTTCCTCAAGGGGTCAATGATGAGAATGATAGAAGGGTAGCGACTCATCAGCTCTGCCCAGAAATCCACAATGTCGTCACCAGACTTGAGCTGGCCTGTCATCACCTCGTACTTGCCCTTTTCCTGTTCACAAGATGGAGATGGATGGTGGGGGTGGGGGGTGGGAGGGGAGAAAAATAAGCCATTAGCACTCAGAGTTAATACACATGTGCTCTGATATACAGGGACCCCCCCCCCCCCAACCCCCCCAACAAAAAACTGCCCTCACAAGAAACCATATCTGTTTCTCAAGACACATTTTGTCTAAAAGGTACAAGAGGTAAAAATAAAAAGGCTGACAGTAAGTAAATATGGTGCTTTATGTCCACTGAAACCATAAGGCTTTTTAATGACAAAAAGCTGATAATCCAGGATTTCATTTTTAAATGTCCTGTTGAATTTACATTTAAGTTTAGAAAGAAAAAAAATCAAAAAAAAAATCATGAGATATCCTGTACGACACAAGTGTCATAGTTGGCCTGTTGCACGTGGTGGCCATGTTGATATTCAGCGCTGAGATGTGTGCACTCACACTGCCCAAGAAAAAGGGCACCAATGATTGAGGCTGCAATGTACACTAACTAAGCCAAAGTTTCACACACCTGATCCATCAAGATCAGAGACCAGAGCTGTGCACAGGCCACAACCATCTGTCACTGAACTGCCACCTCTTTACCAAGTTTGGAATTGGCAAAACAGAACTCTGCCCCTGTCACAGTGTCAGACTGGCAGCATGTCAACAGAACACCTGCTAATGGCAGGCCACAACCATCTGTCACTGAACTGCCACCTCTTTACCAAGTTTGGAATTGGCAAAACAGAACTCTGCCCCTGTCAGTCAGCAGCATGTCAACAGAACACCTGCTAATGGCAACCTTGGCTGCATCAGTTCTGGTAAGGTTGCTTTTGGGTAGGCAAAGTGAGTTGGTGAAAGTCATTTTCTAAATTCAATGTATAAACTCAGTAGGGCATTCCAAAACAAAATCCCTAGTTTTGGGTTGTCATTTTCATCTCTTCCAATTTTTAATGTTAAACATAACAAGTTTTGAGACGGTTAGTTCCTTTAAGACCACATTTCCATGAACTTTTGTTCACATATCTGTGCAAATGAGCCCCTGGCCAGAGACACCGCCTCTTTGTAAGACTACATTTCCATCTTTTATCAGGAGTTCCAATACCTTACTGTAAGTGGAGGCAGGCAATGTTTTCAGTTATGGTTAAAAGCTCTGTTCCCTGGTTATGCTGGAATAACTTAGTGCCCTATCATTCCTGTTGAAAGTTTTGTGAAACTGATACTACAAATGAATGTCCACAGTGCAATTTAGATTACACATGTATGTGTAAAAAGGGATGAACAAAATCTGTTAATGTCAGTTATTTGCAATGTCTCAGGATCACAGATGCATCATGTACACACCTGGATCACCTCAAAACCAGCCAAATTGTAGGCTGTTCTTTGACAAAGGGGATGGTCTTGCATGATGATGGTAAAAAGTTATGTACAAAAAGACACACATGAGTAAAAATAGCATCATTGAGTGGAAACTAAATGTATGCAACAGTTAATGACACAGCTTTGCTTTGGCAGTTCAATCATTGTATCATGTGAAGATGACAGATCAAGTGATGATCACATGCATTGTTCAAGGCAAAACAATCAACCTCACTGTGTGCTGCAGAGGTTATGGCATTTGCGATGAAATCAAATGATGAAACTTGTAACTGGGAAAGAAAGGGTAATGAAACTCTTACAATGTGAGATATTTGATCGGGGTCTGTGTCATCATGCAGTGAACAGTGCGCCCAACCCTCTTTGTGTAATTGCATTAAAAAAACACAGATGCATGCTTTGTCTTATCCCCAGCTGGG
>OY757542.1:25795568-25848506 GCA_963584105.1 Alviniconcha strummeri
TCTCAATCTCTCCCTCTCTCTCACCCTCAGCAAAGCTACAAATGGAACTTAGTGCAGCAGCTCTCTCTCTCTCTCTCTCTCTCTCTCTCTCTCTAACTCTCTCTCTCTCTTTCTCTCAGTGCAACAGCTCTCTCTCTCTCTCTCTCTCTCTCTCTCTTTCTCTCAGTGCACAGCTCTCTCTCTCTCTCTCTCTCTCTCTCTCTCTCTCTCTCTCTCTCTCTCTCTCTCTCTCTCTCTCAGATCAACAGCTCTCTCTCTTTCTCTAATCTCCCCCCACCCCCCACCTCCTCTCTCTTGTCAACTAAATTTGTTAATGATTGCAGTCTATGGACCACAGAGTAATGTTCAGCTAAGGTAGGTGGTAAGACTATAACAAAAACACCGACAGAGTTTGACATTAGACACACTCTGTGAGCTAGAACAGTTGCTTGTCTACTGAGGCAGATGCTGAGTGTATCACGGAAAGACATCTTGGCAAATTTGACTACATGTGTATAACCGTAAGTATATTATATAATTAACAGTGACAAACACAGACTTTTGATCATCTGGTTCTTGGTACTTTAAATTACATGCATTTATGAAAGAGGATATACCCTAAAAACTATTAATCACATTACATGTCCCCCCCCCCCCCCCCCCCCCCCCCCACCGCCTCCACCACTCACACACCCATACCCACATCTGGCTACTGATTCTTTGAATTATCACAATTATGGCAATGTCCACTTTTAGCCCCATCAATTCCTGGTCCTCAAATAGTATGAGAATGTGTGTGTGTGTGTGTGTGTGTGTGTGTGTGTGTGTGTGTGTGTGTGTGTGTGTGTGTGTGTGTGTGTGTGTGTGTGTGTGTGCAGAATAAACTTGAAGTATGGAGTACATCAGCATATCCACATAACAGTTCATTCTGTACTATGACAGTGCTAAACACAAGCACACGCACACATGCATCCTCAAACCATTTGAGGACAGCAAACTGACGGGGCTAAATGTGGATATCGCTGAATCCTTTAGTTCATATCTTCAACCTCCGCTGATACCAGCCTGCAGCTCTATCTCTATCTTTTTTCTTTTTAAAGACTCTGTCGTCCTTAGCATTAATTCAAAGTTGACTTACACATGAACAACATCCTGAATGGGATAACATCAGTCTAGAGTACAAGACACAGGGCAAAAACACCCCTCTGTGATCTACATGCAACACATCTAGCGTAGACTAGCAGATTTGAAATGGTGATTACGTGAGACACGAGTGCATGGTCACTTCCAACAGCTACATGTACGCACATTGTTGCAGCTTTGGTTTTCTGATAGCAGCTGCATAGGGAATAGAGGGCAGAAAGGACCAGGTAGGCAAGGTACATGTTCATGAGATACAGTACAGAACCCCCTTAAACACAGAGTGACAGGGGGGACCCACACTCCTCACAGTAATTACAGCGCTCCACCCTCCTTTACGTCTCACACTCCAAGCCTCAATTTCCAGCACCCTCCTCCAAAGTCTGCTGTAATTGCTTATGCCATTGAAGGGGCGCTACTTATCTCTGCAAATCTGTCTTCAAAATTGCCTCTATAAGCATCATGCTGTCAGCACCCTCTGTAAAATTTGTGAAAATCTTAAGTACTGAGACTGAGGCAGCAACACAGAGGTGATGCACACATGCGAAGATAGGGTGCAACTGCCTTGGGTAAGGAATTACTTCTGTCTCGACTCAAGCAATTTTGTTTTGTCTGCGCTGCTTTTCATGCATTGTGAGCAGTTACAAGAGAAATGCAGCCCCGTGCAATTTGAGTTGTCTGTGTGGTTATACATTTACTGCCATTTGAGCACCCATGAAAAACTGTCAATTTTTTGGATAGCTGTGCTGTAACCAGTTACAGCAATGGTTGGAGGAACTGAAGCTTGGAGTTTGCTTTCATCACTGCCACAGTTGACTACATCACAGCCAATCCCAACTCCCTTTCCTTCCATGCACCAACAGAAAATGGACAGTTTTCTGTCAGTTTTCAAGACTATGATGGAACCAACTATGGCAGAGTGACAGGATGGTGCAGCCTATAGTTGCTGTTAGAGAGTACGACAAGGACTGTCAAAATGACTTCTTTCTGTTACAAGGGAGTTCATCTTATACGAACAAAAACTACAAACGAAAGGATATGGAACAGTGATTTTATTTACTTTGCCTCAGGAAGAATTTCACCACAAAGGGGTTTGTCTTAAGAGGGTTCCACTGAGATAGCAAATATCACGATATATGTGAAAGAAATGATTACCTCCGTTGAGCGTTTCGTACTCTTCTAAAAATCACAAGGTTATCACAAGAAATATGTTAATTCACATGACATTAGACACACTGCATTAAAACAAAGAGACAAAAACATGCCTCTGTCTGCTATCAGATGAGTCACCAGAAGTTATCCTTGGTTCAGAATAAAACTTAAATGGAGCTTGATGATGACCTACATCTTTACCTGTCTCAGATGTTAACTGGAATGAACTTTACAAATCCTGGAGAACATTCAGCAATGCTTGCAACCCAGAACAGAGTGACAATAGTCACACACAGGCACAAGTCATGCATGAAAATGCAGAAATATACTACAGACATGGGCAGATATTTATCTTTCGTAAATTCCAAGATTCTCATCTGATTGCAGCCAAGAGTTTTAAAGAATGTGTATTTGTATGTGTGTGTACATGTGTGTGTGTGTGTGTGTGTGTGTGTGTGTGTGTGTGTGTGTGTGTGTGTGTGTGTGTGTGTGTGTGCGTGCACACAAGTGTGTATATGTGTGTGTGCATGTGTGTGTGTGTGTGTGTGTGTGTGTGTGTGTGTGTGTGTGTGTGTGTGTGTGTGTGTGTGTGTGTGTGTGCGTGCACACAAGTGTGTATATGTGTGTGTGCATGTGTGTGTGTGTGTGTGTGTGTGTGTGTGTGTGTGTGTGTGTGTGTGTGTGTGTGTGTGTGTGTGTGTGTGTGTGTGTGTGTGTGTGTGTGTGCGCGCGCGCACATGTGTGCATGTATGTATGAGACAAACTTCCACATAAAGACAATAATGTACTGTGTAAGATTCTGGACTGTAAAAAATGTATTGCTATGCAGCAGCTGTTTAAACAAAACAAAAACGAAACCAGCAGAAACAGTACATCAAAGGAAACCAGCCCTAAAGTACTCACAAAATCAAACATCTCATGAGCGGCGGCATTGATGGCGATGTGGATGTCTTCACCTGGTGTGAGGTTAGCAGCAGTGATGGCCTCCACTAGCAGATCCAGGCCCTGTTCTGGCTTGTCAAACACTGGGCACAGCGCTCCCATTTCATTGACACTGCGCTGGGCTACCTGGTGACATCCACAACGTACGAGCCAATAAAACAACACTGGGAGACCCAAGCCCTGTTCTGGCTTGTCAAACACTAGGCACAGCACTCCCATTTCATTGACACTGCGCTGGGCTGCCTGGTGACAACCGCAACGTATGAGTCAATAAAGCAACACTGGGAGACCCAAGCCCTGTTCCAGCTTGTCAGACACTGGGCACAACACTCTGCCTGCTGACACACAGCATGGATTAATTGATGCAGCAGCACCATGAGGTCCAAGCCCTGCTCTGGCTTGTCAAACACCAGGCACATACAAGCTGACTTGTAGCATGAAAAGAAAAAAAGGTCTACTCACCTGCTACATTTTTTCAGATAAAATGTGTGAGCTTTTCAGAGAAGAAACAATAAGATTTGTAACAATGCTTCTCTGTAAAAGAACAGCCACAGGAGCATGGAACTACTGATGCTGTGATAAATATTATTATAATGATGACTATAGATAAGTGAAGTACGCACCCCTCCTTTGGAGCTCAGAACCTTTTCCACATAGCTGTAAATTCCTGTAATGTAGTCCAGACTCTGCACAAAAGAAAAAGAAAAGAAAAAAATTACGACTTTGTGAGTTTATCAGATGTCAGCTGATCTCATTCTTCCGTACACGCATGTTTTGCATTGTCTGTAGATATGCATTCTGTTCAGCCTTCTGTGCATTTTGATAATTTTTGCATGACTTTTCAGGTAGCTGCTCATCACGGGTCCTGTCATGACAGCAATGAAAGGGCTCAAAGTTCCAGTGAACATCCAGCAAAGCATGCAGTGTGAGGTGTACCTGTGCGTAGGAGAGGCCGGGACTAGGGATGACCATGTACTCCTTGATGCAGTTCTGTTTTCCTGCTGCAGCCTTCCCACTCTGCATGATCACGACCATTGGCAAAGGCATCCGGAGCTGACTTGCCTGTTTACAAACAGAGAAAAGGGTTGATACTGACCAAGCCTTTTAAAAAAGAGAGGAAAAAACAACAATCTAGATTCATAAATTCATTTACATCTACATGTGTGTGTGTGTGTGTGTGTGTGTGTGTGTGTGTGTGTGTGTGTGTGTGTGTGTGTGTGTGTGTGTGTGTGTGTGTGTGTTACTGTTTGCGTGCATGTGTTCACGTGAGTGCATCCATGTGTGTGTGCATGTATGCATGTGCTCATGCGTGTGTGTGTGCGCGTGTGTATGCATGTGTGCATGTGTGTGCATGTGTGTGTTTGTGTGTGTGTGTGTGTGTGCATGTGTGTGCGTACATATGTGTGAATGTGTGTGGTGTGAATGTGTGTGGTGTGTGTGTGTGTGTGTGTGTGTGTGTGTGTGTGTGTGTGTGTGTGTGTGTGTGTGTGTGTGTGTGTGTGTGTGTGTGTGTGTGTGTGTATGTGTGTGTGTGTGTGCACCTGTGTGTGTGCATGGGTGTGCATGTAGGTGTGTGCACGTATGTGCATGTGTGCAGTGTGTATGTGTGTGCGTGCATGTGTGTGTGTGTGTGTGTATGTGTGTGTGTGTGTGTGTGCATGTGCATGTGTGGGTGTGTGCACACGTGTGTGTGTGTGCATGTGTGTGCATGCATGTGTGTGTGTGTGTGTGTGTGTGTGTATGCATGTGTGTGTGTGCATGTGCATGCATGCATGTGTGCATGCACGCGAGTGGGTGTGTATATGTGTGTATCAGTATATGTAAGTATTCATGCATTAAATTAGGGCTAGTTCTCACAGAAAAAATAAACCAAGAAAGAAAGAAAGAAAGAAAATCAATCAACATATTTTTTTTAAAGGAAGTTTCCAATATCTACTTTAATTGTCACCTCTGGGTTGTAGATGCTGGCAATGTGCTGGTACACTGGCACACCCAACGCATGTGCCCCGGCCGCACATACTGCCTGGCTCACCGCGCTCACCAACTCCGCTCCTTGAACAAATATTTCCCTGGGCTCCTCTGGTATCACAACGCAACTGCTAAGTTTGGCTCCCTTTCCCCTGCAAAAACACCACGAATGTTCTATATGTAAAAAAAAAGAAAAAGAAGAAGAAGAAGAAAAAGAAATGTTAGGAGAAAACAATTTTTTGTTTTTAAAGGACTAAAACCTAAGGCATTTTGTCTTACCAACAATAGCACTCACTGTAAACACACAGTCCTGCTGTTTGGTTTGTTATGGAGGGGAAAAGAAAGAACTATACCTTTAAACAGTCATGTTTTTACAAATTTGACATATTCAGACAAGACTTAAAATTCCAGTGCCTGGAGCTTTTTTTCTCTCCCCCCCCCCCCCCCCCCACAAAATTGTTGTCTACCACACATACAGGCTTAGTGTATACATAAACAGAAAGGAGTTTTACTTGGCAGAGGCTTTGGCTCCTACCCACACATACATGCTTAGTGTATACATAAACAAAAGGGAGTTTTACTTGGCAGAGGCTTTGGCTCCTACCCACACATACATGCTTAGTGTACACAGAAAAAAAGGTTTTTTTACTCATCAGATGCTTTGGCTCCTACCCACACGTACATGCTTAGTGTACACATAAACAAAAGGGAGTTTTACTTGGCAGAGGCTTTGGCTCCTACCCACACATACATGCTTAGTGTATACATAAACAGAAAGGAGTTTTACTTGGCAGAGGCTTTGGCTCCTTTCTTCAGCTCTTTGGGGGACAAAGAGGGTGGGGGTTTCACTTCCTCTGGTGGCGCCTCACTCTCCTCAGACTGTTTCTGGGCATCCTCCTCCTCCTTCAGCATCTGCATGTACAGTCTGTGAAAAAGAACAATGCATAACATGTGCATCAGTGAAAATGGCAGAATCAACCCACTGAAACAACCTTCCACCTGCTCCGCTTCTAAGACAGTTTAAAGCATTGTTTGGTTGAGAGTTTGTCTGACAGTCTTTCTTTTGTGATGCTTAATGTCCACAGAAGCCACATTGGGCTTATTAGGGATGGAGGATGAGTGAGATGGAGGGTGGGCAGGTACCTATGAATAGATCATCCTCAACCTGTAAACACTGAGAAGACCATCAGCCACCACCAGAACAATAAATGTAAAGTAGGTGGGGACCCCGCCATTGCAAAGCAATTTGTGTACTCTGCAACTTGCTCTTTCAACAGCGGTGCAGAACAAAGTCACAAAGACAGAGTCTGAAAGACCAGGTGTTGGAATCTGAAGTAAAAGATAGTCCAACTCACTATGAGAGCCCAGCTCCACCTCCCTCTTCATATCACTCCTAGGCTTTGTGTCCAATAGATAAAGGGTGCTCTTAATATAGAATGTCCAGCAGCTATAGGATGTTCTTAATATAAAATGTCTGACAGCTAAAAGGTGTTCTTAATATAAAATGTTTCACAGCTAAAGGGTGTTCTTAATATAGAATGTCTCACAGCTAAAAGGTGTTCTTAATATAAAATGTTTCACAGCTAAAGGGTGTTCTTAATATAGAATGTCTCACAGCTAAAAGGTGTTCTTAATATAAAATGCGCAAAAAGGTGCTCTTAATAGAGAATGTCTGACAGCTAAAGGGTGTTCTTAATATAGAATGTCTGACAGCTAAAAGGTGTTCTTAATATAGAATGTGCAACAGCTAAAGGATGTTCTTAACAGAGAATGTCTGACAACTAAAAAGTGTTCCCATGTAGGCACATACAAAACACTTACGTTACAATAGCATCCATCTCTGCCTGTTGTGTGGGTTTCATGTCTTTGAGTTTTGTAGAGATTTCTCCATTGATGTAGCTGATGGCTGTTTTGACAGACTCTACTTTCTTCTGGTCAGCTGTCTCCCTGTCCTCCATTCTGGCATTGTCCATGAGATGTGAGTGAGGGGAAGGGCTCACACAGCTGCTGAATTGCTAGCAAACAGATTTTTTTAATCAGTTTAGCACATCTTTTGCTCTGTTCAATTCTGTTTATTCCCCCCTTTACCAACATTCTTTCTGTGTCTGTCTTAATCCCCCCCCCCCCCCCCCACACACACACATGCACATACACCCACCCACCCACTCACACACACACACACACACACACACACACACACACACACACACACACACACACACACACACACCAAAACACACTACACATCCACCACCACACACACTCACACACAAAGGAAATTGGAGAACAGACTCAAAACAATTTTGATGACAAAACTCTTAAACTCTGGATGAACTGTGGTCTTACCTTTTCTGCATTTTTAATTTTGCAGAAGACTTGAGTCTGTATGGTGGGTTGACCTCGTCCATCCAACATTTGTTTTGCTGTTATCTGGAGTAACAAAGCACATGACGTAACAAAACATGTGTAAAATACTTAAATAATTATGTTCATGATTTTTGGAATGGTCATTCAGTGAAAGAGAAGCTACTTAATGTCTGTATGCTTCTCATCTTAACTTACACTGTGTTACAGACAGACAGACAGACAGACAGACACCATATACAAGCCATAAACAGATACAAATAATCAGCAAGTGATTAATATAATGAACCACTTGTCAGCTTGTTAACTGACACATACCTTTGTTATTGATGGTGCTTTTATAAACTTTTCAAAGAAGGTAGCCTGCAAATGTAAAAATAATTGTTAGAGAAACATTTCAACAAAACAACTGCAGGCAAAGCTCACAATTCATGTATTTCCAAACTATACAAGATAACCATTAACTTTAAAGACAACATGATTTTAATGAACACACAAGCAAGGAAGCCAACAAACACAAACCATATGCTGTAATGACTGTTGCTGCTGCTACCATTTCTGCTATTAGTACTTCTGTGTTACTGCTCAATAAAATTAGTAATGTCTAATAATAATATACACATAAATTCCAGTCTGCAAATTGTGTCTTCTGTGTGTTTTATGCTTTGTGCCTCTCAAAATGTAACAACAGACATGAGAAAAGGCAGTATCTCTATATCCAAATTTATGGGTTTGAAATTATGAAGCAAACACAAGTTCGAAGAGGCAGCACTGAACATGATGGTAAGACAGTATCAATGAAAAAAAAAGGAAAAAAAAAAAAGAGTTACTTAGAGCACCAAACACCCACAGGCCTAAAAGCACTTACACTCTTTAAGTGTACATATTTTGAAAACAAAGGCTCAGTGCACACACACACACACACACACACACACACACACACACACACACACACACACACACACACACACGCACGCACGCACGCACGCACGCACGCACGCACGCACGCACGCACGCACGCACACACAATTATTAATAGTCCACGCCGTAATTACGTACCAAATGACCATACACATCCTCTGGATTGTCCAGGAACATGGAATTCAAAATTTCTTCCATTTTTTGCGGGACGCCATTTTCCTGGTAGTATGCAATAGCCTTCTCTTTGAGCTCATACTTCTCCTTCGCTTCTTTGTAATTCGAACTGACAGACATTGCTGCAAGTTGCCTGCTTGTTTCTGGGTTGGTGTCAAGACAGAAATGTGGACTGTTCACGCACAGAAGACTTGTCGATTGGAAAATAAACCACTTCAGTCACAGGTAAGGATGAATTCAAGTACCTAAAGTCAGTATAAAACTGTCCGAGAATGCACCATAGCGGTACAGAGCCTGAAACAGTTTTACAGACTGTCACCGAAAAGAGAAAGTTGAAAACTGCGCTTTCCGGAAGCTGATCGTCGTCAGGGAAATTGAATTGTGGGAATCTGTCGTACAGCTTTTACGGCACTATTGACATCTAAAATGTATATAAACAATAAATTAGCCACATAAAATGCGACAAAGTATATAGTTCTGCTTCTGTTTTAGCAGGAGGGCACACAATTCTTAACACATTCTTTATTACATCGTCTAGTTTACGACTACCACCCAGTAATAACAAGTGCCCGACAACCACTTGGCGTCATAAACGACAGACCGAGGGCACCCAGGAGGGACCATTTTTTGTTTTTTTAATTTTCTCTTTTAAGTTTTAAAATTGAACAATGTAACGGTGTAGTCGCCGAAGGTATTAACTACAGTTCACAATGTCGACATCTGGAGGCCACCCTTCCTCAAAAACATTGACCGTGGGGTCCCAGACTGGCTCCATCTCTGCTTCAGGTCGCGGAGGAGCGTCTTTTCGTAGACGACGCGCCAGAGTGCCAAACGAGAAGAAAATTGCTGATGATGAGTTTATGGCAGCTGCTATTGGAGACGTTGAGTGGTTGAAGCAGAGTTTAAGGGAAAACGGATCACAGATCAACTATGATAAGAACGTGAGTACAAAATTTCCCCGCGGGAACCGCCCCTCCCCCCCCCCCCCCCCCTTTTTTTTGGGAGACGAATAAATAAAGATGAAGTCATTAAAACATTACAGGCTAGACAGAAAATAATGTGATGATTGTAGGTCTCTCTCTCTCTCTCTCTCTCTCTCTCTCTCTCTCTCTCTCTCTCTCTCTCTCTCTCTCTCTCTCTCTCTCTCTCTCTCTCTCACACACACACACACACACACACACGAAACTGTTTGCTTGTTTCATGCCAAAACTGTAGACCTGCCATGTTTTCCACTCCATGCTGCTGTTTTCATCCATTTCAAGTCTCTGTATGCCACCTGTTTTAAGTTGTGTGTAAAGTAAGTTTTGTATAGTCTGTATGCTTGTGTGTGTGGGGGGGGAGGGGGGGGGGGGAGGGGGGGTCCTGTGTATCTATATGTGCATGTATGTGCTTAGAGTAATCTCTACAGACATGATTTTGTGCTTTATGAACACTTTAATTATTATTGGTATTACGCCCATACCAATCAACTGTAGCTCCAGACACACTGTCCGGAAACTGATGCAGGGCTTTGTGATGGTTCTGGCAGGGTCTGACGGCATTGCATCTGGCAGCAATCCATGGGCGGCTGGAGTGCCTGAAGCTGTGCATTGAGAAGTTCAAGCAGGACATCAACCTGGCCAGCTCCACAGGCTGGCGCCCTGTGCATCTCACCATCAGCAACCAGACTGGCAAACGTTCCTTGCAGTGTCTCTCCTACTTGCTGGAAAAAGGGGCAGACCCCTCCATGTCAGTGACAGCTGCATCTTCATCTGTTGTTTGGTTTTGTGTATCCATTTCAACTGCTGTTTACTTTAAGAAATGGAAAAGAACAAGGAAAATGTACTCAGCAAAAGAAGATGGGACATGGGCACAAAATAGTTCAGTGTTTCAACAGCAATGTCTTTACCAGGAATGAGTGAAATAACTAACACTAGCATTACAAAGAAGACAAACGTAAATAAATAGATAAGAATTTAAGATTTGTGATGCTCAGCATTCTTCAGTCTCATGCAAAGAGGTACGAAGAATATAAAGATATATGGACCATTTTGTTTTTGTTTCTGTACCATGTTTTGTACATTTGCATTGATGTTCACTATGCATGCAGTGTCAATGATGACGGCATCACACCAGTGCATCAGGCAGCCAGCGAGGGTCATGTGCAGTGCCTGAAGCTCCTCATCGAAGCAGGTGCCAAGATTGATGGTCGGGATTGCCGTGGCAACACTCCTCTGGACCTTGCCAAACTCTGGGCTCATCGCAAATGTGCACGGTATGTGGGTGTGAAATTTACAATTCAGTCATGCTTTGCTCTTGGCTTTGGTGTTAACCCTTCCCATTCCACCCTTGGAAACCCCCAGCCACACACAAAAGCCAAAGGCTTCTTGCTTGAAGATCAGTGCAGAGTGTAGTGTATAAATAGCTGCAAGAAATATAACCATTCTCAGTGCTCAGGAGCTGTGTGAAAGTCAAGGTGGACGTCCTGGGCTCCTGTCCCTAATAAACCTATGGTTTCTGTGGATGTAAAGCAGCACTTCAACTAACCATTCTGACTGGAGCTGCTTGAGAATCAGTGCATAGTGTTGTGTATAAATAGCTGTAAGCAATATAACCATTCTGACTGGTGCTGCTTGAGAATCAGGGCATAGTGTTGTGTATAAATAGCTGTAAGCAATATAACCATTCTGACTGGAGCTGCTTGAGAATCAGTGCATAGTGTTGTGTATAAATAGCTGTAAGCAATATAACCATTCTGACTGGAGACTGTTTTATGCTTTTTGGCCAGGGAATCCTTTTGCTTTCTTTTCCACCCTTGGAAGACTAATCTATAAACTTTTACAGCTGCATTTGTACACTCGGGTCATTTTTGATAGGCAAATTGAGGTGATGAAGTATAAAGTGCAGTGGTGAATGTTTAGGTTGTCTGGCTGCTGGGGCAAAATAGGCAGACATTTACACTACATCATGTTAAATCAACAATACCCACACTGAAAGTATTGTTACCCTGGAGAGTGCCCATTAAAAAAAATTCTCTTGAATATCCAACAAAGGATTTAAAGTTGAAAAAAAAGGAAAAAAAAAAGGGATCAAAGTGTAACAACCCCCATACATTTCCTGTCAAGTCTCTTTTCGTTCCCCAGGATCCTGGCAGCAGAGATGTGGCACCAGGACAAGAACAGCGTGGCCCAGGAGATGCAGCAGCTGAAGAAGGTGAAGATGCAGCAAGTGCTGAGAGAGCTGGAGGAGGAGGAGGAGGCTAAGCTGGACCAGCAGTTCTATGGCCAGGCGGCTTATGAGCAGTGGCTCTCCTCTCGCGGTCTGCAGCCCAAGAGCTCCGGTCCTGGCACTGCTCCAAAGGAGAAGAAAGGTGGTGCAAAAATGAAAGAGTCGTTGATGAAGCCAAACAGTGTTGCCTCCCAAGGCAGCCAGGGCGTGACAGCAGAGAAAGGTGCGCTGACCATGTCCGTGTCCATTGAGAAGAAAGCTGCATCAGCATCTAAGGGCGCTAAGGGCGACAGGAGAGAGACAGTAGCTGATATTATGGCCGAAGCTGATTTTGGTCTGACTGATGGGGAGACAGAGGCAGCAAAAGAGAACAAAGAGGAGGTAAAACCTGTGACCTATGTCAATCCCAATGACTGGAACCCATCACCATTTATTCCACCCAAGGAATACGTGCCAATCCTGAAGGATGACTACCCTCGTGACGAGTACACCATGATGCCTGTTACTGAAGGTGGGAAGAAATATTTTGATGGCAAGCATGTCAAGGATGAAGAGCTGGAAGACGATGCGGAACAGCTGAAGAAGAAGCGACTGCGTCGTCCCAGACTTCCAAAAGATGTCATCCAAAAGGCTCTCTCCGCAGATCCAACCTTGTATGAACGGCCTGTAGTCTTTAAGACGAAGCACATTTACGACATCCACAAGAAGCACAAATATTCCCTAGATGAGAAGCCTGTCAGTGAGGTGCCCCTTCATCTCTGTGATGACATCGACTCTCAGCTGGTGAAGATGAGCATCCGCTTCCCTCCGGACCCCTCCAAACAGTACTTCATCCATCGCCAGCGCGGAAGTCATGGCAAAGCTTCAAGTGGCAGTAGCAGCAGTACTAGCAAGAAATCAGATGGGGCATTCACAGAATGGTCACCCGAAGTCTGCCCTCTCCCATCTCTGCTGACAACCTTGAAGCAAATGTCCAAGCCTGATCACTTCCCAAACTTACCTGGTCAATCCTATGGCGTTAGTTTTGGTGACCTTGCCATGCATTGACATGTTTTCCAGACTTGCCTGAACTTTAACGTGCAAGACAGCTTTGTTGTGCAAGGTATGTTAAATGTATCTACAGCTTTGTTGCGCAAGATACGTTAAATGTATCTCTTAATGTAACTCCAAAGTGTGATTTTGTTTGTTTGTTGTTGTCTTTTTGAAACAGTATTTGACATAAGGGTGTTATGTGACATTATTAACTTTAAACTGTAAACATCTTGCTATGTGTACAAAAGACTGACACAGCAATAAAGAGTGTCAAACTGTATGCATAGGCATGTAGCTAAGTGAGAGTATCATGACACTGGATAATCATATGCATAAAACAACAACCAGAACAAAAGCATACCACAAAAAAGAGGAGAAAAGCATACCACAAGCAAGTTTTAGTTTTCAAGTGGGAGAATAAACAAAGTGTTCGGAAATAGTAAAATTTTAAGAAGAAAAGAACACTTTCAGCCAAACATCATCAGGAACAGAAGGTTATTAGAAGTCATTAGACGGTCTGGTGCTCACTAGTACAGCAAGACATTAACAGTCTATTTACTTCAGCTTCCTCTTGCCTTTTTTTATTTTTATTTTTTTTATTTTTTTTACAATGTATAGTTTTCTCTCTCTTTTTTTTCTCTGTACAACATGCACATGATTGACCTCTTGCATTTGGCTTCATTGCCCTGTCCACTTAGACAAGCAGACTGAACAACATAATGTGTGTGTATGAAATCATGTTTTGAATCGCATACAGCCAATGTGCTTGATCATTGTTTTCAAAAACATCACAGGCGCCTGCTTTGTGTACATTATAGTGGTACTTGGACAGCCCATGGGCTTGAGGTCTAAGGAAGTGTGTTTGTATGCAGGTGCTGATTGGTTTAAAGCTTTATCTGTCAGTTACAGGGTAGCGAGAGGTCAGTTATGTCCAAAAATGTAATCTGAAATAAAACTTTTAAAAGGACTTACAGTATATGTATTGGATTGAATTAATAGTCGTTGAATATGAAATGAGGATTTGGAAGTTTTAGATCAGGCACATTCCACATATTGCAGTCTCTAGAAGAAGAATATGTGCTTACATTTGTCCATCAGCAGATTGTATATAGTGCATAGATTGTACACAGTGCAGTTTGCATCATTTGAGTATATGTATACAGGCTGATTTTTTGGTCTGCAGTGATGACTTGTTTTTGTCATTTTGTGTGTTTGTCTGGCACAAAGGATATTCCGCAGACTGTGTGAAAAAGGCTGTTTAATAGTGAATATACCTTACCAGTCATGCAGACAGATCAGTGTAAATATATATGTACATTTTGCCAAATCTGTGATACTTATTATATGGGTATACTGCAATGGCTCTACAAAGGCTGATTATGATGACTCTGAGCATCCATATCATGATGAACAATATGTGTTCTAAATGATGAGCTGCTGACAGCTTCTGCCTTATGAAATAAAAGAAGAAAAAAAAAAAGACTTTTTTATATAAACATTATAGCATCAGTTGATCAGCCTCAGATTTGTGGTTTGTCGAATCTGAAGATTTTTTCAGCCATACTTCAACTGGCATTATATGATATGACTACACAAATGGGCCAAATGTCATAAACAAACCAAAGAGAAGGCCAGCTCTTAAAGATAATGTGTGTTTACAGTGGGTGGAAGGGGCTGGGGTACATAATTGCCAGTGCCACATAAATTATTGGTCATACTGCTGATTTAACATGATTTTTCTTATGCTTTTGAAATTAGTCTTATTGGACCCACACTTGCAAACCTAAAGTTGCTGTCTCAGTATAAATTATATTTTTCAGTTTGCTATTTCTTGTGCTTTTTAAGTCTTAGTGATGTCCAATATGCCATTGCTGATACATTGGTCAAACTGCTGATTATACACTATTTTATGCTTTGAAATCCAATGGGTCAAACTGCTAATTACACATATTAAGTATGGTCAAACTGTTAAGTACACAGATTAAGTTCCTTACACTTTTGGAGGCTGATTCTATACAAGTTACTGATTGCATAAAATATTTTTTATGGCCTTGAAAGGCAATACCGTATATATTGCTGGTCAAACTGCTGATTACAGATTATTTCCTTGGGCTTTGGACAGCCAATACCATATATATCATAGACCAAACTACTGATTACGGATCATTTTCTTATGCCTTTAAAATCACAGTTTCATCAATTGTTCATGTTTTATTGTAGAAGATACTTCATTTTTATGATCTTGTGATTTTGTTAAGTTCTGCTGAAATCAGACAAATGACAGTTTTATTTATTGTTGGATAATGTTTAACTGTCAAAGACAGTTCATTTTTATGTTCACCCTGATATAACTGTAATGGTTGACTGGGCATAAAACACAAAGTTATTTACTTATTTTTATGATCTTGTGATATTGTTGACTTAATGCTGAACTATGCAGCATACATACATTGTGAATCTGTATTCTAATGAACACACTCTTTTGTGGTGTTTGTGTTAATACTTGATTAAAACAGAACAAAAAATTCCACAAAACTTCAGTATTGATTTTATTTTGAACTGGAAAGATGTCACTTGTATCTTGTGCCTCATGGTCTGCGCGGACTTTCCATCATGTTTGTTTCCCAAGATATAAAAATGTGTCTACTTATTATCTTTCCCAAGATATAAA
The DNA here is from genome assembly GCA_963584105.1 of Alviniconcha strummeri. Classification (NCBI taxonomy): domain Eukaryota; kingdom Metazoa; phylum Mollusca; class Gastropoda; family Provannidae; genus Alviniconcha; species Alviniconcha strummeri. The sequence goes on from OY757542.1 coordinate 25,811,119, forward strand.
AAAGTGGGTTCTGTCAGTGGCTAATGCAAGAAGCTAATTATATACCATAATTATGTGACCCATTCACACCTAAGGAAACCGGTCGTTTCCTCCCAGTCAGTGCAGTAGCCTCCAAAATGATGCGAGGGGCCAATTTTCTCAAGTTGGAGTCTTCGAGAGGTTCATATTTTGCAGCCTTTCCTGCTTTTTGAATTCATCAAAGCAAATATTGGCCTGTAAATAAGTAACTCTCCCCTGACCGTTATTACTATGGCCTTTTTGTGTAAGCTTTATTTTCTTCATTCTTGAAATGTATGCCTTGCTTTTTACATATTCTCAATCTGCTAATGTTCTCTAATGATTCACTCCCCCCCTCACACACACACACACACAGAAAAAACAAACAAAACCAGTCCCCACAACCAAAAGAAAATACAAAAATCAAAACAGTCTTGCACTGAAACTTTATTCAGAAATGTACAATAAAAAACCTTTTGCAAATCAACTGAAACAATGGCATTTGCTTCTAGAAGCACCAAACATGCACGCACAGCATTATATTCTGCTCCACAGTAACTTTACTAAACAATTTAAGTAACATTACATGTTATATTCTTCTCCTTCTTTTTAATTTAAAAAAAAAATTAAAAAAATTAAGGGGAACCAAGCAGAATACACAAGCTGGCCTGAAGGCTTTGTTCGGTGGTGTCAGTATTTATACAAAAGTGCCCCCCCCCCACCTTTGAATTTAAGCTCCTTGGGGCACAGCCATGTTGGTCAGCTCTTTACCAATGAAGAACAGAAAGGCTGGCTCATGACCTATAATCATAGTTCAGGAGCTGTGTGAGAGTCGAGGTGGACGTCCTGGGCTGTCTGTCCTAATGAGCCTTCTGGTTTCCGTGGACGTAAAGATTTATTGAACCGTGCTTTGGCATTGGTCACAACTTGTCCCTAATATGTCAACTGACATCTGAGGACATTAAGCAACACTTCACCACCATCATGACCTATTGGATACCCATACCAGCCTTGTTTATGATGTCACTGATACAGACCGCTGGGCACAAAATAGCGGCACCCTGTGTCATGTTTTTGTGACTTTCAAACATCAAGTTTTAACAAACTGAATGAGAAAATGAGTTAAAAAATAAAATTAAAAAAATGCTCTGTATTACATATATATATAACATGGTTCCCGGGACTTGGACTAGAGCCAAACAAGGACCTTATAAAGACTTTTAAGGACCAACATTAGATTTTGTATAGACCATCGCAACAATAAGGAACACAAAAAATGAGTTGAATGTTGGATGCCATGCAACAAGGGTAATGTTTGTCCAGCTTATCTTTTAGAACCCATTCCTGCTATGCAATGTCCTTTAGCCAGAGGTCTTGGAACAAACACTTTTTCGGCATCTTTGCCTTTAGCTCAGGTTCTTGCACAGTCAAATTTTGCAACCAAATGGCTGACCCGGAATTTATCGCATAATCTTGTGACCGTGATTTTGGCTGCATGTGATCTAAAGGAACATGGAAGAAAGCATTGTCTGCTTTAGACATCATCTGAACCTATGTCTGAACGATTTCAAAATTCAGTAAATGTGTGGAACCATCCAGTGTCGCTGACTTGAAAAAATGAGAGGCTTTTAGAACTACCCATGTGCATTTTTAGTATTGGCTAGACTTGTAAGGATTGTGTGCAAATATAAGGGCTTGTAAGGCCTTACTTGGCAAATTCAATTTGTAAGTCCTTGTAAGCACCTGCAAGGACCCTGGGAACCTTGTACATATATATATGTTCCATCCCTGTGGATGGGGCCAGTGATTCTCCTTTGGTTTGGTTCCCCTTTAAACACATCAGTGGACCAAGAGTATATTTCCCAACAATCACATAGCATGTTGTTTCTCAACATAAGCAACAGCACATGAAGATGTCATTCAGAAGACAAATTCCCACAGACATGCAAGGTAAACCAAAAGTATTTAAAAAGAACATGCACACACACCAAAAAGAAAAAAAAAGAGGGAAGAAAAAGAAAGGAAAAAAAAAAAAAGACACCCAAAAAAATAAAAATGGGAGCAATGAAAAACAAACAACAACAAACCTGCAGCAACACTATCAGTATCAACTGCATAGACAACATGCATAAAAAAAATCCCAATGCTCAAACCCTTGACATAAGCAAATGAATTGTACTTTGTGCTCAAGTCCAGCAGAAAGTTGCTTTGTCTTAATGTTTATAAATGCATCAGTGCATATTACAGGATACTCTCTCTCTCTCTCTCTCTCACACACTCTCTCACACACACAATATTACTGGAAAGTTTTTGTACAAATTCACACAAAGTAATCAGTAGCTCACATTTGCTTTGTTAAATTGAAAACTGTACAAGAGAAACATGCACACATTTTTCCCTTATCCTCTCACTTTTTCTCTTTCGGTACAATTACAAATTTGTTCAAAACCACTTTTCAACAGAAAATCACAACATGAATCCTCAATGCCCACAGTGCCTGTATATTGGTAATGGGTATACTGGGGAGCTCCTGCTTTGCAACACTTATTATTCTAAATCAAACAAATTATTCAAGCTGGTCACACACACACACACACACACACACACACACACACACACACACACACACACACACACACACACACACAAAATGAATAAAAAATATATAAAAAAAAAAAAAAAAAGTGGGGCTGAGGGTGGGTGGAGTTAGATGTGAACTGAAGAGTGAAAAGTGGATTTCAGTACAGTGCTTGGTCATGGTACTCAATATTCACATCTGAGCGACAGTTAGTTATTTAGTTTCATAAAATATGCCATTAACTTAAGCCTTTATGTCAATCCTGCATGATTGACATAAAAGCCTAAGTCCACATGACACACAGCATGAACAAGGTCAAAGACAACTTCATAAAAGAAAAAGCACACAAGTTTAACAAGTCAAGATTGCTTCTGTTCCAAAAATGTACACTTTGTTATTCATAAATAAATTTAAAAAAGAAAGAAACAAAAAAGCTCCAGCCTCGGCTTAACAAACTGAATCAAATCACACGTCCACAGTCTGACTCATTGCTTTTTATATAACACACATCCATTTCTTCTTGAAGAGGATAGGGGAAAAAATGAAGTTGAATGAATCGGGAAGGCAGAAATTTGAGAAACAGAATTCCTGGGAATTCCCGGCAAAGCACGTAAAGCTATATTCTCACTTCCAGGCTTCACAGAGCCAGAGGATTAAGTGCTAACATTGGGTTCTCAGCAGAAGGGACTACTTAATATTTGCATCTTTGGTTACCAATTGAAGGGATGACTGAAGGTGGTTGCTGTGGTAACCAACTAAAGGGATGGTGAAGGTGGTTGCTGTGTAAGTGTAGTAGTAGTAGTAACATGCACACACGCAGCATAGCAACACCAAGTCTGGCTCTACCTGAATACCAGGAAGCAAATTCAGCAGTTGCATTCCCATCCCTGTCAAGGCAGACAAATCTTCATCCATAATCAGTTGACAAGCACAAAGAGACACACTCACAGCCCCAGACCCCCCCCCCCCCCCCCCCCACACACACACAATTAGAAACAAGTGAACCAAAAATCAAAACAATATATATACAAAAAGATGTGCAAAGAAATGTGTGCTTTTTTAAACAGAAATATTCAATACAATCAGCATTTTTTTAACAAAAAATTAATAATAACAAAGCCACACACCATGCACATAACACTAAACACCACAAAGACGCATACTTCGAATTATGCAGACTGTTCCACTCTCAGGTTAGACATTATTATTTATGTGACCAAGCTTATCATAGTCTTAAAGCAATCATTGTGTATGTAAGCACCAAACCGTATCCAAGCAATAACAACTAATATTCATGCAGATCCATTCAAACAACTATTGGCAACCAAACAAAAGTTAACATTCGGTAAAATCCAAGGAGACGGTCAGAAATTCTTGGACTGTTTTTAAAGTTATTTTGGGTCAAAAATATCATCACAATCATACAGCCAAAATCTGCACTAAAAGGCAAGTTTTTTCATATATTTTTGTCTTTGGTTGTCAGTTCGAGTCGGCACATGTTGCCCTTTGATGTTTGACCTAGTCTCCCCAGTAACAATGTGAATGATTCCTTAGTGCTGATTTTGGCAAGACAATCGTACTCACGACTCAACATGCTCAGATTCCATTTTTTCCCTGGACATTTTCCATGGTTTTTAATTGCTGTAGCTTGTTTAACGAGGCCGCTTACCTTGCAGCACTTTGTCGGCTTCGTTTGCCATTTGCAATCCGTGATGCTAACTCGAAACAAAGAAAAAAATTATGAAAACAAATCACCTTTTGTTGCAGATTACAGCTGTAATCGGTAGGTATGGACCTCATTTAATGATTGTGATATTTGTTACCCAAAATAACTTTTAAAACGGTCCAGGAATTTCTGTCCGTCTCCTTGGATTTTACCCAATGTTCTTTCCCAATAAGCAAATGCCATGCATATATAGAGTTACATTAGTTACTGACTTACTGAAGCGACTGATACTATAGCAGTTTTTAACACAAAGTTCCTTTCATAGAGGTCCTCTGATTTTTACTTTCATTTTTTTTTTATATATATAAAGTTTCTGTTACATATTTACTGAAAGGTAAGTTTACAGTAAGAATAACCAGCGTCATGCTAATCTGCATATGTTTACAGTAAGAATAACCAGCAGCATGCTAATTTGCATACTAAGTACCACCCACTGCTAGTAAGCTTCAAGGCATCCAGCCCCGTGACACTTTGAATTAAAATGTCACAAAAATTGTTTTGACTGACAGACCAGTCACATGTGCAGACAAGACACACCTCACCTTCTGCCAGCAATTTGTCCGTCAGCTCACAATCGTTTGATTTCTGTCGTTAACAGAAGTAATTACGAGGCTTGACAGAATATTGTGCCATCAATCACTGTGCTTATTCCACTAGACCAGACTGGCCCCTCTCCAAGAATAGTCATGAGGTGATTCTGGGCAGTTGATGGGAAATTAAATTCCAAGAACTAAGCCCTCTAAGGTAGAATTAGTTTGTGTCGTCTGCCGAGTTGCAGAGCTGAACAAAGCCAAACAACTCTGACTGGTCTTGTGCATAAAAGTCATTTCATTTTTTCTCTCAAAATCATTTAATAAATGCTGGCTCTTTTTTATATTTTTTTATAATATATACACTTCATCCATGCCGACACACTACTGTTAGGAGAAATAAATCTCTCTGTCCTTGCCAGAGCAATATTTAGTTAGGCATATTAAACTGAAAAATGGGATCTGGTAAATCTTTCAAACACGTGGGCACTGCCATACATCAGTGGGTGGACCATTTTCTCTCCTAGCAACACAATAAGAAAAAACAAAAACAAATGGCAACACAATAAGAAAAAAATAAAGAAAAAAATAAACAGTAAATGCACCCATCCATGTGATTATGTTCAAATCTGTTTCATGCCAGTGTTCTTTATAACCGTAACAGGTAACAAGCAACAGGAACAGGTCCCTTTCATTGAAATAGTAGTACCAATATTAAAAGTATGCACATGACTCACTGACTGTCAATAATCATAAAGGCAAACACCGACAACACAACATATTTCTTGTAGTCAGTGGTTAGAGACCCTTTCTTTAAACCAGGGCAGATTGTAAGGCTGACTTGGTTCAGAGAAAGCTGGCTGCTTCAAATCAAAACAGGATGCATCCAAAATTCAAAGACTTTAAAAAGGTTGACACTCACAGTTATTATAATACAAATAAAAACTTGCAGACGAAAGACATGTACACTAAGTTATGAATCTGAGCATCTGATAAAAAAAAAGGGAAATAAATATGTTAACAGGTACTAGGCAGAGGAGCTGGCTTAGGTGTTGAGGTAAGTGGAAGGAATAAGGACCAAGGTAAACTGGGTAATTAAAGGGGATCTGAAGTGAAGAAGCTTCACATGCCTTACTGATGCGAATGGAATAAAATTACACTGACAGCAGTTTTTCAAACTGATTTAGTCTAGTCTGTCAAAAATCAATCTTTGCAAGCCACAAAAGCATGGCTGTGAGCGCTGCAATTTTGTTTCTTTTGGTCTGTGCCTGTGACATTAACAAAAAGAAGAGCATTTGTGCAACACAAATGACAAGCCATGTCACGGGCTAACTTTTTTCTGCTCTTCATCCGTGAAGAGTAAATCAACATGACTGCACCCACAGGAGCTCAGACTGAGGCAAAAAGTACTTCTCTTGCATAAAGCTAACAGATACCATAACAAACGAAAGAACTGATAGAACCACCATATGACACCTGCAAAAAGAAGTATAGTATACGCACATTCTCTCCATTTTCAGACCAAACTTGCTGGTTTGCTTGGGATCCACTTTAAAAAATGGAGGATGTGGTTGATTAGGTTTTCAGGTATTGGGAAGTAGCACAGAATGGGGCTGCAGTTTTTTTAAGTATAGGGAAAATTATGAGGTTTTCAAATACTGAGCTACTGTGGAATAGCAGAGAATGGAGCTAAAAGTGTTTCTTTCTTTAAGTGTTGGGGAAAATAGTCTTGAATACAGCTGAAGAGTTGTTTGTTGTTGTTGTTTTTAATGTATTTGAAAATTGTGGGGTATGTGGCTGAAGAGGTTGAAACATTTTCATCACTGTGCACATTTTCACTGCTGTGTACCTCTTCCCAAGGGACGTAACAAGGCATAGTTGGGGTGGGGGTCTTAGTGATTGTCAGGAATAGCATGATTTAAAACCCAGCTAACAACTATCCTCAGCAGCACTGCAGGTGGAAGATGGTAACTACCAGTTGCACACCAGTGAGTTCACCACACCCACATTGATCTTTTGGCTGCAGAGTCAGTAACTCTTTTTCACTCGCTGTGGCAACACACTCTCCTGAACATTCTTGAAGAAAGACAAAAGTCCATATTTCTTGCCATGCCGCTTGAAATAGCTGGTAACCACATCCGCGTCATCTGCAGAAGAAGACAGAGGCTATATGTGCACATACACATGTGCATGCAGTATGAAATGAAACCATTTCAGCTTGGATGGGAGCCAGTTTTTGTTTTTTGTTTGTTTGTTTTTTGCTGTTTTTGTACAGATCAAAATGTTAACATTCTCTGAGTAACAATATGCAAGGTAAATATAAACTAGAAAGCAAACTAATCCAACCAGCCCACTAGCAATGGCAGACTATGGCACATTTCTCGGGCCACATTTTGTCTGAGACAGTTAGTTAATTCTCGAGTCGGAAAAAAACATTAAAAGTTTTATTGTAGACAAACGTATTTATTTAACCTCTCCATCCCCACCCACCCCCTTCATTTTCACACAGCATAAAAACATTTATTTATTTGCCTCTCCATCACTGCCCACCCCATTTATTTTCGCACAGCATGAAAGTTGAAAGTTTTGGGGACTGTCAGTGTGAATTCACTGACCAAAGGACATGCCAAAAAAATACTTTGCACAGAAGGGTTACGGTGAATATTTGTATCCCCTTTATTCCCCCCACCCCCACCCTTGGCCAACACATTACCTGTGGATTGTTGAACACCTGCTGTAGTGGGTAGTGTGTTTTCATTGGCTGACAGAGACACAAACAGTGCGAAGGGCACCAACCACAGACATATTGTGAAGTAGGCCAGTACCTGAGAAACAAAACAAAAAACATTAATTGTGAGTACGTATATATTTCTGACCCAAATTAGAAAGAACAGAAACAATATATGAAACTGATCAACCAAAAGTGGTCAGACTTCTGTCTCGACAATGTGTCCATATGTGTGTGCACAGTGCATACATGCGCACAATGTGTTATGAAGAACAGAAACAACATGAAACTGATCAATCAAAAGTGGTCAGACCTTTGTCTTGGCAATGCATCCATATGTGTGCACTGTGCACAATGTATTAGTAAGAACAGAAACAACATAAAACCAATCTACTGAAAGTGGTTAGACCTTTGTCTTGACAATGCATCCATATGTGTGCACTGTGCACAATGTATTAGTAAGAACAGAAACAACATAAAACCAATCTACTGAAAGTGGTCAGACCTTTGTCTTGACAATGCATCCATATGTGTGTGCACAGCGCATACATGTGTACAATGTGCTAGGAAGAACAGAAACAATATGAAACCAATCAACTGAGAGTGGTCAGACTGAGTGACATTTGTCTTGATGATGCGTCCGTATGTGTGTGCACAAAACAACTGCTCTTGAAAAGAAGCAACCCTAATTAAGTAATATACAGGCACACAGAGTGCATTGATTGTTAATTAAAAAAAGAAAGAAATCAAACAAAAAAGGTCTCAGTTGAATAAAAAATATTCACGGTGAAAGCATTTGTTTCCTGGTCCTTTTCTTGGGCGAAAATGTAAGCAGAATATATGAGTGCTGCTACATTTATCTACCACTTACCTCCCTTTTGCCTTTGTATGTGGTTTCTACTTGTACACAGATGGAGACAAAATCTGAGGATCAATGCAGTTTGTTATTGTCTTTCTTTTCCTTCTTAACTTTTCATTTTTTGTTCTTGAAATATGACTCTACAAGCATGCATGAAGTGGCACGGATAAAAATAATAATTTATTTTTTATTTTTTTAAAGCACTCATTCAAAAACAAACAAAAACCCTGATAAAAATATCTTCAGAATGTTCGAGGTGGGTAATCAGCAATAAGGCCCTGTCTTGAAAGTGTTAAAAATGGGTTGTCTTGGGTGAAGGGTTCCCTTGCAGACCCAGACACACTGATCAGTGAAGAAGTGGGTTTGGAGAAAACAACAGTGGGGAGGTGTGTTGGTTTGACTTGGGTTCCACTGTAAATGTGTCACAATAATGAACATGCTTACCTCTGCGAAAGGATACCATGCATCAGAGAAGTAGGAGAAGGCCAGGTAATGGTCAATTATAATGAGAACTGAAAAAAGAAAGAAATGACAAGCTGGTATACAAATAAAAACTAAAAACATCATCTGCTTTAAAAGACACAAAATGCACAAAAAGCATTGTCCATGTAGAACTGGAAGTAACAACACGTGGTGGTGACGTGTTGCTTAGTGTCCTCAGATGTCAGTTGACATATTAGGGACAAGTTGTGACCAATGCCGAAGCACGGTTCAATAATTCTTCACGTCCACGAAAACCAGAAGGCTCGTTAGGACGGACAGCCCAGGACGTCCACCTCGACTCTCACACAGCTCCTGAACTATGTAACAACACATTACCAGATTATAGTAGTTATACTTCACAGAACTTTCTGAAAAAAATACAATTAATGATTTCACACTTTAAGAATAATAAGAAGCCCCTGTAAGTGTAACCTTGACAGCAGATCAAAGTCACACAAACTCAAATTTGTGAAAACAAAAAACACCACCAAAAAAAGACACCTAAACAAAACAAATTAATGTGTGTAATCATTGTGGAAAGTTTCTGAAAAAATTATAACTCCTCTATTGGTGGTTTCTGAGAAAAAATAAATAAAATTTATACACAAGTCCTTTTGCCATGACCATTTCAGACTTACATGTATTTTTCATGGATCAAAAACTGCAGGAATAATGATCTCATTCTTTGTCAGACAAGAGTTATGGGCTTTGATGACAACGCATTTAGCAGAACACTTTGTCAGCAGTCAGCACTGCACCTGAGACAATAGCACAACATTGTTAATGTTATTGTCCTGACACTGGCATGTGCAGGGCAATAATGACACTGGATGTATGCATGACAACTCAGTGCATCTGCATCAGTCATTCTGTACATGAAAGCATAGTTATAGTGCATCAGACTGGCCTAAACCTCTCCAGAAAGCCTTAGTGCATCATTGTCGCTTTTAATTTCAGTTGCCGGTACAGTGCAAGGAGTATAACTCCAGTTGGAAATGGAGCGTCACAGCAATGACCTATTACTATCATTAATGTGTACAGCATGCACGACAAAATCACAAGTATGGGAAGCCCCGCTTACCAACTGATGCAATGAATGGGGGTGAACTCAGGTCAAAGAAGGGGAAGGTTTTCAGCACGAAGAAATATGCTACGCATGTGGCCAGCCCTGTTGCGACTATCAGCAGCGGGAAGTCTTCAAACAGGAAAATCAAAATGTAGACACCTGCTGTGATCTGAAAACACAATGTTATGGAGATTTTTTTCATTAGAACTGCATATTAGCACTATTATATAACTATTTTCATTGATAAACTTTCTTTTTGGGTCAGTCAACTCTTTTTCAGATGAAGTATTTTGTTTAAAATTATGAAAAGGAATCGTTACACACACAGAGTCTGAGAGACAGAGGAAGAGAGACAGAAACTGAGAGAGAGAGAGAGAGACAGAGACAGAGAGTGAGAGAGAGAAACTCTGAGTCAGAGAAAGTACCAACACCTCATGTGAGTCATGATGATACATGATACTCAACAAACAGATTGAAAACACACACCCTTCAATTTCAACAACTGGTAAAAGACAATCAGAAATTTATATATCAAAGAAAAACAAACAAAACACATACCATGACAAGATATCTGATGATTTTCCCTGTCATCACTGTGTACTCCTCGACAAGTTCTGCCAGATAGTAGAGTCCAGCAGCTGAATAAAATAAAGGCACAAAATGAACCTTTTGGCAGTAAACTATGTCCTTTCATTAGTTTCAATCTATTTTTAATGTACCTGATATATATGCATTTGGCTAATTAATAGTATTAGTAACATGCAGAGAACCACTATCAGGACTGAACACCACAGCTAAACTGATCATTAGTATTAAAAAATCAATATGTGGGAAGCAACACAAAATAAACAGTATTGATATAATGTAAGAGCTACTTGCCTTATTTCTCACGAAATCTGTTTTTATCCAATCATGAAAGCTTTCAAGGAAACATCTGCAGTTGGTTTACCTTTCTTTAGCCATGTCACAAATGGCATCCACGAAAATGATGACATTTGTGCCTATAAAAAGACTCACACTAGTCACAGCACAAGAACTAATGATACGTTCACACACTGTGGCATATCCCTCATTTCTCCAAAAAGCATTACATCAAAATTAAAGTGGTAACTACCACTTTTATTGTTTGTTTTGAATTTGTTTTTGATCAGGAAAAAGGCACCATTTAGGGGTGGTTTACATGGTGTTTTAAAATGGTGTAAGGTTGACCTGATATACACACATACCTGCACACACACACACACACACACACCTGAACAAGTGCCAACATGGGTGTGGCAGGCCTGATATGAGATCATATATTACTGGCACATCACAGATCTATGTGAGAAAAATGTCCATCTCACACTGGGCAACACTGGTAAATAATGGTCAGCCTGATGTGTGAGACTTTTCCAAAATTTCCAGTCTGTCACCTTGTGTGCTACATCACTACACAGTTATTAAATTTGCATAGTAACAAATGTGTATAATACAAGCATAGGCCTACACAAAGCCAAGGACATTAAGTCCATAACTAAAGCCACAGAACAGAACACATGAATGACTCCTTCAGTCCTTGTTCACCGCCCCCACATACAGACGATTGGGGATCTGTGCCATTGGTTTTTGTTGTACATAGTAAATTGCTTCTATGACTAATGATGATTCAGAAAAAAGGTTGCAAACTAAAGTGTGTGCATGTGTCTTATGGGGGCAAATACTGGGAGGCGTTTCACACACACACACCATTAGCACAGTTAGCCTTATCATTGAAGAAATGTGTGAATCAGTTTTTGTTGCAGTAAACTGCTTCCACAATGATCACCAGAAAAGGTGTGTGTGTGTGTGTGTGTGTGTGTGTGTGTGTGTGTGTGCACTCCCCCCTCCCCCTCCCACCTCTCTGATTTTCTGTGTCTCTCCATATATGCGCGGGTGCGCACACACACACCCTTAGATACTGCATAAGCATTTGTGTCATATGCTTATGGTTGAAAAGATGCCAGCAATGAGACAATAAGGGTTTTAACATGCCATCACATACTGGGCAGCACCAGTATTTTAATTGTCGATCTGGTATAAGATGGCCTCTGCGGTCTTACACAGACACTGTGCCGGTATATGATGATCATATATTGGGCATGCCAATATAAGATCTCATAATTATCAGCACTTGCACCAGTATATATTGAGCTGTTTGACATAATTATATTGGTTCGTAACGCTAAGAGTAAGAATCTAAGTACATAAACATGGCACTTAACGTCCACAGGAACCATAAGACTTATCAGGGATGGGGAGTGCTGCACTGTCACCACCAGAATGACTCCTACATAAGATGGGCAGCGATGAGTGCCATTTTAATGTTTCATTAATTGTGAGGGACAAAGTCAGAAGACAGTGTACACAGACCACAACTTCTGAAGAGAAAGGAGAGCCAAAGCAGATTCAAACTGAGGTCCCTCTGCTTACCAGCCTAATGCCTTACTGCTAGGCCAAACCGGCTCACTTGTAACACTTGATTCAATGTTGATTTATGTCCACAGAAACCATGAGACTTAATAGGGATTGGGAGCCCAGGACGGCCACCTCAACTTCCACAGAGCTCTTGAGCTCGTAACACTAACATTTGTAACAGAGACACTTCCTATCAATACTTACACTCACCGTATGTAAATAAGTAAACATGGTGCTTAACGTCCACAGAAACCTTAAGGCTTATTAGGGATGGGGAGAAGGGGGGAAGGGGGTATGGAGGTGGGGGGAGAGGGAGATTATATACCTATGGCTACACTGTCACCACCAAAATGATTCCTGCATTAAGATGGGCAGCGATGAGAGCCATTTTGATGTTTCAATAGGAAGTGATGGACAAAGTCACAGGACAGCGTCCACAAACCACAACCTTTTTGAATAGAAAAGGAGAGCTGAAGCAGTATCGAACCGAGGTCCTTCCGCTTACCAACCTAACGCCTTACCGCTGGGCCAAACCGGCTCACTGCACTCACCAGTCACCGACTCAGTTACAGTTTTAACTATAATAACAGTATCACTATCAGTGGCGTTGCATGGGTTGGCGATAATAGGATATATATTAATTATATATGACTTATGACAGTGCAAGCATATAGAACTCGGTTCCCCAAGAAAGTTATCAGAAAAATACACAATATACTATTAGGCTACGGTACCAGATACTTGTAACTTGTAAAGTTGTATCCCTAAAAAAAGAAAAAGAGTCAAATAGGTGATTCAACTTCAAGCACGTTGCTTACCAATTGACAAAGTCACAATGCATATTTGAATAAATAAAGCAATCCAGCTGAGAAAATATAAAAACCACATGCTCGCACTGTGCACGATCTAAACACAATACTCTGAAGTCTAAATGACAGTTTGTCAATTCATGCCCCTGTCCAATGTAAGTCGAAACAACGCATTCATGCACCGTGTCGAGTATATTGAGTGCTTTCCCTTGGAACGACAAACATTACGTCCCCTCGCTCGGATTTTTAATTTTATTTTTATTTATTCATTTGTGACTTCCAGTTCATAATTATGCCTGAGACTACATTTTAATTTGTTTTGATTGGTTTATTAAGGTACACAATTTTGAAGAACATGTTTGTAGATATTCATTGAAAAAGACCGAAAGGACACAATTTCAGGTAGGGACAACTTGACAAAAACGTTTCCTCCAATCAGAAACACTTTTAGTAATTCGCAATTTCTGTTTTCCAATATGGCCGCCGGAGACACAGCGCACTGGCTGCAGAATAAATTGGGACCGACTGACGATTTGTGGTCTGGAAGGACAATTTGCGCTCAGTTGAACGTCGACCGTCTGCAGAGCATTCAAGACTGCTTCCACGCTTTGCTTCCACACGTGAAAGTGAAACTGCTGCTGTCATTTCTCCACCTTCCTCGGCGGAACATCGAGCAAGTAAGACCCTAGTCACTTTAGAGTTGTTTGTAAACAAACGTTTGGACAACAGATGTTTTGAAAACATATGGATGTAAATTGTAATACTGCAAGGATTGTTTGTTAAACCAAACAACACTATATTGTCTTAAAGTGTTTGGTTCCAGAATTGTGGAGTCGCTGCGCTGACTACACCTTGAAATTTGAATATAGGGTCTATTGACTCTATTCATTTTCGTGCAATCAATAAATCGTAAATTTATGTAGGTTTAAAATAATAAAACAGCAACAGTCATTTGCAACAATATCACCAACGATGCCAACATACACACACAAAATAATCGTTGTTAACAATGAATTTTGTCATAAAAAAAAAGTCGAATTAAAAAGAAACAGCATACACTGATAGTGATAGTGATACTGATAGTGATACACTCATACAGTGATAGTGATACAGGGACTGATCAGTCTGATGCAACCATGGATAGTATTTTAGTAATTAATGAGACAGCTTTTCTCAGTTTCTGGTGACGCTGTGTCACCAGTCAGGTAAGGATGGTATTTGCTGAAAAATACCTGAAGCACTGAAGCATTTGAGGTGTGGTCAGTAAAATAGGGCACAAGCAAGTTGTCAGGTTGTTGAGTTGTTTAGACATTCATACATATATATTATAAACTACTACTAATACTGTTATTATTATAATACACATTATGTTAAATCAGTGGCAGGAAGACCTCAACATAATCATCCAGATGGCTGCCAGCGACACAGATCCCTGGGTCAGCATGGTGGCGGAAATCATCCGCGATTTTCCAGGGTCTGGGTCCCTCAATCTCCACCTCCACAGCACCAGTGCTACATTTGCAGAGATCCTCACAGACCTCAGAAAAACAGGTATGCAAAACAGCTAACACAAACAGTAACACAGGACTTAAAACCAAAAACACACAAATACCTTTACAGTTTACATTGTTAATGTTACTGTTCTTTTACAAGTTTTAGGGATCACTGGCAAGAATTATTATTAATGATACAGTAACAGTTTGCACCAGTGTTACAGTCCATATAAAGTTTCATAGTCATATACCTCAGGGAAATAAGTACTCTCACTAGTCTCAGTCTGTTACTAACTTATAAGTCTTATTGCAGAGTGAAAAATAGTACCATGTATGATGTAAATTGTAATGCATGGTTTTGTTCTTTTTTAGTTATAATTTATATTGCTGCTGTGACACTGACAGTGTCAGTCTCACTTTCACTTACTTGCTTACTTTTATTTTTAGCTCTACCCTTTTCTGCCTCTTCTGCTGTGTTAGTGTCATGCATGCATGCAGAAAATGAGTAATAATAAAATATAATAACAAAACATTATTACTTATGTTAGTATTAGGACTAAGGGTGGCTTGCACAAATTCTGTATTTAAGATAATGTTAACAGTAGATAAAAATTCATATAAATATATTATGAATCATCTTTTTTGTACATCTATAGTGAATGAAGCAAATTTGCATTAAAATTTATGTATTAATTTACAAATGTTACTTTTTCTTTGCAGTGAAAAAATCAGTTGAGGTACACATGCTGCCTTTGGAGTGCCAGTACTTGAACAAACAAGCCCTGAACCAGACTGCAGGCCAGATTGCACAGCTGACAAGACATTTCCAGATCAAACGCAAGCCAAAATCAGCCACTCTGCGAGCAGAAATTGTTTCAAAGTGTAAGCTTTCTTTACATACTGTTAAGCATTTTTTTAATTTATTTTTTATCAGCTTTTGCTATCAGATGTGTGTGCTTTTACATTTTTCAAAGCAGTTTGTTAAAATTTAATACTTTTTATTTCTCCATATGTGCCTTATTATCTTATAATAAATACTATTAAAAAGTATTAGTTTGGAAGAGTTTTACAGTTTTAGTTAATTTCACCATACCAATTTTTTTTTTTTTTAAATGAAAAGCTGGGTGTGTTAAAAAAAATCACTGTCAAAGTTTGTATAAAGAGATGTTCTTGATCAGTATGTCACTATGTGCCAGCTGGCACAGCAAGTGGTTGCCATGGCAACTGTAGCCAAAGTTTTTAACTGAAGCAAGGTATTGGCAGAGTTGTGTTCTATGTATGGCAGATTGAGAAACTGTCAAGAGAACAGTGTTTAAACATCAAGAGCATAATGTGACAGCTGATGAGCATTATGCATCATGCAGGAAGCAATTAGCAGTAGCTAAATACAGGCAATAGCCCTGTTTTGCATCTGTGCTTTTTTTTTTTTTTTTTTTTTAAATCCTGTACTTTGTGATAACATTTATTTTGACATCTTGAAGGGAAGGAAGATGGAAGTGAAAAGAAATTGCTTATGCGGCAAATGTTATTCTGAAAGAAAGAAAGAAAAAAAAAAAAAAAAAAAGGCATCATTTAGAGTTTATTTTTTTATTCAACAAGATCTGTTCTGTCTGTCTCTGGTAATTCATGCATTTCAGCCTCAAGGGGTGATACATTTTTTTCCCTTTTTTTCTCCCATGCTGTTTGAATGGCTTTTGTGTTTAGTATTTTGTGCAGTTGTAGCTGATTGTACTTGTAGTCTGCGTAGTGACAAAAGAGTTTAAACAGTGCCTGTGGAACCTTTATCTTTTTTTAAGCATATATGCTATCTCACTATGATTATGAATGACTTCCATTTTCAGCAAATGAAGCTGCAAACAACAAAAAGAATAATATTCCAAACAGTGTTCCGATAAAGTCACGCAGTTTCCTGAAGAAAATGGATACCACAAGTGAGTTTTTTTGGGTGTTGTTTGTGTTTTTGTTTGATTGTTTGTGGCCAGAATTGTATGTATCAATTATTTGTCATTTGGTCGTCAGAGGGACTAGATACTCAGTCCAATTAATGGTTGTGGCCATGCCAAAAGAAGACAGCAGCAATATTGTGGTGCTGCATGTATTTTGAGATGCTCCATTATTTTAGTATGGATTGATTTTCAAGGCTTTAAGTTTATATCTTCCTGACAATTTATCCAACACATTGGTGGAAGTTGGACATTGCTGTGCATTTGCACTTCAGATACTGTTTTTGTGCTTATGTCCATTTTCTCAAAGCTGAATGATATCAGATGTTATTTTTTATTGCTTCATTTTCCTTGTGTGAAATTTGTTCTCATAATTTTTTATAATTTTTATTTCTTCCTGTGAAACTTTGTATTATTTTTGCCAGGGAAATCTGTCTGCAGCAGAGTTGATTGAATTTCTTGCTGATTGAGTTTCTCTGTGTGTGTGTGTGTGTGTGTGTGTGCATTGCATGTGTGTGCGTGTGCAGTTTGAATGAAATGTGTACCCAGCAGAGCATTACAGAACTCAGTCTGTAAATTTTCACTGCATTCCCAGTATTGACTACTGCAATAGCCTTCTGTCGGGACTGCCCCAGAAACAGATTAAACGTCTACAGGCAGTGCAAAATGCTGCTGCAAGAACTGTCATGAAATGCAAAAAAACAGATCACATCACTCCCATTCTTAGGCAGCTTCATTGGCTTCCTATCCAGAAACGGATCCGCCACAAAATTCTCTCTGCCACTTACCGGTCAGTTCATGATAACACCCCCCTCTACCTCTCTGATCTTCTCCAAAAACACAACCCTTCTCGCCTTCTCAGATCAGCATCTAGATCTCTCCTTGATGTTCCCGGGCCCAGGGATTCCAAGACAAAGCGGTACGGCCAGCGAGCCTTCAGATATGTCGCTCCCTCCCTCTGGAATGTCCTCCCCGAGAGCATCAAGGAGAAGGACTCCATTCAGTCTTTCAGACCTTCACTGAAAACCCATTTCTTTACCCAGGGATGATAGTCAATGCGATTGTGTACGTGCGCCGGCGATGGTGTGTGTGTTAAGTGAAGCTGATGTTGCCGTAATTACTCTGTGTGTGTGTGTGTGTGTGTGTGTGATTCTTTTTTCTGTTATCATTATTTATAACTCTGTATATATTTTTATATTTAACTGTTATGTATAGTTCCACTTTTGGAAAGGGGTAGGTGGGTATGAGTGCATGTCCTTTGGTAGTTTTAGCTTGCGAGAGCTTACATGTATGCACTGTGTGTATCTGGCGCTGTGAACACGCAAGGTTTTGTGTGGAAGGTTTTTATGCGCTATATATAATTTTCATTCATTCATTCATTCATTCAGTGTGTCATCATAGATTCATAATTTGTGTGTCTGCAGCTCCTATGAAGGGCATCCCCAGCAGGACCCCACCATCCTCTAGGTTCCGTTCCATCCCCAGTAGCTCCAAGCTGACGGGCCCATCGGTCACCGTGACACCTCTGGGCAACACCTGGGTCACCAACAGGCCCGGCATCAACCGCAAGGAGGGTGGAGTTAAGGTGAGCTAACATTGCACTTCGTTTTCTTGCAAGTGGACCACTTGGAAGAGTTGCTTCCTACTGGTGTAGATTCAGTAAGCGTATGTGGCATCTTAATTCTTGTGCTGGAATAGGTAGAATCAAAGTGTTCTCTTCCTGTCACTTTCTTTCTTTCCCCCCCCCCCCCCCCCCGGTGACTCACATAAAAGCAGAGGATGACTGCACTCCTCATTCTATGATTCTAGTTTATATTTATAAACATTCTAATAATTCTAATGTTTTATGCATCTACATGTCTACTGCAGATCCTGTAATGGTTGCAGCATTATACTTAGTTAGTGGCCACCAAGTTGCAATGAACTTCATTTAAAACTATGTAAAAGGCATTTGAACACCTGTTGTGTGGATCATAATTATGTGCTGCCAGCTTCTTCAGTGCCTGTCACTGAAAGCAATACAGCTGTTACATACAATCTGCTGACCTGGCAAAGTTCTAGACTAAGAGAGATGAACACCAGTGAGCCTGTAGTTGTGTGTCTGGAGCTCCCACTTCAGCCAGTGAATACAAGCAAAGATTAATACAGTGTGCAAACAGATTGTAATCATCGATCAGAAAAAGCACTTTTTATACCTACCTCCTCCCCATCATGTTTTTGTTTTGGGGGTAGGAGAAGGGGAGCTTTTTTTCTTTTTTTAAATTATATTTATTGGATTGTATGATCTTTCTAGACTAAATGCTGAGCTCACCATGTACTGTCTGACCTAGTATTTGAACCAGCAACCATTCAATTCCAAGTTCAGTTTCCAAATCACTTGGCTGCATCACTAGTCTGGTGTTTTTGTTGTAATGCAAATAATGTACTTGGATTTCAACATGAACTGATCTGTGACTAAATGCAATAGACATTCTATGGATGTGTTTGTTTTAATATGTTTACATAAATAAACTGTCTTGTAGCATGCTTTAAAAATCCCATGATCTCCTCTCCTTGCAGTTTCTGGAAATCGGAGAACAACCTGTTGGAGCAAGAGAAGCGAAGAAACGGAAAAGACAAGCAGGTATCCTCACCCTTTCTGTAAAATGTGGTCGTATAATCTGATTTTGAGTAACATTTGTATAAATGCTTCCATCTCTGTATGTGCATGTACCATGTTATTGAACAGTTGAAAGGAACAAAGTATAGGACATTTTGGAGGAGTGCACTTCAGCAAACTGTAGGCTGTTTTTCATTTATGAGTTTTATATGCTTACAACATGAACATGGATGAGTCTGTTCTCTGCTTTTGACCTGTCTGACAAGAAACAAGACCACTTTTTCCTGATGTTTGTTCAGAAAAGCACACATTCCTTGCCATAAGAAATCACCCCTCTCTGTCTTTGCTGGCAGATGTTGCAGGCCACACCTAAACAGGTTGCTGTCTTTCAGTGGAGAGAGGGGAGAGTGGTGGCAATTTTGAGTTGATGTGACTGCGCTACCTGTATAGAAATGCACATGAGGGATTGTTCTTGTTAAAATCTCATGCTTCGGCATCCTGCTGCAGAAATGGAGGCCCTGGAGCAGCAGAAGAAGGCGAAGGAAGAAGCTGCTGCCACTTCAGCAACAGCCCCCAACACCTCCGCCCAGCCCTTCACACCCGATTACGCCGCTGGTCTCATGGCCCCGGCCACTCCCGTGAGTGTTGTTGTGGTGTACCTTGCCTGTACCCCATTCTTTCTTCCATTCGTCACTCCTGTGCTGTTAGCGTGTAAGCTCATGTACTGGTCCAGTGTCCTTTCCCTCCTTCTGGTCCTGTTCTGAGGTGACCCTGTGTGGGTGACGGGACGTTAACAGTACACCAACTAACCAGCTTCCTCCTCCAGTTTTCCACTTCAGTGAGTGCTGTGAGAGTGTGCAGTCATGCGCACACCCTGCACCCTTTCCCTCCTTCCATTGAGCTCTTCTGTTGAGGGCTGAGTGTGCAGTCATGTACCCGACCTACACCCTTTTCCACCTTCCATTTCCCACTCCCATACTGTGGATATTTAAAATCAGATATCTGTCCTATATATGTTCCCTCCTTCCCCTAGCCACTCCTGTGGGCACTGTGAGATATGCAGTCATGTACCCATCCCACACCCTTTTCCTCCTTCCATTTCCCACTCCCATACTGTGGATATTTAAAATCAGAGATCTGTCCTATATATGTTCCCTCCTTCCCCTAGCCACTCCTGTGGGCACTGTGAGGTATGCAGTCATGTACCCATCCCACACCCTTTTCCGCCTTCCATTTCCCACTCCCATGCTGTGGATATTTAAAATCATGGATCTGTCCTATATATGTTCCCTCCTTCCCCCAACCACTCCCGTGGGTACTGTGAGAGTGCACTGCCAGGTACCCATCTTTCATTGGCAGGAGCTGCCGCAAGTATTGTATTTGTTGCAACAAAACACATCTTTTGTCGTGACAAAAGTATGCTTGCTGCGACAAAAGTTTTTGTCGTAACAAAATTATGTTTGTCGCGACAAAAGTTCTGTTGCAACAAGCAAACTTTTGACAAACATGTATTTGTCGTGACAAGATTAACCCACTTGGCCCCAGACCAGCCGCTGCTACGAAATCCGTTGCGGAGGGAAGTAACTGTGTCAAATGATCCTAGTATACAACTTTGAAAATCAGTAATAAACACCAGACAACAGTTTCAGCTCACTTTGTATTTGTCCCAGTTTGCGAATACACTGTTCTTGTATATCCAACAGGTTTTTATTTTTTATTTTTTTTTCACTAAAAAATAAAAGCATAAAAAAAAGAAATTCCAAGTCAGAAATGTCTGCATCTGAATGTCAGGTTTTTGGGGGCCTATGAGGTAACTGACTGCAAAATTTCCAGTTTGAATCTCCAAAGATGAAGCTCTGTGAGTTTGTTAGGGTGCCCACGGTAAGTGACTGAGCCAAATTTGCAGTTCAAATCTCAAAGGATGAAGCTCCGACGCCATTGCTAACAGTAGGGTTTTGTTTATTTTTGGCCATCTATCATGTGTCCACCTCGCAACTTTGAAAATTCACAGCGTCTCTCAAACTTCACCAAACTGTGAACACACGCCATCGCCGGAAGTAGTAAACAATAGCGGAAACGAGGCTACAAGTCTCATGAGAATCCCGTTCCTATTTGCATAAGCGGAGATGCTAGTATGGAGCATCTGCTAGCCGGCTGCTACTGGGTGATCTGGGGTTTCGCGGTAAGAAAAAAGAGCAGGCGATGTCGGATGGTCTGGGGCCAAATGGGTTAAGCATGTCACTACTAAATACTTGTCAAAAAAATGTGACAAAAATGTGTTTGTTGCGACACAAGTTTTGTCAGGACAAGCATACTTTTGTTGTGACGAATGCGGTAGACATGTGTTTGTCATGACAAAGCTTTTGTTGTGAAAAAAGTGAGGCATGTGGCAGCTCCCGCCAATGATACCCATGCTGCATCCTTTTCCTCCTTTAATCTGAGTGCTGTGAACATGTGCAGTCATACCCCCCCCCCCCCCCCCCCGACGCCTCTACCCCAAGATGGTCCTGTGAGTGTTGTGAACATGTACAGTCATGTAACCCATTGGGCGCCCTTCCTTCCTGATTGCACACACTGCTGTGAGCATGCACAGGTTGTGTCCCTGTCCTGTGCCTGTTCCTGTCATTCCCCGACTGGTCATGTGGGTGTTGTTCAATTCAGTCATGAAGCCAACCGCTCCTTTTGGCCTCTTCTCCCAGTCCCACTTCTCTTGCACATGCATCAGTCTGGCTGAGGCAGAAGTTGCTTAACACTGACAGACTCAGCATTTTCAAGGAATTGCCCTGAAGTGGTTGTTTCCACGTCTTGTTGCAGAAAATGCCCACCACACCCATGCTGAGCACAACGGCCACCCTGACCGTGCAAGGTCCCACCTATGTACCCAGCACAGCCAGGATTCAGTCTACACCAGCCACAGCAGCCACCTTGGGCGGGGTGGGTGCTCTGTCCACCCAGCAGCAGGCCAGGAAAAACCTCCAGAACACGCTGCAGAACACTCTCACAACCACAGTGGTGCGGCCGACAATCACCGTTGCCGGTCAGACGGTCGCCGCCACCACCACTGTTGTGACGGTGGCTAACCCCACTATCGTCACCACCACCTCGGCTGTGCCCGGGGCCGTGTCCACCCAGCCAGCCACCATCATTGTCCAGGCATCCCCACAGCTCCTGCAGCAGCAGCAGGGTCAGAAACTGGTGGCCACACAGGTGCGACTGCCTGCAGGTGTTCAGGTGCAGGGTCAGGCAGGTGTGGTGGGCACTCAGGCCGTGCAGGTACGCCTGGCAGCGCCCCCTGTGACGGCTGCACAGCAGCAGCAGCCACAGCAGCAACAGCAGCAGCAGCAGCAGCAGACTTTGGCAGCTGTCACACCGCAGGCTCCCCAGCAACCCAAGAAAGGCCTGTCACTCACTGTGAGTAACACCAAAGGGGACGGGGTGGTGATAATATCATGTAGCACGTTGTCTTGATAATGCTTTAACGCAGAGCCATTACAAGTTTGGTATCTATGTGCTTGGAAAAGCCCATATGCACTCCATCCTGTCTCTGAAGTTTCCCTGACATTGCCTTTGCAATGGTTCAAATGTTTGTCTGTTAGGTTTCACCAGAAGGTAGGACACTTCTTATGGTTTCTAAAGCAAACTGTTCTGTGGCAACATTTCTGATGTTGTTAGCACACAGTACACATTTTCATTTACTACTAATACTAGCTGGCTATGTTGGTTTTGTTAATTATATGTAAAATGTTCTGATATCTTTTTTTTCATTTGCTTGCTGTGATAATGAATGAAGATCCTAGGTGCTACACGTTCTGTAACAACTGGCAATTAATAATCTGCCATAAAGTGAGGAAACAGGGCCAGTGTTAGCTGTGCATGTTTACTTCCAAGGGTTGATCTGAACTGAATTATGTATGATCATTGTAAACTTCTTGTAATTTTTTTTAATTTTTTTTTAGAGGATTTGAGCAATTTGTCAGGTGCTCAAATCACCATTTAAACAGTCTTCCCAATTCTGAATCCACTTCTGCTGATTATTTGTTGACCATTATCAAGAAATTTCTAAACTTTCCAAGACATTTGTCAAAAGTACCATTTCCCCCAAACTTCCCAATCTGGAAAAAGGCCTAAGTCTTAGTTTCTCCAAATTTGTGAAGACTGCACAAACCCTGTCTATAGAGATGAGTGTTGTGAAATTGTCCTATGGTATGGGCTCCTCCACAGAGGTGACGAGTGTCATGAATGTGTTCTGTTTAGTATGCTGCATTTCTGTGAAGGAGACACACTTGTCTGAATGTGTTTCTTTGCTGCATTTCTGTGAAGGAGACACACTTGTCTGAATGTGTTTCTTTGTGTTTGCTTGCAGCGAGATCAAATGATGGAGGCTCAGGAGATGTTCCGAGTGTCCAACAAGGTGTCGCGTCCAGAGAAGGCCCTCATCCTGGGCTTCATGGCTGGGTCCAGAGGTACTGCATACTGGAGCAGCACTTTGGGGTGGTTACTTGATGGCTTGGTTGGTTGGTTGGTTGGTTGGTTGGCTGGTTTGTCAGTAATTCAGTCAGGATTTTAAAAAATGCTGTAAACAGTTTTTATTATGGCTGTTTTATTTTAAAAAAACAAGGGGGGTTGGTGGGGGGGGGGGGGGGGGGAGAGGGGGGGTTGAGAGAGAGCGAAGTGCAGGTATTCTGAAGCACTGAAGCAGGGCTCTAGTTTTTTTATTTGTACATTTTTTTTTATACTTGGGACAAGAGTTGTGTCCTCTGTTTTATGATTGTTTTTTTTTTTCCTCTTCTTTATTGTTTTCTTTTTTGGACTTGCATAAAACTCATAGGAACTGTAGAATTAGTGTTTGTTTTTTAATTCTGCAACTGGTATAAGCACAGTGTGAGTTTACACAGAGAACTGTTAGTGCAAGCATTTCATCAGGTAACTGGTGGAATTTGGAATAATTCAGAGCATGCAAACTGTAAAGGACCTGCATCCGGTTTAGGTCAGTGAGAAACTTCTAAAGATTTGTAACTATACAGTTGGTAGCCAGCAAATGACAATTGGGAAGGATTCCTGCTGACTTAACACTTAACTCCTAGCAGTTCACTGCTGATTTTAAAATGGGCTGGTATACGTTTGAGCATGTTTCCTTATCTGAGAGTAAGCTGATTCACTGTAGCTTAGCTACAACTGTTTTTTCAGTTCACACTGTAAATATATGTTGGATCAAAGGCACAGAGCTTTAACATTTTACATGAAACTGAGAATCTGACTTGCACATGTGAAGATTTTTTAAATGGTACTTTGGTTGTAAAAGGTGTGCTGCATTCTGTAATGTTTTGTCTAGTTGACTTAGGCATATGTTTGTAATAGTGTATGTTTAATATTGATGCAAGCAAAACTCTGCATTAGGTAATATAAATAACTATTCATTATTTATCTTTCAGAAAACCCCTGTCCCCAGCAAGGTAATGTACTCAACATCAAGCTCAGTGAGAATGAGGAAAACATTTCACATGCAGATGGCTCACAGAAAAAGGTCATAGTGGACACCTACTTCCAGATGAACTATGGCTCAGGAGAGTGGAAACGCTTCAAGAAGTACAGAGATATTGTGGCTTCCTGATGATGCATCAAGGTTTTTTTAGAGTGAAACTTTTGAACAATCCCCAAAACTACTGAGTGAGAGAGGATGACAGCCATGATGCTGCACGTTGAAACGTGGACACTGGTTGCGAAATGAGGTGATGTGATGCCAGCTACGCACATGCATGCAGAGATGGCAGCAAGATGTGGTGGCCTGTGTGTGTTGGTGGTGCTGTTAATAGTGCTTTGCCATGCTGGACGCAAGTTGTCTGGTCAGCCTTCAGCTGACAAATTTGCAGGAGCATCTTCTATGGCTTTTGCAAGCCACAGTGAAATCATTATTCATAATCACAAACAGATGTACTTGACTGTGTTCTGGAGGTTAAAGGGGACCCCAAGTGGACACTCAAGTTGGCCTGAAACTGTAGAATGTGTGCAGATATTTCCATCTGCAGGCTTTGAATGACTATTCTAATTAGGTTTACACAGAAGTGTTGTTGTTGTTGTTTTTTCTGTTTTTTTTCCAGTTTGAATTATGGCTCCTTAGCTCACTCTTACCAACAAAGAGCACAAAAAAGGTTTGCTCATGATGTCATGTACACTTTTGTCACACACGCCACCAGCCTTGTTTGTGACATCACAGATTTGGTCAAATTGGCAGCACTCATGGCTGTGTTTTTGCAATTTTCAGACGTCAATTTTTAACAAACTACAATATGACCTGATCGAAACAATTGCTGCTAGTGTATTATTCTTTTTCTTTTTTTCTTTTTATTATCCCATTCATACTGAAAGGGCCCATATTGCTTCTTAGCTTGGGGTCCCCTTTACCCTTTAACACCTTTGCCCGGTGTGTGTGTGTGTGTGAAAGGCCTCAACCCTGTGGTGCAGCGGTCAAGGCCGAGCTGCTGGGATTCTGTTATCATCTGTGCTGGTTGCTGAATGCAAGGCATATAACAGTGCTGAGACTGTTATCCTGGTGGCGTAGGTTGTGAGACTGTCTGTAGGATGTGATAGAAGCAGTGCCTACCTGACTTCAGTCAGCGTCAGAGACCCAGACTGAATTATTAGGGGGGGTCTTGGATTTTCTCAACACACAGATAGAATGTACATGGTATTGGTTCATTAGCATGGACATTGTTACAAGCAGATTTGCATTTTTTTATTTCTTTACCCAGCTTAAATGTGCTATGGAATGTGTACTGTGTATGCAGCACTGGCATGAAGTGTGGAAAGGGTGTGTGTAAAGAGGGGCATATAGCATTGTACAAAGGGGTTTGGACTGTGTTCGGTACAGAGGGACCTTCTGTGGGTGACTGCTGCAGTCACAGGCCACCTGGCCACCGGATCCTCTGCTGCTGTGAGAGGCCATCTGGCCACCAAATCTTCTGCTGCAGTCAGAGGCCACCTGGCCACCGGATCCTCTGCTGCTGTGAGAGGCCATCTGGCAACCAAATCTTCTGCTGCAGTCAGAGGCCACCTGGCCAGTGGATCCTCTGCTGCAGTGAGAGGCCATCTGGCCACCGGATCCTCTGCTGAAGTGAGACAGAAGCCATTTGGCTGCCGGATCCTCTGCTGCAGTGAGAGGCCATCTGGATGCCAGATCCTCAGCTGCAGTGAGAGGCCATCGGGACTCCAGATCCTCAGCTGCAGTGAGAGGCCATCTGGATGCCAGATCCTCAGCTGCATTGAGAGGCCATAGGGACTTCAGATCCTCTGCTGCAGTGAGAGGCCACCTGGATCCTCCATGGGGAGAACCAAACTGTTGAAAAGGCTGGTGTGGACTTGGGATGCAGAGGAAAAGATGACAGGACTCAGTTCTTGGATGGCTTGCTCATCATTGTGGGATCTGCAGTGTGGATTACTCTGGAAGCCCTGTTCCCAAGCAGAAATGGTACTGATATGGTACAGATATTGAGTTCGTCAAAGAAACTGAATCTCACTTGGGGTTTTGTGTATTAAAAATATTTATATAAAAAATTCATCAAAAAAAAATCACAGTGTATTAAACTTAGAAAAATTATATGTCTACATTTGAATTTTTACCCAGTGAAGATTGCCTTCAAGATGTCGGGATGTCTGACATGGGATGGAATCCTACCTGACAGTTACAGACTCCCAATTTGTCTGAGTTAAGTAGGCTATCTTGCTGCCAGTGATGTTCCCAGTTGCTTGCTTGTGGTAACCCCCCCAGTCACAGAGAGAATTAGGAGATTGGCAGGGCTTTTTCTGCTGGAAGTTTGCATAATGACATCTTCTCCTAGGGCAGCCAACTTCTCTAGTTAGACGGTTATGCTGCAAGGAGAGGGGGCACGGTCAAGGATGAGGGCAGAAAAGTCACAAAAAGCTTCGACTCCACAAGAACAGCAACAAGACCCTTTTTTCTTTTTTGTCTCACATTTGTTTTTTGTTGGTGTGTTGACTTTGTGTACATATTATTAATGTCAATTGTAAGATTATACTGCTGATGATAGTGTTTTCCTTGAAAAAAATGATTGAACTGGTGGGTAGTTCTTGGATTCTTCCTGAGGTGTCCCTCTGCGGTCAGCATTACAATGCAAGAATTGACTGGTAAAATGGAGTTTTACATCCTGTCAACCACACAGGTGACAGGGTCGCCTCAAAACTGGTGATTGAAGAGGAGCAAATCCATTATTTATGATGCGTTTGTGTAACATGTGCCAGTTTTCACATCTTCGTTGGTGTTGCCAAACTTGATCTTTATTTCCGCCTTCTTTTTTTGTAAATTCTTGAAGTGATAGTGACCGCTTTAATTACAGCATTTTTGTTTTGTTTTTTTGTGTGTGTTTTTTGCCTGGCAGTTTGGTTGGTTTTCTGAATGATTTGTCTTTTTTGATAATTGCAGAAACCTACACAGTGATGATATATAATTTTATAATAAAATATATAGATGATAATTTTTATCAAGTACTATTTGTAAATCAAACTTCTTGTTTAAAAAAAAAAAAGTGTTCTGTGCTCAGGATGTAGATTGACTATTAATTTTGGAGCGAGCTACTTTTAAACATGACCTCTTGAGTCTGAATAATTAGTCTGCTGTCATTTTGGGTGGCAGAGTTTGTTTTCTGCTGATGAGAGTTTAGATGTTCCGAAGTTGTTACACCATAATGCCAGTTTGATGAACTTGCAAAACCAGAGTTTTTGTCACCCATGTAGACAGTCAGAAAAAAAAAAAAAATCCTTGCCTCTAGGAGTATAACAATCTCTTTACGTACTTCAATCATTTTTGAATTACTGTTCTTTTCTTCTTCTGTTCTTTCTTTGTGTGAATGTGTGTGTGTGTGTGTGTGTGTGTGTGTGTGTGTGTGTGTGTGTGTGTGTGTGTGTGTGTGTGTGTGTGTTAGACCTGCCTTCCCTCATTTTTGGATGTGCATTTTTCCCTGTCTCTGTCTATCTGTCTGTCTCTCTGTCTCTGCCATTGACTCTCTCTCTCTCAGCTCTCTCTCAGCCTCTCACCTGGCTTCTTTTACCCCGCGAGAACATACTGGGTTATAAGGATGTTGGTTAGTAGCTATGAAGATTAGGAATTGCCCTGATATAACTGTAATGGTTGGCTGGGCGTAAAACACCAAGTTACTTACTTCCATGAAGATTAGGAAGAATTATAGGCTGCATAAGAAGGCATAGTAGTTGTACATATTTACTGAAATTTGCACTGCAGCAAATAACCTATAGATTAAAAGAAATGCAAAGTGCACAAGTTTTCATGGCATTCCACTACACACAGTGCTAGGAATTGACTTTCTTTGTAAAATACGTTCAAACAAAAATACACCTCGCCAATTCCATGGCTGTCCTTTTTTTATTTTTGATGGTAGTTCATTTGGTAGGATCAGTAACTACTGACTTATTTGGGCACTTACAGGCCACAGATGATTGTTTTCCTCGTGTTGTGTATGTTTATAATATATAGTCATCGCAAAGATGAATAAACTATAAACAAATCAAGATCTGGCATTTGCATGGATTGACAACTATTTTCTGTATTATTTATATATATATGGCTAGTGTTGGCGTGTCAGTGTATGCTTGTGTGGGTGCCACTGTGTGTGTGTTTGTGTGTGTGTGTGTGTGAAATACTACCGTTCTGCTGCTTCACTGTGGTTTGAGTTAATTATACCGTGAAAGACCAATCGTCCAATGTGAAAAAAAAGACCAATCGTCCAACATTAGTGTGAAAGACCAATCGTCCAACACTACTTAAGTGTGAAAAAAGACCAATCGTCCAACACATCGGGACGTCACGCCCAATATTCAAGATGCTTCCCTTTCCGTCTTAAGTGCAGTGGGAAGAATCTTCTAACATACGTTAGAGTTTCTGAGTTTCTTTTGGCTTTTGGCTTCAGTTTATTTGTGAATCGTCTACTGCTTCAGGTCATTCCTCTCTGCTTCTACTTGCTTCGCGTATTGGCTCAAAGTGGAACCCAACCGAAGATCCAAGTTGGCCGAAAGACGGAGAGAGTGCAAATATTTTCAAACTTCAAGTTTATATATATATTTTCAAACTTCAAGTTTCAGTCACCTCTGAGAACTGGCGTATATAATTATATTCATTTTCCTGTTGGAACCTTGCACATATTTACTTCTCCCTGGCTCTGAAAGAGTTAAAAGAGGGAAGGGAACCTTCGAGAGCTCTGGATTCTCAGAAGAGCTAGAGGACCTGGGAATTATTTCTGCTTCCGCGGTACCTGATCAAGGGGCTTAGTCAGTCAGCGGAGAGAATAATTATCTTAAATCATAGCGTTTGAAAACATCCGTTATTCTTCACACACGTTCATGGCGGCAGCTGCACGAGAACAGATTAACACATATCGACCAGCACCAGCGAACACTGGCAGGTATGTATCACGAAGACTGGCATAGTGCTGTAAGCAGCGATCAGAGGGATTAACCGAGTAGTGAAGTGCGGATTAGGCGGTTGCATGCACGAAAGCCGGAACAATTTTTTGGGTCTGCTTTGGTGCACGTCATTGTGCCAGTGCAGTGCGTTCAGTCTAATTTCAGGGCAGACCTAAACAAATAGCTCGTACTGAATCGCCACGAACGGATATGTTTATGTGTGGAGAGAGATGGGTTTTGTGACAACCTTGCACATAGAGGCTGGGTGAAACTGTGTGAAAACACACACACATATAAAACACTACCCAGCTTTTCTCGAGGAAGCCAAGTTCTCGTGGTGGTGGTGGTTTCCTTGGCCTAGGATTTTACCGACGTCGTACAAGGTCTTTGGTTTAATTCGGTAATAACAAAGTCGAGTACACCTTTCCACCCATGGATGATATTTTCGGCTAATGGCTGACGTTCCGTTATTTAGTCAATACCGTATGGAGTAATACAGCCTACTACGGGTTGACATAACCGAGAACATACCTTTTCGGTTGCGAAAAAAAGAAACGAAAGAAAGACAGGGAAAAATAGAATCAACAACCGGGAAAAACGAAATTAAAAACAAAACAAAAATCGACGAAGATCAAGAGATAAAACAATCCTGAGTAAAAATAATATAATATAAAAATAAAAATATGGTGCCAATACCAAGTAGGAGCGCCACCCCGGTGTGGAAGTGGGCGACACTAACAGCGTTGTGCGCCGTCCTCGCCCTGTTGTTGCACGTGAAGCCCGTGAAAGTGCAGGCGGCCGTGTACGTGTCTGACGCCTACGGGAACGTGGTGTACGACAACGGCACGGTGGTGTTCGTGCGGCCGGTGCCCGTGGGCACGGGCACCTACAAGACGAGCACGGAGTACGACGACCTGGGGCTTGGCGTCCTCTTCGCTTTCGCCAGGAGCTTCATCAACACCGTCATGTCCGACCCCTTCCCCTTCGGTAAGTGGCTTCCAGTCTCTAGCTACGTGAATCGTCTCTAGCTATGTAGTGAAAGTCCTGCTACTTTCGATGGTCTCTTCCCCCCCCCCCCCCCCCCCGGAAATGTCAGTAGTCCAAAGTCTCTAGCGTTGTCTAATATCACCTTGCTGTGAACAGACATAAATTAAAACATTGATTGGTTGATTGATCGACTCCAGCGATGTAAAAGGCCTGCGTCTTTTAATGGTCTCTTCCCCAAATGTTTCAATAGTCCAAAGTCTCTAGCGTTTTCTAATGTCACCTTGCTGTGGACAGACAAATTAAAACATTGACTGATTGATTGATTGTCTCTAGCGGTGTGAAAGGTCTGCATCTCTCAATGGTCTGACACTCATTCCCTCCTCACCACCTTCCCCGGAAGTGTCAACAGTCCAAAGTCTCTAGCGTTGTCTAATATCACCTTGCTGTGAACAGACATAAATTAAAACATTGTTTGATTAATCGTCTCTAGCAATATGAAAGATCTGCTTCTCTCAATGGACTGACACTCCTCCCCCTTCACCACCTTCCCCGGAAGTGTCAACAGTCCAAAGTCTCTAGCGTTGTCTAATATCACCTTGCTGTGGACAGACATAAGTTAAAATATTGATTGGTTGATTGAATCTCCCTCCCCCCATCCACCCTCCTCCGATGACCTGGTAGCCTTACCGTTTACTAGTGTGACCCTGTATGGGTGATTCATTAGTCCTCTGTTTAGCTGGTCCAATCCATCTAACTTCCATCAGTACAAGTAATCCTAGGTGGTGGCGTGGAGTAGGATGCAATTGTATGACTGTGTTTCACGGGTTTCTATTTCATATAATTTCAGATATTTTGAAACGGATGGTGAATGGAGAGTTCCAGTTTGCCGAAGATTATATGGAGGTAGGTTTATTCGTTCATTACTGAAACTGAATCCATCGACGTCACAGTAAGTAAACATGGTGCTTAACGTCCGCAGAAACCGTACGGCTTATTAGGGACGGGAAGAAGGGGGGGGGGGGGGGGAAGGGGGTAGGAAGGTGGGGGAAGAGGGAGATTATATACCTATTGCTACACTGTCACCACCAGAATGACTTCTGCATTAAGTTGGGCAGCGATGAGAGCCATTTTAATGTTTCAGTAGGAAGTGATGGACAAAGTCATTGAACAATGTCCACAAACCACAACCTTTTTGAAGAGAAAGGAGAGCCGAAGCGGTATCGAACCGAGGTCCTTCCGCTTACCAACCTAACGCCTTACCGCTAGGCCAAACCACAGAGACATATTTATATCTATATACTATGTTGAGCTGAACGCCGACCCGAAAATACGTGTTAAATAGCCTCAACTGTGTCAGCTGAACAGTGATTTTGACTCCACCCCTACTCCTTCACCCCACCAGGCAAGCCCCCCTGTTTGCCAGAATGGATATGTTTATTGGTGCACTCTACGTTCCAAGGCATACTAATTAAGCTAATTCATCTATGTTTACGATGCCTGTCTTAGGTCATGATGAATCGACATACGTGATACATGGTGATAAAAACTGATGGTGATGATGATGATGGCGATTTGATTTAAGTGAAAAAGATATTAAGATACTGATGGTGATAATGATGATGGTGGTGATTCTTCAGACAATGAAACTGTGACACTATGGCATTCGCTGTATGTTCAGTGACAGTGACATAATGATGATGACGCTGATGATAATGATGACGATGGTAATGCTTCAGGTGATGAACTACGCTCTGAAATTCTGGGTATGTTCAATGACAGTGACATGATGATGATGTCGATGATGATGATAACAATAACAATGACGGTGATGACGCTTCGGGTGGTGAACTACACTAAGGGATTCGCTGTATGCTCAGTCATAACGACATGACGATGACAACGATGACGACGATGATGATAACAATAATGATGACGATGATGACGTTTCGGGTGGTGAGCTACGCTAAGGGATTCGCTGTGTGCCCATGCAGTCACAACGACATGACGATGACAAAACGACGATTACGATGATGATAATAATAACGATGACAGTGGTGACGCTTCAGGTGATGAACTACGCTAAGGGATTCGCCGTGTGCTCATGCAGTCACAACGACATGACGATGACAACGACGACGACGATGATGATAATTTTACAGGGCTGGTTTTACTAACTTTTTACAAGACATGCTTTCTCTTGCTTTGCCCTGTATTTTAATTATATTCTCGAAAGCTGTTTCTTTCGGTAAGTTCCCTAGGCGTTACTAGAACAATCAATCTTACCCTTTTGTAGATCTTCCCCATTTCCAACACGTACCTTTACACAAGGACACAGAGTGCGAAGCCAACCGATAGACAGAATACTAGAACGGGAAGCACACTGAATGACATACGGTTTCAACACATACTCGGACAGACATGACTTTCACACCATGAATCACTGAGATGTTGTTATACAGTTTACATGTTTTATTCCATACACGTTGGAGTAAATATTCTAAAAATTAATAAAACGTCTCAATCAAAATAAGAATAAAAGTGATTGATCATACCTGTTCTTATAGATGGAAGAATAGTAATCCCGAGTGAAATAATAAAAGGAATCCCCAGGAGATTTTTTTTTTTTTTTCTGTTCTAAAAGCAATCCAAAGAGTCACTCAACAAAACGTGTAAAGCGTCCAAGAATCCACAGAAGAAAGAAAATCCAAACGTAAAACGTGTAAAGAGTCCAAGAGACCACAGAAAGGAAGAAAATTCAAGAATTCACGAAGTCAAACGCAAGTGTTTTAGAATCCGAGAAGTGTGAAGAGTCAAGAGTCAAGAGTGTCGTCGTTAAAACAAATTCCGTCTTTTATAGTGTTTTCGTTGTTATGTGACGTCAAGGTGACGTTGCTTTCCTATCAACCTTCATTCTTCTACTATTTCTGCGCATTTACCAAAACCTAAGTACAAACTTTCCTTCATTATTTCTACTAAATATTACTACGCAGGGTGTACGCCATCATAGTCCCTCAACTACCTCCTTGTCAATTACTATTCGTCCGCTGGACGCGTGAGGGGCTCCTCGCGCGGCGCTCAGTTCATTACCTTATCTGGACAGGGGTCCCTGGCAGTCTTGACCCCTTTTCCCTGGCTATTTCGCCTATCATTCCTAATCTACAGTGTTCTGTACCAACCTTCGCTTGGTCCTGTTACTTATTAATTCTGACCAACCTTACTCTGTACAAGCTCTAGCTTGTACCCGTAATCTACAAACCGAAGTAGGTCTACCTCTCATATTCTTTTTATTTTATTTTATATATTACCATCCCATGTACCACAACAATATTTTTGCTCTGTAATGATAACACTAATGATGACGGTGGTGATGCTTCAGGTGGTGAACTACGCTATGGGATTCGCGGTGTGCTTCGCTATCGGCCTGCTGTTCGTCGTGCTGTTCGCCATGTGCGGCTGCTGCTTCTGCTGCTGCCGGAACTGCTGCGGCAACTGTGGCGGGGATGGCGTGCAGGTAGGGACCGCCATCAGCTATTTGGCTTGACATCTGCCACCCTGCTTTATTTTTGTTAGCTTACACGCCAGTCTTCCCGCGACTAAATCTAAAATGAAAACTGTGTGTGTGTGGGGAGAGAGAGAGAGAGAGAGAGAGAGAGAGAGAGAGAGAGAGAGAGAGAGAGAGAGAGAGAGAGAGAGAGAGAGAGAGAGAGAGAGAGAGAGAGAGAGAGAGAGAGAGAGAGAGAGGTTTACTGAACTAGGCCGTCCACCCATGTCAAACAGAGAGGTCGGGGATGGGGGTGGGGTGGTGGGGTGCATTTTATGTGCATAAACAATCATATCAAAACATTCCAGCAAAGATTCAGGGAGAGAACTCGAACTCGAAAACTTTATTTTCCAAGGATTGTAGTTTAGGTTCATTTAGACCTGTCTAACAACTAGTCCTTGCTAAACTACTGAATAAGAGAGAGAGAGAGAGAGAGAGAGAGAGAGAGAGAGAGAGAGAGAGAGAGAGAGAGAGAGAGAGAGAGAGAGAGAGAGAGAGAGAGAGAGAGAGAGAGAGAGACAGAGAGACAGAGACAGAGACAGAGACAGAGACAGAGACAGACAGACAGACAGACAGAGACAGACAGACAGACAGACAGACAGACAGACGGACAGACAGACAGACAGACAGACAGACAGACAGACAGAAAAAGACAGAGAGGTGGAGACTGAGAGACAGAGACGAGAAAGAGAGAGACAGAGACAGGCAGACAGATAGAAACAGAGACCGAGAAAGAGAGACTGAGACTGAGAGAGAACTCGAACTCGAACTCGAAAACTTTATTTTACAAGGATTGTAGTATAGGTTCAGTCAAAAACCTAACAACTAGTCCTTGCTAAGCTACTGATGAGTAAAGAGAGAGAGAGAGAGAGAGAGAGAGAGAGAGAGAGAGAGAGAGAGAGAGAGAGAGAGAGAGAGAGAGAGAGAGAGAGAGAGAGAGAGAGAGAGAGGACCACTGCCCTGACCCGCGATTCAAACACGCTACCTTTCACCCCGAGTCCTGTGCTTTAACCACTCGGCCAAACCACCCCCTGTTGTTGCTGTTTGTTTGCGTTCCTCAGCTAAAAAACAAACCCAAATAAACCCAAAACCCGAGGTTCACCCAATGCTGGGTTAGAAGGTAGCGTGTACAAACTGTTTCCTAATGCCTGTATACTTTTACTGATACAAGTGCAGTATTACACGCCACTTCAGTCAGCAACTTTGCTCTGACTTCGGAGAATTTCAGTAATGGAGTTTGTCATAATGTCATGAAGATTACTATAGCTGAAAGTAATCCAGACTCGGAAAATCTTAACACTACAAACATTTTGCTTCAGTGAAGCTCCAGCGTTCTGGCTAGGGACAGTAATATGCCGATAAGACAATTTTAATTGTACCTACTGCCCATGCGCGGGCTGTTTATACACCTATCCCTCTAAGCCAAATAATTGGTCTAGCAGCTCACTGCCTTGAGGCAGTCTTACAATCTGTCGTCTGCATCAGGCGCCTACCTCTGCTTATCACACCTTGATGTGTCGCATAGAAATAATTTAACTTTTCTTCTTCCTTTGCAGTATTTTGACGAAAACGAGGATGCAAACGGATGGGTTACGGGCAGATGCTCTTCATGATGTCCGCTTGCATGTTGTGAGTGGTTAAAATTTATTTGTATGTCGGCTAGTCTGATGTAGATAATTTTCTTCTAGTGTTCGCTGAGGTTTTAGTGTGAAAACAAACGAGTTTAAATTAGCAGCGGGAAACCCTCCACCTTGATGAGACAATGTCATTACATGCTGCTGAGTGAGTGAGTGAGTGTGTGTGTGTGTGTGTGTGTGTGTGTGTGTGTGTGTGTGTGTGTGTGTGTGTGTGTGTGTTGTGTGTGTGTGTGTGTGTGTGTGTGTGTGTGTGTGTGTGTGTGTGTGAGTGTGTGCGTGTGTGTGTGAGTGTGTGCGAGAGAGAGAGAGAGAGAGAGAGAGAGAGAGAGAGAGAGAGAGAGAGAGAGAGAGAGAGAGAGAGAGAGAGAGAGAGAGAGAGAGAGAGACCCACGATGTACGGCGTGTTTTAAGGAGATAGACGGCGAAGATTAAACAAATACAAAATAGACAGGAAGAAGAAGAAGAAGAGAAAAGGGTTTCGTGTTTTCCCAGTGCTGCAGCATGCTGTGTGTACGTGACCAACGACCAGTTCACCAACGCCCTGTCTTTCGCCAACAGCACCACCTCCAACAACCTCGACGACATTGACATGTACATGACCAACACAGTGGCGGTGCGTGCGTGCATGCGTGTGTGTCAGTGTGTGTGTGAGCGTGTGAGCCAATTAAGCAAAGTCAAATAGGGCTTACCTACTTTGTAAAACCTTTCTTAATGGCCGGCCAGCCAGACAGTCATAGCTTAGTGCTGGGAATACGGAAGAACTTCAAATTCACCGAGAGCGCCGGACAAGGTGAACTCACAAGAGAACGAAAGAACGTAGCCCAACAGGCGAGACAACAGAGGACGGTCTCATATGTGAGTCTGTGAGCCATCCCCCCCCTCCACTCCCCTACCCTCCCACTTTATTCGCGGGTGTGTTGCAAAATCTGTGTGCGAAAGTGTTGCAAGGTTTGCTTGACCGTTGTTGCTGTTTTTGTTGTTACAGGTAGTTCTCTATGCGGGGTGTGTAAAAATTAGTTTAGCCGTTTTTTGTTTGTATTTGTTTATGCGGGAGTGTTGTAAGCTCATTGAGTCTCTCATCCCCCCCCCCCCAAGCTTGTTGTAGTGGAGAGAGTGCAGTGTTGTAAAGCTCTTTGAGACCCCCCCCCCAGCCTGTTGTAGTGGAGAGAGTGCAGTGTTGTAAAGCTCTTTGAGACCCCCCCCCCAGCCTGTTGTAGTGGAGAGAGTGCAGTGTTGCAAAGCTCTTGAGACCCCCCCCCCCCCCCCCCCGGCCTGTTGTAGTGGAGAGAGTGCAGTGTTGTTTGACTGATGATCGCTTATATAGCGCTATTCTCCGCTCTCTTGAGCAGACTCACTGCGCTCGCATGTGATTCTACAGCGCTCGCATGTGCACTAGCTTTTTATAGCGCGTTTTTTTTTAAATATCCACCGAAGTGGTGTACTTAAGCGCTGCATGGCTGGTGCCACATGAAACTGCAGCCGTATCGGCGCAAGTTCTGTGTACACCATACAAACCATGCTCCATGTCACATCATGCAAATCCAC
>OY757542.1:25848706-25956206 GCA_963584105.1 Alviniconcha strummeri
AAAGCGAACTGAAAATTAGGTAACGGACAGAATGCAGGATTGTTATTGTCATTTATTTCAGAAAGTATTGGCAAATTGTCACAGCTCTCTCTCTCTCTCTCCCTCCCTCTCTCTCTCTCTCTCTCTCTCTCTCTCTCTCTCTCTCTCTCTCTCTCTCTCTCTCTCTCTGACTCTGTTTCTGTCTCTGTCTCTCTGTGTGTCTGTCTGTGTGTCTGTGTGTCTGTCTGGTTCTTTGATTAATGATCGCTGGCTACAGATCCAGTCACCTGTGCCTAGGACAACGCAGTTCAGTTCAGTTCAAAATGGTATCTTTGCGCTCGGAAAGCCCATATGCGTTTGCCCCTTCTCACCCAATGTTCGTCAGATTGACAATTAATGGCCGTATCTCTATCTTTCAGGAAGACAGGCGAGTGCGTCAGCCACGACTTTTTTTTTAAATTTTTAATTGATCATGATTTCCTTTCTTGAAATAAACAACGCCACGCTAGCTAGTTATCCAGCTGTATTAGCTAACTAGTTAATATATTTATTTGAAAGCCTATTCCTCCTCGGTTCGATTTGAACGATGCCCTCGCGTGTCCAGAAGTGGTCTACACGGAGTAGCAAGCGGGTCGGTGAGATTAGACCCCATTGTGTCTCCGTCTCCGTGCGCAGCGTTATGGCAATCTCATATGAGAGCTATTACGACTCGTGTGGCGCAGTGTATACAGTCACTGAATCACCCTTACCTCCATGTGTGGGTGTGTATGCGGGTGTTTGCCTGTATACTGTGTGCTGTCTCGGCTACGCTCTGTCAGTGCGAAGGATACTACTCGTTGTGACTGATTAGTCCGCTTCAGTATGGCTAGTCGTTTCGGCTTGGTGGTGAGTAGGTAGTTACAGTGTGTGTGTGTGTGTGTGTGTGTGTGTGTGTGTGTGTGTGTGTGTGTGTGTGTGTGTGTGTGTGTGTGTGTGTGTGTGTGTTGTGTTTTTTTTGTTTGTTGTTGTTGTGTTTTTGTTGTTGTTGTTGTTGTTGTTGTTTGTGTGTGTGTTTGTGTGAGTGTGTGTGTGTGTGTGTGTGTGTGTGTGTGTGTGTGTGTGTGTGTGTGTGTGTGACACATGTGTGTGACACATGTGTGTGTGTGTGTGTGTGTGTGTGTGTGTGTGTGTGTGTGTGTGTGAGAGAGAAAGATAGAAGAGAGAGAGAGAGAGAGGGGTTTCTGTGTGTGTGTGTGTGTGTGTGTGTGTGTGTGTGTGTGTGTGTGTGTGTGTGTGTGTGTGTATGTGTGTGTGTGTGTGTGTGTGGTGTGTGTGTGTGTGTGTGTGTGTGTGTGTGTGTGTGTGTGTGTGTGTGTGTGTGTGTCTGTGTGTGTGTGTACACGCGTCACCATCCATCCCCAGGGCAAGGACTCGAGAACGCTGGGTCGCAAGCTGCTGCAGCCGCGGAACTCCCGCCTCCACCACACCGAGCACGACTTCCTCAAGCACTACTCGCGCAACCCAGTCGACTACAACTACAACACCGAGTTCGCCACCTCCTACACCGGGGCCCCCGCCACCACCGCCAACGACAGCGGCCTTTCTTCCGCCCGCCGCTTCCCCAGAACCAGGCTCGGAACCCCCCTCCGGCCCCGTCTCCCCTCAGCACCAGCACCACTGCCTGGCTGCCACCCGCTGAAGCCCAAAAGTCCACCTGCCCTTCCACCCGTGTGCTCGCCATCAGCCAGCAGCCGTACCCGAAGCACAACAGCTGGAGGTACTCGTACAAAGGTCTGCACAAGGTGTACCCGCCTTACGGCGACCCCATCAGGCTACCCGCCGTAGACAACGTCTTCAACCGCTACGGAGCTGCTTTCAATACGACCGCTGGTGCGGAGAGTTAGTTAGCAGTGCCGTTGTCCTTTTGCTGGGAGAGGATCAAGAGAGTGTGGATTTGTTATGATTATATTATAGCCTCGGACCCTGACTGCTGTCAGAGAGTATGTCAGGGCCTGTAATTATCCCGGGTGTGTGATTTTCTCCAGTTCGGTTCCGGCGCTGTATGCTGTGGATTCACTGATCCACGTGTGCTGTGCATGACATGAGACGTCTTGGAGTTGTTGTGCTCCTTGCGATTTATCGGACGTTGTGACTTTGTTGGCCGATGAACGTGCGTGGCGACTCGACTCGGCTCTTCCAATGAACATTGCGATTTTGTTCCCACCGGATATTGCAAAGTCGTCTCCTCGGACTGACCATGTTTCGTGGGACATTGTCTCGTCGGACCTTGTTTCGTGGGGCATTGTCTCCTCGGACCTTGTTTCGTGGGACATTGTCTCTTCGGACCTTGTTTCGTCGGACTGTGTCTCATCGGACCTTGTTTCGTGGGACACTGTCTCCTCGGACATTGTTTCGTGGGACATTGTCTCGTCGGACC
The DNA here is from genome assembly GCA_963584105.1 of Alviniconcha strummeri. Lineage (NCBI taxonomy): Eukaryota > Metazoa > Mollusca > Gastropoda > Provannidae > Alviniconcha > Alviniconcha strummeri. The sequence continues at coordinate 25,851,102 of OY757542.1, forward strand.
TTGTTTCGTGGGGCATTGTCTCCTCGGACCTTGTTTCATGGGACATTGTCTCCTCGCACCTTGTTTCGTCGGACATTGTCTCATCGGACCTTGTTTCGTGGGACACTGTCTCCTCGGGCCTTGTTTCGTGGGACATTGTCTCCTCGGACCTTGTTTCGTGGTACATTGTCTCCTCGGGCCTTGTTTCGTGGGACATTGTCTCCTCGGACCTAGTTTCGTGGGACACTGTCTCCTCGGACCTTGTTTCGTGGGACAGTCTCCTCGGACCTTGTTTCGTGGGACATTGTCTCCTCGGACCTTGTTTCGTGGGACACTGTCTCCTCGGACCTTGTTTCGTGGGACATTGTCTCCTCGGACCTTGTTTCGTGGGACACTGTCTCCTCGGACCTTGTTTCGTGGGACATTGTCTCCTTGGACCTTGTTTCGTGGGACACTGTCTCCTCGGACCTTGTTTCGTGGGACATTGTCTCCTCGGACCTTGTTTCGTGGGACACTGTCTCCTTGGACCTTGTTTCGTGGGACATTGTCTCCTCGGACCTTGTTTCGCGGGACATTGTCTCCTCGGACCTTGTTTCGTGGGACACTGTCTCCTCGGACCTTGTTTCGTGGGACATTGTCTTTTCGGACCTTGTTTCGTGGGACACTGTCTCCTCGGACCTTGTTTCGTTGGACATTGTCTCTTCGGACTTTGTTTCGTGGGGCATTGTCTTCTTGGACCTTGTTTCGTGGGGCACTGTCTCCTCGGACCTTGTTTCGTGGGACACTGTCTTTCCGGACCTTGTTTCGTGGGACATTGTCTCTTCGGAACTTGTTTCGTTGGGCATCGTGGGGCATTGTCTTTTCGGACCTTGTTTCGTGGGACACTGTCTCCTCGGACCTTGTTTCGTGGGACACTGTCTCCTTGGACCTTGTTTCGTGGGACATTGTCACTCGGACCTTGTTTCGTGGGACATTGTCTCTTCGAACCTTGTTTCGTGGGACATTGTCTCCTCGGACCTTGTTTCGTGTGGCGTCGTGAGTTTGTTCATCGAGTCGGTGTTGTAGCTCTGTTCCACCTGATTGAACTCTGTGGCTTCGTCCCGTCGACAAAGCTACTCCACTGGACTGACACTGTACGTGACTTTGATCCATCGGACATTGTGACTGTGGTCCGCTGGATTCATTGTGGTGCAGTTCCGTCGGGTGTTGTGACTTTGTCACGTCGGACATTATTAAACGCCATCGGACACTGGGAATGACTTTGTTTGACCGGATACTGCGTATGACTTTGTTCCATCGCTCATTGTGACTTTGTTCCGTCAGATGTAATTGTAACTTTGTTCCGTCAGATGTAATTGTGACTTTGTTCCGTCAGATATTGTGACTTTGTTCCATTGGACGTTGTGGCTTTGTTCCTTCAGATGACTATGACTTCGTTCCATCGGACACTGAGACTTTTTCCTGTCAGAATGTGTGACTTTGTTCCGTCAGATATTGTGACCTTGCTCCATAGGACAATGTGACTTCATTTCGTCAGATGTTGCCACTTTGTTCCGTCGAATACTGAGACGTGACTGTGTTCGCATTGGACGTTGTGGTTTTGTTCCTTCAGATGACCATGACTTTGTTCCATCGGACATTGTGACTTGGTTCCGTCTCAGTGATGTTGCGACTTGGTTCCGTCGAACATTGGGACTTTATTTCATGGAACATTGTTGCAACTGTGTTCCGTCAGATATTATGACTTTATTCCATCAATCGTTGTAGCTTTGTTCCGTCAGACGTTGTGACCTTGCTCCATTGGACATTGTGACTTTATTCCATCAATCGTTGTAGCTTTGTTCCGTCAGACGTTGTGACCTTGCTCCATTGGACATTGTGACTTTATTCCATCAATCGTTGTAGCTTTGTTCCGTCAGACGTTGTGACCTTGCTCCATTGGACATTGTGACTTTATTCCATCGATCGTTGTGGCTTTATTCCGTTAGACACCATGACTTTGCTCCATTGGACATTGTGACTTTATTCCATCGATCGTTGTGGCTTTGTTCCATCAGACATCAAGTTGTGACTTTGCTCCATTGGACATTGTGACTTTATTCCATCAATCGTTGTAGCTTTGTTCCGCCAGACATTGTGACCTTGCTGCATTGGACATTGTGACTTTATTCCATCGATTGTTGTAGCTTTGTTCCGTCAGACATAGTGGCTTTGCTCCATTGGACATTGTGACTTTATTCCATCGATCGTTGTGGCTTTGTTCCATCAGACATCAAGTTGTGACTTTGCTCCATTGGACATTGTGACTTTTATTCCATCGATCGTTGTGGCTTTGTTCCGTTAGACATCATGACTTTGCTCCACTGGACATTGTGACTTTATTCCATCGATCGTTGTGGCTTCTTTTTTTTCCGTTAGACGTTGTGACTTTGCTCCATTGGACATTTTGACCTTCTTTGGCCGTGGACACTATGCGTCACTTTGTTTAATCGGACAATATAACTTTGTTCAGTCGGACATTGTGACCACAGTACACTGACTTTGACAGTTTCGTGACTTCGTTTGTCTCTTCTCTTTTAATGGGATAGCCTGCTTACTAGATGAAGCAACACGCAGGTGCAGTCAATATTGCTCAGAATGTGGAAATGACTTTCACCGCATATTTATAGTGATGATAGCAACGTTTTGGTGGTCATTTCGCTTCTTTTTTTCCTTTCTTCTTCTTTTAATGGTGGCTGTATCACGCACAGTCAACGCTGGTCCCACACATCGCTGAAAAGAGAACAGGACCGCAGTCATCCTTTGACAGATACCCCTACTGGCAGAAACTGCAATACACACACGGTATAACTGTAGCCCAGTCTTTTTTCTTTTCCTTTCTTGAAGGGGGGGGGTGGGGGGGTGGGGGTGGGGGGGGTGAGTGACACTGAGACAGCGATTAGCCAATCAGCGCGCGCAGACCACACACACACACACACACACACACACACACACACACACACACACACACACACACACACACACACACACACATACACACTCTTTTGACCGCCATTTTCCTCCGGCACTGAGTTTCGTAGTACATCATTTCCTTCCGGTGAATACTCGCCGCTCCTCGTAAGAGGGGCTAGGTTGAGCGCAGACTCCAAGCATTGGTTTACGACATCCTTCCTTCAGCCACTGCCGTATTTAGTTACGCCATATAGGGTCCAGAAAACTGTCAGCTAACGAGCAGTTTTTTGTTGGTGCTCAAACAGTAGTAAGTTTGTTACAAACAACTCACATAAAACAAGGCTCCATGTCATTTATAGCCGCCAACAAAGTTTACACCAGCGCAAATAAAACCACAATCGTTTGAATAGAGACGGAACTGTTTTCTTTACCCGGGATGGATGCGTCTCATGTTTACGTGCGTGCTTTGGCGCTAGGTTGCAGTTCTACAGTCTTATTGGTACCCGAACCTTTCGGAGGGCACTGACCGCGTCGCTGGACAGATGCGCGGAGATAAAGAGTGCCCTTCAGTGGCGTAACTAAATCTGGCAGAGTTTGGAGGTAGTGCCGGAAAGCGGTGCTCGGAGTGTGGGGCGAGGGCTGGATGTAAAACGATCTCGAGTCTTATCTACTACCCTCGTAAAATAAAGTTTATTGATTGATTGATTCATTCATTCTCTCTTGGCGACACGTTCATCCAGTTTGTTTTGTTGGAGTTGGTCTGCACCTCTGGACATTTCCCGGCTGTTTGATTACAATCGTAATCATACAGCTGATTCTTCTCGGAGTTACACAACACGTTAAATTTATGTCCGGAGTCAGTTTACAAAAGGGGTCGCTGTGTGAATGAAAGTCCATTGCGGAGAAATCAAGAGGCGGGAGGTGGAGCTGGACTCTCACAGCTGGAAGTATTGTCATGTTGCCGAGTTGTTCCTCAACAGCTATCCTTCGGACTCCGTCATTGTGACTGTTTCGCACAGCTGTTGAAAGAGCAAGTTGCGGAGTACACAGGCTGCTTCGCACTGGCGGGGTCCCCGCCTCCTTAACACTTGTTGTTCTGGTGGTGACTGGCGGTCTTTTCGGGTCGGAGCGCAGGGGCGAGCTATTCATATGTACCCGAGAGGTCCAGAGAGGGTTTAAACAAGTCGAACGCAGGACACTGAATGGATTTAATAAGTAAACAGATTAACTTAGTCCGTCCAAGGTCTGGCCTTTCTCGTTATTATGAACCTTTTAACATTTTCGGCCATGTTGAAACCCTCATCATCCGACGAGTCTGTGATATTTTCTTCTCTTTTTTTGCCGTGGGTGGGGGTGGGGGAAGAGGGAGAGACTTGATTTTGTTATTATCAGCTGCATAACACAGACAAAAGTTGCCAGTGCATGTGACTTTTAATCTTTTAAGCACAGTGCAGTCTTTCGCGTATACGTTTTGTCAGTACATGTAAAGATGTTGCATGTGTATTACAAACTTGACCAGTATTATGTTCAACATTAAATTTTAGCATTTATTTTATAGTAAATTATTTTCTGAGAAAAAGAAACAAAAACGTTTGACTTTTTTGTACGTGTGTGCGTGCATGCGTGCGTGTTTTGACCCCTTACAAAGCGCCATTCTCTGCTCTCGAGCATACCCATGAGCTGTTGACGCATGTGATTCTGACTTACAATAGCCACCCACAAGCTTTTGATCTGGCCATCATGTGGTACTGTGTTGACATGTGGAGTGCATGATGCTCCGAGTGTGAATCTAGCATTCAAATGAATGCAGTCTGCTTCATTAGACTGCAGCCTACCTCTCATCATCAGTAAACTTGTGACTTCTCTTAATTTGAAGGCTTTGTCCAGAATCCACCAGTCTTTCGCTCTGTTACTATGCTTTGACAGCTCGTGTGCACTGGTAAACATGGCGTTCCACTCCTCAGGCTTTTCGCGCAGTATATTACAAATAGGTGACGTGGAAGAATACTATATATATGTGACGTGTAAGATATAATAAATACGTGACGTGGAAGATGCTATACATATATGGCGGGGAAGAATGCTATAAGTATGTGACGTAGAAGAATACTATAAATACGTGATGTTCTGATTGGCTCCAGCTGCTCGGGTGATTGGCAGCTCGGAATCCTCTATCCCGTCAACTGAACAATGACAGTGTACGCGCAAACACACACATACACACACACATGCTTAAGATTTCAAGACTTTAATAGCCATGCACTTTTTCAAACGACAAAAAGCAAAATTAATCCATTCAAGTGAGAGATAAAGTAATTAGGAAGAAACGCTTGACAATTAATTTACATTCAACTTCTATATTACTCGAGGATACATGTATAATTATTTAGAATTTACCGGTATTTCTTTTTAAGACCACCCTAAAATCAAGCAAAAGTAACCTTTAAAAAGAGGTGGTCCTTGGTCGGGGAGTCAATAGTGTGGAAATATGGAGGGCAAATGTTTAAAAAAAAAAAAAAAAAAAAAAAAGAGAGACAAAAAAGAGGGTACCCTTTAATAAAGTTAAAAAATGTATAAAAAAATCACGAATCCAAGATACAGCCAGTGTTCCCGTTTTCAGATCATGGCCATAAACTACGTGGCCACCTTAACACTTGACTGCAGCACTGATGCAGATCTTCTTACATCAGCGTGCATGGTTTGTAAACTGGTAACAACTCCCGGCTGTTAGTGTTTTCGCCGTGACAGCTGACACGACCTACACGTTTCACAAGGTGTTAAGAAACTCATTCCTTCTGCAAGCATTTGCTAGGTCTGTATGGACACTACTTTGTTCCGGTGGGGAGCTGTGGCGTGGTGGTGGGTAGGTCCCAACCCCCCACAGGCAATGCAATTTTGGGTCACTGCCTGGATGGGGTGGGTCAAATGCACTATGGCACACTGCCCGAGTCCCATGCAATATGGGTCACAGCCTCTCATGCTATTCTGGGTCTGGGTCACTGCCTCCCATGCTATTCTGGGTCACTGGCTGCCATGCTATTCTGGGTCACTACCCGTCAGGAAAACCACAGTTTTTTGTCACAGCCGCATTACTCAGCCAACCAATTAATCCCCAAATGTGAATGGAATTTTGATTTTCTTCTTCAACATACTTAAAGAATGAAAGCACGTTTGTCTGCTGCGCACTGGGGGACTCCAAGTCTTACGTCTCCCTGAGACTCTCATCCAAAGGTCTAGACACTCAGCCCACCACACTGAAACCGTGCAAGGAGGTGAAGTTTACTCAATGAGCTGGGATTTGAACCGGCAAAGCTTACACAAAAAGTCCAGCGCTTTTACCGGTCCGGTGCTTTACCACTTAGCCACACCCCACCCTTGGGGCTGTCAGAACTTATCTCCCCTTCAAGTTTTCTTGGTTTGGGGGGTGGGGGAGGGATGTGGGGGTAGGGGTGGGGGTGGGGTCAAATGCCCGTTCTCTGCATTCCCAGTTTTCTGACAACTGGAGCAGCAATGCTCAAAGCAACAATGCATGCATGCATGGTACACACAATCTGAAGCAACAACCAGGAATATTTTACAGAAGTGCAGCATATTAATTATTATGCATGGAAGTACATAGCAATTACAATGTATTTTCACAATGCGTCGCCACAATCACTTTTCACCGGTTCAGGCAGACCTGACAGTTTTGCTGTGTGTAATAACCAACACACTCTCTCTCTAGTATTTTTTTAAAAAGAAGTTGTTTGTACATGCATGTTCACTTTCTCACATACACACACACCTTCAAGTCTTTGTGGGGACACATAATGAAATAAATGCATCAGTGATATGTGGAAGAATGACTGGAAAAAGTGTCAAACGGTCAAAGAGTAAATCTTGTAGCCTTGAAGGGTGCCACCCCACACTCATCATTCACAGTGCAACCAATCAGTCCACAAGGATCTGTCGCTATTCTGTACGATGACTGACATCTAACGTTGTCATGTGAGGGAAGAAGATGATGTTCGTAATGAGTCATGTTCAAAACGACAGCCAACAACTGGAGATTCCCGAAACACACATCTGGCAGCATTATTTTTGGCTGGCCCTTGTCCCTCCCCTTTGACATTACCAGATGGGTATGCAATATGTAAAAAAGGTGTGTTCTGTGTGTCCATGTGCATGAGTGCGTGCAAGGGCGCCGGCACAGGGGGTGGGGGTGTAGGAAGAGGAGGAGGAAAGACGTTTCTTCAGCTCTTAAGCACTTCATTGTGAATGCAGACATTTATTTCAGTGTTGTTTGATTCATGACATAATGTACGTTCATTATCACCATTCAAAATTCATCGCTGGTAAAGCAAGTGATGTACATATACACTGATACAGACAGATATGTATACACCAATTGTCAAGACAAAATATCTGGATGTGCCTTGAACTTGTTTTCTTTTTCACACTAAATGGTTCATTTCAGCAAACTGTAGGACATAAACAGATGCATTCCATTTTTCATGGCAGCCAAAGCAAGGGAGGTAAATATCAAACCAAATCTAATGTCACAGGAAAACTATTCAGGAATTTGATGAAAGCAAAACCAGACCACAAAAACCATTGTCTAGGCATTGTAACATTTGCTCAGCCATACAAGCACCAAAACTGCACACATCCAAGTAGCTCAGTGGCCAAGCACCATGACTCATGATTGACCCAAAGAGAAGAAGACTGCCCTCTATCTTGCTCTTTTGATCATAATGTGTCTTAGGTATATTCAAGCTCTAGAGAAGAAAAAAAAAAAGGGATCCCATTGTACTCAAGTGGTCATGGGCAGGGATGTTTTTATTTTTCTCTCTCAAAGGGTCAGTATTTGCTGGGAGCATTTTTACATGACAAAAACCTTCTCGGCCTCATCCAGTGTGTAAATCTCCTTGGTTCTGGGGCACACCACTCGATTGTCATTATCAGCAGCCATCTTGGTCAGTGCCTGCAGGCAAACAGGAACAGATATAAATCACTGAGAGATAAGCCACCCCTGTCAGATTTGGTTATGCTTACTGCACGAACAAACAGATTTAGTTACATTTACTGCATGAACAAACAGGTTTAGTTACGCTTACTGCACGAACAGATTTAGTTATGTTTACTGCAGGAACAGATTTAGTCATGTTTACTGCATGAACAGATTTAGTTTATGTTTACTGCATGAACAGATTTATCATGTTTATCATACAAACAGATTTAGTTATGTTTACTGCATGAACAGATTTAGTCATGTTTACTGTATTAACAGATTCAATTATGTTTACAGCATGAACAGATTTAGTCATGTTTTAGTCATGTTTACTGTATTAACAAACAGATTTAATTATGTTTACAGCATGAACAGATTTAGTCATGTTTACTGTATGAACAAACAGATTTAGTTGTGTTTACTGTGTGAACAGGTTTAGTCATGTTTACAGTATAAACAGACAAATTCAGTTATGTTTACTGCATGAACAAACACCACATTTCCCTCACCCAACTGTGGTGGGGCCCCCATAAGACAGGCTGCTCAAGGCTAGCTACCAAGGCCATGTTCTATGAACCATGCTGACCTCACAGAAACCACACCCTCCTCTTCCCCTTGTCACACTAAATTTGTGTGATTTCACCACTGAGAACAAGTTTTACCCCAGCAAAATCTATCAACAACTGTCAGCGGGTGCAAACGAATGTACCCATTCTTTCTTTGCAGCAACACAACACCTCTTACTCCCTCCATCACTTCATGCACACAAAGCATGGACACGCGGAGTTCAAACTTTGCACAGAAATCAGATCCTCTGCTTCTACCCCCAACTCACACAGTCTGCGATGAAATCGCCCTGATATAACTGCACTGGTTGACTGGGCGTAAAAACGCCAACTTACTTACTGCGACGAAAAATGTACACCCCACTCTTATCTCCCAGAAAGCATGCGCTCTGCAAACTGTACTCACGCTGAGTCCATATATGTTTCCATTGGGAAGCATCATAGGTGGGTTGTGCTCATTCAGGGAGTGCCCGCTGATGGTGCAGATGAGTCGGGAGTTGGCGCAGTGCGCGTAGGGCAGAGGGTGAGCAAGGTCGTTCAAGTGTCGACTGCACACTGGGCAGTTGCTGTTGCGCTGAACAGGGTCCTCTTTGTAACAGTGACTGGAGCAAAAGTTAAGGAGCGTGCACTGAATAGGGGGAGAGAAAAAGGAATGAAAAAAAAAAAAAAAGGACACCGGAGTAAACTCAATACCCAAAACGGTACGGCAAGACAGTTGCTGTCATTGCCACTGACAAGCTTCTGATGCTCAGGCTGATCATAAATAAACAAACTTCCAAGACCACATTTGCCTGCTGTTTAGGGTGACAATATAACAGCAGTTCTCCAAGACCAATTTTTGACTGATGTTTAGGGTGATCATAGAATCAGAAGAGCAGCCTTTTACAACCACTTCTGCTTGGGTTTTCGGGTGCTCCTGGAAGAGGGGCTTCACTGCAAGCAGACAAAACAACGAACCACAGTCTATTGAAAGAAGGCAGAAAGGATACGGAGTCTTGAGAGAGGACAGTCCAGCCTGCAGGGCAGCAGTGAAGACGGTGCTGTTGAGCTGATGCAGACGGAAGTTCTCCTGGCGAAACTGCTGCACCAAGTCATCCCAACGAGCCTCCGAAAAAAAGGACTGAGGCAAAACACACATAGATATATAATTACTACCATAGCTACAGCATCTGTTACAATTCAGCACCCTCAAAAAGTGTCAGGCAAGAACAAGATCCTTCATTTCTTTTTCTTCAGTAAATCAGTTCTGGCTTCCAGCTCTGTGGCATTAATGGTTTGCAATGGAGGAACAGTGGACTAACAGCAGGGGTAATCTCAGCATTTTAAAGTTGATAATAAATTATTTGTTTGCTCTACAATGCCATATAAACAAACAAACAAAAACACCATCAGCACTTTTATGAAATGTGCAATGGTTTCAATGACAATAGCTTATCAGGTGTGTACTCAGTCCCTTTGGCTTTGTAGCATGTGTGCTGAAAGTGTGCACATAAAAATACACAGAGAGAGAATAAACCCAAACTGCCCACACTGTCAAGCAAGGGAGACAATAACTCATTTCAAGTGTAAAATATGGGACACATTCCGGCCAAGAAACAATCAATTCTTGCCTGATGAAAAAACTTAACAAAAGAGATACCCCCCCCCCCCCTTACCCCAATATCTGGATACTGCATATACATAAACTTACCACTTTTACTTTTAGTGTAAAAGCCTAGACCCCAAAGATAATATATGCAAACATTCATACACACATTTTTATATTTGTATGCTCATATCTGTTAATAACAAATTACTAACATTGTAACAAAGTCTGTGAAAGGGTACAAGAGGATATATACACATTCATAACTCATAATAAACAGGTGGTGGGGGTGGGGGGGTGCTCTACATGATGTTGGTATGAGCAAGGCTTTGCTTCACACTAAAGGCTGACATACTGAGGTATGGCCCAGGCGCTACGTTCCAGTCTACCTTGTAGGATGCAACTTCTGTGTGTGGAGAGAAAGCCAGCAAACCCATCACGTGCTGCACCTCTGAAAACTGGTCCTCATCCACTCCATTGAAATACTTGCGGGCATGTCTGAAAGTGTCAAAGAATGCACCCCATTATACCACATCCTACTTTAAAAAAATGTTTTGAAGAATTCACTGGAAATAAGCAAACTGTCAAACTGTCAGTATTTCCTTACAATTTTTTTTTTTTTTTATCCCTTAATTCTACTTGCTAATATTAAATTCAGGTTGCCTTCTTCAGCCAAATAATTGTTATTGTCTAAACTGGGGTTTTCACAAGTGACAGCAGTACTGGATGAACAAAAACACCATCACGTGTCACGCGACTTGCCTATTGCAGGCAGCAGCCTCTTTGAGGTTAAGCAGGTGAGATACATGCTCACATCTTCCGAAGAAGACAAAGGCAAAAGTGGCTGCAGGCAGATGTTTACGCCAGCTGTGATGCTTGACAGTGTTTTGCACATCCATTGCCATGAATGCTCACTCGCAAAACTTGATTTCTAAATACAAAACAAAATCAACCTGAAACTTTACATCAACATTCTTGATGTTTAAGTTCTATTTTGATGTCTTCTACCTGTGCAACAACTCCTCTACCTGGGCAACAACTCTTCTACCTGTTGAATAACTCTTCTACCTGTTGGACAAATCTTTTACCTGTTGGACATCTCCTCTACCTGTTGGACTACTCTTCTACCTTTCTGGACAAAACCCTACCTATTGGACAACTGTTCTACCTGTTGGACATCTCTTCTACCTGTTGGACAACTGTACTACTACTTCCTGCTGGACAAAACTCAGCCTGCTGGACAGCTGTTCTACCTGTTGGACAACTGTTCTACCTGTTGGACAAAACTCTACCTGTGGGACTACTCTCATAACTGTTAGACAAAAACCCTACCTACTGGACAACTCTTCTACCTGTTGGCCAAAACAAATATTGAGAAAGCCTTTCCTTTGAGCAAATCACACTGGCATGCCATGACATGAGACTCTGTGGGAATTGTCTTCCATGCTGGACTTTTACAGTACACATTTCTTGCACAAGTACACAATGCAATAATTTTGGTGCTCTGTGTGAGATTAGCATTAGGTGACAAAACCAGTCAGTGTCAGTGTGACCTGTGCTGTGTTGATGCTTACTTCACTGCCTCCAGTCCACAGCCATTTCTGATTAGTTCCACAAATTCCTGTTTTCTGATGTTGAATTCTAAGGAACTCTGTAAAGAAAAAAAACAGGCCAAAATCAAAGAGAAAGTGAAACTTGATACCAATGTTTTAAAATCTCACAGCAAATTTAATATTTTTTATATATATAATACCAAAACATTCTGTAAATCAACAGGACAACAGAATGTGGAATAAACTAAAGAACTGTGTATCAACTGACTCTAAATAAGTAAATCACCCCAAATCCCATCTTTGTTTCCTTTCTTAAAGGCATATAGTGTAATGAACAATTAAATATATTAAAAACAAAAACAACAACAAAACAAAATCAGATGCAGTACATGTCATATACTTTTTTCTCATTTCTTTTTTATTATCTTTTTTTGTTAGCCAAAATAAGGCTATAACATGTACTGCAATTTTTTGGGGCCAGAATCTGAAAGTATCAAGGGTACTACTTTAGTTGCTGAAAAAAAGCCATTTGGTTTAAACAAAATTTATTCATTCATTGTAATCTAGACCATTGATTGATTGATGATCGCTTATATAGTGCCATTCTCTGCTCTCTTGAGCAGACTCACTGCACTTGTATGTGACTCTGCATGAGTGACTAGCTTTTATAGCGCGTTTTTTGAATATCCACCAAAGTGGTGTACTTACAGCGCTGGCATGGCTGGTGCCACATGAAACTGCAGCCATCTCAGCGCAAGTCCTGTGTACACCATACAACCATGCACCATGTCACTTCATGCAAAGCCACATACGTAAGGTGTATGTGTGTTTAGATGTAACCTGCCACCTGCACTTTTGGCAGAATGACCGGGATCTTTTACGTGCTACTGTGGTAACATGGGGGTGGAATGGATACCGAAATAAGAGTCAGCACAGTCTACTGACATCATAAGCTCAACAAATAAGTACAGGAAACACAAAAGCAGTAGGTAGCGGCAGCCTCTCATCGCCTATGCGGGAACATCGGAACTTTGCTCAATTTTACTGTATTTCAGTCACTAATTTCTCCACAGTCTCTGAATGTATCCTCTTGGAAATTATATGAATAAAAGGAACGTTTTCTTCGCATTCTTATGGTTGTTTTTATGTTTGCATGCAATGTACCTCGACAAATTGCCAGTTGATTTTCTACGGGAGGTATTTGCCGTTTGTCCGGTGCCGATCACGCGGTCCGAGACTTGAACGAAAACAGTCGATGTGTTTATCCGCTCGGTGACAAAGCGATACGCGTTCTACACAGCAATACGTGGTATCACTGGATCGGAAATTGAATGCCGATTCCAGTGGTGTAAACGCCGTGGTCGTTTACAAACATCTCTGGTCGCTAGAACGCATTTTAGTCGGAAACTCGCAAAAAAAAATCAATTTTAAACCACAAAACTTCCTCAAACGTCTAAAATATCCCCCCACAAAATGAAGCTGAATCCGTACCCTTTCGATTGAGGTATGGGGCTAATGGATTGATGACCTGTGGGTCTTTCACAAGCCAATAAAAGACCGCAATAAAGGCGTTTTTTTCAAATTGAGTTCATCCAAGATGGCATCGACCGCGTGGAGTTTTTGCGACTCGATTGCCGAGTTTTGGCACAGGATTCGTGAGTATTCTCTTCACCTGGCTCCAGTTTACTGAATTTGGTGATAGTTTATCTCATAATTTAGCATTTTTATATGATATTTTGATTCATTCTTGCAGGATTGCCTAAAATCTTACGATTTTCTCAACCGACTCATAGTTCTGTCTTTGTTTACAAATACGACTAACTGGAAGTTGTCGATCACTCGCTTGTTCTCCTAAATATTGCCAAAATACACCAAAGTTTCACAAAAATAGTCACTGAAATACATTCTCTGATGTCTTCTGGAACAGTATTATTTGGGGGGGATGAACCTTTGACGTAAATTCGTGGCGATGGCTGTTTTCATGATCAAAATTCTTCATCAGGGGAGGTAACTAAGATGCTGAGAAAACAGTCGACTTCAAATAACTTCTGCACTTGAACTCTGTTAAAAGTCTTTTTCGTTTTTCAACGATCGTAATTAAATTCTCAAACTTTAATAGTATGTTGACCAGCATTTCTAGTCCAAAATTATAAGTGGATTTCTGCTTTGCTAACGGTAGCCAGTCTGATATTGTGATAAGTGATGATAAAATCATAACAAATAAGAGTTAAGGCCTGAGTGATAATGATTATTATTAATTATGCTGTAGGCCGTAGATCATTCTGTCAATGAAGATCAACAGAAACAACAAAACTGTGTTGTTGTTTTCCTGCAGATGATGACCAGTTTTCCAAACTGAAGGCTGTTTTCCTGGCAACTGGGAGAGGATGCCGGCAAGACCTTCCTCTGGTTGAAGTGGACAACCGACTGTTAGTGCAGCTGCTTCTCCCGAAAGATGAGGGATCCAAGACTTTGGATGAGACTGCATTCTTCCAGCAACTTCTCAAACCAGATCTGGTCAAGACAGTGCTGCTTTCTCGTCTGCGGTATTTATGGTCAACAGACTGAAGGAGCTGTTTGGAAGCGAGCCATTTCCAGAACTTCCACCTCTTCACGGCCATGGCGGCTGCCAGCAGCGATGTCAACAAGTGGAAGAGGAATCTGACCCAGGAGATGTCGACTGAACCAAATGATGAATCAGAACCTGATGAACCTGAGTTTGAAACCAGCTTCAGATTTCAACAGGAGGGTGACATTGTGGCAGTCTACAATGTAGAAGATTTCTTTTTCAGCAAAGTCACCAGGATCATCAGTGAGGAAGAGGCAATAGTCAATTTCTTGGAGAAGGTGGCAGTAAAGATGGAGTTGCCATGCTCTGAAGATTACACTCAAATCTCCTCCGCAGTTGTGTTTGCCAAGAATCTGCAACTTGCACCTTCATCATTGTCTCCAGGGATGTTTGTTCTTTGTTGAATCTCGCAGGAATTTATTTGGCAGATATCAAGCACTCAGATGCTATTTACAGTGAAATCACCTGTAGACCGTGTCAACTGACTCCAAATCACAGCCTTGTAGGCCTGTATGTTCATGGATGATAAAGGTGATACTGCTGTACCATGTTTTCTTTAGCATACACATCCTTTTTCTGCTGTGAAAAGTGAAGATTTTGCAGACTTTAAGACTAACACTCAAAATAAGTGCAAATGCTGCTGCAAATGTACTTCACACTTAGTTTAATGTACATGCAAAGTTTCATGGCTGTATCTGTAGTAGTTTTCAAGTTATGAGTTAAAGTATGAAAACCATTAGATTTGTCCTTTTTTTCCACTGTGAAAAGTGAAGTTTTTGCAGGCTTTAAGATCTATCACTCTCAAAATAACTGCAAATGTTGCTGCAAGTGTACTTCACACTTAGTTTAATGTACATGCCAAGTTTCATTGCTGTATCTGTAGTGGTTTACCAGTTAAAGTGTGGCAACCCACATATTTGTGTTTTTTCTGCTGTGCAAATTGAAGATTTTGCCAACTTTAAGACCCTGTAACTTTAAAAGTAAGAGTCAGAGCTGCTTAGAAAAAAATAAGTGCAAAGACTGTGATAAACCCTGCTTGGAAATCCATTGGGAAAGCTGTCATTGCCATATGTTACCCACTGTGTGGTGTCAAAAGTGCTCTTTCATGCAAATTGGCAAGCTCGGAATTGCTTTTTGGAGCAACTTCAGCCCTCTGCCTATGTTTTATCTTTCTTTGCTGACCATATGATTTAGCTGTGACAAAGTGCAACCAAGGTATACTTTTGAAAAGTGTAAGTATTTGGATTCTCCCATGTTCATGAGAACCACTATGGGGGGGTAAATTTGAGAAAATGTAATAAACTGTTTACTGTCGCGCAAAACTGTATTTTCGAATGGCTATATCTTTGGAACTAATTAAGATAAACAGTTACTCTTTTTTTTCATTTTCTTGTATCAATATGGCCTGTCTGAAAATGTATAAATTAAATTGCTGTTGTAAAATTTAAATTTTGGCTGCCGCTACCTAAAAGCAGTATGCTTATTTGAGTGTTACCTATAGATAAAAATCATGCCAATTACACATTTACGATGGCAAGATGGCAAATTGTTGTTAAAAAGTCAAAGGCAACAAAACAAAAAAAGACCAAAACAACAACAAAAACCGAAAAAGCACCACCAACAACAACAAAACGCCATTTGCTGAGACCTGCAAATGATCACCTTGTGGTCCATCTTTCTGATGCAGTTGTAAGTTGTGAAAGAAATACAGCCAAGGCCGCCAAATTCAGAAAGAACAGTGAGAGCTCCAGTTTCAGAAGGAAGAAGAAAAAGGAAGACAAGCAGAAAATGGTGTGCAGTAAAAGTTTACCTTGTGCTTCCTGAGTTTGGATCTATTCTCATAGCACCAAGTTAAGCAGGGCCCTGTCTCCTTTCGTTTCAGTGACTCCTCCACTTCACGGGAAGTCATAAACAGTTCCACATTTGTAAGATCCTGGAGACAACATACACAGACCCATTTACAAACAAAAGACCTTCACGAGACTATGAGCATTTGGACACTATTTCATGTACCATTTGGTCAAGAATCATTATGCACACATAATTATATATATGTAACAATACATACTATCGAAGGACAATGCAATTCACAGAGCCACAGAGTAAGAAGACCTCAAAACCACAAGGATGATGAATATGGAATAAGTTACAATGCAACAAAAAAGCCAGTGCTCAGCAGGGTGACATAGTGATTAAAATTACAAACAAACAAGTATAATCTGCATGACTGTTGCTTTTTAAAACACCTATATGATAACTATATGAACCATGATGTGTCTGAGAAAAGGGGTCAAGGTTACCAACACTTTTCATGAGAGTCAGAAAGAAAAAGAGAGGATAGGAGGCTTTACACCATGATACTACATATTAAAATTCATTATTATGCCACAAATTTTTCCGCTCTCAGTAAAAAGAAACAATATGTAACCAAGCTAAAATAAATCATCACAGTATACTGAAGTATTGAAATTATTTTCAAGCTCTCTCTTGGGAAAAGAAGTTATGAAGTTTCACAATGAAAAAAGACGTGAAGCTGTTCTACAATTAATGAAAAATGCAAAGGAACACAGTAAATAATCTGCATCCAAGTTCTTTCCGGCCTCCTTGAGGGAGATTATGGCATCTCCTGTTCTACTGATCTGACCATCTACTGACAGTAAATGAAATCAGAGTTTCACAGCGAAACAAAGGTGCCAAAAAGAACCCATTATTATATGCACCTCAATGCCAGAATGCTGAGCTAAGCGAATGGCCGTGTTATAGTAGCCAGCTCTCAGGAAGTACTCCACCAGCATGCGATCTAGGCGAGTTTTCTGCCACAGTGGAAGGCGTTTTTCGTTGTATGATTCAACTTCCTGCAGGTGCTCAACTCTGCGCTTGATGCTGCGCGTTGACTCAATTTCACTTTGTATCGTCTCGTCAGCCTGTTGGGTACATAAATGGATTGTATTATCATCTAAGTTCTCTGATCAAACTGCGGTCTAGTTGCATTTAAATAAAGAAATCATATACATGTACATTGGTTATAATGTAGAATCCAAGAAAAAGCTAATGTTAAGGTTTCTGTCACAGAGAACAGGCAGCTGAACAAACAGTCATCACTGCATCGGCACAGGAAGCACTCATTATATAAAAAGAAAATGTTCAAGTCAGTCAGGAAGTGAAGAACAAGTAGTAATACTGATGATGCAAATTTGTAAAAAAATTGTGCAAGTCTTTCTGTAACTGAACCATACTTTCAGCATACTCAGAATCAGATACTGTACCATTCCAGCATAAGAGATCAAAATCATACTGCAGTACATATTGCCAACCATGCTGGAATCTACCTAATAAAAGCTCGGTCTTTAACTAGTCTAAGGTTAATATAGAATATATATATTAAGAACACGGCTGCTTACCTTCCGCTTGAGGAAAGAGAGGTTCTCTACCATGGTTCCTAAGACGGAAGTCACCTCTCCAACAGTCACAGGACGTTGTAACGCTTTCTCCAATTCATTGCCGGTGGCCTGGGCTCGGGCAGCTTCTTTGTCAATTGCCTTCTGGGCAGACCGAAACCGTTTGTTCAGCACTTCGTAGGGGACCTGAAAATAATCATGTACTCTTTTATGTGCTATTTTTCCAAATTAGAGCACATAGCCCCATCACAAAGCAGTGAACCAAAACACAAGTCCACACGCATACACACATACACACGGTCAATAGGATAGCCTGAAGATGTAAGTATGACTGATGATCTAACTTGCAAGGAAGACTGTTCCAGACAGATGGTGCAGCATAAGAAAAAGATCTCTCACCAGGTAACTATGTGGGCACAGAGGGAAGACAAAAAAATAAAGAAGAAGAGCGTAGCTAGCAGGTTGAATTGTCAACTTTGACAGGAGCAGCAGAGTTGAGGCAGATAAAATTATATGCAGATATTGTCTACAAGATGTACATCACTAAACTTTAAGTCAAAATTATTTTTGTGCTACTTTTCATGCAGTTAAATTTGTTAAAAAGACATCATTTTCTACTTTTTGTTTTTAACCTTTAGATATTTTTAGCTTGATAATCACTGGTCCATTTGAGCTTGGTGATCATGTCACAGCACCATAAATCAACTCAGCCAGGCTACAATCACTGCTGCTTTGGTCTAAATTACTAAGTTTTGGGGGCCGCTCTTTTGGGTAATGGGTGACACTGAAGAGACAGTATGAAAATTAGCAAAATGGTAAACTTTCTGTTGGGAAAACACTGAATTTGTTTTTCATGTCACCATGTGTGTGTCTTCATGCCAAGTCTACTGTAGTATTACTATTACTAGTATTAGGTCTAATGTGTCTGTGTCAGTCACTAACTGCTGAATGCAGTATCACTATCAGTGAGTCTGAATGTGAGTGTGCGTGTGTGTGTGTGAGTGTGTGTGACTATGTGTGTGTGTGTGTGTGTGTGTGTGTGTGTGTGTGTGTGTGTGTGTGTGTGACTATGTGTGTGTGTGTGTGTGTGTGTGTGTGTGTGTGTGTGTGTGTGTGTGTGTGTGTGTGTGTGTGTGTGTGTGTAACAAATCTTCAGAATTAAGCTGTCAAAGGACCATTCACAATACAACCTTGTAGGATGCATTGAGAGACAGGGGGAAAGACAGATGTCAGCTGATCTCCAGTTACACCAAGCCCAGCTGTCAAAGGACCATTCACAATAGTCAATACAACCTTGTAGGATGCATTGAGAGATAGGGGGAAAGACAGATGTCAGCTGATCTCCAGTTACACCAAGCCCAGCTTGCAGCTGTCAAACTCCAACCAGTGTAATAAAACACACAACACATACTCCACCCAGACTGTCCCCAGAGTCATTTTTGCATACCTGTTTTGCAGCATCATTCCAGCTGCCACCCGAACATTTTTTTATTTTTAAAATCAGACAATTCCCTCCAGAGTTAAAAAAACTAACCAAACGTTTTTGCAACAGAAACTCCACTATTAGCATTATAGTTCTCCACAGTGTCTCCCAATGAGTAGCCCTTAGACCTAAAACTGAACTTAGCAAAAGCTGCCAAGACTGCAGCCTGGGTAAGTTATAAACGTATAGTCTATCATTGTATCAAGAGAAAAATGTCAGTCGCCACGACTGTAGCCTGGACAGGGTTGCTCAGGCCACTATGAAAGAAGAAGAGTAAATAAAAACAAAAAGAACACCCCACTGTGTTGAAGATTTTCAGTTTCATGGAGCCACTGCAACCCAGAAAACTGAAGATCTTAAAACACTGTGATGAGTTGATGCTTAATGTCCCCAGATGTCAGCCGACATATTAGGGACAAGTTGTGACCAATGCCGAAGCACGGTTCAATAATTCTTTACGTCCACGGAAACCACAAGGCTCGTTAGGACGGACAGCTCAGGACGGCCACCTTGACTCTCACACAGCTCCTGAACTATGAAAACACTGTGAGGTGTTCTGTTTGTTTTTATTTACTCTTCTTCTTTCATAATATATAGATACATTTATGCTGAGAAAATTCTAAATATGGGCAAACAAGGCTGAAAGGAAAGTGGACAAACAAGCTTACATACTTCTTTATATATAATGTAAGTTTGAATATGACTGAATGGATAGCCTGATTCTGTTTTTAAAATTGCATAATTCCACTCTACTGCCAGGCAGGGGAACTGTCCAACACTCCCAGATGATGTGACTGAGCCCAGGGAGACCAGTGGGAGAGGGGAGGAGGACTGGGGAAGAAAGCCAGATGAAGGAAGAGAAACTTTATCAAAACCAAATATTTTAGCCAAATAATACAATCTGGCAAATTATGGAATTCAACCCAAGCAAATGCTCTGCCATCCGCCCATCAGGCCAAAAAAGTCATGACACAGTGACAGTAGTGACAGCGTCAGTGACATCCAGGTACTATTTGCAGGGGCGAACACTGGAAACGCCAAGTGCCAGCAAGCACCTGGGCATCACCATCAGCAGTGACCTCTCCTGGGCCACCCATGCTGAGGATGTATTGGCATGAGGAAACTGGACAGTGGGGTTCCTGTAAAGGAATTTAAGGGAGTGTCATCCAAAGTCGTTGGCACCCTATACTACAGTGGTGTACCCCACATTGTCCAGAGTGTGCCTTAGCTGTCTGGTGTCCCAACAAGCACAATGACATCCAACTACTGGAAAAAGTTCAATGCTGAGCAACAGCAGCTCTACACTGACAGATCACCAGGCAGCTGAGCACTGTTAGTGTTACAGAACTTATATATATATCCAATCCATGCTTGAAAATCTCAAGTGGACAAGTCTGGGGATGGTCTACAAGTACAAAATCAACAATGGCTTTGTCTGCATAACCCACCAAGCTTCTTCCACCACTCTGACCTTAGGACCAGAAGAGCACAAAGACTACACCAGGAACAGACCCAATATCCTGTCCTTGTTCACTCCTTCCCCAGTTGGCCTGTGCAGTCTCTGAATCAGTGAATGAAACCTCCCCCCAGCTGCTATTTCTTCAGCTCCTTCACTCAAGTCTTTCCAGAGTAGACTAGGCCACAGTCTCCACAAACTGCAGCTGTTCTCCACCTCGCCATAAAACATCAAGACCATAATTCATGAATGTATTATATAGTTTTATGTTACATCACCTGCCTTTTTCTCTCTCTTCCCCCTCCCCCCCTTTAGAGTTAGAGTGTTATTGAGTATTAACTTAATTAAGATTAAGAGTATTAATACTATTATATATTTTTATTTTTTTATAGAGTATTACAGACCCAAGGCACTAAATGTGATCACCTTTTATACACACATCACTGCAGGACTTGTAACACTCAAACCGAGCCCATTATTTAATAAGAAGAAAAAGAAGAACCCAGTCTGTGACGGGAAGAAAATACCCAACAAAAGACAGTGATGATCTGGAGACTGCATCATTACATCATTCTACATGCAGGAGTAGGACCGACCATTGTGGTACATTTGATCTCACAGGGACTGACTCATGACCATGTCCCCTAAATGACAACTACTACCCTTCTCTCTTGCTGCAAGCTCAAAATCTGCTGGTTACTGCTAATGGTATCAGTTATAAAATGCCAATATTATCTTGATCTAGTCTAAATCATTAAACGACGCGACCGACTTGATACTTCTGTTTTTCTAGTCATAGTTTTTAACTTGTTACTTTGTTACGTTTCTCTTCTTGTTTTGCTGTTGTTTTCTTTGTTATATATATGTATCTTCGGTCGAGATGAAAACCCCATGATCCAAATGTTGACACGTATTGCCATTTGTTCCTTTTTCGTGGGTTAGATTTTCTTCGCAGTTCGTCTCCGACGAGTTCTGTTAGACTCTGGGGATCAGTTCTCACCAGCAGTCACACGCTCATTACATTTGCTCTTAGTGTGAGTTGACTGAAAAGTAATAACTTACATCACATGACTGTACTACCGACAATACTGAGCAACCAGACTAAAAAAAAAAAGGAAGAGTTTGGCATACTTTCAGCGTACTGTGCTCCAGTGACTTCAAGTCCGCCATGATCGGACAGATTGGGTCAAAGGTTATCAGCACAAAACAGGCAAATTTAATAACACTTTTAAAAACGTTGTGATATTTCGGTTATTATTTGTATACCAATCATCATGCGCACTTTAAAACCTAAAAAGTAAATAATTCTCGTAATATATCGTCATCACGTGAAAAGCTGAGATTTTAGCGCCATTGAGCTGCAAAGTTCGGCAGGCGGCTTATGGTACGCGTAATTTACGAAGTGTGCACTTCTGTTTGACTATTCGATGTTTGTATTACTTCGATAAAGATTAATTCTATACGTATTACTCTCTGCAAATTGTTTAGTCGTTCTGCCATCAAGGCAGTTTCTTTTATTGGATGTGGCAGTGATCAGATTTTACGGTTTTCCACTTGGCGGCTGCCTTTGTCTTGGCGTTCGATCAAAGGTAATGCTTGTCTTCAGCCCACTGTGCTGTTATCGTAGCGTTTCATCGTCTGTGTTTGTAGTCATTTGTCACTGTACATATTCAGTCCAAAGAGGAATTGAAAAACAACCTCCAATGTGGGCATGACACGTGTCCTGCTGTGCAACTGATCGACTGCTGGGGTCAGAAATAGGTCAGATGTGCGGCGCTTTTTTTTTTTTTTTTTTTACCAAGTAAAAAAGGCAGAAAAAAAGAATAGAAAATCCGAGTCGGTCAAGTGCCTGTCTTGGTTAAATTATGCTTTTAGTGATATCAAATTACGTCGATCGTTAGAGCGTCAGTAATCAGGCTTTGGTGAAGGATGAAGTGAAATTAGAGATTTACTTGGTGCAGCGCGGGAAGAAGTTCAGAAGGGGAGGGGAGGAGGAAGGCTTCAGACGGACGCCGCTTTTTGTGAGGCGCACATTGTCGGTGCATTCTATGCAAATGACCTCCAGCAGAGCCTTGAGGGTTCATGTAACTGCATTCTTTCAACAGTGTCAGTATAACGTTCTGTGTCTAGACTTTGTCTTTAGTTGTCTGTGTCAGTGATAACGACCGTCACGGCTTAAGTAACAGAGCGAGGCATGCACAATGTTGACATAAGCTCGCATAGCAGTTCTAACTTTGCGGTAGTACTTGCGCAATGAATGTATCAGTGTATGTGGCTGCCTGTGCACTAGCCAAGTGTAAAAAATAGACATCAGCCTAATGATTTTAAAAAACAAAAATAAGTAATGCAGCCCACTTCAGGTAGTTCAGCACTTAATAATTTTGTGCAGGTATTCATACTGATACACAAACAAAAACCAGCATGATTTATTGATGGTAGTTGGTACTTGATCAATTTTGGAAGTGAAACTTAATATATAAAACATTGTCATGTGTATTTCTTTCCCTTTTTTTTTTTTCTTCCCCTTTTTCCTTTTACTGTTTTAGATTGATCTGTACTCCATGGACATTGGTCCATATATTGTAATTTGTATAGTAGTAATACTAATAGCTAACAGGTTTGCACATGCCAACAGCAGCAATGTAAAATGCTTTGATAATTAACCAAATAATGGACACATAGCTGTCTGGTAACTTAAGCACCAACTGATCAAGACAGTGCAGTGTCTGGGAATCCTTTCACAAAAAAGACAGGATAATTTTTTAATTTTTTAAAATCTGCCTCTGTGTGAGATAATAAAATGTGACAGTGTCCTAGTCCTCGTAAAATGGCACAAATGTAAATTCATGTTACATGACTCTTTTTTTTGGGGGGGGGGGGGCATCGCACATAGTAATGGTTGACTGATGAGTGAGTGCCTTCAGTTTTAGTTACTTTTGGTTTCACATAAAGATACACTATATTTTATCAGCAACTATGTTATTTTAACTGATTTTGTCCAAAAAATATTGTAGCTGTATGGCACAAGAGCCAACAAATGTGTAAGTTATTGTTATGATTTTTATATTTTTTATATTGTTATGGTATATTATAAACAACCTAGTTAAGCAGTCTGTCAGTAAATGGATTTTAAAAAAAAGCATAAATAATTCCTTGTAATTTGTGTTGTTTTATTTACACTACATCTGTTATACCTGCATGACAGATTTACTCTCAACTTTGCTGCAGATAACAAGATGACGTCACTTTGTGACCAGTTTTGGCCTCTTGTGGACCTGGAGGGCTGAGTGGACTCCAGTTGACCGCATCAGGTAAAGAATCCACTTTTTATGGGGGTGGGGAGTGACATCACATTCACAGCTTTAAAAAAAAGTGTGTGTGTGTGTGCGGGGGGTGTAAGTAACTTTTTTTTATGCCCAGTCAACTATTGCAGTTATATCTGGGGGGGGGGGGGGGGGGGGGGAGGTGTCTACAGACCATTTTCTGTCTGTGCATAAAACTTTTAAAGGAAGGAGAACTGGGACTGACTCAGCAGATGAAATTGTGGGTTGATGACTTGATCAGTACTGAATTAGTGAGTAGCCAAGTTAGTGACTTGCTGAGAATATGGTAAGGCAGGTGGATGTTGGTGAACACACTACAGGTGGCGTACCACGGACTTACTCAAAGTCAGTAACCAAGTTAAGTGAGTAAGACTTGCTGAGAATATGATAAGGCAGGTGGATGGTGGTGAACACACTGCAGGTAGCATACTACTACTGTACTAGTACTAAAATTAAGAATAAAGTCACAGAATGGCAATGCAGCATTTATAAATACATGTTTCATTACTGTTTGTGTGTGTGTGGTTTGCTTCGGGCAATTTTTTGTTTTGTTTTGCTGATGAATAGTAATTAGTATGATTTGTTAAAACTGTGATATAATTTATTCAAGTGTGCTTGATGATTTTTTTAATTTGATTTGTTCACCATGATCTGTTCTGCAAAAGATATTGGGGATTCACATTCTGAAAAAGTTAGTTCTTCTTTCTTTTACTGTTTTAGTCTTTATTTGGTCACAAGTTAATCACTTAATCATACTGCTGTTTTGTCAATATTTGATGCCTCAGTGTTGCTGATTCAAGATAAAAATATTTTGGTGGACCATCCATCCCTGCACTGATTCACTGCAATCAGTGTCATTTTTGTGTGTGCTTCATGTTCAGAACTGAGTTTGATTGTGGGATTTGCTTTGTGTCAGGTTCTAGCTGTGCCAGTGTTGGTGGCAGCCAGGACCCCGTGACCAGTTCTAGTCAGTGGCATATGGACAAAAGGAGGCCACAGGATATTCTCATGCAGCAACCTCCTCCCGCAAAGAGAAACAGAATTGACGCACCAAGTCAGTCCACCCCTACCCTTCCTCTCTCCTCTCTCTCTTGCATTCATGCATGCGTACTTGCTGTTTGTCCTCCTCCCAAGTGATTCAGTCGTTGTACTGATGTGCTGCGTATCTTTATAACTGCACTGTTGTTGGAAAGTATTTCATTATGATTTAAAGTTGTTTTTTTATATACTACAAACTGTTGATGCTAAAGTAGACAATTTCCATTTGGCAGGGTTTTATTTCATGCTCTTGAAGTTGAATATAAAGTGTAATGAGGCCACAAATGCGTTAGAAGTATGCCAGTTTCTACAGGAGGTAAAGTTCCAACAAACAAGACAGCCATTTATCTAGCTGTTGTAACAGGATTATTTTGAAAGTACAGGTACACTTTTGTCCTTGTATAAACACATTTGCTCATTATGTACACCACCATTGAAAGGATTGTTTTACTTACACTTGTCAGTGTGTAAATATGGTGTCTTTGTTTTTTGGTTCAGTGTCTATCCGAGGACCTATTCCCAATGGACCTATGCACCCACGCCCCCTGGTGGCCCTGCTGGATGGGCGGGACTGCTCAGTCGAGATGCCTATCCTCAAGGATGTGGCCACAGTTGCTTTTTGTGACGCACAATCTACGCAAGAAATTCATGAAAAAGTAAGTTACCTTTTTCTTTTGTTGTTCCTTGGTTTTAGTAAGACTGAAAGGCACATTATGAACTATTAGTATTATACAGGTTAACATAATAAGGGCTGAAACAGTGGTAACAGTTAATTTGAAGAAGAGAACCACAAAAGCCGTATTTTTAAAGAATAACTGTTTGGTATTTTTTTTAAAGAAAGAAAAAAGTATGGTTTGTCATACGTTTTTAACCTGTGCACGAAACTGTTATTTATTTACACACTTTGTCAGTATCTTGATGGGGAGCTGGGCAAGTCAGTGTCTGGTCTGGATAAACAGAGCCCTCCCTGATGATTGTCTTTCACTTTCAGAGATAAAAGTTTGCAGGTTTCACCAACACCAAGTGAGAGGCTTTTGTCTTGACACAGCTGGTATGTTTGCCTGGGCAGGTATTAAATGAAGCTGTTGGAGCCCTGATGTGGCACACTATCACCCTTACCAAAGAAGACTTAGACAAGTTCAAGAGTCTGCGAGTCATCATCCGTATCGGCAGTGGCTATGACAATGTCGACGTCAAGGCAGCAGGGGAAATGGGTATGTACACCATTAGCACCTGCAGTTTGTTGGCCTGTAGGTTATCTCAGTTTGCCCACAAGATGTGGGATTATAACTGGAAGTTACTGTCAGTTGAGTTTACATAGGATGTTATGAAAGATCAACCATTGAACATATTTTACTTACTTGTTTGGACTTTATTCAAATGAGAGAGAGACTACAGCTCAGTCACTGCGTGTGTTGTTTCTGGACACTTCACCTGAGAAGATTTTTTACTTTTTACTTTTTTAACAATATTTTTGGAAAAATTTAACCCTGAAATCATTTTTGTGTTAGCTTTTTATCCACTTTTTAAGTCTGTTTAAAGAAATCTGTATTATATGTAAGTATATCAATTTTAGCACGTACACATTTAAAATATTTATTGTGTAATGATGAAATGCATATTGTCCTGACATAACGGTAATGGTTGACTGGGCTTTAAACACCAAGTTACTTAATTACTAAGTTAACACCAGTAACAAGTGGATTCATACCCCTGAACTTCATGCAGGATACACCTACTTGTCAACTGATGCAGTTGTTCAGCGAGATGGCTTCCTTGTACATGCGCAAGCACTCTGTGTTTACTTACCATGATAATTTAGAGCCAGCTGGTGACAGTGATTGTCCAGAAGAAAATGTTGAGGAGATGAACAAACCCAGTGCATCAGTGGTAGGGGATGTGGTTGTAAAAAAAAAAAGTGCTGATGGTGGTGGTAGTGGGTGAGGACAACAGGCACAATGTGCTGTTGAAGAACAAGTATGCAATTACATTTTGATGTTTCTGTGTCATTCTGTTTTAAGTTAAATGCTAACATTGAGAAAATGGTGAAAAGTGATGGGAGTAAAATGGTAAAAGTATGCGTCTTTGTGAATATTTTTCCATTAAAATTTTGTGTGGCGTTGGAGTATAGCAGTACCACCAGTGTCACCATGTCAGTTGTGAAAGAAGAATCAGATGAAGCTCTTTCTTTCTGTGCATTTTCCCCTGAAAGATCTTGATAGACTATGTTGACACTGTCAGTAGCAGGCACACTCTGAGCACCGCTTTCTGGCACCTTCCTCCAAACTCTGCCAGATTTAGTTACGTTACTGAAGGGGCACTCTTTATCTCCGCGCAGCTGTCCACTGACGCGGTTAGCGTCCTCCGAAAGGTTCGGGTACTGATAAGACTGTGGAAGCAACCTAGTGCCCAGGCATGCATGGAAACACGAGGTGCGTCCACCCCTGGTAAAAAAAGAGTTCCGTCTCAATTCAAATGATTTTAGTTTTATCTGAGCTGGCGTAAGCAATATAGTCAGTTATAAAACAAACATGGGATATAATTTGAGTTGTTTGTAACAAAATTACTTCTGTTTGAGAACCAACAAAAAAACTGCTCGTTAGCTGATAGTTTTCTGAACCCTATGGTGTAACTAAATACGGCAGTGGTTGAAGGAAGGATGTCATAAACCAGTGCTTGGAGTTTGAGTAGCAGTGTCACTGCTGCGATGTCAGTGGGGAGAGCACAAATTACCCTCAGAAAGTCAGATGGCTGTTCTCTCTACACAGGGATCGCAGTCTGCAATGTACCAGGCTATGGAGTCGAGGAAGTAGCTGACTCCACTCTCTGCCTCATCCTCAACCTGTACCGCCGCACATACTGGCTAGCCAACATGGTCCGAGAGGGCAAGAAAATCAACGGCCCTGAGCAGCTGAGAGAGGCAGCACAAGGCTCTGCTCGAATCCGAGGCGACACATTGGGCATTGTTGGGCTTGGTAAAGTTGCTGATTTTTCAGAATTGTCTGTTGCAGTTTTTACCAAAAGTTTTTTTGGAGTTATTGTTGGTTTTGCTTTCTTACTTTTTCCTGGATGTGGGATATATCTGTCCAGGATCCTGAAGATTTTGCTTGTCCAGTAGCTTTACTTTTGTTGTGAAACCATATTCCTGGATCATTTTCACTTTAATTTTCATTTTACATTCCTTTTCCATCACTTTAAGAGAAGATGACTGGCCAAAGGTGTGAACCCTAAATGGACAGCTTTGCACTTACGCCTTTCAAACAGATGGAATGAAACCTACCAGATATATTTGTTACACCTTATATGTAGTCCCTGTTTTTGCAAACGTAGATATTTGTGTGTGGTTTTTAAAAGTTAATATGAAAACTTTGCGTCATTATTTGAAATTTTTGTTTTACCCATGTTTTACATCTTGTTTTTTAATTGACGATGTACTAAATCAACACACAAAGGAGTTA
Organism: Alviniconcha strummeri; assembly: GCA_963584105.1. Lineage (NCBI taxonomy): Eukaryota > Metazoa > Mollusca > Gastropoda > Provannidae > Alviniconcha > Alviniconcha strummeri. Next base: position 25,879,452 of record OY757542.1, read on the forward strand.
ATTAACCCTTGAAAAACATAACACAAATACAACAACAAAGACCGGAGTTGCCTATGGTAACTCTCATCTGGTGTGCGTGTAAATACCAAGTATTCCTCCAGAGGTACGTCATTGTGATGATGTACTAGTTTTATCATGTATATATTTGTAGTGTTTTTTGTGTTCTGATAAAAATCTATTATCGCTGCTCTTCGTGACCTGTCTTTTTGTTTGTTTTCATGTTTGGCATTTGAAATTTAAGTTTCCTTCTTGACAGAAAGCACTTCCATCCAAATTTGAAATTTAGATTGGGGGGGAGGGGGGGCGGGATTATGGACTGATCCATAAAAGTTAGTATGTTTTCAGTCTTCTTATTCATATTTTTCTTTTTGTTTGACAGGTCGAGTCGGAACAGCTGTTGCAATCCGAGCAAAAGTATTTGGCTTTAATGTCATTTTTTATGACCCGTACCTTGCTGATGGGATTGAAAAGTCACTTGGTGAGTGGACTGATTTAAAAATAAATAAATATATAATTTAAAAAAAAAAGGGGGGGGGAGCTAGTAGTTAAAGCTAGTAGTTGTGTTTGAGGCTGTTCCCTGCCCAGAGAACCATTAAGTATGGGCTGTTCATAGTTGGCTGCAAGAAATACACATTTTAGTTTATGAGCATTGTTTGCTTCTGAACTTGAAGAGGGGGATTATTTCAGCACTGGCATCCAAATCATGCTGCAGTTGCCATCTTTTTGTTGAAGACACAGCACAATTTGAAGAAGTAATGGCAAATATGGAAGAAGTTTAAAAAAATAAGAAGACAAAAAAAAAGAAGACAAAATAAATAAATAAATGAAAATAGAGATCAAAGCCAAACTGAGAAAGGAAGGAAAAGTATGACAAAATTTGGCATGTGGTCTTTCTCAGCATTCATTGACATGACTGATAGTGATACCCTGTATTAAAGTCAACTTGGCCATATCTGTTGTTAATGGCAATTAATACACAGACCCAGATCAAACCACAGCCACTGTGTGAAGTTGACCTATAAATTAAGTTGTGTACTGCAGACACTGTATGCCTTTAAATGCATGGGTTTTGTGTGGCATGTTCAGATGTGTATTGCTTTTGCAGGTATTACTCGAGTGTACACACTGCAGGAGCTGTTGTTCCAGAGTGACTGCGTCTCCCTGCACTGTAACCTTAACGAGCACAACCACCACTTGATCAATGACTACACAATCAAACAGATGAGACCAGGTCAGGCTCTAAACTTTGACATACTGTTTCCCTGTGTACTGAACATCCTCATTTCTGTTGCTGTTTTCAGTCTTGTAAATGGCTCAAAAATTGATTTGAAGGCAGAACCAGCTACAAGTAATAAGCTAATGCTCATTTATTTGGTGGGGGGTTGGAGGAACATACACAGCTTTGACTGTGACAGAGTTGGCCTCTTACTACCTCTGACTAACGTACATGATCTTCAGCCAGCCAAACGCACCTTGGACAAGCCTAGTGTAAACAAAGCAGACAGGCCATGCTGTTTTTGAAAACAAGGGCCTTGGGTTCAAACTACATGGTGAAATTACAATCAGATTATAAAAAAAGAAAGACAAAAAGTTGGGATGGTGAAGTGACGTGTTGTAGGATAGAGGCGGAGGACAGATCATAGAAAATCATGTTGAAAAAGAGGGTAGTAGCTGGTGTCAAATGATGTGATGTAAAAAGAAAATGTCCGGAGGAGGTAGAAGGACTGGATAGGGGAGATCTGGAAACTTTGAGAGTTTCATCTTTGTTGACATGACGTAAACCCATGTTCCTCATGAAGGGCATGCCTTAAGTCTTATCAGTATCTTATGGGGACCAGAATGACCTGTGGTGTGTTCTTCTGTGGGCAGAGCTTTCCGGGTAAAAGCGGGAGGTTGTTTCATGTTTGGCAGAGAAAGTGTGATGGGCTTTTGGTCCTTTCTTGTGGAGATCTATTTTATCATTAATGATTGAAGGCTCTGGTCTTCCAGGTGCATTCCTGATTAACACTGCACGTGGTGGCCTCGTGGATGAACATGCTCTCGCTGCTGCACTCAAAGATGGCCGTATCCGTGCTGCTGCTCTCGACGTGCAAGAAAGTGAGCCCTTCAATCTAACGACAAGTCAGTGCTCGTTCCTCTTTGCCATCTTACTGTTGCTCAGATCTCTTCTACCCCCATGAATTTTCAGAAGCTAGTGGTCACTATATTGCCCCCTCTAAGAGCCTGGATGTCTTGTTGGAAACGTTTACTTGGCTCCCTTTAGGTAAAAAATGAATATGACTGTTTTCGGACACTTGCAGTATATTGTCCTGATGTGACCTAATGCGGTTGACAGGGTTTTAAAAACCAAGAACTAATAAAGTAAATAAAAACTAACTTGCAGTAAGGAACTGAGTAGTGATTGCTGCAGGAAAGGGGTTCTTTCCCCATGACCCCATCTGGACAGTTGCCTCATTTTGAGAGCTTGACCTGCTATATATAGGATCTGAGAAGCAATTTGTTGCATGGAGATGGTAGAGGGATGATTTTTACTTGTCGCTTGAAAAAGCATGAATCTTTGATTGGACATTTAGAGGGGTATGTATATAAGTGACCGCTATTTTCTCTTTTGACTTTCCTGCTGTCTGTATCCCACTCCCATTCTGTTTGAAGTGCCTAGTGTTGACTGCTAGTTCAAACCTGGTGTTTCCCTTCTTAATTGCAATAAAGATGTGTAGTTTAGGTAGTCTACATTGTCCACTTTTCTCTCTCCATTGTGTACAATTCCAGCTTCATCAGCTTAAAAAATGTTAAGATATAATCTTTATAGAAACTGGCCATGACAGTTTCAAGGGATGTGTTCAGTGTGTGCATGTTTTAGATCATGTGTTTGACCAAAAAAGATTGTTTTGTTGCAGGCCCGTTGAAAGATTGTCCGAACCTCATCATCACTCCACACTCCTCATTCTACAGTGAACAAAGTGTGTCTGAATTGAGAGAAATGGCAGCGGGGGAAGTGCGGCGTGCTATTCTGGGCAGAATTCCCGACAGTCTCCGCAACTGTGTCAACAAGGAGTACTTTCCATCTCCTGCAAGTGAGTCTGCTTCCCATTCCCTTCAGAAATATGGGAAACCCAACTGAAACTTGCACCTGTAAGACTTTTGGTGAACAAAAAAGTATATGTGACTCCTTTGACTGAAAGTGTTTTTTGTTTTGTCAGTTAAATGCCTGTTTGACTTGAGTGAACTGTGCAAGTTTATGTAATGACCAGTGGTTCCCAAATCTGGCTGATGACAAGCTGTTTTGGGGTTCTACCTGTCCATGCTGGTATGCGTGTGTGTGCTTGATAACCATTCTGTGGTCATGTCAGCATCAGGAAGACACAACCAGGAGTTGTGTTTTTTGAAAAGGTCTTGCCTTGTGAACTGTTGCACTGCTAATAAGTGGCATACACATGATCCATACCTGCTAGTGACTGTTCTTTCTTTGAGGATGGTCATGACCCATTCATGGTCTTGAGGTGGTGGAAACTGACATTTTGCCTTGAATTTGGATTTTGGTTCATTTCAAGCGCATTAGACTTGAGAGAGAGAGAGAGAGCAAAAAAAAAAAAAACTGAACCACAGCACAATTAACATAGATCAGTTGTCTCCATAGAGGTACTGGCAGGGACTGAGGTCTCAGGAGGTTGGGAGGGAAGGGGAACTGTATCTAAGAAAAAACTACACTGTCACCACCAGAATGACTCCTGCATTAAGATGGGCAGTGATGAGAACCATTTTAATTGTGAGAGGAGAACTGAAGCGGAATTGAAGTCCTTCTTACACGCATACAGCCTTACCACTATGCCAAACTGGCTCATGTTGCATTGTCAGGTCACTGTGGAAGACTTTGCTCCTTGGTCACATGTAATTTTGATTTTTTTTTTCATACAAAATTGATGTCCTTGACCCATTTTTGAGGTTATAGTGTTTAAAAAGTAATGAAAGTTGTCATTTTTAAATTTAAATGTGAGTCCACCGAGCATTTGCTATACTAAACTGAAATTATTTGCCTAAAGTCTAGCTAAATTGTGGATGCCATCTTTAGTTTTTCACTAATTGTGTGCTAGTTCATGCAGCAGCAACAAAAAGAGGCCTATGTAAATTGAAGGCGTTTAGGTTGTGTGTTTTTTTGCTGTTTCTTTTGAATGTGAGTTGCTGGAGTACTTGTTTTTGTGTCATTTTGTTCTACACCACTACAGTAATAACATTTGACTGTAAAGGCATTGTACTGTAACGGATTTGAGGAGGAATGTCTTTTATGGATTTGAAATATTGTTTTGAGTCAAAAGGTTTTGTTTGGTTTCCTTTTGGACATGTTTATTTCTGTATCATTGGAAAGGTATACACAAGAACAAGATTTTCAGTTTCTTTCCTCTGTCACCTTTGAACTTCAAGTACAGGGTTTAGAATTGCCCCCAGAGGCTGTTAATGAACGTAACAGCTCCTCCCACCCCAAGGTATTTTGTAGCCACCAGCTTGTTTGTATGCATTAACAGCAGTTCAACAAGAATCTAAACCAGGAAGCATACCTAGATTTGACTGCCATTCATCATTTGCCCTCCAAAATGCTAATTATTGAGAGTTCGGACTGTTGAGAGTTTGCAGAGATTCAGACTGAGTAAGGGAGTACGCTCTTGTCAATCATGATTCAGTCACAACACATAAGTCTGCACCCCCCCCCCCCCCCACTGCCACCCACCCCCCCCCACCCCCACCCCCCTCTTGTTCCAACCTCTGGCATGAGTGCATGTGACGTGAAGACAGTATTGAGTAGTTTCTGATTGGTGCGTACAGCTTGTTTCTCATGGCGCTAGAGTGCCCCATACGTGTATGCATTTGTGCATCAGAGGCGCACGTATCTCGAGATTGGTGCATGTCTTTTGTAGCACATTTCTCAGTTAAAGTGTTTTGTGAATGAATGTTTTTAGTCGTCTTGTATATGTTTCTGAAAATGCAACTGCGCAGCATCAAAAGTGCATCACTGTGCAAAGCTGATTTGTGGAGTTTGAAAGCTCTTAGCTCTTGCGGCTCTTCTGTGTGCATGCTAAGACTAGTGAGGGTTGACAGTGACAGCTCTGCTGTTTGACTGCTACCGTGGGTCTTCTAAAGTTGCCTCTCTTACATCTGAATTACAGCTGAATGCATTGGATCAGAAATGGAGTGCAACAGATCCACTGTGGCAGCAAGAATGAGATTTCTTTGGAAAGTTAACTGGGGGGGGGGTGGGGGGCTGCTGGCCTTGAAAGAGTATGGTGAACCTTGTAACGTTGCCAAAATTCAAAATTGGAGTGAGGATTCAGTGTGGATGGTAGTTGTTTGTGTGTGGAAGAATGTTTCAGGAGCAACAGTCCTTGATAGAGAGAAGAGACATATAAAGAAGGGGAACTTCATTTCAGTTCCATAGAAGAAGGAATATTGATAAAGTAATGTCCCAGAACAAAGAGAAAGGTTCAGAGAGCTTTCTGTCTTGTTTTGTTGGTGTTGCTGTGTTCAACAGTTTTTGCAGGCATTATAACTAACTGTTCAGCTTTAACCTGTATAAAAAATAAAAAAAACAGAAGCCAAATTGTTTTTTTGTTGGGGCATCCCAGGGGGGCACTCTGGGGCACACATTCACTGTTTTACTGTTTTGCAACACTGCCTGTACTGAGTGTGTATTTGTGTATTCACCGGCAGCTGGTGGGTGGCTGGCATGACATGAAAAAACTGCATGTACAAATGCACTGAGCAGTCACGATGCCACAATAGATTCCAGGGAGAGTGAGGTGATTGTGTGAATGAAAGGGCTATGGACAGGCTTAGACTAAAGTAAGTATTAGCTTCTGTTACTGTCAGGCAGCATGAAGTGAAGCATGAATGAGGGTGTGCGCCCAAACCCACCTTTCCCACCTCTATCCCCAACTCCCTGCCCCCCCCCCCCCCCCCCCCTCTGCCATTACTAACACCCGCCCACCCATGACCGCTGTTTATTTTCCTTGTAGACAGTACAGTACGCTTTCCCTTCTCTGCGGCGGCCCTGTCTGCTGAAGGCCTGAATGGGGCTGGCTATGCGGCGTTCAACCCAGCAATGGCAGCAGCAGCTGTGGCAATGGGAGTGCACTCTGCAGTGGCCACCGACCTACGGCCAGCAGGGTCACACTCCATCCAACCCGCCAACGCTCACTCTGACGCCAATCATGTCAGCAAGCCAGAAGGGTCCGGATAGCGGGGAGGTGGCAGCCCAACTGTGCTGTATGTGGCAGCGTTGGCAGGCAGGCAGGCTGGCAGGCAGGCAGGCATGTGTTGACAGCATCATTCTGATGGTGTGATTGTTGTGTGGCCGCAGCCCTTGACTGCACAACTCCTCCCTCCCCCCCCCCCCCCCCCCCCCACCCCCTGTGTTGTTTTTCCACCGCCTCTTGTGCACCGACTGACCTACCACCATCCTGTTGTAGTTGTGTTTTTCGAAGCCCCCCTCCCCCCTTTCCTTCACCTGCTGCCTGTGTGTGGTATGGTGTGGTGTGCGTGTGTGTGTTTAGTGTCAGGTCACCGTGTGCGCTCACTGCAGACCTTCACCCGCCCACCACCTTGTCGTGTGTCTGTCTGTCTGCTGGGATTGCCCCAGTCTCCTCCTCCTCCCAGGTGCTAGCACCGTGCTCACACGTTGACTCTTGTGAATGTAGAATGTACTACTACACCACAGTGTAAAGCAGCTTGTGTTGACATGGACGATGACCCACTTTTGATCCTGTCCCTCTCAGGTGCGGGGCCGCCCAGCCAGCTGTTTGACCCCCACTCCGCGCCGCGGTAATGGAGCGCTTGCCTTCTGCCCCCTGCTGTCAGCTGCCAGTACACACAGTTGGTTCCCCACCACCCATCGGGCACATTTCTTTGGTACTTAAAATGCCTGGCGGGTTTTGATTGGACCAGGTTGGTTTTTTGCGTCAGCAAGTGACTATTGGACCAAGGTTGGACTGGATGCGCAGACCGACTTTTTTTTCAAGTGCTGGCTGTAGTAAATGTGACTTAAAAGCGACAGATGCAAATGTTTTTCAGGAGCTTTGGACTATAAGCTAGGACCCGTTTGTGTAGGTCTTTGCCAAGAACTTGAGACTTTGAGCACTGGTGTCTACATTTGTTGTAGTGTTACAGTAGCAAGGTACGGACTGGTCTGCAGCAGTGATCTTCGTACAGTGCTTGGACCGCTGTGAAATGGAAAACGTCACACAGACATTTCTTACCCTCCGTTTGAGGAAATGGATATTTTCTAATGATGTGGGTACAGTGTCAGGTATTGATAATGTACTCATTGTGTAGTATCAGTCTGGAGTTTTATGTCCTCCTCTGTGTTTTGGGAGGGAAGAGACATGTTCCTGTTTTTTTTTATATATATATGAATTTGGTAAGTTTTTAAGATACTTTTCGTGTGTGTGTGTGTGTGTGCAGATGCTGTTATTTGTATTTTGTTGTTGAGAAATTTAGATTAAAAATGCTAACTAGTGGGGACTGATGAACTTAAGTGACTGTTTTATTGTTTTAATTAACTTGATGATTTGGATTTTAATTGTTTTGGGACAGGTCTGAAATATCTGTTGACTTTCCTTGATGAACGTTTCATTGTATTTTGTTTACTGAAATAGAAGACTGAAAATGTTAGACTGTGGATGTTGGGGTTTTGCTCAGCCGCACCAGCAAAGACATTTTACTATACACTTAGAGAAGTTAACAGTGAGCTGTCATCCCCTTTCATTACCATGCAACTGTTTAAAATTGTCATGGGCATTTGTACATATACCATTTTGGTATTTGATCATTGTTCTATATCCCCCTTAATGCAGAGATCAGCTGTTGATCTCCTTAATGCAGAGATCAGCTGTTGTTCCCAATTCATGTTACAGGTAGCAAAAGTTGTTTGCCTCACAATGACAAACAGTTATATGTCCTGATGTTTTGTTCCACAATTCCTTTGATTTTTTTAAATATTTTATTTTGATAGTTTTTGTTTTTTTAAATGATATTCAATAAAGGAATGGTGCAGAAAAAAAGGAAGTCACTTTTGCTGTTGCTATCTTCTTATTTAGCGCCATGGGGATAATACAGTTGCTGTGTGCAATTGTGAAGCACAGTCTGAATCAACACCATTTCACTGGACTGAATGATGCATGCATACAGTTTGGTTGAATCTTGTCCAAGGATCATGGCTATTCTATGCATAGGGGCCCGGGTGTTCCTGTTGTTTTTCGTTTCGTTTCTGTGCACACATGTACCCATGTTGTTGCTATGTGTTTGAGCTCGTGTCATCCTTTGTCATCATGTGTTCAAGGGTTGTCTGTCTGTTTCAAGTGTTGTACTCCATGCATGGTTTCATTTAGTCACACAAACTCCTATTAGAATGTAACCTCGATTATCTTGTAGTTGTACAGGTCATCTTTTGTAATGGATCTGATCTTTTGAATAGCATTTTCATTTTATTTCTATTCTCTTCGTGGAAGAGTCTCGCTTTTGTTTTATACAGTTCTCTGTGTTGGTTTTGCTTTTCTCATTCTACATCGCTTTTTTAGTATGTAGCTTGTCTGTGTGAGATTCATCATCCATGCACCATAATCAGTTTGTGTCTCAGTCCATTGTATTGTCAAAATAAACCATGTCATTAATAATGTGTTAGTGTGTGTTTGTGTGAAAGGACAGCAGTATTTACTCTGCCTCAAAACTATCAACTTTCGCCAGTTTTCATTTCAAATAGTTCATAATACAAGCACAATTCAGAGGAGAGAAAAAATCATACTCATAAGTCATACTGCTAGACTTCTAGTTGCAAATATACAATGAAATATGTTAAAGTCCTTGCTTCCTAGAAAGGTTTGTTATTGGTTAACTATACAATGCTTGCAGACTCGGCTACATCTTTTGGTTTGGGTTCAGCACAGTACTAGTAGTATAAGGGAAAACAAGAATTGCAAGGCCATGCTAACTTCTACCCAGACTAACTTGGCACTCGTCCAGTTTGACACTAAATGAAAAAAATGTGCACATACACAAACATACAAGTGGCATCATGAAAAAGACTGGAGCCTCTCTTGAAACCAACTTGAAAGTTGAGCAGAAGTAGTCCTAAAAGGGGTGTGGAATGGTCCTGGTCTCTAGGTATTTATATGCTTCTAAGTACGAGGCAAAGGTTTCTGAAAAAGTCATAAAGAGGGGTGGTCTGTCATTAATCCGGGGTTTAACTGTACAAACAACTGCAGTAAAACCCATCTGTAGCAGATATTTAATGGTTTTCAGTCCATATAATTGTGCATGCCAGCACATTTATATATTATAAGTGCATTTGTTATTGTTTTGGGCAAACTTTTTAATGCCCTTGATTCTTGATCAGTAAATTGTGTGTAAATAATGAATATTACCAACTGATTCTGTGAAATTTGCTCTTTTTGTCAAAGTCGTTCCATGGTTTCCCATGCAGCTTCCAGCTTGAAGGGACTGTCTTTTTTAAAACCTGTTTAGTTTGATGGGTAGAAGAAACCAAAGAAAACGCAAAAGTAAAGATTTTGCTATAGATGCCTTGTTGAGTTTGCGAGTATTCTTCATTTTAGAAGTCACGTTCTTGGTGCCCCCAGCAACCCAATATGCACGACATAATTATGCTCACTCCACTTGACATATATCAAAGAGTTCACTGTATAGGACTGGTGGGCTTTGACACAGTACAGCCAATGATTCGGAACAAGTTTTCTAAGTTTGATATGAAATCACATTCAAAAACACACACCAAAAGCAACTTTATTTTCACCTCTTCTACCTGTCAGGTAAAACCTGTTACGAGAAGGCTAGTTCCTCTACTGAATTTCAAACAGTGAAAATAGGGTACCTTGACCACTTCAAAAAGTTCACCATTGCTGATGGAATCACCTTCACACATTGGATGGTCATGGCTGAGGAAGTGGCAAGCAGGACTCTCAGAAGACAAACAGTTCAGTTGTACCTCCAGCATGATCAGTACTGAAACAGTAAACAAACAGTGAAAAGTTTGTTCTTGCAAATGTGTGTGTGATTATGTGTTTACACATAATGCTTAATCATTGAATGCCTACTGGATCCGGCAAAAGGTGAGGGCAAAGATTGCACAGCGTACAGTCTTTGGTGAAGGTGCAGAGTTTCAAACACTAATGCACACTATATGCAAAGAAGCATAATATCCCTGTAAGACCCTGGACTTGACCAGTGGCTCTCTTGTCTTCCTGTCTGTCTCTTTAAAAAAAAAACTTCAAATTTTTGCCCATGGGGGCTTTGTCAAGGCCTGGCTGGATTCCTGCGACATGCAATTAGAATTATAAAATAGGTCATATGTTGTGCATCATGTTTTCTTGCACATGACATGCATTCTAAACAACTAGTGAAGACACTTCAGTATGTACACACACACACACACATTTAAAATATGTATCTACACATATAAATTATATTTATATACGCATCATCACAGTGAGGAGTATGTTAGTAAAAATCAACAATCAGCCTCCAGCCTAACGCAGATTGTCCACAGAATCAGCAGAATTTTACGATCCCTACTTTCGGTTTTAGTTAGCCGCAAGGGAGGTTACTCAATGTGTAATTATCTACATCCATCATGGCGGCAAACTATGACTTGGTTGTTGTCCATGGACCTCCTTCTCATGTAAACTCAATCTTATGTGTTTGTTTCACGTTCTTAAAGATACTATAATTGTATATGACACCCTGCAAGTAAATGTAGGCCATGGCATTAGAACTTTTCAATGAAATCAATGTGCACCTCTGCTAGCATAAACTTGGAAGTTGAATCCCTAAAATCAGCTACTTCGAAGACGAGCCAAGCTGGTGATCTCAGTATTGTGCCCTCACTTCTCCCCTCCGCAAGAAAAAAGAGGAAAAAATAAAAACACTTTTTAATATCTTCGTCTGGACTAAAACAGGCAGGAAATGTTCGTGCAACAAAGCTGTTGACCTTCCAGTTTGTTCTAAGTCTGTTTAGCACTGCAGTCATCCTACATCTGTAGGCCAACCCTGTGGTGCCCTCTACTGCTAGTAGTAAGTAGTACAGGCGTCGCGCGTCAGAAGACTGGAATTCATTCGTGCTCTGGGCAATTCAGGTTGTGTTGCAGCATTGGCTGAACAGGCCCATGCAGGAGTGACACTGACAGTCCCAGCTGCAGATGGGTGTAGGGCATTTTACCGCCAGACAGTTCACCACTGGCCAACAGAAACACCAGACAATTCACCGCTGAGCAGTTCACCACTGGACAGACAAAAAACCCAGACAATTCACCATTGGGCAGTTCACCACCGGACAGGCCAAAAAAAAACCCACAAAAAACCCAGACAATTCACCAGCACTTGGGCAGTTCACCATTGGACAGAGTTCACCACTGTCACTGGGCAAACAGAAACCCCAAACAATTCACCATCAGGCTGTTTACCACTGGACAAACAGAAACCCCAGACAATTCACCATTGGGCAGTTCATCACCAAACAGAAACCCCAGACAATTCACCATCAGGTTGTTCCCTGAGCACTGGACAAAGAAAAAACCCGGCCAGTTCACCAACAGACAAACAGAAACCCCAAATAATTCACAGTTGGGCAGTACACCACCAAACAAACAGAAACCCCAAACAATTCACCATTAGGTAAATTGAAACCCCAGCCAATATTCACTATTGAGCAGTTCACCACCAGACAAACAGAAACCCCAAACAATTAACCATCAGGCTGTTCACCAGTGAACAAACAGAAACCCCAAACAATTAACCATCAGGCTGTTCACCAGTGAACAAACAGAAACCCCAGACAATTCACCACCAGGCAAACAGAAACCCCAAACAATTCACCACCAGACAAAACAGAAACCCCACAGAATTCACCATTAAGCAGTTCACCACCAGGTGAACAGAACCCCTCCAAAATTCACATTCGGGCAGCTCACCACTGTACAAACAGAAACCCTAGATGATTCACCATCAGGCAGTTCACCACCAGACAGAAACCCTTGGGCTGTTCACGACTGGACAGAAACCCCAGACAATTCACCATTGGGCAGTTCACCACTGGACAGACAGAAACCCTCGGGCTGTTCACCACGCAAGCCCCAGACAATTCATCATTGGGATGTTCATCACTGGACAAACGGAAACCCCAGACAATTCATCATTTGCAGAGCAGGGGTGTGTTACTGTGTAATATTATCTGCGATGAGTCACACACACACAGAGACACATATAGCCAGGATGGACGCCTTCTCAAAGTTGATGCTGACAGTGACTTGGTGATGGTTACTGGTGGTGAATTGTCCCAGGTTATCATTTTGTCAATGGTGAATTGTCTTTGCTCCACTGCACATCTGCTTCATCCCTCACAGCTCCATTAATGCAAACAAATAGATGTTTGCAGTGTAACAAGGTTGTTGTTTTCAATACATCTTTTTTTTTTTTTTTTTAAAGCATAATTGTCCATTTCAGAGCAGTTTGGGGGGAAACATCAAACAGACAACTGTCAATATCAGATCAGTGACTGGATTTAAAGTTATGCCTGCCATTTGCAGGCAGTAATCAGGGTGCTGAAGCAGAGACTGTTGGATGAGGACGAGGTTGTCCACGTGCGTCCCCTTCAGCTGTACCATGACAACCCTGGCTTTGGTGTGCGTGATGTCGCTAACAACGTCATCCGTCTTCTCAGGAAGGTGATCAAACTACCTACGTTGGTACTGGGCAGTGACAAGCACTTTAAGTATTAGTTCCGCTTTAAAACTCTTTAATTTTTGTAAACACTTTTGAAAGCGGTCTGTTGCATCCTTGGTCTTGTGCATTCATTCACTTCTAAGTTAGTGCACTGTCAGTACTGCTATCTCAAGACTTTGGGGTAGGACATAATGTGGACTTCAGTCACCTTTTTGCCCAAAATTAATTTTATTATGAAAATTGTCTTTTGCTTGGTGGCGAACGGTTGCTGTGTGTTCTGAATGGGTTTTTTCTTATAACAATGTACCTGAAGCAAGCTATGTGCATGGCGTGACTGATCCATGTATTCTTGGCGGGAAACAATTGCTGTGTGTTCTGGACAGGTTTCTTTGTACCAGTGTAAGTGAATGCGGGCCATACACATGTGACTGATTCATACGTATTCTTGGTGGTAAGCAGTTGTGAGTTGTGAATGGGTTTCCTCTGTTCATCAGCACAAGAAGGTGGTGGTGGAAGACAGTAGTGCAGCTGGGGCTGTCAGAGACTGCCTGCTCAAGGTCATCCCCAAAAAGGTACGTTTGGCACAGTGTACCAGGTGTCAGCATGCACAGTGTACCTTGTTGGCCTGTACTGATACCAGGTGTCAGCATGCACAGTGTACCTTGTTGGCCTGTATTGGTACCAGGTGTCAGCATGCACAGTGTACTGCATTGACCTGTACTGATACCAGGTGTCACCATGCACAGTGTACCATATTGACCTGTGCTAATACCAGGTGTCACCATGCACAGTGTACTGCATTGACCTGTACTGATACCAGGTGGCACCATGCTCAGTGTACCTTGTTAGCCTGTACTGATACCAGGTGTCACAGTGCACAGTATACCTTGTTGATCTGTATTGATACCAGTTGATCTTATTGATAAAAGGTGCCAGTGTGCACAGTACACTTTGTTGATCAGTATTGGTGCCAGGTGTCAGCATGAACAATGGACCTTACTGACCTGTATCTGTATCAGGTGTCACCATGCACTTGTTGATCTGTCCTGATGGCAGGTGTCACTGTGCATTTTTTAAATCTGTATTGATGCTTTGTGTCACCATGCACTTGTTGATCTGTATTGATGGCAGGTTTCACCATGCACTTGTTGATCTGTATTGATGGCAGGTTTCACCATGCACTTTTTGATCTGGATTGATGCCTTGTGTCACCATGCACTTGTTGATTTGTATTGATGGCAGGTGTCACCATGCACTTGTTGATCTGTATTAATGCCTTGTGTCACCATGCACTTGTTGATCTGTATTGATGGCAGGTGTCACCATGCACTTGTTGATCTGTATTGATGCCTTGTGTCACCATGCACTTGTTGATCTGTATTGATGCCTTGTGTCACCATGCACTTGTTGATCTGTATTGATGCTTTGTGTCACCATGCACTTTTTGATCTGTCCTGATGGCAGGTGTCACTGCATTTTTTAAATCTGTATTGATGCCTTGTGTGACCATGCACTTGTTGATCCGTATTGATGCCTTGTGTCACCATGCACTTGTTGACCTGTATTAGTACCTTGTGTCACCATGCACTTGTTGATCTGTATTGATGCCTTGTGTCACCATGCACTTGTTGATCTGTATTAATGCCTTGTGTCACCATGCACAGTGCACCTTGTTAACCTGAGTTTGTGTCAAGTGTCACCACACACTGTTGACCTGTATTGATACCAGGAACCAGGTGTCAGCATGCACATGTACCTTGTTGATTTGTTTTCGTGCCACTGCCAGGTGTCACCATGCACTTGCATCTTACTGGTCTGTATTGATACCAGGCATCATCATACACATTGCACCTTACTGACCTGTATAGATACCAGATGTCAGCATGCACAGTGCACCTTGTTGACCTGTATTGATACCAGGCGTCATCATGCGCAGTGTACCTTGTTGACCAGTGTTTGTGTCAGGCGTCGCCATGCGCACGTTGATCTGTATTGATGCCAGGTGTACCATGCACTTGTTGATCACCATGTACTGATGCCAGGTTTCAGCATGCAGAGTGCACCTTATGGAGCTGGAACCAAGGCATGGAGTGATGCAGGTGATGTGGGAGCAGCAGTTCTTCCTGGCCACTTCACCTCAGCTCCATCACCTGCAGTCCGATGAGTCCCTTCTCCGCTGGTTTGACGAGCGAGGCACCTTCATTTCCTCCAGCTCTGCCTCTGTAGGTAAGATATGCAAGGCGTTTACACAGGCAGTTTGTGTAGGCTGGTCAGAAAGTTCTCAACTGAGAGAGTTTATTGATTTAAGCATGTAGGAAGGTTTTTTTGTTCTGTGTTTTTGCTTGCAAGTGCAATTTTACTGAGCTGTTGCATGCAAAAGATGAGCTATTGCATGCAAATATGGTTATATAACACTGACTTTGAAGGCGCCTCTTGGATATATGGTTATATACCATTGACTTTAAAGGTGAGTGCTTTCTTTGTAGCAGCATGTTGAAACTCCCGATACACCAGGATATTTCAGTAATTAAAGAAAACCGCTAATGCTACTAATAGTTACATTTTGTAGTGATATACACTGCTACAACAGCCAGGGCAATACAAACAATTGTGATAGTATTTCTTTGGTTATTTCTGTTTTCTTTTATTTGTTTGGACTATTATAACAGTAAATCTTTTACAGAGATTGAACATTGTGAAAGTACTGTGTTTATCCATGGATGAAAAAAAGATTTGTCTCTCACCTACCGTGAACATTGCAGGTACCTAAAGGGTGTTTGGGATATTTCAACAGTTATTTGTTTACATAATCATAATAATAATAAAAGGGAATTTGTAGAGCATTTTCACTGAATTTCAGAGACTCAAAGCGTGTTACAACTTAATCAGAGAAAAACATGTGATGTGCAAATACCCACATACAGATCAGTGGTATGTACAAACAAACAACAACAATAGCAACAACAACAAAAATTAATAAATATTCATACAAAACAGTAAAACACACACACACACACACACAAACACACACATGCATAGTCACATGCACACATGCATTCTCAAAGGATTGCCCACATACACACACACACACAATTATAGACTGGGACTGTAAAGGGTATCCCATGTTATCAGTAGGTGAGAAGAATATCTGTCCCAGTGAAAATGGCATGTGCTTTAAAGGCTTTAAAGCGGGTGTGCATAGGCCTGAAGGAGGTGGACAGTCAGTGCACCACACATACTGCTATTAAAATTTGTGTTCCTAATGGGAGCGGGATAGCTCAGTGGTTAGAGTGCTGGACTCGTGATTGAAAGGTTGCGGGTTTGAATTCCTGCAGGAGCGGCAGGAGAGTCTTCTTCTCCAGGGTCAACTTTCTGTGCTGACTCTTATTACAGTATCCGTTCCAACCCCATGTTACCACAGTAGCACGTAGAAGATCCTGGTCATTCTGCCAAAAGTGCAGGTAGCAGGTTACAGCTAAACACGCATACACCCTACCTATGTGGCTTTGAATGAAGTGACGCTGTGACCTGGTGCATGGTTGACTGGTGTACACAGAACTTGCGCCGAAACGGCAGCATTTCATGTGGCGCCAGCCATGCAACAACCACAGAACGCTACCAGTACACCACTTCCGTGGGTATTAATAATACGCGCTATAAAAGGATACAGTCACTCATTCAGAATCACATGCGACATGTGTGCATTGAGTCTGCTCGAGAGCAGAGAATAGCACTATATAAAAACTATAAATAACAATAATAATAATGTAAAGGATTACAGAACAAATGTCTTGCTTTCTCCAGCAGCACCGGTGAAGTGCTCAAAGGAAACCGTCGCAGTAAATCTAACAGGAGCGTCCAGATACAAGGTACAGTACTTGTGCTGAATAGATGAGTGTGGCTCTTCACTGATGAGGTGATGTTAAAACATGCAAAAGGTTAGAAAGAATGCTAATTTCAACCCCCTTATTGCCATCCATATTTGTACATGACATGCAGGAAAATAAAAATGCAAAATTTGAAATCCTTTACCTTCTTTTCTTTTTCTTTTTTATGGGGGGGAGGGGCAGGGGATATCTCACGAGTACATTTTTAGTGGAAGCACTTTTTTCAAGCGACAAACAAATAATACGCAAGCTAACAAACAATAAAATGGAAGTTAAGTTGTCCGATTCCGTCCATTTCATTGTTTGTGTTTGTTGCTTGAAAAAGGTGCTTGCACTGAAAATGTGCACTGTTCTATATTGTCTAATTAAAATCAGCATCCTTTTTAACCTTTTGTGTGTTTTGATATTGTTTCAGAATGCTAGCAGTCATCTTTGTTTTAGATTTTGTTTTCCCCCTTCATTGACAAGTCGTTTTTGGCCTCTAACTGCCCCCTTCCCTCTTTATTTATAAAATAGTAACAGTGACTCTAGTAGCTCATGGCAAATATTACATTAGTGTGTGGTGGTGGTGGAGTGGGGGTGGGTGGGGGGGTTCCAGTGTGTTTTTCTCAGGGATTGTCACTTTACTGTGATCACCAATTAGTTCAACGGTAGACCTTTCTGTGTCACACCCACCCCACTCTGCTTACAAAGTTTATCCTAGAGCATTTGAAGTCTGGCTGCTGGGAGTTGGCAATAATTATTTCAGCCCACTGTTTCCGTTTTAAAGTCTTTTATTATTTGCCAGGCAGTTTGTTTATTGGTCATGAGAAATGGCAATCATGCTTCATGTGTCAGGGCAAAGGATTATTTCTAACTGCACTGTCATTTGTGTGCATGGTGTGTGTGTGTGTGTCTGTGTCTGTGCTTGCATGTGTGTGTGTGTGTGTGTGTGTGTGTGTGTGTGTGTGTGTGTGTGATGCATGCATGTATGTATGTATGTTTGCATAGTTTGAAGTACCAGCACTGCTGATGCAATGGGAGTGTGTGGTGGATAGCGGGGGCTGCTTGGAACCCAAGATAAAAACTGCCTGTCAGCGATGGTCAGAAGCCAACCCTTGTGGACGAGTGGTCCTCCTTGCTGATGGAAACAATGTGGCAAAAGGTGCGTTTTTTCCTCCCAGTCAGATTAAGACAAGATATGTTTTGTAGGGATGGGGGTGGGGGCAAAAGGTTCGTCCCCTCCCCCCATTCAGAAAAGACCAAATACATTGGGGTTAGGAGGTGGGGGACACAAATGGCAAGCAGCAAAATATACCCAGGGTATATGTACATGTCTTGTACTGTTTTGTACAATTCAGCGTTTCATTTTCAGAATATGTTGTTACAAAAACACCTGGAAGAATATAGGGTCCGGGATGCCTACTGTTGGGTAATAGTGGATGGGAGCTATAGGTCTGAGTTATTCAGTTGTGTGGTGAAGCCCAGTGTGTAGTAGTTTTCTTCAACATATGAAAGACCAGCCCAGTCTAAAGTTATGAAACAGTGGTCTTTAAAGAACACACCATTGATCCCCTGGAGGAGAGAGGTGTGGAAAGAGGAAGGGCTAGATGATCTTCCTTGAAAGGATGAGAGAGGGCCGTCATGAATCAGACGAACATTGGAACTGTTTCAAAGGATGTTAATTTAGGGAGTTCTGCCAAGTGCGTGTGTGCATGTGTGTGTGTGTGTGTGTGCTGTTTTTAGATCAACTTGCTTGTTCATTTCCCGTCCATGGAAAGTTTGACCTGTGGCTTCCCTTCGGAATAACTGAACTCACTCACGATATATCTTTGCAGGTGTGCTATCGGCATCACAGGAAAAAGACAGAATCATCAGCTGTACCAGGGCACTGGCCAGTGAAGTGAGTCTGTAGTCGGGCAACTCATTGGCAAGACCATGTGTTTGATGGATCGACTCTGAAGAGTTACACTGGTTAGGACCAGCAGCCAAGGAGACATAAACCTGTGCCTTCACTTTCACTTCACTAAAATAGTTCCAGTGTTAAGATGGGCAGCAATTTGAGCAGAGCCATCTTGCTGTTTGGGAAAAGGGAGGGGGGGGGGTGGGGCAAAGTGGGGGTGAGGGCAAAGTCAGTGGAAGAATATAGTGTTTGTAAACACAATCTTGGAAGAGGGAGGTCAGTTCTGAGGGTTGTGTTGCTTGTCATTAATTGTCTTAGGTTTGTTGTATGAATCTAAGCAGCAGGTGGTTCTGGTGCAGTGGTGGGTGATTCTGGTGCAGTGGTGGGTGATTCTGGTGCAGTGGTGGGTGCTTGTGTTGTCCTGAATTATTTGTGTCCGTCTTGAAATTGGAGCTGTTTACACTCTGACCCAGTCTGTGCCCACACTCTGCTCATTTGATTTTTAAAATCTGACGATATACTAGTTTTAGCATGTATATGTCTTTAGCGTTTACTGTGTGCTGATAAAATGTGTTTCACCCTGATATGACCATACTGCTTGACTGGGCATAAAAAACAAATTACTTACTTGGCTTGGCTTACCTGGGTACAGGTTGCTACATTTATCTGTGATCGGGACCAGACTTGCGTCGGAAGTTGATGCCATTTTTACTCCAACCACATCACCAGATATACTCTGTGTGTGTGTGAGTGTGTGTGTGTGTCCACCACACAATCTCATTGCATTGAACCTGTCTGGTGTACTTCCAAACCACAGTTCTCTGTGATCCAGTGAAAGGTTGGCCACACCCAGCCCCACTCTTGAGCGGAGTTGAGACGAGCGTGGATTGCATCCGTTCCTGGGTGGCCAAGTGTAAATGCCGTTTCCTGCACTCAGCCTCAGAATTTGCGCGGGGGTGTAAATGGCTCCATCGTTCTGTGGGTTGATGTTTGTCAGTGTCTACAATGTTTCAGCTGCCTTGCCCAGTGTATGTTGCTCAGCTGACCTCCACTCTTGATGCCGGAGAGTTCAGCGTTCCCCCTAATCCTGGTCTGCTGGCTTTTCTTCACCGACGCCACCAGATAGACTTGCACCATAGGGTATGGTGAGACCCAGTTTTTATCTAATGTATCAGTATCACTGTCAGTGCTTTTTTGGTGTTGTTGTTTTTGCATTTTCATTCTGTAACTTTCACTCAGCCTGATGTGACCCTGTGTGGTTGACAGGATGCTAAAATCCAAGAACTAACTGCAACTTTTGCACCCAAGTGTGGGTATTGCTTCACCTTTTCCCTCTTGCACTGTTTATAATAGCAAATAAGTAAAATAGTTCTTACCCTCTTTTCCCCTCCTCCCAGTAAATGATGGTTTTATTGATTAAACCTTTCATTTGGTTTCAGAGCACAGTTTATATCTACAGTGACGTCAGACACATGAAGATGTCTGAAAAGGCAGGAGTCCGGCACATAAAGGTAGATTATTGGGAGGACATATTGTTGCTTGTTTTGATGGCCTGCTGATACTCTAGGCTTATGAATTTCTTACTGAGCACAGTTAAAGTGAACCAACTGAATACAGACATCCAATTTTTCCATCATTCAGAGGCATTCCATCAGTTGAATAGCAGCTAGTTTCATTCCAGAGAAGAAAGAAAAACTGTTTTTGAGTCCTCTCTAGGGCGGCAAGTAATTTTGTGTTTTACGCCCAGTTGTAGGGCTGTGTTAGAGTAACATATCTGTGAATTTCCGTCAAAAAGAACAACGAGAAAAACTACAACGAAGCCATTTTGGCATCTGATATCTGTATATGTATTATGTACATCATGCTTGCACCAGATCAAACAAGAGGATAAGTAGTTCCCAACATTTTAACAGGTTGTCTTTCTCATGCAAAGAGGGTTTTTTGCACAGTATCTTAGAATCTTATTTTTGGGGCACATTTGAATTGCAGCTTGAACTTGATTTCAATGGTTTCTGTTTGCACTTGATGTTCTTGTAGTTGTACACAAAGCACTAACCTTGTTCTTGAAAATATAGCCTACAGTCTGATATTTACTCAAGGCTTGTTTCGTTTCCAGATTGGAAAAGTGCTAACAAATCCACAAATGGTAAGCTGCTTGAGTGTGGTTGCATGCAAATGAAGATCATTATTAAAGAAGTGGTGAAAAAGAAGTTTTTAGCTTCTCATGTGTGTGTGGAGGGGTGCATACATGTGTGTGTGTTTTGGATTACTACCACCCCACTTTTAAGACCGCCTTTCCTGATGACTACCACCCCACTTTTAAGACCGCCTTTCCTGATGACTGTCACCCCACTTTTAAGACCACCTTTCCTGATGACTACCGCCCCACTTTTAAGACCGCCTTTCCTGATGACTGCCACCCCACTTTTAAGACCGCCTTTCCTGATGACTACCACCCCACTTTTAAGACCGCCTTTTCTGATGACTGCCACCCCACTTTTAAGACTTCCTGAAAGTAAATGACCTCACCAAGGGTCACACCTCTTTTAAAACCTCCATGCCTGAAACCCCTCACCTTGTATCCCCATGAAGCCTTCACCGAGGGTCCCCCCTCTTTTCAGGCCACTTTCAGTTTGATTTTTAAAGCAGTCTTAACGGAGGGGTTTCATTATTGTTTTGTGGTCTTTAAGAGAGGGGTTTTAATGTACTGGTCCTTAAAATTGTACTGGCCCTTGAAATTGCTGTAGTTCCAGTTTTTGGTGCAGTAGTTCCATCACTGGCATGGATGTTTTCTCTTGCGCCAGATGTCGAGTTGCCACGGTGCCACAGCCAGTCCCATTCCGGAGATGTTGCGGCAGCTTGAAGTGGTGGTGCCAGACACCTGCAGCAGCTCTGGTGACACCAGCAGCGTGACACCAAAGCCAACCATTCCACTAGCTGACCGCCTGGAGGACTTTGCTGACCATCACATCTGTGTGGATCATCCCCACGCGCATCGAGAGTTTGTCTTTGCTAAAGACGTGGGCGTTCTGCAGAGGTATCAGTTTATGAGCACTAAGGCTTCTTAAAAAATGTTTTAGTAATAATAATAAGAAACTGGTGCTTCAATTGGCTGCCAGTACCATAGTGTTTGTTGGTTCAGTTCAATGTTGCTTTATGTCTATAGCTAGTAGCAGAGTTTGTGTGCATCTAGCCATGATAGGGCATTGGAATATCAACTCTTCTGCAAATGTTGTTTATTTGAACTGGTACTGGGCAGCTTTCCGACACTGTATACAGTCTGTACCATGCTACTAGCACTGGAACATCAACCATTCTGCATTGTTTATTTGAACCTGTACTGAGCAGCTTTCAAACGCTGCTGACTGTGCCATGCTAGCAGCAGAGTTTGTGTGTATGTATAGTTAGTATTGTTTATTTGAACTGGTTCTAGGCAGCTTTCACTGTATGCAGACTGTGCCATGCTAGTAGCAGAGTTTGTGTGTATGTATAGTTAGTATTGTTTATTTGAACTGGTTCTAGGCAGCTTTCACTGTATGCAGACTGTGCCATGCTAGTAGCAGAGTTTGTGTGTATTTACAGTTGGTATTGTTTATTTCAACTGGTACTAGGCAGCTTTCAGACTCTGTATGCAGGCTGTGCCACAGAATTCTAGTACCAGAATTTGTGTGTATGTATAGTCATTGTTGTTTATGTAAACTGGTACTGGGCAGCTTTCAGACACTGTACACCATGCTGGTAGCAGAATTTGTGTGTATGTATAGTTGGTATTGTTTATTTGAACTGGTACTGGGCAGCTTTCAGACACTGTATGCAGACTGTGCCACACCTGTGGGAGAGAGTGGTAGCAGGATGGCAGGACGTTCAGAGCAGCCAAATACTCCGCAGCGACTGGAACTCTCAATCTGCAGCGTTGGAGCCACTCTGGCGGAGGAGACGTTGACACCTACACAACTTCGACAGATACCCAAGTGGATGCTGGGAACGCGGGGAAGTTCTTCAGGGTCTGCTTCGATGCAGGCAACATTGGAAAAGTCATCCAGTAACAGTTCTGTTGAGAAGGGTGGCAGGTAGGTAGGGTGAGCCTGTCTGTGTCGAGTTCAATTCAGTGCATTTGACACTCCAAGCATAGCCTTAATCACTGTAATATGCTGGTGTTGAAGTACAAAGAGACTGCACGTTGCATAAACATTTTGTGATGTGTGTGTGTGTGTGTACACGTGTGTGTGTGTGTGATTAAATACATTGTAATTTAATTTGTTGTTTTTTGACTGGCATGAATGTATGAATTTTACTAAATACAGTTTAGACACAGAATTCAGCATTACAGTGTTGATGAAATTCTGAAGAAAAACAAACAAAAAAAACAAATGCTACAATAAAGTTTTCTCTGAATTTGATTGCTTTGTAACTGTGTTGGGGGGTGGGATCTAAGAGCAATTTTTAATTTTTTTACATTTTTCGTTCCTATTCTAATTACACAATTTTACTTCATGATGTACATATATTCAGTCTGAGCTTGTTTTTGGAGTTAGGGGTTTTGTTTATCTGCATAAATTAAAAACAAATTATTAGCAAGAAGAAAAGAACTGAAGTGGAGGAATAGGATGCTTTAAGTCATATATATACACAGAGCAGTTTGTAACGAATTATAGCAGTATAGCTCAACTGTACCACCCCAACACATTTATTCTGGAAACGTCTTGTTAGATGCTTTGTGATGTCCTGATACTAAAAATGTCCAGCAATCTGTTGTCACACTGCTTGTGCATTTCACCAGATTTCTAGATTTCTGTTGAAAAGTGAATGTAGTTTTCCCCTTTAAGTTGTTATGGGAAAAATTGTCATTAGGCAGTGTGACCATTATCCGTTTGTGTTGATTTAGATCGCGCCAGACCATCTACATCATGACAGAGAAGGAACTGTTGGAAACTGCGAAGGACATTTTAAAACAGGTACTTTTCTTTCAAGTTTGCTGTTAAGGAGCAAGCACCAGCGAAAGAGAGGCAATGTCAGAGAGATGTGAAAGATGCTTTTGATTTCACAAGTTACAAGGAAGTGCGCAATTATTAAGTATGCTTACTAGGTGACAACATGCTGAATACAAAGTGACATACAGAATATTTGACCACTGTTTGCATTTGTTTATGCTGGAAAGTGATGTGCTTCTGGGCGTGGCAACAGTGCCACAGGTGTTCTTTTGGGGTTAATTTCAACAGGCTCTTTGATATGCTTTACACACCGTTCTGTGTCAAGCTCTACTGGCTTATCCTAGCATTGACGATGTTTGAGGATGTACCACTGGTGGGGTTTATGTACCGTGTATTTACGCACATGCCAGGTGAGAGTTACCAAACTCAGGTCTTTGTTGTTGCGTTTGTGTGACGTCTTTCGGGTGCTAATTAACTCCCTTGAGGGTGTTGATTCTAGTGTTGGTGAGCTTGACTGCATTCAAAAACATCAGCATTTTTGTCTTTAGAAAAATCCTTTTGCGCTATGGTTAGAGGTATTAAATTGTTAATGTACATATCTGTTGATTTTTATTATTATATAATATTATACAGTTTGTATGTCATGACATTCAGAACACTTTTGGTGACCATGAACTGTGTTCTGCCAATAAATGAGACAATTTTAAAAAATACCCTTCAAAATCCAAATTTGGCCTGTACCGTCAAAAACAGTGTCTACTGCTGTTTATGTTTTACTAGCAAAATGTGTTGATTTTATTTGGTTGCATGTTTAAGGGGTAAACTTTTTTTTTCCCTTCACATTTCAGTTTGATGTCCTTGTGTTGTCGTGGGGCCTTGTTACATATTGACCAGTTATACAAAATTTGAAATAAAGAAAGAAAAGATTGCATTGACCCCACAATAAGATATTGCTTTTTTTCCTTTTTACTATATAAATGATACAATTATATTTCCTAAAGGCAGGGAGAGAGGACACGATTCCTACATCAGACATTGTCCCAGCTAGGATGGCGGACCCTGGTGGTGCCAAGAAAGATACCCAAGACTCGGCTGTACCAGCAGCAACAGGGAAGCGCCATGCTGGTGCCACAAGTGCAGATGTGTCTAAGAGCATCAAGCAAAATACACGAGATACAGCGGAAAGCACTGCAGCAGAAAAAAAGAAACAAAGGTATAGTGGTGACTGTTTTTGAATGTTAAAAAACTGATTTTTTTATGCCTGTGTTCCTTTTTTTTGTTTTTGTTTGTTCAGTGCAGAATTGAGAAGTAATAAGACACCACCACCCCCCCAAAAAAAGAGAGAGAGAAAATAGGAGAGTTAAGAGTTTAGTGTTATCAGCATTGAGATGTTAAGAAACAAAATGATTCATGTTACTCAATTTGTTATCAGTTTTTATGTTAGTGCCATTTTAGTGAAGTTGCCTGGTTACACTTTTTTCCCTTCTTTTTCTGAAGTTCAAACATATACATCTGTAGAGCTCCATTCTGTTTGTCGATTGAGGTCTAATTTCTTTTGTTGTTGTTTTGTGTTAACTAACACGCCTGTTACTGGAAGTGAATGACATCTGTTTTCCATGAACAATACAGGAGCTTATGTACAGTTCCTCTTTAAAACCCTTTCCTCTGCTTGTCTGTGACTGAAAGTGAAGGACATCTGTTTTCCAGGAATGATACAGGAACTCAACAGTTCCTCCTGTGAACCCCTTTTCTCTGTTTGTCTGTGACTGGAAGTGAATGACATCTGTTTTCCAGGAACAAATACAGGAACTTGACTGTTCCTCTTGTGAAACCCTTTTCTCTGTCGGTGACTGGAAGTGAATGACATTTGTTTTCCCAGAACAATACAGGAGCTTACATACAGTTGAGTTTCTCTCGTGAAACCCTTTTCTCTTTGTCATGCAGACTTGAACCTGGGACAGTGGTGTCGGTGAAGGCAGCGCAGCTGAGTAGAATTGCTGCAGATGTGAATCAGAGGCCCATGGAATCGCCAGCCAGTGACCAGTCAGAGACCACCAGCCCTCATCTTGTGCCAAAAAGTGCAAAGCGCAAACCAGCGCCAGACTTGTCTATTTTGGATGACATTTTTTCTTGATGCAGAATGTGGCCAGTATTGCATGACGTATGTTGTGCAGTTTTTAACTCGTAGTTTTGCAAACACATGCCGTCTTCTGACACAAGGGCCTTAACTGCACAAGGCATTGCTTTGCAGAGCAGAAGTGGTTAAAAATTGTGAAGATTAATGAAAGGAGAAGAAGAAGAAGAGAAGAAGGAAGAAAGAAAAAAAAGGGGAGGGGGGGGGGGAGAAGAAGAAAATTCCCCAAATGACCAAGGGGATTTTTTACATTTGTCATTGTAAGCAGGAAGCTTTACAGTTCACAGTCTTCCAGTTAGAGTCAGTGAGCTTACAAACCTAGCTATTGTATTTTATCTGCTTATTTTCTTTCTTAAGATGTGCAATAAAAATGTTTCAGAATGGGTACATGTGATGTGTGCTTGCATGTATTCTCAAAATGTGCCATTTCAAACATTAGTAGAATGGTAATATACGGTGAAAAAAATAATTCATGCACTTTGCATGTAGACAGCTTAAGGCCAGATTGTGTGTGTGTGGGAGAGAGAGAGAGACAGACGACAAGTATTTGTTACTCCTAGATGCATGTTATAACTGCGTTTACCTATAACAAACATGTATTACGCTATTCCTCTTAAATACATTCATAAAATAAATTCAACTATGGACAAAAGCTCTTCACAAACAATTCTATTTTAATTATGCATATATTGAAAACCAGACAAAAATACTCCAAGTTTCTTTCCAATCCACTTCACAGACACATTCATTCGTGTGAAACCACTGCTTCAGACAGCTGCTTTCTGTTGATCATCTAGCCGATCTGAAGGGATCAAAGATGCGAGGATCTTTCAAGTACTCCGGCTGCTTCAGCATGTAAGGCATGAAACCTGAAATGTATAAAGCATACACATTTACTTCCATGCACAGAATATATTTTGGGTAAACGATACTGCACGTGTGAGCACACTGGACAGAGGCTTTGATTACTGTGATGCCAAACGGAATGCCTTTTTGGCCAGTGCTTGAGCACTTGGGAATAAATACCTGATGAAAGACTAGCCTAATGAGGGATCACCTCTCTTTTACCACCACTTTACTTTTTTTCTCTGAAGTTTACAATTGTAAGTTAATGCTGGTCCAAGACCTACCCCTGTTTTAAGAACAATTTATTTTTGTTTTCTTTGAAATTTGCAATTGTAACTTTAAATGTGAATGAATGCTTGACCAAGAACCACCTCTCTTTTAAAACCATTACTTTTTTTCTCTCTAAAATTTGCATACACACACAAATTGTAAGTGAACCCCTGTGACCAAGAACCATCCCTCTTAAAACCACTGCTTTTTCTTGCTCTGAAATTTGCAATTGTAAGTGACCCCCCCCCCACCCCCCCACCTTCCTAGACCACTTTACTTTCTCTCTGAAATCAGCAACTGTTAGTGAACCTCCCCTTTTTAAGACCACTTTACTTTTCCTCTCTGAAATTTGCAACTGTGAGTAAACCACCCCTCTTTTTAAGACCACTTTACTTTCTCTCTGTGTGAAATTAGCAGTTATAAGCAAACCATTGCACTTTTATGACCACTTTTGCTTGAATTTTTGGAGGACT
The DNA here is from genome assembly GCA_963584105.1 of Alviniconcha strummeri. Taxonomy (NCBI): domain Eukaryota; kingdom Metazoa; phylum Mollusca; class Gastropoda; family Provannidae; genus Alviniconcha; species Alviniconcha strummeri. The sequence goes on from OY757542.1 coordinate 25,906,592, forward strand.
TTGAAAGTGGGGTTCTACTGGACCTAACTTCTGATGGACATAAACGTGCTCATGACCTTTTGGCATCAACTGAGAGTAACGATTTCCTACCTGCGTTTCGTGACCGTTTGATAGCTCTTGCCACTTGTTTCTGCATGGGGATGCACAGTCCTGTGACCGCTCGCCCATAGATGCGCCCGGTGTACGGGGACACAAACTGGCTCAGCAGTCGCACGTTCTGGACACACAAGCAAGTTGGTTAGCAGCTAGTAATTGGTTAGCCCTGTCAACCGCACAAGGCCACCTCAGGACAAGCAAACTCTGTCATAAGCAAATGCACATTTCAAAACTCTTTACTCGTTTGTAAACCTTTTACAAGTCAATCCCCAAACCAATCCCTATGCAAACATGACATAAAACATACCTGTATACACAAACATCAAACACATTTTCGAAAGAGTCAGTCCTTTCAATATTACCCCTGTTAAAAGAGTGCATAAGGCTAGGACATTCTGGTATCGTTGACCACCCTGTCTAATTTACTGATACAAGATTAAGAACAGAATAAAAAAGGAATGGACAGAAACATAAAACAGCTATAGAAATGCATCACAGCAAATACCAGTGCCGTATGCCAGCAAGCTGCACGTACCACCAGCCATCAGCTAGCTGGTCAACACGAGCCATATGAAGAACCTACCTCTTAACAAAACGTGTGAGGAAAAAGAAAAATAACAGGTCAGAAAGAGCAAGAGGACTAGGCACAAAAACACCCACACATACACATACATGCTATATATCTGGTACATAAAAAATACAGTTATTTTCAATACAAATCCTTAAATGTTCTAGAGAATGATGCATATATATCACTTACCCCTACCCCCCCACCCCCCAAGTAGCATTGAGGCACAGACATCACTTACCACCTCTCTACCCCCCCTCCCCCTCTTCCCCCAAGGTGCACAGTGTTTGTGGGGGGGGGGGGGGGGGGGGGGTTATGAGCTAAACAGAACAAGTCATGATCACAAAAGAAAGGACAAGAGTGAGGCAGAGTTTCAGCAGTTGCGAGAAATGTCAGAAAAAGTAGGTTTTGAGATTACTTTTGAAAGAAGAAAAACCACCACAGAAGGAAACACACCACCATGAGAGATGCCTGCCAGAAGGAGCAGGGGAGTGAACTGCTGTCAAAACGCACAATTTGCTCACGCAATTCTTCCCAAATTATCTGTCGCACTTGGTCACGACAGTGACCTAACAGTTCAAAAGTATGCTACCTGCTGCGTTTTCTTTCAAAACATACTGGTGTATGCCTTAAACAGCCATAGTCCTGTGTAACGTGAGATGAAAGTTAGGAGGGTGAGTTGGAAAATTTCACATGCACAGTGACATCATACCTTGTAGTCAACATCAAGATTGTACTTGCACAGGATACATCTCTTATGTTCCTTCTGGAAAGGATTGTCCATGTCAGAGACTGGCTGCAAAATGAAATAAAATATTCATCTTGAACTTGAAGACGGCATACAACAGCTGGAGCTCCTTCTCGCTGTATCAGTACGTGCTCCTAGGATTCGCTGACGAGGGAGTCTCAGACTATACCACGCCATGCCATTCTCCTGTACACTATATTGTACATTTGGAGCATTGATCACTAAAATGAATTACATTTGGAGTATTGATAACTAAAATTCATTTTGATTAACTTGACTTCCTAGTTCATTTGGTGTGGAAATATGAAAGGGGTGATTGCAGATTACAAAAGTGGTCTTTCAATCGTTAGAGTTTTTTCTGCATACACATACATTTAGTTAACAATAATAAATGCATACATTTCTAATGCACTGAACCCTTCGATGATACATGTGTGAGGTTCACAGTGCTATACATGAGACATTACAACAACATGCAAACTTATTTAACAATGGTCAGTGCATTACATATCTCACTCCGTCCCTCACTCTCCCCAACATCCACAAACATACAATCTCACAACCCCTCACCTCCCTCTCTCTCTCCCACTCTCCCTGCCCACCCTCACCCCCAACCAATAATAACCAGTGAGCCAGTGAAGACATCAGCAGCACCAAAAAACAACAACTAAAACAAAAATTGATGCTAAACTGCACACATCTTTTGTACTAATTCAAGTGATTGTAAAGACCTAGAAGATGAGTATCAGGCCTTAAAAACTCTGGCTAAGTTATAAGTAATAAAACAAATGATGAAGATGAAAATAAAAATGTACCAAAACCAGATCAGATCAACACATGAATGCTAGTGAGCAGTACACACCATATCATTTTCCATATCTTTCAACATCTTGGCAATCAGGTCATTGTCAATGACAACTGGTGTTTTCTCAGCCTCAGCAGCAGTGGTAGTTTCAGCAGCAGTTGGTGTGGATGAGTCTGAATGCTGCAGGCGAAGTGTAGAACATGCCAGTGGCTGTCGGCTCCATTGTGGGCAAAGTACTGTAACAATAATGAATAATGAATACTTAGAGTGCCTAACCCACACAGGCCCTATGTGCTTACACATTCTTTACAAGTATATATTGTCAAAATTCAGTGCATACAACATGAACGCACACACGTACAGAGACTCCCCCCTTGCGCACCCCCCCCCCCCCACACACACACACATAAGGTTGCATAATAAATGGTATACCAAATGGAAGTTGTTTCTTGACAACAGTGACATACAAATATCAAACTTTTAGTTTTACAGTAGTCCTGTTTAAACCTTTGCATTATTCTAGTTGTTTGCAATATGGTGTCAATGGTGATGTTTGTACTAACTATAATGTGTGTGTGTGCATTTAGAATAGACTCTATGGACAATATTTTGCACTTTGCAAATACTTTAATTATTTTAATTATTATTTATAGTGTACATGATGTCTGTTAGTATTACATCATCAGTTTTTAATGTTTTACAATTACTGTGTTTTTTGTTTGTCTCTGATGCGAGCGTAAGTTTTGTTGAAGAAATGAAAGTATAGCAGATCAGGCCAGATTGCAATTCCAATGTTTTTGTCAGTGTTTTGGTGCCTTGGCACTTTTGCAACACTGATCAATACATTAGTCAGAGGTGTTGCTGGGGTCAAGGGAAGTAAGTGAGCTTATCAAAAAGCCATGGGTGCTCCCAAGGAAGAGAGAGGGGGGAAAAAGAGGGGGGTTTGTGGGGGGTGGGGGATTGAACTGGAGATAAGCTTGTCATGGCTCCCCTCTGTAAGCCAGTTTGGCCTAGCAGTAAGGCATTAGGCTGGTAAGCAGAGGACCCTCGGTTCAAATCTGCTTGGGCTCTCCTTTCTCTTCAAAAGTTGTGGTCTGTGGACACTATCTTGTGACTTTGTTTCTCACAATTAATGAAACATTAAAATTGCTGCCCATCTTAATGCAGGAGGCATTCTATAATCTACCTCCATAACCCGATCTCTCCCTTCTCCCTGTCCCTAATAAGCCTTATAGTTTCTGTGGACGTTAAGCGTGAGTGAGTGGTGAAGTGATGCTTAATGTCCTCAGATGTCAGTTGACATATTAGGGACAAGTTGTGACCAATGCCGAAGCATGGTTCAATAATTCTTTACATCCACGGATACCAGAAGGTTCATTAGGACGGACAGCTCAGGACGGCCACCTCGACCCTCACACAGCTCCTGAACTATGGACATTAAGCACCATGTTTACTTACTTACACGCTCTATGTCCATCAGTGTCACACCATAATAGTTACTGATACAGTGATACTGATAGCACAGGCGAATCGAGAATCAGCACTCAGTTTATAATTCCCATTTTCAGCAGCTCAGCTCTGGAACTGACATTAATTACAGATAAACAGATTTCAACTCCCCCTCCTTCTTCCTTCAGTACTGTCCATCCTCATCCTTTTGAAGATTTTTACACTTTGCTCGAAACATGCCATATGAAAACTGAAAAACATGTATTAATCAGTATTGCTAAGGTGCCGATTAAAGTCGCAAAACACTCGTGAAATCCTGAGATGTTTGGCCCGAATGCTGCTCGGATTCCTAACGTTTACCCGTTTTGAAATGCTAACAAGAAAAAAAACCCAGAGGTATGATGATTGTGACCGCTCAAAGAACTGGGCCACTTTCACTATGGCCGAACATTAGCAGACATTACCAGCGCTTAAACAAGGAAAAACCGGAGGATTCTTCTCACACAAGGCACATGAGTCGTGGCCTGTGTAATTGTGAAAATTCTTGATACTTTTTTGTACCTGTTGGTCGAGTTTCTCTCACAATTCGGCTGTAAACAAAAACTTTGCTGCCGATTGACCGCAAAAGGTGACAGGGGGCCGCCATGATGTTCCTTTTCTGCGGTTCAGTTACGCAAATTTTCATTTTGTGGAAGAAAATAATTACGGTACATGACGCATTACTACTGCCATATAAAGGGAAACTACGTAGTTTTAATCTCCGAAATGTTATTAATTCAATTTCCATTTATAGTCAATATTACTTTTGTTGCGTGTCTGTTTTGTTTAGATATGGCGGACCATGGAATTCCAAAAACAATGTATTTAAGTTTTTTTTGCGTGTGTCTGCACTCCTGGTCACCTTACGAAAGGCCCACACAGGCGTGTTCGCAGTTGGAGAAAATTGAAAGTTACACGTAAAACAAGACACTAAATGCGAACAAATTGCACAATGCCTGTTTTGCACAGTGTTTCTTCTCTTGTTTTGAAAGCTGCACCAACAAATTAAACAACGCGGCCAGAGCCCTAGAGGAGTCTTCCATTTTTTATTGATCCTGTGGATTATTTGAAGGCCTGCCCGGACAGCTCACAAGCAAAGGGGTGGATTCTTTGGATTCTAGGACAGGGACTGTTCAAAATAATTTCTCTCGCTTGGAATTCAAGAGCCTATAAGTTGAACTTGCAGCACTGAAAACATGGAGCCCCCTGCAGAAACTGCATGCCCAGATAACTTTGAAGTCCAGATTTCAGATGACATTCAGATTTCAGACAGTGTCACTGAACCTAAAAGCTCAGGAGATGTTGGATTTGGAAACAAAGTCGATTCAACAGGAAACGGAACCACTGAAGAGCATGGTGCGGCTCTTTTGCAAGCTTCTTTGTCTGACGTTGTTTTGTCACAGTCTTTGCAGTCTACAGAGAGAAGCATTGACTTTGGAGAGGCAGATGAAAGCGTTGGTGAAAAGTTTGTGGACCATTTTGACAGCGTTGTTGTGGATGGAACTGTCAATCCAGAAAATGGTCTGAGCTTACCAGAAAAGAATGCATGTCAGGAGGAAGAGGTGAGGGTGAACATGTTTTAATAAATGTTATATTTTTTATAAGGGGTCTTGAAGAAGTTGAGCTGAAGAAGAAAATGTGATGGGAGTTAAACAACTTGTGAGAGACTTGTCCCCAACTTTGCAGTGTAGAAAACAAAAACCTTTTTTGACCTGGGTCATTTTGTAAATTTTTGTTGTTGTTTTTAGGCAGTTGTACTTAGTATGATTTGATCTTTTTCTTACTTGAAGCAAACTGCTGTAAACATGAAAATGGAAACCATTGAAAGTCACAAATAGTTCTAAACAGGGCGGGGAAAGGATCTGTTTATAAATGCTTGAATAATATTTCTTAACTCAGTTTGTTTTGTTCTTACTTTCAGTTTTCTGATATCAGCAAGGAGCCAAATGTCACACCCCGAGAACCCGAGTTGGGCTTGGCGCTTGCAGCATCAGCAGCCACAGCTCAGCCCCCTCCAGCAGAACCTGTGCCAGACTCCCAGGTGAATGAGAAGCCAGCAGAGTACAGTGCTGATTTTGAGGACGCTGTGGATCCTCCTTTGCTCACCTCAACACTCAAAACGGATGTGAAGGACTCGGATGATGAGTTTGACTTTGATTTGCCTGCCGCCAAAGCGGATAATGGGAAGACCGTGAGATTCTCTGGTGGAGGTGACAGTGAGGAGCAGGGGAAAGAGGCTCTGGTGCCGCAGGGGGACCATCATCGTGGAGAGGTGGACGAACTGAAGTCGAGTGATGCATCTGGACAGCCTGGCGCTGTGGCTGCTGCAGCTGTTCCTGGCATGCAGGACAGCGTTGATGTGAAATGTGTAGTACCAGAAGTGAGGATTCAACCTGCTTCTCCAGAATCAGATGACATCAAATTGGATCAGGTAATAACTCTAATAAAGAGCTAAGCATGAAGCTTTTAAGAATGTAAGCATGCACATGTATGTGTAATATTATAAGTTATACATAAGTACACACCAAGAGATTCATGTATCATGCAGTCTGTTACCCAACACAGAACAACAACAAAAAGTACAAAAGAAATAATATATGTTACCAACTTCATTTGATATCAGGACAAAATAGAAACAGATAATTCCCTATGCTTAAATTATAATTCATGACGACACATTGTTTCCATAAGTGCAGTTTTATATAGCGTAATACTAATACTGTGATACCATGTATTTTGATTTGTAAAACAATGGCAACAACAGCAACAACAACAAAATCATGTCATTAGCGAGGGTTAGTGGATGGGTGGTAGTGGTAGTGGTTAGGGAACTATTTTTCTCATGACGTCAGCGATTTGTGTGCGGATCAGAGGTCGGAGGTCAGAGGTTACAAAGATTGTTTACCACATGACTTAAGTTTTTCGTCTACTGCTGCATTCTCACAACAGTGGATTTGTAGGGACCATTTGACTTTGCTTTGCTATGTAAACATTAAACTTTTACTTTTCTTTGTAGATTAGCATCGTACACTTGTATGACTCAATGAGATTGTAATGCTGGTTGCTTTTGTTGATTTTATTGCTGTTTTAGCTTTACAATGCAACCCTATCAAGTTCATCCGAAATCAAAACTGTGGACCGTAGTGGTGCAACTGACTCAAGTAACCACTGAGCTGCCACTGAGTGCATCTTTGCCTTTTCTGTCACCGAGTTTTACGAGCATAGCACCTACTTGACCAGTGATGCCGCTAAAGACTGAATTGTAAAGTTTGTCGCTGGATGAACCTTCTCAAGTGACTCTTCCTTGTGTGAAGAGGCAGGTGTTTAGGTAGCGAGCTGTGCGACTTCGGCTGCGTTACGGCTTGAGACATGCGCACAAGCGTAGGTAGACAGTCGGGTTGCGCCACTACCACCACCACTACCACTACCACCCATGTACTAATCCTCTCTATTTTGAAAATGAAAGTTAATGGTGTTTGTGCATTAGGATGCAGAGCAGAAAGGAGGCAGAAGCCACATCATCACAAGTTCAGCTGCTGATTGGGACAATGTGGAGACAGTGGAAGCAGGTATGTGGTGCTTGTGTGCAAGTGCACTACCAGAAATATTGTATTGTGTACATGAACATTGTTGATTAAAAAAAAAAGTCATTTACTTTTAGTTTGAAGTGCAGATTTTTTTGATTTTTTTTCCCCCCCAGTCATTTAGATGATTTACTTTTAGGTTGAAGTGTAGCAAAAAAAAAAAAGAAAAAGAAAAAAAAAAGCAAGTAATTATTTCTTGAGGCTTTGTATTTAGATCTGGAAGACCTGTTTAAGTAAATCTGACAGAGAGAAAAAAAGAAGAAAAATGTCATTTACATGATCTAACTTCTCTAAGTTGTTTCTGTAAAGAGAGAGATGCCCCAGATGACAGCACAAAATCTAGTTATATGACTTGATTGAAAACATTATCTTTGACCCTTAGAACCTTACCACTGAACAATGTAGGGATCAGAGCGAGTAGTCTAACACAGTCATTAATGGTAGTAATTTGTGTAGTGGAACTGGAAGAACCCTGTACTCTCTGGAGCCTGCAAAACAGGTCTACAGATAAAGCATTAGGCTTGAGCTAATTGAGAAAATGCACACACACACATACACACACACACACACACACACACATGTGCATGTGCATGCACACATGCAGACACACACACACACACACACACACACACACACACACACGCACACAGAACAGATTAAACACGAATGACTAACTGTATGCTCAGTGAAGAAACATCTTCAGCCAAAGTGCACAAACCTGCAAGGATCATGCCCTTTTCATTGGAGCACACCAATAACAAGCGGCACAGAACATGAACAGCTTGTTGATACACACGATGCATGCACGCGGCAAAAAAGCTTGTGGTAGCTTCAGCTGCTGAATCATCTCAATACTTTCAGGACAAGATCCAGGTGACAGTGGAGAAGAACGGCTTTGCCGCCATCATCAGCCGCCTCTTTGGCCCGCCGCGACTGCACAAGGACCTGCATGCCGAGAGGGAACTGGTCTTCTGCATTGCCGCCAGTGAGTGCTCCTTGCCACTTGTTTTTTTGTTTGTTTTGTTTTTGTTTCGGGGGGAGGGGGGTGTTGTCTCAGGAGATTGTGGGGTAGAGGGAGGGTCAGATAACTTCATAGTTATAATGAATCTGCATTTACACGTGTCTTCATCAGAATGTCTGCACTGAGTATAGCCCACGGGCAAAAGCAACATGCTTCAGCTGCAGAGGACTTGTAACACTAATAGAATGGCACTCATTGCTAGTGCGAAGCAGCATTTGGGAGCTTTAAAAAACCTACATGCTACTTTTGCCCAGATATTTCGAGTGAAAATATTTTGTTTGAAATTCAGTAGTTACTGTGTGTCTTGTGTTATATTATTTGCGGGAGCTGCCACAAGCATGAAAAAAACTCTGACAAAATCTTTTGTCATGACAAAACTTTCCTCGCACCAAACATGTGTTTGTCGTGACAAAAGTTTTGTCACAACAAGCATATTTTGGTTGCGACAAAAGATGTGTTTCGTCACAACAAAACATGTCTTTTGTTGTGACAAATGTATGCTTGTTGTGACAAAAGTTTTGTCACAACTATTTGTTGTGATATAATTTTGTTGTGACAAAAGTTTTGTCATGACAAGCTTACCTGTTTGTTGCGACAAAACACATCTTTTGTCGCAACAAAAATATGCTTGTTGCGACAAAACTTTTGTTGCAACAAACATGTTTGTCAGGACAAAAGTTTTGTCATGACAAAGTATGCTTGCGGCGACAAAACTTTTGTCACAACAAACGTGTTTGTCACGGCAAGCATACTTTGTCATGACAAAACTTGTTGCAAAAAAAAAGAAGATCCTATTGGCAGCTCCCACCAATGAATAGTGTTATGTCATAAGGTGACAACTTTTTCTTGCCACTCATAGCTGGTGATGAATGCTGTTGTCTTTTCCACCTCTTGGCTGCAGCCAAAGAGTCTGGTCATCAGCAGCAAGCTACAGATCGAACATGAGATCTGTTTGACATTCTATACGTGACGAGTGCTGTTGTCTTTTCCGTCTCTTGGCTTCACTCAGCCAGAGAGTTTTGTCATCAGCAGTAAGACGAGAACTGAACAAGAGACCTGTTTGACACACCCCACAAATAATGCTTTCAGCCGCTCTGGACAACCGCGACGAGCAGCATCTGCAGTCCCTGCAGACGATTTACCGCGTGCTGACTGGCTCGCGCTTTAGCTGTCAGCGCTATGGCTCTCACTGGGAAGAGGTTGGATTCCAAGGTTTGTAGAGAGAGAAAGAGAGATGCCTGTAAAAATATGTCCTGAGGTCGAAGAGTAGAAAAGAAGGAGCAGGTAACTTCATTGTTGAGGCATTATATTTAGGTCTGGAAGACCGTATCCAGGGTGAATCTGGAGTGGAGGGGAGAGGGAGAGAGAGAGAGAGAGTCCTACTCCCTTTATAAGGAGCTTATTGGGTGCATCAGTTCTCCCCCTCCCTTTCCCTCCTCTCTGCCACCCCCCACCCCCCAAACAAGCTGAATCCAATTTTTGACCCACAGTGCTAAGCATAGATGTAAATATATATGATTCTGATGGAAGTGTCACAGGGAGTGGTATAATGATCAGGACGTTTGATGCATGTCCATAATTGACAACAGAACAAACCCCAGTTCCATCCCGCCCCGCCCCCCCCACACACACAGCACTGTCTCTGTCACCAAACCTTGCAGATACATCCTCCATAAAGTTGGTTGTCCACCAACCAGCACCATAATTTACAACAGCACAGGCCCCAGTTCCATATCCCCAGCTGCCCCCCCCCCCCCCCCCCACCCCCCAGCACTGTTTCTGTTACCAAACAATGCTGATTCATCATCCATAATGCTGGCTGTCCACAGGCTTCATAATTTACAACAGCACAAGCCCCTGTGCCATCCCCCAGCTGTCTCCCCCCCCCCCCCCCACTCCCACCCCCTAGCATTGTTCTTGTCACCAAACCTTGCTGATACATCATCATTAATGCTGGCTGTCCACAGGCTGCATAATTTACAACAGCACAAGCCCCTGTCCCCCCACCCCCAGTACTGTTCTTGTCACCAAACCTTGCTGATACATCACAATGTTGGTTGTCCACAGGCTACATAATTTACAACAGCACAAGCCCCTGTGCCCCTCCCCCCTCCCCCCAGCACTGTTCCTGTCACCAAACCTCATCCATACCGTGGGTTGTCCACAGGCTGTGTGGAAACAAACCCATCGTGTTTTGGCACATAGCCAGGGGACACACAAGCAAACACCACCTGCCAGTGTAATCTGTGGTCTGTCTACACAGACCACTTGTGTTTGGCACACAGGTAGAAGATATCCGAGCCAGCAGTGCCCGATGACGTAATTGTTGATCTGATTGCACCACAGAATGACTTGTATAATGCATGTTCATGGACAGGGGGCATATTTCTCCGAGCCCACATTGCCTGAAGATGTAATTGTTGATCTGACGGCACCACAGAATGACGTGTGTAATACATGTTCGTGCACAGGAGACATATTTCTCCGAGCCCACATTGTCAGATGATGTAATTATTGATCTGACTGCACCACAGAATGGCTCGTATAATACATTTTCATGCACGGGAGACTTATTTCAGGTCGGGATCCAGCCACAGACTTGCGAGGCACAGGCATGCTGGGCTTGGTGCAGCTGGTCAGCTTCCTGCAGAATGACACCACCGCTCAGCTGGCCAGGGACCTGTATAAACTTTCCCTTCACCCCACCCAGGTCAGTGTGTGAGCCGGTTGGGCTTAGCGGTAAGGCATTAGGCTGGTAGCAGATGGACAAACACACACGTGTGCACACACACACACACATGCACACACACACACACACACACACACACATACTCTCTCTCTGTGTCTCAGTCTCACTCTCTCTGTCTTTGTCTGTCTCTCTCTCCTGTGAGGTCTGTAATGTCAGTAAGGCCAGTATTTATATTTTTAGCATTTACTTTGCTGCTTTCCCCCATGGCAACAACACTATCTGTCCAGATAAAAGCAGGTGTGAATTGACTGAGATTTTAAGGTACTCCTATGTAAAAATCACGTCTCAGTATCTTGCTTGTGAAATGGAAGATAAGCATGGGTGAAACAGGACCAATTATTTTCTGTCTTTTTCTTGTTTGGCTATAGAGACTTCCTGTAACGCATATCATTCATAAAATCTGAGCTCTAGAGACCTTCCTATAATGTATATCATTCATAGATTCTGAGCTCCTTGTCTTTGCAATATTTTTCCATGTACAGCAGAGTTCTCTTCTCTCGCAGAACTTTCCCTTCTGTCTGATGTGCATCAACATTTCCCGAATCAGCCTGCAGGCGCTTCGTGAAGGGGTGATGAACAGGTGAGCCAGACTGTCTTTCAGTGCAACACCTCCGACAGCAATGGAGGTGGTGAACTAGAGTACAACTGACAGCAGAGGGTGATGGAGGTGGTGAACTTGAGCTACGCTGGTCGTGTGTAGTCAGGGGCTAAGTCAAAGTGGTTGTGTTCCTGATTGAGAGAGTAAAGCCAGTCCAGAGAATACAGCCAACAGCTGAACTCGGACTCAAAAACTTTAGTTTTAGTGGTGCAGCCATTTCAGTTCCAAACTGCTCTTAGTTTACTTTTCAATTCTGCCAGCTTTTACCTGACCTGGCCTGATGGGGCAAGGGTGGGGTGGGGGGTGGGGGGTGGATAAGGAACTGGGATGCCTTTTAAAACTGGTCAGTCAGTTTGCCTTGCTGAGAGTAGCAAAAAAATATGAAACAGAATGACTGCTAGCATCCTAAAACAAGATCCAAAAGGTTCAAACAAATGCTTATTTATTTTAACACAGACACACAGGATGCAAATTTTCAGAGAAATCCCCTTTATCAAGCCAGAAAACGACACTTAAACAACAGATAAACTGTTAAAAACAATGAAAAATGAAAGAAATCTTCAATCTTCCAAGCACCGAACAAGCTGCAAAAACTCAGCTAAAACAAGATAAGTCCTTTGCCTTCATTTTTCGTCGTTTTAACCATTTATCTGTTGTTTAAGTGTCGTTTTGTGGCTAGATAAATGAAATTTCCCAGAAAATTTGCATACTGTGTGTCCATGTTAAAATAAATAAGCATTTGTTTGAACCTTTTTGTGTTTGGATCTTGTTAACAGTGTTGTTTAGACAGGGAGGTTGTTTGTGTTCAATCACAGACAGCAGCATATGATGTTAGTGGCGAGCTTCAGCTACACTGCTCCGGTGTAACAAGTGCCAAGTGGTTGTGTTCATTCTCACAGACTGCAACTGACAGCAGAGAGTGATGGAGTTGGTGAACTTGAGCTATGCTGGTCGTGTGTAACAAGTGCTAAGGCAAAGTGGTTGTGTTCTTGATTCAGAGAGTGCAACCGACAGCAGAGGGTGATGGAGGTGGTAAACCAGTTCTACGCCGGTGCCTTGCTGCATCTCTACAGGATCTGGAAACAGGGAAAGACCATCGGTGATTCAGGCTTCGTCATTAGAGGTCAGAGGACAAGGCATTATTAGTGAAAAAGAAATAAAAATAACCCAAAAACAACAAATCTCTGTTAAAAAAGAAAGTAAAAATAAGTGAAATGAAAGCCTTTGTGTGTATTGAAAACTGAGCATTTAAAGAGATTATCCTCCCTTAAGAGTGGGGAACAGGTGCGGGTCGGGGTGGAAAGTAGTTAATAAGTATTGATACACTCACAGAAACGCATATATATATATGCTCAAAGTGAAACTGTTCTTTTTGAAAGAGTACAACAAAAACCTTTATTAAAATGAAAAAAAATGAGCAAAGAAAATACACATGCAAAAATTAAAAATGGTGAAAATGTAAACACACATGCACGCACAAATGCAGGCACACACACATGTATGTACACACGCATGCACGCATGCTTGGCAAGACACACACACACATCCTCTGTCCTCTTTACAGTGATTTTTTTAATGACTGCTGTGCTGTTTGACCTCTGTAATGGTGTATCACTTTTTCTTTTTTTGTGTGCACCAATGCACCAGATAGTGTATCCATGATTAAAAACTGTTGTTTCTTCTTCTTTTCGATCACCCAGTTTCGATCCGCTATTATAAAAACTGACACTTTTATCTGTCCACAGAAGTTGAAACGCGGGCCAAGAAACACTCCAAGGATCTCTTCAAGGAATTCCAGGCGTACGTTACATCACAGAAAGCCGGAGCTGGTGGTGGAGGGGATGCGGCGCAGGGAATGAGCGGAAAGGAAGGAGATGTTCGCTTTTTCAGTGTCATCAAATCTGACACCAAATGTGCAGCTGAATTGTACTGACGCAACTCCAGCATTCAGCTTGGCCCCCGCATCATTCGTCTTCATACTAAGCAGAAATCGAAACAGTGGTGCAGGTTATCCTGACGTGAATGTGAGATTCCCTTTTGTCAGAGAGATCTGAATCATGCGAGGGTTTCTGTGTAGTTTGTGTCCACATGATGGGGTGTAGTGGCTGTCACTCTTCAGGTTTTGTTTTGAATGATGCAAAACATCTGTTAACTGAGGTACAATGCACCTCTTAAGTGTTCTATTTATGTAGTTAAATAACTTTGTAATATATAGATTTAAAATATATAGATATACCAGCGATGGTGTTTGATAAAAACAACCAGAAAGAGAATACTGCCTTTCCTGCAAATTTTCACCGTCCATATTTTGTGTTTTTGGACCAACTCGACACATGCATATCAAGAGTTCGTGAACATTGCTACTGTGTGATCAGCCCCTGAAGTTGGTCTCTTAAACAACAAGGGGCACCACATGTGCATGGTATTTATGTGTGCACCAGAGAAAAAGAACTGTATACACATGTACAAAACCTTGCTCGGGTCTGCTGAGCAAATCCTCGTGTTCTGGCAGAAGAATAACAAGTGTGAATAAAGTTGCAATAGAAGTGTGGAGTGTCACTGTTATTTATTTGCTTGTAGATATCTAGATGAGATAACATTGGTTTGCTTCACTAGCGGCTCAAATTCTTTCTCTTGGGCTTTGCGTGGTTATTTCATTTTGAAATGAGCATAATGATATTAACTGCTGTCTACAGTGTAGTCGATGTGCTCAAGAGATATGCCTCTTTTTTTTAATCACACAGTTATAAGGAATTGGATTTTTGTCATCCTGTCAACCACACAGGGTCACCTTGGGACAAACTCATAAGCAAACACACACTTCAAAACCTCATAAATTCTTTCCCAAATCAGTCCACAAAACCAGTCCCCACACAAACATTACACAGAATTTTGCAGCCTTGAATTTGGTGGTTCTGTTCTTAATGGTTACTGTTATGATACTGTAGCCTGCAGCTGGGTCATGCGGCTGCAGAAACTTAAGGTCCCCTCTGTTGACAGCCCAGGGCTGACAAATGTTTTCCTTTTAAAGCCTGGAGTAGGTCAGAATATAGCCACACATGCTCTGCTCACTGCCAGGAATTTCTTCCTTGTCCCAATTTCTACTTTCCTGCTCCATTTGTCCTTCATTTTTTCCAAATTCTCTCCCCAGTTTCTTTGCATTAATTTTGACTGACACAGTTCATGTGTGAGCCTTCAGAATAAAGTAGGTCACATAGGTTATAGTTGCAAGCGATTCAAGCAGGTTTCCATGGTGAGTGCCTACTGAATGTAAGTTGGTATCAAAATGTGTTGCTGTTCACTGATAGATGCATGGTTAGTTTTCAACACTGTATCAGTGAATTAGACAAACCTGTGATTTAGTGAGTTTTGTTTTGAACAGGTGTAAAAGAATTTTGGATGTGTGATTTGTCCTGAGCTGACCCAATGCAGTTGACAGGACATTCCAGTCCAAGAACTAACTGTTGTTGTTTTTTATGTTATGTCATTGTGCACCACTTGTCTACATACATCAGTATATTTTGCTCTTACCATTGTAGTGACAAAATCATACACTTACTGTTGTCACATTTGTCATGAATGTGTGTTCACAATGCATGTTTTGTTGGTTCTGCGATACGAAATGGATAAGTTTGATTTGCATGTTCTTGCATGTCTTTATAGCATTTGTAATATTGGAGAAAGAATTTCAAGTCGGCTTGTCAAGATGACAACAATTTACCAGTAGTCTTGAAGCATCTGTTTGCCGGAGGTTCAGTGATGCGATTATTTTTACATACATGGTCTGGAATTGATAATTATGACAAAAAGGAAGCTGTTTGGTTTAAAAGTGTTGGTCTGGTATGAAACTGATGCCATAAATAAGTGTTATGTAGAAAAATAATTATAAGTATACCTCAATAAATCAAGTACAAAGGGTAGTATTTACTGACCCCCTTGTTTTTTGGGGGTATTTTTTTTGTATGTCTTTTTTCCCTTGTGGGAAATTCAGGTCACCCTACCTGGGTAAGGCACAGCAGCCGCAAGAGCAACACTACTCATTCCTATCAGTGTGTGTAGTATATATTTTTGTGTGGCCAAACAGTGGCATGGCTGCCTGTGTTTGGGATTTTTAACGTCTGCACAGATGTAATTGCATGTGACTGTGCACAGGGGCTGTACAGACAAAACAGAGAGTCTGCACTGGAAGTGAACCGTGGGAGAAAAATCCTTTGTCACATTCAGGGCTCGAACCCGCGTCAGTATTGTGCCCGGTTTTTCAGTCGGATGCTGTAGCAACTATAGCATACTGTAGCTGCTATTCCTGCCCCCTTCGGAGACACCAGCTGATCCTTTTTGTCATGGAGTCTGAAACCATCAGTCTGCAAAGTCCTTGTTCTTCAGCTCAGCATAACTAAACACTGCTGGATTCAAGTTGATGAATACAGTCATTCCCTTTCTTTTAGATCGGGAAAACTTAACATAAATGAAGGCTTGTCCAGCATGTGTGTGTGTGTGTGTGTGTGTGTGTGTGTGTGTGTGTGTGTGTGTGTGTGTGTCCACACACATGTGTGTGAGAGTGTATTGGTCACAAGAGGGTCAAGTAATACAAAATAATGTACGCACATTTGTAAATTGCCACTCTGGTGTCTTTTATTTCAAGCATTTTATATGGCAATGCTGGTAGTCAAAGTTGAAACCCCGAGGGTTATCTCAGAAGGTAAGTGTATCAGTTTTAGTACTTTTACTGAAATCTTTAACACTAGTTTGGAACTGGATGGGTGAAATTTAAAGATTCACGAGGATGTTGTGTCTTGAACAGCATGAAATGTTTTTAATTTTGTGTCTCCATTATTTATGTATATATATATCATCACCTTTTTCATCTCAGGTAGGTGTGTGTGTGTGTGTGTGTGTGTGTGTGTGTTTATGCCTCTTCACTTCTCATACTTTCCAAGGGAGGTAAAACCCTGAGTACCCTACAGGTGTTGACAGACTGTTTCATAGTTTGGGTTTGGTTGTAAAGTGCACAAGTGTGATGTGCATGATTGCAGTGGTATGAATAATGGAACTGAAAGTACTCAAAGAACTAATACCTGCTATTAGCAATTTTTGCAAGTGCAGGAGTATGCTAAATACAACAACTGAGACGTCCAGTCACCCTACTGCTGCTGTCATGGTTACTGGTCTCGAAGTCCCACCGTATGCAGTTTTTTGTGTAAAATCCCACAGAAGGGATACACAGCTCATTGTGACTGAAGTTCAGAGGATACGAAAGAAGAGGAAGGAACTTGATGCAGAGTTCAGGATCTGTGTGAAAAGGGAGGTGGCCCTGGGCTCGGATTCCTTGTCCCATCCCTAATGAACCATAATTATGTGTTTTTTGTGTGGATGTAAAGCGCCATCAGGGATTATCTTTGGTGGTTCTTATGAAAGATGAAGAGACTGGATGCCACACCTTTGGGGCCACCTACTGACACAGTGCACTCACTTTTCCTGTCTGGCTCATTCCCTGCCCCATTCCTAAAAGACCATACGGTTTCTGTGGACATAAAGCACCATCAGAGATTATCTTTGGCACCATGAAAGAGAAGAGACTGGATGCCACAACTTTGGGGCCACATACTGACACAGTGCACTGTTTCTGTCTGGCTCTCATTCCCTACCCCATTCCTAATGAACCATGTGGTTTTTGTGGACGTAAAGCACCATCAGAGATTGTCTTTGGCACCATGAAAGAAGAAGAGACTGGATGCCACACCTTTGGGGCCACTTACTGACACAGTGCACTCACTGTTCCTCTCTGGCACATTCCCTGCCCCATTCCTAATGGACTGTATGGTTTCTGTGGACGTAAAGCACCATCAGAGGTTATCTTTGGCACCATGAAAGAAGAAGACTGGATGCCACACCTTTGGGGCCACATACTGACGGTGTGCTCACTGTTCATGTCTGAGTAAGGCTGCAACAGCTGACGACGGCTGTGTACAGCATGGCCAGTGAGATGGGTCCATGTTCATGCTCCTTGTGTGTTTAAAAAACAAACAAATGTGGCCAGTGAGATGGGTCCACATTCATGCTTTATATGCCTTGAATGCTTTTTAAAAACAAGTGTGGCCAGTGAGATGGGTCCACATTCATGCTTTATACACACTGTATGCTTTTTTTTTTTAAACAAGTGTAGCCAGTGAGATGGGTCCACATTCATGCTTTATACACCTTGTATGCTTTTCTTGAAACAAGTGTGGCCAGTGAGATAGGTTCACATTCATGTGCTAGCTATGTTTAATTTTTTTAATTTTTTTAAAACAAGAATGGCCAGAGAGATGGGTCCATGTTCATGTGCTAGCCTCGTATGCTTTAAAAAAAACAAGTGTGGCCAACGAGATGGGTTTATGTCCTAGCCTTCCATGCTTTTTTTAAACAAGGGCAACACTGAAGGGAGTAGTAGTAGTAGTAGTTTGTTTTTACTAACTCTGATTAATGTGTGTATATATTTGTGTATGTATTATATTTAGTTTGTATGTGGTGTTTTGTTTTTACTGATTAATGTGCATTTGATATTTGTGTATGTATAGTTTGTTTGTGTGTGGCTTGATTTTGTAGATCTGACTTGTGAAAAGGTTTACATACGAGAAGAGTTTTGAAATGAGCATAATCGACAAGTTTGATTGTCCGGAGGTGACCCTGCGTGGTTAACAAAATAACAGAATGCTAAACTCCAGTTACTAACTCCTTCCCTACTGTTTTTGTTGGTATACGACTTGGGACAACATAGACCATGTCTTTTTCCTGTGAGTCATTTGATGTGCAATTCATGTATTCTTATTCATTCTTATACATGTGCACTGCAATACTGATTTAACACTATTTTGAAATGCTTACATGTGCCTGATCAGCCAGGCACCACCAGAAAAGGTGTGTTTGGAACTAGCAAACCGGTCACAAGTCACCAGGTACTTCTGGTCATAAGTCAGCAGATACTTTGCCTTTTTGAGCTTGCATCCGATACCTCAGTGTCTAGAATAGTCCAAGATGTACAGGCTCACTTTGCCTTCCTGATGTCAGTTACTGCTGTACATTTGCTACTTCTGTTTAACATGTGTGCTTGATAAAGAAACTGTGATACTGTTGTGTTAGTGAAGTTTGTGCTTACAATCTTTGTGATCTGCTTATCTGCATGGAAGCTCAATAAACTATTCATGTTGCACAAGCAGTCAGTAAACTCTCAGTGTTAGTCAATTTATTTCACCGCCATCATCACAGATTTTTGTTTGGTTCACCTTCTTCTCGTATTTGTTCTGCTAAGACATTACTGACCTCTTCATGCACCTTGGTTAGTAGACTGCATGTGTCTTTCCTTCCACATCTTGTACAAGTATTCAGCTAACGTGAAAGAACGAACAAATATTTCACTGTAAGTGGTCACCTTCAGCATGTAAGAGTGCTTTCTTGTGTATTTTTCTCTTTTGATGTAGAAAAGTACAGTGGAACCTCTCTTTTAAGTTTGCTTTCGCTTGAAAGACCACCATAATGACAAGCCGTCCATCTTTTTAGACCACTTGTACTGAAATGTTTTTGTTCATATTTCCAAGTAAATGAACCATGATCAAGGACCACCCGTTTTAAGATCACTTTTGCTTGTGTGCATTTTTCTTGTTACAGTGTACGCAGACATAAGATTCAGAAGTAAATCATCTATTTCTTCTGCAACAGATGTAAGATTCAAAACAATCTTGTAACAGCAAATATTTATTCTCAACTCTTTTCTCCACATTCATGCACACAAAAATACTGTGCACAGACACGCGCAAATTGTGCACATTAATTCCTAGCACAAGGATAGGTTTCATTCATTCAGGCACCCACTTTCTGCTTGACACACACCTTCCTTTCCAACAGTCTAAATATGTTTGGAAGGGCTTGATTCCATCACTGTTAGAAGTTGACATGTAAACTTTGTTTTGGGGAAAAAACCCCACTATGACACCCTTTGGTTTGCTGGTCATTTTGTCCCCCAGACTTGTATTCACAGGGGCAGAATGAACTAAATCTCCATCACATCAGATGTAAGTCCCTACAAGCCACCTTTAGGTAAAGATCACTCACTCACATGATAAACTACGTGCACTTGGAAAACCATTGTGTTGTGTGATGTCAAGAGTAGCGATCGAGGAAGAGAAGAAGTAGTTTGCTGTCAACCGTCCTTGGTAAAGGCTGCTGTTGTGACGGACACAGAGTTGTTTCCCAAGCTCCGACGTAACTGCAGTATATCCACCTTAGATCCATGAACAAACACCACAGTGTCGCACACAAAGTTAAAATCAGAGTGGGACTGATCATCCCCTAAAAGCAGCAGCCAGTGTGCAGTGTACCAGCAGCAGCTCTTAACACGCCAGTTACACTGTCATCCAAAGCTGACGAAGTAAATTTGAACAAACCTTCAATCCATGAACAAAGCCCAAAATATGTTCAAGACCAAGCGCCACACCCTGCCGCACACCAAGTCAAAGTTAATGTGGGACTGATCACCCCTAAAAGTAACGGCCAGTGTGCAGCGTACCGGGACTAGGACATCTTAACACGCCAGTTTCACTGTCGTCCAAGATCCTGCAGAGGACACAGCTGTGTGAAAAGAGAGGTGCTGAAGCTTTACAACGGTGTTCCACAATCCCATTAGAGTTGCTCCAGTAGTGTTGTGTTGCAGTGACCAGGCTCCATGCACACCCACTTCACACCACCATCATCCTGGGCACGATGCTCATGGCCATCAGCTCCTGGAACAACAGCTTGCAGGCGTAGGGGATGCGGATCTGAGAGATCTGAAACAGCAAAGGGGCGTAATGAACACGGACACTAGCGCCAAACTAGACAGAATATAGTCAACTACTTGATGGAACAGGCTAAATAAACACATGAAAAGACAGAAATAACTAATGCATGAATAATTTCAAAGACAATTTTTGGTTAGTTGGCTAATAAGAAAACAACAACAAATGTTGGTGTAAATGAATGACATCAGTTACTGTTGATGAAAATGACATCAGCTACTGTTGGTGTAAATGACATCAGCTACTGCTGGTGTACATGAATGACATCAGCTACTGTTGGTATAAATGACATCAGCTACTGTTGGTGTAAATGGCATCAGCTACTGTTGGTGTAAATGGCATCAGCTACTGTTGGTGTAAATGGCATCAGCTACTGTTGGTGTAAATGGCATCAGCTACTGTTGGTGCACATGAATGACATCAGCTACTGTTGGTATAAATGACATCAGCTACTGTTTGTATAAACGACATCAGCTACCTGATTTGCAAACTGCAAATCAGACTGATTTACCTGTGTTTTGTTCTTGCAGCTGCGGCACTCAAAGGTCTGGTTTCGCAGGTTGGCGATGGCAATGAGGCCACACAGGTTACACACATGAACACGGTAGGGGTCAGAGGCCTCAAAGAGGCGCTCTCTCAAGAACTGTGCAGCGCCATGGGCAATCTGACAATCACGTTCCATCTCTCCAAATCGGAGACCTCCATCACTGGTAGACAAAAGTACAGAAAGATAGGTTATTTCTTTCTCATATATTCCTTCTACTGAGAAGAGCTCCTTTCCTTTCATGCCTGTTAATTAAGTGGCAAAATCAGAGTAACTTAAAAATAAATACAAAACCACCGTAGTACTGCAGTAGCACATAAAAGATTCCGGTCATTCTGCCAAAAGTGCAGACCCTCTACCTAATCTGCTTATTAATCCATAAAGCTGGCTGACTTTTATGTAATCTTGCTGGGGGCAACCAAGAGCGAACCAACTTGTGAAAATGCAAATACAAAATGCTCCTGAACTTGAAACAGTCATCATGGGCAACAACACTTTTATTTGTATTTACTGCCAATGAATCCCTGGTCAAAGGCCATTACTTTGTGAAAAAACAACAACCCCAAAACATATTTTTTTGCCTTTCTACGAGGTTCTTCAGCAGCAACTGTTGAAAAAAAAAAAATACCGTGATCTGCCCTCCATGGGCTGTCGGTTGAGGATCTGGACAGGACCACGTGCACGGGAGTGGATCTTGTCGTCCACCATGTGCTTCAGACGCTGGTAGTAGGTGGGCCCCAGGAACACCTGCGCATTCAGCTTGCGCCCCGTGAAGCCATTGAAGAGCACCTGCAAAGGCGGTATCATCTTTTACAAGGACAGTCGCCCAAGACTGAAGTGTAAAACAACAACTGGCTGTGCTGGTCAGTTAAACACTTCCGTGCAACTTGGATCTGCAGCTGAAAAATCTGGGCTGCATTCTGTTTCAGATTGTTACAATTTACACTGAGGCTGACCTGTAAATATCTGTATTAACACATATTTGTATGATGAGCCAGTTTTGAGACCAAAGGAGTACGTCCAGTCTTGAATAAAAATTGGTTCTGTCTTATGCGTGTACCCTGTGTTGCCGAGTGTGCCTGAAATGGAGGGTATATATGCAACTGGCGGGAAGGATGGGGGGGGGGGGGCATCCTTTTTTGAGAAAGTACTTCTGGTAGAGTTTATGTAACTTGATTTGCCTGCATGCCATGTGAGTGACTGTAGGTGACTCATGTCTTTGCTGTTGTTGTTTGTGTGGCTGGTATCTTCTGAGCACTAGTTAACTCCCTAGTGTGTTGATTCTATAGCTGAACACTGAGAACTCTGTATGTCATTTCTTTCTACATCTCCCCCAGCAAGGGGTGCTAACTGGTCAAAAGAGCAGGCATGGAAAAAGAAGCTATGTTTTACTGCCCTAGTAGCTCAATCAATCAAAGCAAAATATTGTTCAACTGGGAGCGTTAATCTCAACAACAAAAATGTTAATCCAAATATTCTGCAAACTATGTCCTGCTGCCACAACACATCAAATGCTGCACCATCTGTATGCCAGCCAATTTAGACTCAGACTTTGCCAATTTTGTGCAACGCAGAAGTCTTTTGGATGAGACCATAAACCAGACGCTGGTATTAGGTGGGCCCCAGGAAAGATCCTGTAGTCCTTGTCAGAGTTAAGAGGATTAAGGAAACATAAAACAACCCAGCACACACTAAAACAAAAAACAATCATGGTCAAATCTGTGACTGCTGCTCCTTAATGGAAGAGAAAAAAAAAAAGCACAGAGCTCCAGGAATAGCAAAACAGGTCAGAGGAAAATCAACAAAACAGGACAGAGGAAAATCAACAAAACAGGACAGAGGATGACAGGCCTAACCAGAGCACATTAGGCCCATGACCGCTGCTCACTGATGGAAGAAGAAAAACACACACACTAGGGCTTGGAAAATCAACAAAACAGGATGGAGGAAAATCTGTGTTGTGTCATGTTAATGACTGGGCCTACCCAAAGCACACTAGGCCCATGATTACAGGTCATTAATGGGGGAAAAAGAACGCACAAGGGATCTGGAAATAACCAAACAGTGCAGAGGAAAATCCGCACAGCGTCACGTTAACGACCGGGCCTAACCAAAAGCATGACGCTTATAAATGAAATCCCGATGCCAAACCCACCTCGTTGCCTCTCAAGTTGTAGCCGTACTGCTGCAGCAGCTTGGAGATCTTCTGCACGTTGACGGTGTCGTTGAAGGGGGTGGCGTCACCGATCTCCCCCTTGTTGGCCGCCACCTTGCCCTGCAGGCACTCGATCAAGTGACCAATGGTCATGCGCGAGGGGATGGCGTGAGGGTTGATGATGATGTCCGGGGTGATGCCCTCGCACGTGAATGGCATGTCCTGGACAAAGGAGGCCATCAAGCATTAAGGCCTCAGGTACTGACTCGTACTGAGAACCAGCCATTCTTCCAAGCGCTGGACACAAAAACTATGTAGCTCGACCAGCAGCAGGTAAGTGCCATAGTTCTACATCTCATTTTTCACTGTTTAACTCTTGCTTCTTAACTGTCATTTTGTAGCTTGATAAAGGGGATTACCCTGAAAATTCACATGTTGTGTTTTGTTCTAATAAACAGCATTCTTTTTAACCTTTTATGTGTCTTCTGAAAACAAGCATTAATTGATACTGCCAGTGCTGCTGGTACTGGAAGAAGGAAGAAAAAAGCCTGAGTGGTCAATTTACACGCTTTCGGCACCTACATCATCAACCTTGATGTGTTCACCGTGTCTGCAGCGTTTGTTAGTTTGAAATCCTGGTTTCAAGCTGCTTCTAACAATTCTCAGTTAGTTTCAAGTCCTGATGTTATGTGTTGATCTCGCGCAAAAACACAATCTGAAACAATGAGGCCTACAGCGCTGGAACAGCTACATGGAACAACAACTGTGAGCATGCTGTACATCAAGAATATGATGCTCAAGTTTCAAAATAATAATTTCAAGAGAATGCCTTTTAAATATTTAATATGCATCACTCCAGTCCGCGTCTTTATCATACTATCTTATTCTTGTACTTCCGAACTGTTCTTGCATAAAACACCAAGTTACTATTACTACGAGTACTTTTCTTACTCAAAGCTTCCTTTTTTCAATACTGTTTTTTTCATGGTACTGCATTGGCCTTTGTGGGAAATTTGAGTTGCCTTGTGCAGGTAAAGCACAGCAGCCGCAAGAGTACCACTACCCATTCCTATCAGGGTGTGCAGTATTTTCGTGGGTCCAGACAATGGTACATGGCTGCTAGCGTTTGGGATTTTTAATATGCACACAGATGTTAAACATGCGATTGCACACTGGGGCTGTGCGGACATCATAAGAGAGTCTGCACTCAAAGCTGATTCTGGACAAAAAATCCCTTGTCGCACCAGGGGCTTGAACTTGTGTCAGTATTGTGCCTGGCTTTTCAGTCGGACGCTCTGCCAGCTAAGCTATCCCAGCCCTTGCTCAGGTTGGAGTACGGAACTTCTGTTAGCGAAACCCTCACCTCCTGCCTGTACATGATGCCACATGTTCCCTTCTGACCGTGGCGACTGGCAAACTTGTCTCCAATCTGAGGAGTCTTCACCGTGCGCACTCGGATCTTGCAGAACTTGTAGCCCTCGTTGTTGATGGTCAGCATCACCTGATGGGGTCAAGGACAAAGTGTAGGGTTCAGATGCTGTCAGCATGCTTGGTCAGATATATAAGTCTAGTCGAGCCAAGTACTTCTTTATTCCATTCTAAGGAAAACGTGGGTGCTACGCATGAATTGCAAACAAAGAAACAATATCTACATGCATAAAAGATTCACAGTTTAAGAGTGCACAGTAGCATACAGGCATGGTTAAAAGTACAAGTATTATTTAAACAGAGTATGTATGAATGAATGACTTGAAACAGTTTGGAGACCTTAAATCAAAACAGAGGCTATGGATGTTGTCAACATATTGAGTCTAACCTGAGAAAGCCTGCAAGCTGCTGGATGAAAATGTCTCTTGTTAAAGCTATATCATGACACTTTATTGTAGAAGCTTTGCAACTTTACTCACTCAAACCATAATTCTGAATCTTCAACTTTTCTGACCTCATCAGAAACAGTAAATTCAGCTGTAATTTGCGCTCTGCATTGTGTTGGAAAATTACAGTGTTCTTCTTGAACAACATTTGTAAATGGCACCTCAGTCAATAAAGAAAAACTTTTTTTTTTAATGAAAAAAATGAAGCGAACTGACAAGACAAAAAGTACCTGATCAACAATGCCCGTCTCACTGCGCCTCATGAACACGCTGGCGTCTCGTTTGGCAAATCTCTTGGCCGTGACCTCCAGCTGCAAACACACAGAATACAGAATTCTTGATTCATCCCATTACAGAAAACTAAGGTGTCAACTCGCTCATAAAAAGCACACAAAAGCAAGAACAAAGAAATAACCAAAAATAAATCATCATAATGCGTAAAATTATCCAGTGTCAATAAACAGTTTTAAATACGTGTATCACATTCATAGCATCGTCATAACACTTTCACTCATCCATGCCTGCACTCATGCACACACACACAAAATGACATCAACATCTCATTTGGGCAACGTCTGGCTGTGACCCTTAGCTAAACACACACACACTGCTCATTTCAAACAAAGACTTATTACATCCACTGTGTTTTTTTTATCCAGATCCATGTAAACTTTCATATTTCATAGCAAAAAGCTGATGAAATATGGCTCCAGCAGAAGCCCTGAATATGCACCCTTAAGACAACTTCAGACCATACTTGTCTTTAACAAAAACCATGCTTTTAGCATCAATAAACATCCCACTAGACATCTCTTCACCATACAACACCTCTTTTGCAGACTACGGGGGCTGTCTTTAAAACAGGGAGTTCAGCATCCAGTGAATAAAGCAACTTTGAAGAGTTTCATGAACATTTTACATCAGCTGGGGGACTGGGGCTAGAAGTAGACTAAATGGCTGAACATAAACTGATGTAAAACATTCACTGGATGTTGAACTCCCTGCCACACACACACAGAGAAACAAATAGCAGCAAGTCTGCTACCCACCTCATCTTTTTTTAAACTTTTTAAGTTTTAAACATGCTTTATTCAGACACTGTTTCCACAATTCATGTTCTGTCATTGTAGCATAGAAACACAGGAGATAAAATATACATGTGTTTGCACATAGATTGTTTGAGCACCCACCTCATCTTCATTGGCAGGGAGGGTGAGGGTTTTGCCAATCAGGACATCGTCACCTGAGACACGAGTGCCAGGTGCAATGATGCCATCCTCATCCAGCTTGTCGTAGATGGCAGGACGCATACCTGGTAGATGTAATAATAGCAGCATCATTATTTCACTGTCTGCACAGAATTTGTTCTCTCTCTTCTAATCTGTTGTTTTACTCAGTTCCTAAACTTTCAAAGAAGTCATATTCAGATAAACCATCCAAAAACAAAACTGTACCACTTGGAAGTCAGTTTATTTAGCAGATGGTGGATATGATAATAACAGCATCATTATTTTACTGTCTGCATATTTCTCTCCCCCCCCCCCTCCCCCCTTCTCTCCCTCTTCTCATCTCTGTTGGTTTACCAAGACATTTCCTAAACCTTCAAACAAGTCCAATATACATTAACCACTTAAAAATTAAACTGGACCACTTGGAAGTCAATTTATTCTTCTGATGGTATACAAACAGCCAAAAAAGGGGAGGGGTCTGAAGGAAGAAACAGAGAGAGAGAGAAGAGAAAAAAAGAAGTAAAAAAAGAAAAGGTAGGGATGGGGGTGGGGGTCTGTTTCAGAGGAATCTTCAGAGGGAGAGATGGGTTACCCAACAAACTTGATTCTTACCTTGGACAGTTTCTCTGTTGGGTTTCTCAAAGACCTCCTCCTGATCCAAGCCTTTCTTGGACTCAGCGTCTTTGTAGGATCGGAAGAAGAATGACCTGAAAACAAAATCAGACAACCTCGGCATCAATGCAAGTTGAAAATCTCACAGCTTTGTTCACTGGTGGAATTCTTCATGGAATTCCCACAACTGAGGGGCAGAGACAAGAGGAGTGTGGACGACCCGAGTTCTGAACTGCCACTTCACAACACTATTTGTTTACCACTCCAGTGGTTCCTACGTATCGACACAAAACTGCCTTTTCCACTGAAAGACTCTGGTCAACACAAAAGTGGTGTGTGCGTGTGTGTGCATGCATGTATTTGTGCAAGTGCTCAGCATAGTCACTATGAACAAAATGTTGTGCTTTATAAATAATTATTATTACCTGAAGAATCCTCTGTCGATGGCTGAGTAGTTGAGGATGACAGAGTCTTCCTGGTTGTACCCGGTGTAGCTGGCGATGGCCACAATGGAGTTGATACCTGGCAGCAGAGGGAACACAACAATTATAACCACAAAATGAGTTCAGCATTACATGCCCTTTACAAACAAACTACCAGCAACTCCAGCTTCACCTGTCCTGCACTTTGCATCACAAAACTTTCAGCTTTGACCACAGATAGTTCAACCTATTGCAACTGACCATGTATTAGTAGTTCTGACTGGCACCAGGTGCGCTTTACAGTCAAGTCCATGGCCAATCACTCTTAAACAGTGAACGCTGTTCACCCCTGCAACAAATGACCAACCCACACAGCAGGCAGAACTACACACACACATAACACATTTAAGCATAAATGTTTGGAATGCAAAGCAGTGCCTCTGTCTGTACGTAAGCAAGTAACTTTTTTTTAATGCCCACTCAACTGGGACTGTTATATCTGTTATGACTGGTCATTCTACATCATCTCCCAGGACTGACCGGTCATTCTACATCATCTCCCAGGACTGACCGGTCATTCTACATCATCTCCCAGGACTGACTGGTCATTCTACATCATCTCCCAGAATTGACCAGTCATTCTACATCATCTCCCAGGACTGATCAGTCATTCTACATCATCTCCCAGGACTTACTGGTCATTCTACATCATCTCCCAGGACTTACTGGTCATTCTACATCATCTCCCAGGACTTACTGGTCATTCTACATCATCTCCCAGAATTGACCAGTCATTCTACATCATCTCCAAGGACTGACTGGTCATTCTGCATCATCTCCCAGGACTGACTGGTCATTTTACATTATCTCCCAGTTCCCAGGACTGACCAGTCATTCTACATCATCTCCCAAGACTGATCAGTCATTCTACATCATCTCCCAAGACTGATCAGTCATTCTACATCACCTCCCAGGCCTGACTGGTCATTTTACATCATCTCCCAGTTCCTAGGACTTACTGGTCATTCTACATCATCTCCCATGACTGACTGGTCATTCTACATCATCTCCCAGGACTGACTGGTCATTTTACATCATCTCCCAGAACTGACCAGTCATTCTACATCATCTCCAAGGACCGACTGGTCATTCTGCATCATCTCCCAGGACTGACTGGTCATTTTACATCATCTCCCAGTTCCCAGTCATTCTATATCACCTCCCTACATCATCTCCAAGGACTGACCAGTCATTCTACATCATCTCCCAGAAGTGACCGGTCACTCTACATCATCCCCAGCATAAACTGACACCCACCTGCAGGCAGCTCTCTGAAGCGCAGGTACTCCATGGAGCGAGTGGTAACCAGCGGTTTCTGGGGGTAGAAGAGGCCGTGAGCCAGGGTGTCCATGCGCACGTGGTAGTTGGTGATGTACACGCCCATGGCCTGCTTGCCCATAGCCGACTGGTAGGTGTTACGGGGAGACTGAAACAAACACAGGAAGTCACCATATGCCAATGACTAGCCGACTGGTAGGTGTTATAGGGAGACTGATACAGACAGGGGACGTCACCACATGCCAATGACTAGCTGAGTGGTAGGTGTTACGGGGAGACTGAAACAGACACAGGATGTCACCACATGCCAGTAACTAGTTGAGTGGTAGGTGTTACAGGGAGACTGAAACAGACACAGGATGTCACCACATGCCAGTAACTAGTCGAGTGGTAGGTGTTACAGGGAGACTGAAACAGACACAGGATGTCACCACATGCCAGTAACTAGTCGAGTGGTAGGTGTTACAGGGAGACTGAAACAGACACAGTATGTCACCACATGCCAGTAACTAGTCGAGTGGTAGGTGTTACAGGGAGACTGAAACAGACACAGGATGTCACCACATGCCAATGACTAGCTGAGTGGTAGGTGTTACAGGGAGACTGAAACAGACACAGGATGTCACCACATGCCAGTAACTAGCTGAGTGGTAGGTGTTACAGGGAGACTGAAACAGACACAGGATGTCACCACATGCCAGTAACTAGCCCACTGGCAGGTGTTACTGGAAGACTGAAACAGACACGGGTTGTCACCATATGCTAACGACTAGCCGACTGGTAGGTGTTTCAGGGAGACTGAAACAAACACAGGACGTCACCACAGTTCTACGATTTTAATGTCTCATCAACAGCACAGGGTCAACTCGGAATGAACAAAAACTCTGTTACACCCCCCCCACCCCCCTGGCATGGGCTCATGACAGGGTGGATTTCAAAAAGGGGGCAGGTGTGCATTACCCACCTGGTTGTGATCAGGGAAGGGGATGATGGAGGCGCACACGCCCAGGATCATGGCAGGGTGGATCTCGCAGTGGGTGTAGGTGGAGCAGTAGGCCGAGTCCTTGTCCTCCACCAGGTCGTCCGGGGTCATGGCCAACATGATGGTCTCCTCCTCCAGAGGGTCAATGTACTCCACCACGCTGCTGGACACCAGGTCCTGCCAGCTGCCCGCACAGACAGACAACAGGTCAGTCATCCAACAAATTCCCTGCTAGATACCAGCTGGACACAAGGTCCTGACCAGGTCCTGCCAGCTTAACAGACAACAGGAAAAGGTCAGCCACCCGAAAACTTCCCTGCTAGACACACTGCTGGACACAAGGTCCTGACCAGGTCCTGCCAGCTGAACACACAGACAACAGGTCAGTCACCCGACAACGTCCCTGCTAGATACCAGCTGTGTCCCAACCAGGTCCTGCTAGCTGAACACACAGACAACAGGTCAGTCACCCGACAACGTCCCTGCTAGATACCAGCTGTGTCCCAACCAGGTCCTGCTAGCTGAACACACAGACAACAGGTCACCCGACAACTTCCCTGCTAGATACCAGCTGTGTCCCAACCAGGTCCTGCTAGCTGAACACACAGACAACAGGTCAGCCACCCGACAACGTCCCTGCTAGATACCAGCTGTGTCCCAACCAGGTCCTGCTAGCTGAACACACAGACAACAGGTCAGCCACCCGACAACGTCCCTGCTAGATACCAGCTGTGTCCCAACCAGGTCCTGCTAGCTGAACACACAGACAACAGGTCAGCCACCCGACAACGTCCCTGCTAGATACCAGCTGTGTCCCAACCAGGTCCTGCTAGCTGAACACACAGACAACAGGTCAGTCACCCGACAACTTCCCTGCTAGATACCAGCTGTGTCCCAACCAGGTCCTGCTAGCTGAACACACAGACAACAGGTCAGCCACCCGACAACGTCCCTGCTAGATACCAGCTGTGTCCCAACCAGGTCCTGCTAGCTGAACACACAGACAACAGGTCAGCCACCCAACAACGTCCCTGCTAGATACCAGCTGTGTCCCAACCAGGTCCTGCCAGCTGAACACACAGACAACAGGTCAGTCATCCAGCAACTTCCCTGCTAGATACCAGCTGGACACAATGTCCTGTCAGCTGAACACACAGACAACAGGTCATTTCCCTGTGCTGAACACACACACAGACATCGGATCAGTCATCCGATAACTTCCTTGCCTAACCTCCCACCCCCCCAGGAGAGAAAGACATCACCTAATTGTTTCAGGTATCGGATTGGACCAATCTGTCTACAGTAACAGTCCTCAATAGTAAGCACAGCAGGCAAAGTTATGGCCAAAGTTGATCCCACTCCCATGCTGAATAAAAAAGGTACTTTTGATAGCTTTGGGTTTCTCTAATGGGATCTTAGCTTTCCTGCATGCAGAAGGGAGGAGGAAGAAGAGAAGGAAGATGACAGTGTGAAGATTGGAAAAAAGCAAGAAAGAGAAAAAAAAGCATAAGATAAAAACAGTGACTGCACTACACATTTTTCAAA
This sequence comes from Alviniconcha strummeri, assembly GCA_963584105.1. Lineage (NCBI taxonomy): Eukaryota > Metazoa > Mollusca > Gastropoda > Provannidae > Alviniconcha > Alviniconcha strummeri. The sequence goes on from OY757542.1 coordinate 25,937,760, forward strand.
CCAGTGTCCCATCTACAAGGCTGTGAAAGTGGTTCACGGAAACCGGTCAGTCAGTCACTGCAACCAGTCAGATACGCAGTCATTTATCATCTATATTAGAGCTCTTCTAGCAAACACCCTGTTCCATTCCCCATCTAGAACACACACACGCACACCTCTGTGTGTGCTTTTTGTTTATTTTTTTGAGAACCTGTCAAACAGCCGGTATGTCTGACCAATTGCTCATCCCCCCCCCCATATGTATATATCTACACACATATATATATATATACACACACTGATCTGAACCAGTAAAATACTGGAAATAACCAGTTAATGTGAACCCTGAAAACCCATTTCCTACCTGTAGTTGTTGTACTCTCTCTCCTTCAGCTGCTGAATGTGACTCTTCTTCAGCAGCAGCTTCTGGTTCTCCACGATGAGCAGTGGCCGGCAGATGCGACCAGCGTCTGTGTAGATTCTGATCTCGCGGTCCTGAAAGTCTCTGATCATGGACACCTGCGGCAGAGAGACCTCTGCTTGATTAACTGATTAACTAATCTGCATTCCAGACAAGTTCTCATCATTAGTTCTACCACTGTCATCATTATCAAACACAGGTGTCATGGCTGCAGCAGTAATTAATAGCTTTCCCTGATTCACTGTGATCTTTTGTTTTAAATTACATAAACAAAGGCATCTGTCATTCTATGACAAACCCTTTCAACACACAAACAACAGGTCATTTTCCTGCTACAGACCAAGTCCTGACAGCTGAACACGAACAACAGGTCATTTTCCTGCTACAGACCTCACATGTATCACGTCCAAATTTGCCTGACAGTCTGATCGCAGCCAGGTGACCAAGCAACAACTCAGACATGTGCATTGCTCCAGCTGAATCTCCCACTAAGCATGAACAGCTCCTTCACAAACCAGCACTGCAAGAGCATGTGGGTGTGAAAAAACAACAACTGACCTCTGACACAATGATGTCCATCTCACGTCGCAGTTTCCTCAGCGTGGTCATGAGCTGGTCAGGGTCTCGGTGGATACCAACCCAGCAACCGTTGACAAAGATCTTGGTTGTGCTGAAAATAGCGACTCTGACACATCAGCCAGCACATTTTTGATACATATATACATCTGTAAATCACGTATGCACGTTTCTAAAGGCATACCTTGACACAGCACATATAATTATGCCCCCTAATAGCCTTTCCCGGGACAACTGTCTTTGTTGGTCAAAAAACAAAACGTGTTACTCTTCATTCAAAAAGGATCAAAACACACAAAAGGTTAAAAAGAATGCTGATGCTAATCTGACAATGTAAAACACACTTTCAAATAATTAAAGATCTAAAAGTAATTAAAACCAGCATCCTTTTTAACTTTTTGTGTTCTTCAATCCAGTTTCATTAAACTAGCACCAACTTTGTTTTGTTTTTAATATTCAAAAATAATTCTTAAAAAAATAACCAAATATGATCACACCCAGCAAAGACAATGATCACTAGGCCCAATCACAAAGAAACTGTCAGGGTAATGACAGTGAGCCAAAAAAAACTCACTCTGCAATGGCGGATGGTGCTACCTCTTCCAGGTTTTCCATGCTCCACTCCTCCAAGAACTCCAGGATGGGGGACGGCTGGGAGCCCACAGAGATGTAGGCCATCAGGGCAAGGTTCTTCACCAGGCCCACCGCAGCTCCCTGTTGGGTTGGAAACAGGCCAGCGTAATTCACTACACACTACTCACTGAAAGTTAGCAATGGTTACGACAGAATCAACACACAAGGGTGTGAATTAGTACTCCAAAGGCGTCACAACAAAGCAACAAAGACTGGAGTGGCCTAGTTAGTCGGTGCTTTGAGCCCAGTCACCCAGAGTCACTTACAGTAACTCTGACTCGGCACAAGGTACATCTGAAATGAGTCCTGTAACAACTATGACTTCGATACCAAAGTTCGCATATAATACAATCTCTAAATAAAAAAGAAAAAGAAAAAAAGAAGAGAGAAAGACAGGAAATCCAGAAACAATAGGATAAAGTCAAAATGCAAAAAGGAAAAAACAAAAAACCCAGACACATGCACAGATGAACAGACAGACACAGTGATTCCAGTATGTAGCCCCCTGACTTTGTTATGGGAGTGTAAAAAGAAAGAACTCACACAAGCACAACAAAGCTTACGGTAACTCTCACCAGGCATGTGAGTAAACACAAGGTATTTAGGTCCCTAAATACATCAGCCTCATGTGGAGGATTTGAGGATGTACCTCTGGTGGAGTTTATGAACCTTGTATTTACTTGCATGCCAGGTGTGAGTTACCGTAGGCGACTCAGCTCTTTGTTGTTGTGTTTTTGCGTGGTGTCTTTCAAGCACTATTAACTCCCTTGTGTGCTGATTCTATGTGTGCTCTGGGCTTCATTCTGCTTCAGACTGTAAAACAAAAACTTTGACAGACAGGTGCACGTGCTGTATCTGTTACCATGGCCTACCTCAGGTGTCTCAGCAGGACAGATCATGCCCCACAGAGTGTTGTGCAGCTGGCGGGGACGAGCCAACTTGCCATCACGACCAATTGGAGAGTTCAGTCGACGCAAGTGGGACAGCGTGGAAGCGAATGTCAGTCGGTTCAACACCTAACACAACAGACAGATGACTTTGACCCTTCCCCCAACAGACAATCAGCAGATAAAGCTGTATCAGTATATTCACACAATTCTTTTTTCTAAATTACAGCCAACATCTTTGTGACATATCCTATTTTACAATGTCAGCAAGAAGTACATGTATTACAAATTAGAGCCACAAAGCTGTTTTCAGTGCATCAAAAACAGAAATGATCCGAAACTTCCATTTGTGAGGAGTATGGCTGCACTCACCTGCACCACACCTGTTCTGGCCCTCTGTGAAACAGTCACCCTACATCCGTGAGACAAAGGACTGCATTTACCTGGCTCTGGCCTCACAGGCCTCTATGAGATGGTCATGCTACATCCGTGAGACAAAGGACTGCATTTAGTACCTGTGACACTCCTGCTCTGGCCTGATGGGCCTTCTTTTGGTCGCCCCAGTTGCCTGTGGCCAGAGAGTACTTGAGTCCATCAGTGATGATGCGCGTCTTGATGGCCAGTTCCATGTTGAAGTCTTTGCCGCGGTCAATGAACTTCTGGGCATACATCCGCACCTCTTTCATCAGGTTACGGAACAGCCTGTCATGGGACAGAAGCATAAAAATTATCTAAATCAACAGTCTTGCCACCAGTATCACACACCTGAGACAGCAATGTGCTTTAATTTTTAGTGACTTTGAAATGTCTAGTTCCACCCGTGCAGACAAATAAATGCACTGTGCGTTACACGAGAACAAATATAGTGGGAGGTGGGTTGTGTTTTTGTTTTGTTTGTGTGTGTGTTTTTTTTTTGGGGGGGAGGGGGAGGAGAAAGAGACAAGAACTCGAGACTGACCCTCTAAACAGGAAGGCCAGCAGTGGGCCAGCCAGGTCAAGGCGCTTGTTGCCATAGTGATCTCTGTCGTCCACTTCCCTGCGCCCAAGAGCAGCCAGCAACAGACGATGCACCATGTACCTGAAACATACGCACCACACGATTACCAACATGAGAACTGCTGCTTACAGCAAAAGAGGGAGTAAACAGTCAAGGATAGTAGTAAGAGTTACAAATGCTGGGTGGACATAATCCTGCACACAAATGATGAAGACAGATAAGCGCAGAGAAACAACAGCTTACACAAAATACAGACATCATTATGCAGCATGTGCACACAATAACAAACGCACATTATGTAGTTACTAAAAAAACTCTACAAAAGGGTCATAGTAGATTCTGATATAATTAAAATGGAGAAAAAATAAATCCAACATTACTCCAGTACATACTAAATAAGTTAATGTATTAACAAACAAAAAAACTCCAAACCTCTTTCTTACGAATACATTTTGTGTGTGTTTAATTTCAGAAGTAAATCTGCACATTCTACACAACAGACACCCACTCACCCCAGGAAGTAAGCCTTTTTGGTTTCACAGAATTCACTGACACCCACATGGGGCAGCATTTCCTTCTGCAGAATCTCTCTGGCGTACTTGATACGCTTCTCTTTGGTCACCCCGGGCCTGGCACCTCTGGCACCAATGAAGTTCAGGGCCACAGTCTGTTCTTGTATGACAAACGCTTCATCCAGTGACGGCTTCACCTGCAGAGACCAAAAGAAAAACTTTCTAAGTCAGTCCTGTCCCTCTCCATGCCAGGGTTGAAAGTGCTCAGGCTCTGAATTGAGGTCTTTGGTCTGCAGGCAACTTCACAAAAAGCTGCAGAAAATGAAATTTCATCTTAAAAATTCTGTAAACTTTTTTCTAGTTCACTACGCACTACTCGCTGAAAGCAAGCAATGGTTACAATGGAATCAACACACAAGGGTGTGAATTAGTACTCCAAAGGTGCCACAACAAAGCCTAGACATTGGTTTTCTTTCGCTAATATCGGACTTATGCACACAATGGGCTCTTTATGAAGAGGGTATGACTTTCTGTCTCTCAGTTTTTAAAAAACATTTCTCTCTCAGTCAGATTTACTCTGTTTAAGGTCCTCCAGATCTAAATATAATGTCTCAACAATTAAATACTACTTGCTTGTGTTTTTTTATACACTGCGACCTAAAATTCTGGAATCAGTGGGATTACATTTATGACAGTCATGGTCACCCATAAAGGTGATATTAGGATAATCTGTACGGCAGAACCATTATTCTGTTTAAACTATCTCCCCCTCCCCTCCCCTTCCACAGTTTCAGAGATTTTCTTCAGTTTACCATTTCCATCATCTCTGGGTCATCAAAGTCATAGATGATGTGTTCCAGAATGTCACGATCGGACACAAAGCCCAGGGCACGGAAAACGATGATGATGGGAATTTCCTGCTTGATGTAAGGCAGGATGGAAATGATGCGCTGGCCAATTGCACTTTTCTTGGCGCCCTGCAATACACAAAAGACAATGTCAAAGACAGAGAGTACTACTCACAGCATGCCAGACAGCATTAAGCAAATAGCAGGTACCACCTGGCTGCCAGATTACAATGCAAGTGGTCCCTTTTTCTGATGGACAATCATGCTTCTTTGAAACTGCATGAGAAAAAAGAAGCAAAGAAAAATGGGGGGGGGGGGGGGGGCAGGGAGGAGGAGGAAAGAACACACTGACATGGAAATATGGATACCACACCACCACCCCCCAAGATCATACACAGAAGGAAAACACTATTATCCTCTGCCTAGAGAAAGGGACAAAGGGATCAGGGAGAACATTCTTGCATGGGTTAGACAATACCAATCTGCCCCTGAATTTGAACCACAAATCCCCTTTATCCTTATCATAAAATCATAGCAGCACAGCCACTCAGCCACGTTCCCCTTGAACAATGAAGCATAATAGTCATACTTACACCGCCTCCCCTTGCCATCATGTTGACCCACATTGTGCTGGTGGGACGGGATGAGTGCTCCAGGCAAGAGCGAATCTCTGTTTTGTAGGCGTACTTGGAATCCTTCTGCTGGAAAACATATACTGAAAAAAAGAGGAAACTGAGTGTGTTTATGTGTACTTGCATGCTTGTAAATATAAAACATTTTTTAAATATTATATCGATAAAAATAAAAGAATTTTTTTCCCACAAACTCAAGCAGAACTGACACTCTTGAATACACATTTTAAAATAACAGCAACGAAAGCACTGGCATCAACATCAAAATCACTGTGACGGTTAAACAGGAAACCATCGTGAACATTCTGTACTATTCAGCTAAAAAACAACACAAAAAGCCAACGGTTCCATGACCTTCACAATCTGAAACTGAAAGAGACCCAGAGCTCTTGTGCAGAATCAACACAAGGGAGTTAATTATTACTCGAAAGATGTCACATATACACACAACATTAAAGCATGGGCTTGACTGAGAACTCTGGTAGAGTTTATGTACCTTGTAGTTACTCGCATGCCAGGTGAGAGTTACATATGCGACTCATGTCTTTGTTATTGTGTTTATGTCTGACATCTTTTGAATGCTAATTAATTCCGTTGTTTGTTGATTTTCCATGATCTTCAGCAAAAAAGAGCAAGTACCTGTGTTGATGGCCATCTTTTCCTGGGCAATGAGCACCTTCTCGGATCCGTTGATGATGAAGTAGCCACCAGGGTCAAGTGGACACTCGTTCAACTCTGTCAAATCACGATCCGTCAGACCATTCAGGAGGCAGTAGGTGGAGCGAAGCATGATGGGAATTTTGCCAATGTAGGTCTTCTGATGCATCGTCTCTACAGGATCCTCTCCCTCCTTGATCACCGTTTTCTTGATGTCCACGTACAACGGAGCGGAGTATCTGTTTGAAGAACAGTACCATGGTAATGTATTTGAACTGATCTCCAGAATGCTGCTGCTGCAGTTAAGAACTCAAACCAAACCTTCCTCCCTACCTGAGTATCTCTAAAGGTGTGAGAGAGAGAGAGAGAGAGAGAGAGAGAGAGAGAGAGAGAGAGAGAGAGAGAGAGAGAGAGAGAGAGAGAGAGAGAGAGAGAGAGAGACTCAGAGAGAGATAGAGAGAGAGAGAGGAGAAAAAAGAAAAGGAAGTGGTGGACAGCACAAAAAAAGTTCTAACTGTGTCAGTGTGTGAATAGACGATCTTCGGAAATCCAGGAGACTGCACTCGGTAAGTACCTACAGGCATGGCCTGTCTATACAGGTCCATGCCTGCGGGTGTAGCGCAGAGTAGTCATGCTTTTGTTGGGGGTACACTGAGCACGTGGGCAAGATGACAGATACCCGTAAACAAAGGCAGAAAAAGCATCAGAAATGCCGATCAAGCGCTCACCGTTTGTGGGGAACATGCAGATCAGATAGTAGGTTCCCCCAGCTGGTAGTCCAGTATAAATTATAATAGGTCCATGCCTGAAGATCTAAAACTGTCACAGATTGGCTCTTTTCAGCTGCTGCCTCCATTCAGGGGACTTCACTCTCCCGGAGTAAGAAAAAACTGTCAAATTATCTTTGCCTGTTATTTCCGGAAATCGTCTATTAGTATTACTTTTAAAGTGTGAGAACAACTTGATTTCCATGCACATAATAAAGGAAGCAATGACACCTGCCATTTTAAATTAACACAATAACAAAGAAAAATACCAATGTCCCAATGAGAAGAAAGAATTTTTTTTAAAAGTTTTTAATCAGGGTGAGCCATCAAACACTCATATCACTACACACAGACTCTGAAAGTGACATTTTATCAAATTTTAGACACTTACGTCAGGTTTCTGAGCCTAGCTTCATTGGGCATCAGAGGACTGGGAACACCATCTTTTTCCCAGTGAGTAGGCTTGGACAGGTAAATCTGCTCAAACTTTAGCACATACCGAGGCTGAAAATCAATCAATTAAAAAAAGTTACAAACTGAAACCCATTATTACAACACATATGCTGTCTTATAATTATTACCTTTCCGACATTCTGTCTCACAGTCACACTCCTTATGCATAAAATCTAAAATCTGTATGCCTCTTTTATCAAGGCAGTAGTCTAGTAAAAATACATGTATCTTTCTTAATGGACGAATTGTCTCTGTGACTGTTTGGAATTCCTCTGTAACCAGGGTAGCCATAATAAATATATACCATCTTCAACAGCTGAGGAGTGTACATGCTAAGTGCTATACTTCTGTATGTTCAATTTCAAAGAATGGTGATTGCCAGATTGGTATTGTTGCCAATGTTTGGGATTTTGAACATATTCACAGATGATAATGCATGAGATTGCACAATGGGGCTGTTTAACACCAGAGTCTGCAACAAATCGTCAAGTGCAACTGCAAGGAAACTCAACTGAAAAAACTAAACCTGTGTGCTTTGTAGTATTGTATTACACCTTCTTGCCCTTGAAAGTGTTGAGCTTTATGTTTATTTACTGTACTTAGTTATGTATCAGTGTGTGAGGGGGTAATTTGTACACTTTATTGCCCAGGAAACTATAGAGCTCTATATTTACTGTTTGTATACATGTACTTAGTAGAACTGTACAGTTTCACAACACTGAACACTCATCACAAATGTCATTATTATCACAATTTGTAACTAAAAGTTGTCTGTATCTAGTGTATAGCTGCAACTTACTGGTGTTTCCACTTGTCCTGTTGTGTGCTGAGCCTCAGCCTGGAGATCAATGGGTGGGGCATCTTCCACTATACGCTGCACTGACATCTGAATAAACTCATCAAAGGAGTCAAGCTGCTGACGCACCAACCCCTTCTCATCGAAATAGGAGCTGATGACGATCCAGCATGCTTCCTGCCACAACTCTGTGGTGATGTCTTCACTGTCATCATCATGACTGTACATATCTGCACACACATTTGACTAAGTTAGGAAACAGGAACAGCACTCTTCAAGTTCAGTTCTCAGACCATTTTTCAGTTCAGAATTAAAAAGCTCACTTTCTCAGTTTCTGCACTGCCTTACTCTTAGTCTTACTTCTCTGACACCACTAAAAAATAAGATCAAAATTAAGGTAATTTTACAAGTGACACTGGAAATGGATTCATACAACTCACACTCACTGCTTGTGTTGGTCATAGTCACTGATTCAGTAAAACTAAAACTGAACATCTCAATTCCCACTGAAAGTGAAAACCAATAACCTGAAGGAATGATTCCCAGCCCTAGCCCAGGAGGAGGGGTTACTTATTTAGACTTTTTTAGAAAAAGCGCTCACCCAACCCTTAACACAGTATCTGAAGGCAAGTCAATGGCGAAGGCAGTGGACTAAATGGCATTGCAAGATGCCGATGGCACTTGGCAGAGGGAAAGAAAGTTAAACTAAGTCAAACTCAAAGACTGAAACTGTGAAACTGAAAGATTGCCGGTTTCACTAGGTATTGGTCCAAGAATGACTGTGAGTGTACTGTGAGGTGGCATCAGCTTCCATTATTAGACATAACTGAATAAAACTACTCACAGTCACAGTCAAAGACATCTGTACTTACTGTGCGAATTTACTTTTACGTTTTACTTTTAGTATTATGCGATTCAGCGATAATATTGGTGGCGCCAATAAAGTATTATTTTATTAGGTATGGCTGCATTTTCATTCAAGTCTTCAATAGAAAGAATTACATTCGAACGTTACTCTTTTCATCATATCGCACCCGCTGTCTATTCCCATGTTATTTAAGAAGAAAGCAAAGCAGAAGCGTTTGTTTGTATTTTGCAGGAAATAGACAATTCGCCATATTGAAAATGAGATCTTGAAAATCGGTGCGAGTTGAAGGAATTTACTACATAACTGAACACAACAAATACCTTCATCTTGACCATACATGCTGAAGGATGTATGTTGTTTTCGTTAAACGATAACTTTAAAGAGATGAACAAAACCCCGGCGCTGACTGATGCTTTGATCGCACGTGGGTTCTACGTGCGTCCTTTCACCAGAGCGTCGCAGCTCTGAATGGGACTCTCGTACGAAGAAGTTGTTTGCGGTGCATATGTACTTCCGGTTTTCATTTACGAGCGAGTCAAACAAACGAAATGAGTTGAGATTACGATCCTATCGTCGTCAGGATGGAACTTTTTATGACAGAATCTCATTACATTGTGCAGGATGGAGAGTTTAGTCTTTGGTGTGATCGTTCCAATGGAAAATTGGTGCCCAAAGAAGGTATGGTAGAGCGCAAATTTCCTGTGATTAATAGATCGTCTGCTTCAGTTTGCATTGGCCTGGTCCTGTGGACAGTGGCACAGCTGATGCTGCTGGGCACAGATGTGATAGACTCTAACAGCCGGCGTGCCCTCATTACTTCAGGCACTGTCGACATAATTTATAAGATCAGTTACACGTACATTGTTTACATTTTAATTCAGCAATATAGCTTGCTCATCTAACGATTTCTCTGTTCGTGGGTCGTTTTGTTTTAAATTTCTTTAACTAACCTGTTCTAGAGGTAATTTTCATTCAAAATTCAGCTTAATCTGTGCGTTTAGGTAGAGTTTTCCCCCCTCTGTTGAACTATCATCAGATGATACATACTAATTGAATGTGGTAAAGTTCAACCTTTTTTTTATTTTATTTTTATTGTTATTATTAATATTAACAGTATTGTAAACATCTTTTATGTATTATTACTTTTATTTTTGTTCTGGTAATCTCCAAGGAGGAAGCCAATGAGGAAGTAAGAAATTCCTGTGACATGTAACTGCTGTCTTAGGTTGATTGATGATCACTTATATAGCGCTATTCTCTGCTCTCTTGAGTAGACTCAATGTGCTTGCATGTGGTTCTACATGAGTGACTAGCTTTATAGTGCGTTTTTTGAATATCCACCGAAGTGGTGTACTTACAGCGCTGGCATGGCTGGTGCTACATGAAACAAAACCAATCCAAAAAAAAAAAAAAAAAGTGCGAGAATCATGCTGCAAAAACAGGTTCATCTTTATGTAATCTAGCAAATGAAGCCAAATTTGCAACAAAGTGTCAGTGTTATCATACTGGTGTCTTTGAATGAGTACATGCTCCTTTGACATTTGACCTAATTTAGTAGATGAACCAGGCAGAGTGCTGCTAGCTAAGCAGCTTTGTTACTAGGAGGCATTGCATAAAAAATGTTTGGAATTGAAAATGAAAGATTACATTTACAGTAATTATGTAAAACATGAAATGTTAGTACACAGCCAGTTGTCTTGTTGAACAGTGACACTGAGGAAGCCTGCACATTGTTACTTGGAAACTAGGCCAAATTTCAAATGAGTATATTATAAAATTTATGTTTTGCTGCCGATGTCCCAGGAATTTCCATCTTTTTCCTCAGAGATTATTTTTAATTTATTATTATTATTATCAAAAATATTGTTAGGCAGCATACAATATATATTACTAACATTAGTAGTTTTAGTTACTCTCTTTCTGCACCCCCCCCCCTCCCCCACCCCTTTTGTTGTTTTATATCTCAGTCTCTGTCATGCTCTGTCTGTCTGTCTGTCTGTCTCACTGACTGTCTCTGTCTCTCTCTGTCTCTGTCTCTCTCTCTCACACACACACACACACACACACACACACACACACACACACATACACATACACACATGCATGCATGCATGCATGCACACACACACATGCATGCACACATGCACATATGTATTAGATACATTACTGCCAGATCAACTTCATTAGTCCATGGTAAATTAAACACTAGTCAAAGCGCTGGCAATGGTCTAACTTTAGACTGTGTGTGTAACTAAACAAGAGAAGAAGATGTTCAGGTGGCCTAGATCAGTGGTTAGTGTGTTAGTGGTTAGTGATCCAGTGAAAGCAGAGCTCTGCCAGTAACCATGAGTTTGAGTCCCATTCAAGACAGGGTTAAGGACCATTTTTCAGATCTTCTAAGTCAACATTTGTGCAGACCCATCAGTGCCTGACTTGCCTTTGTGTGCACAGCACACGCCAATAAAGATTGTTGCACATGATATATATATGTTACAGACCCCATGTCCACCTTTCATTAATGGAAGGCCTGACAGCAGTGGGATGGAAATACAGACAATGCATAATAGTACTAGCAGCAGAATAATCAAAATATTGATTGTGGCTATTCCTACTGGAACAGTGGAAGGAAGGAAAAGGAATTATTGGTGTAAAACATCTTGTTGCTTGTATGGGAATATAACTGCCAAGAAAGCAGTTATATACCACAATACCAGTAGTTTGTTGTGAACGTTCTTTCATAATTTTACCATTGAAACATCCACATCAAATTTGGCAAGGTTGTGCCTTTTTTCCCCTTTCTTTGGCAGGTTATTATTTTTACTTTTGCAGTTATGGTTGTGTTACTGTAAATGAAAAACTTTGTAGAGGGATGCATGGCTGTTAAAGTGATGGCACTGCATTGAGGCTTCTCTCTGTCTCAGTCTCAGTATACATGTACTGTGTGTGCCAGCCAGCCAGACTAAAGACTATAGTATTATGGATTATATTAGAGTTCTATTTTTAGAGTAGCCTTACACTTGTTCAGAGTAAGAACTGTCACCACCATTTTAGTGTTTCTTCATGAGAACAAACTTCCCTTCATACTACTCACAGTCATACAGTCAGTCATTCCTTCCAGTTCCAGACTGTTAAAATCCACTCTGGCTCACCTTTCTTCTCAAAGTTGTAGTGTGGTTTTTCTTCTGACTTTGAACTCTGCCCCCTTACCCACAATAGTGAAACATCAAAAGTGGCTCACATAGGAGTAAATAATGCAAAGTCATTCTAGTGGTGACAGTGTAGCATTAATTAGGCAGCGTGACCCCCCCACCCCACCCCATCACCTGCCCCCATCCCCCTGTCCCCATACCTCATTCTCTTAGAATCATGTCATAGCTCCCACAAGGTTTTACTTCTCTAATGTATATCATATAAAATATATAATATAAAAATGTAATTCATGCTAAACAGGTATATTTGGAGGCAACTGAGTATTGAAAATAAGTCTTGATCAGTATTAAAAACAAGTCTCGATCAGTTTGATATTTAGCCAGACCAGCAACCATCTGCAGTAACGGGAATAACTACTAAGGTAGGGGGGCCTCTGGTGCTGCCTAGTGTGAAGCCAACATTAATCATGGTGACATATTATAGTGATATATGATGACGACCTTCACCACCTAATTTCCTCTGCCATGTGTGTGTCCTGCCTGATCTATATGCTGCAGCAGTTCATCATAAGAGTGCTTGCACTAGCTCAGCTGCTGTCATTGATCCACAATTAAAAATGGTTCAGGCCCAGAAACTCTTCACAGTATATGTGCATGTCTGTATGATCCATACATTGCAGCTGCACTGTTAAGAATCATTTTTAGGAGAAAAATGTGCTGTAGTCAGTTAATCAAGCTGTATGTAATTGGCCATCATCATTTATGTTGTTGTTTGACTGCCGATACTGTGATGCCCATTGGTTTAAATCCCATGAAAAATATGAAACTAAGTGAAAAGGATCAAAATACAAAATGTTTAAAAGGTATAATAAATTTAACAAGAAAGGGGAAGATATATATATATAAAATACACAAAAGGTTAAAACAAATTAACAGAATAAAACCAAAACATATATATATATCTAATAATATACAATTAGATATATGTTTTCCTTTTGTTCTATTAATTTGTTTTAACATTTTGTGTTTTAAATTATCACAATTTGTGATTTTGTATTCTCAGATTGCAATGGACCCAGTAAAATGAAATCCTGTACTTTGATTGTATTAAAAATCATGTGGCTCATAATGCTGAATTTTAGAATGATCTCATCATATTTGATTATTACAACAACTTTCATTTATAACATCGTTTTATAACAAAACAAGTCATGATATAAATCGTGAATGCCAGAAATTGATGTTGCACAAGTAACACAGTTTCAAGAACACTCATAAACCTTCCATTAATTCATCTCCAATATTGCTGCTGATGTTAGAAATTATGTCCATAATTTCTATAATGCATTGTTTCCTTGAAACAGCAGGCTTAAGGAGATGTTGCTGTTGAAAAGAAGAGAATTAAATGAACAAAATAAAGATTATTTAGCAGAAAAAAAGAAAAAGAATTTTGATTGAATTGATTGATTAATTTTTTTAGTGAAGAAAATGAAAAAAGAAGAAGAAAAGGAATAACAGGGCATAGAAAAGGTATATGTTAAAAAGATACACTGAATCTCAGTTTCTCACTGCAGTTTATTTTTAGCCCCTCTGCATCCCAGTTTTGAAGACCTACTGATGCCAAAAGCTTCTCTCCCCAACAGACACCCCCAGTAAAAGAAGTTTACCATCCTCAGGCTGCCCTGCATTGTGCTGTAACACTTTGCAGGGAAAAAAATCAATCCATCCCTGAGCCCACACTTCTCCGAAAATAGCCGATGGCCTCTTTGCGCCCTCCAATTTCCCTGCAGAGAAAGAGAAATAGGAGATTGTTTTCTGTGGAACCACACTTGATACTGACAGTTTGTCTTCCCCCAGTGTAGCACCAGCATCAACTGTGATGTGGCATATATGTCTGTTCTGACACATATTTAATTTCTCTGATGAGATAATAAAGCAATTTTGAACCTTGAACATCCCTTGAATTCTGATGTAAAATAGTAAGTAAGTAAGTAACTTGGTGTTCTACACCCAGTCAACCGTTATGGTTATATCAGGACGACTGATGTCAAATAAGAGTAAATGAATGAATAAGCAAACAAACAAATCTTACAATGTGTAAGTCAGTCAGCCAGCCAGTCAGTGAGTTTGGTCAGTCGGTCAGTTAGTCTGTCTGTCGGCCAATTAAGCAGTGAGTCAGTGAACTGATCTCAGAGCCCGGCTTGGTTGCTGTAAAGTTTACATGGGGGTTAGGTGTCCAGGTCTGATGCTCTTGAATTAATAGCATTTATGTAGTCATTGGAGGCTGATCCAGCAGTCACACTTGCAGTTACCTAACAGCAGTGAATGGGTCAAATATGCAGACACTGTTTCCCCAGTTGAAACAGTTTGGCTGCAGTGCGGTGTTTCATAAGATCATTCATTCAGCCATTGCCAAGCAGATTTACAATCCCTTAACAGGCTAACTTAAAGTTACAGTGAAAGATATATAGGGATCCACCTGGGGGTGGTTAATGATTACTAGGTTAAAATGTTATTTTTTTAAAAACACACATACAGGCCCCCCCCCCCCCCACACACACACACACATGCACCCCCCCAACCCCCCCACACAGAGCACTACACTATACTATACTACACTACACTACACAACACACACACACACACACACACACACACACACACACACACACACACACACACACACACACACAGAGCACTACATTATACTACACTACACTACACTACACTACATCCACACACACACACACACACACACACACACACACACACACACACACACACACACACACACACACACACATGCATGTATGTGTGCACATGCACAGACACACACATGCATGCACACACATGCATGCACACACACACACACACACACACACACACACACACACACACACACACACACACACACACACACACACACACACATGCACACACACACAGGGTTTTATATCTATGTAATGTATACTCAGCTAGTCTACTATCAGTTGGTCTACCCTCAGTTAGTGCGTTTTGTTGGTCTTCCCTCATTTAACCTGTGTCCTAGGGCTTGCAACAGATGAGATGGGAGGCTTAATGGCATCATCATCAGAAGTTGTAGAAAATTGCCCCTCAGCCTTGTCTGATGTGTTTTTGTATTTATACTGTTCTCTGTCATATTAAGAATCAGCATGTTATGATTGCAGGCAACTCGCTCTTGTCAGCATGGAATCCGGTGTGCATGGGGGTTGTGTACAGTGTCATTGGCAAACTCAAGCTCCATCCCGGTATGTGAACAAATATGTTCTGTTGTTTGATGAATAAAGTCAATGTCAGTGTCCACTTGCAGACTGCAGTTTAACTCCATACATGTAGTATAGCCAGATGCTTATTGCAGTGGCAATGCTCATTGCAGTGGCAAAGTTGATGGGGAGGTGGGGGAAATGTGTGAGAGTGTGTGTGTGTGTGGGGGGGGGGGGGGGAGAAGGGGGAGCGTGGTGATGAGAGAGAGAGGACTTATGGGAAAGGGATGCAAGGAGGGGGATGAGGGGAAAGGACTGATGGGAAAGGAAAGGGATGCGGGGAGAGGACTGATGGGAAAGGGATGAGGGGAGAGGACTGATGGGAAAGGGATGTGGGGAGAGGACTGATGGGAAATGGATGAGGGGTGAGGACTGATGGGAAAGGGATGAGGGGAAAGGGATGTTGGGAGAGGACTGACAGGAGGGGGATGTGGGGAGGGGGCTGTTGGAAAAGGGATGAGGGGAGTGGACTGATGAGGGGAGAGGACTGATGTGAAAGTGGTGTGGGGAGAGGACTGATAGGAAAGGGATGTGGGGAGAGGGATGAGGGGAGAGGACTGATGGGAAAGGGATGAGGGGAGAGGACTTTTGGCAATGGGATGAGGGGAGAGGACTGAAGAGGGGCAAGGACTGATGGGACAGGGATGAAGGGAGCGGACTGATGGGAAAGGGATGTGATGAGAGGAATAATGGGAAAGGGATGTGGGGAGAGGACTGATGGGAAAGGGGTGTTGGGAGAGGACTGATGGGAAAGGGATTTGGGGAGAGGACTGACAGGAAAGGGATGTGGGTAGAGGACTGACAGGAAAGGGATGTGGGGAGAGGGATGAAAGGTGAAGACTGACAGGAAAGGGATGTGGGGAGAGCACTGATGGGAAAGGGATGTGGAGAGAGGGATGGCGGAAGAGAGTCCTGACTGATGGGAAAGGGATGTGGGGAGAGGGATGAAGGGTGAAGACTGACTGGAAAGGGATGTAGGGAGAGGACTGACAGGACAGGATGTGGGGAGAGGGATGAAGGGTGAAGACTGACTGGAAAGGGATGTAGGGAGAGGACTGACAGGACAGGATGTGGGGAGAGGGATGAAGGGTGAAGACTGACTGGAAAGGGATGTGGGGAGAGGACTGACGTGGGGAGAGGGATGAAGGGTGAAGACTGACTGGAAAGGGATGTGGGGAGAGGACTGACAGGACAGGATGTGGGGAGATGGATGAAGGGTGAAGACTGATGGGAAAGGGATGTGGGGAGAGGAATGATGGGAAAGGGATGTGGAGAGAGGGATAGAGGGTGAAGACTGATGGGAAAGGGATGTGGGGAGAGGAATGATGGGAAAGGGATGTGGAGATAGGGATGAAGGGAGAGGACTGATGGGAAAGGGATGAAGGGAGAGGACTGTCTCTCTCTGTTCTGTCTTATTTTCCCTCCACTTTCCTTCCTTCATCATTTCATCTCCATTTCTTGCTGTCACTGTCATGACCCTCCTGCTCTGTCATCATCTGACAGCTTCAAACAAAATGTCTTATCTAAAATGTCAACCTCCTTCATCTGCTTGTCAGTACCGCTGTAATCCATCATTCATCTATTTCTTGGTATTGCATCCAGCAGCAGAAAACTGTTAACTGCACTCAATAGTAACAGTGAAAGGTACTTAGTGAGAAAAGTGTGAAATTTATATTGAGATTTTTCTCTTTGCATGCCAGAAAATGAAAGTGCTTCTTTATTCAAAGGGAAATTCATTCAGCACAGTCTATTAGTGCAAATCATGTTCAAGCAAACTTTGAAACAATGTGAATGACTGAATCAAGGGCATAGTGATTTTTGTGTTTTAGTTGAATTTTTTAAAATCTTTTAAGTGTTGTTTTAAGCTCTTTGTTCATTGACTATAGAGACTTTGGACTGGCTTGAAGTGCCTGCCCATTTGATTGGTCACATCTTTCATTTTCTCTGTATTACCATACAAACTTTAATGCCTGTTTGAATAGAACTACTGTTTGTGTATATATATATATAGGTAGCACTTGGCCAGATGTGGAAAAATAGGGTGTTTTTTGGGGGGTGCTTCTACATTGATGCAAGTACCCCAGGAAAGTGGAGCTGTGTTCGTGCCAGCTCTTTGCACGATGTCTTTGGACAGTTTCTTTTCAAGAATGTACTGAGTCGCTTGTCTAATGGCATCAAAGCTGTCAGCTCAACTGTTAAGCCAGAGCTGACAGGACCAGGGAAAAGGGGACGGGTCAGTTTTTCAGTCTGTTGTTATTGAGTTATTGAACCACAGCTGCCTTGTTAAAGCAGGGGATCAGAACGGACGGTTGGCCTGAAAGAGACAAATCCATACATGGACGCTTAGATTGTGGGGAGCGGGGATAGCTTAGTGGTTAGAGTGCTGGACTCATGATCGAAAAGTCGCTGGTTCAAGTCCTGGCAGGAGTGGTGGGAAAATGTTCTTCTCCAGGGTCAACTTTCTGTGTTGACTCTTATTTCAGTATCCATTCCACCCCTGTGTTACCACAGTACCACATAAAAGATCCAAGCCATTCTGCCAAAAGTGCAGGTGGCAGGTTACAGCTACATGTGCGTTCACCCTACATACCTGGCTTTGCATGAAGTGAGGTGACATGGTGCATGGTTGTATGGTGTACATAGAGTGCACCAAGACAGCAGCAGTTTCATGTAGCACCTGCCATGTAACAACCAAACAGCATTATAACTTAAAAGTACACCACTTTGGCGGATGTTTAATATGCGCTATTAAAAAAAAAAAAAAGTGACAGAAAATCACATGCAACAAAAATGCAGTGAGTCTGCTAGCAGAGAATAGCGCTATATAAAAGTGATCATCAGTCAGTCAATTTATTCCTTGCTCTGCCCCCACAGTGCTTAGTTATTTCCTGCTGTTTTGAATACTGGACAGTATGTGTCAGATTGTATGTTGAATGTTGTACGTTTTTTATTGCAACCCTAAAGTTTTGTTATTCAGCCCATAGAGCA
>OY757542.1:25958786-26046311 GCA_963584105.1 Alviniconcha strummeri
CGTATTTCAAAATTTGTGAGATTGTATTTGTTTCGAAAAGATTTTCGCGTGCTTGTTCTCAGCAAAATGGCTACTGTGCCAAGAAACGTAAGTATGATACATGTTCCACGTGGGTTTGTCCTTGAAAGTTTGCACGCTGCTTCTGTCGGGATGAACTGCGTAGACCTTGACCGGCACAGCGTTCGCACAATGATTCATAATTGAAAGTAAATTTGTATGAATAGCGGTTACAAATAGTAGACAACAATCATACCATAGTGCAGAATCAAACACAAACATTATTTCTACGGTTTTGTTCTACTTCGGTTCAACAGAAAAGAAGGACCGATCTCGTGTTTGACTTTGATGATCAATCCGCATCTAAAGTACGAGTTTCAGAGTGCGGTTGAGGGTTTAATTTATGCGTGTTGTATAATTGCCAGACAAAAGTATAATACAATTATCAGTGTGGGTATTTTGGTGAGAATCGTGATAGAGCCGTTGAACCAGTCTAGTTTGTTGAATTGTGTGTTGCTGAACATTGCGTTACCTCTTTATAAAGTGTGTGTGGACAAAATGTGCTACCCTTACTGTAGCGTTATTAGAGTATTACTATTAGTACTGTTAACCCCTTTAGTCAGTAAACACATCCAACAGCATAGAAGGAGGCAGCATTTGTTAACAGAATGTATATGAATTAGACCCTCACACTTGTTGGGGGTGACATTATAACACTTTTAACAGAAGTTAGACACATTCGCATGATGCAATCACTAAATCAGTCCCACTACTAAAGTGCTATTCATTATTTTATAATCATACACCAAACCTTTCATAACTGACATTCTGATTGGCATATGTGTTGTTCTTAAAAGTCAACATGCACAGATAGTGTATCATTTTAGCTGATTCTAGGCACATTTAAATTTTCATTTGTTTTTAAAATACTAATAAAAGTAACATAAAATGGCAAACCTTTGAATTTTGCTTAAACATTCGGATTTTGAGTAACACTAACACTAGTAACACTAACAGTAATAATAATAGTTCAGTTTTGCCCTCAGTGGTTGCATGGAGAGGGGGAAAAATGGAAGTTAGATGAATCACTTTGGACAAAGTCAGTGCCATCCTCAACTGACTCACTGTCCAGTTGTGTTTTTTTGTTATACGTTTGTTGTTTTGTTGCTTTCAAACACAAAGAAAGATTTTTGTTGTTTGTTTGTTTTAACTCATAGAACATATGTGAATATCAGTCTGCAGTTGTCTGGATGGCTGGCCATATATCATTTTATGTATGGTTACAATTTTCAGTTTTATAATTTTCAGTTTGTGTGTGCGTGTGGATACTAATTAGTAATTATCAAATGTAATTGTTGTAGTTGTTAATATAAATGGTAAACCTTTTCAAGGTGGTAATAATTACTAATATACTTTTATTCAGACATTTACCCCCTTCCTGTCCAGTGCCTTCAATTTCACTGACCTTTGTACATTAAATTAGGTAACTGTGGCAACTGGCATCTTCATCCATTTAGTGGCCAAAATCATGCCTTTGAAAAAAACACTTGTTGATAACAATACCATTTTGTTGGGCCTGCTGCAACAACACAACCCAAACAAACAAACAAACAAAATTCGGGAAAATTCAGTGTACTTAAAATAAAAAAAAAGGGGGGGAAAAAAGGACTTTACTTTTTATAGTGTTAATTAATAACTAATGTCCTTATTCTTATATAGCCCAGTTCACACTTTGTATGGTTGCTGTTAAGTATTACGTAAAATTATGCTTTTAATATTTAAGAAATCATGCAACTGACTTTGAACAGAACTTAAATGTTTTGAGTTTTCTTTGATGCTATTTCAGTAATACTAATAACTGACATCTTAGACTTTTTATAGAGCCTTGCATGATTACCATACACACGTTTATAATCTCTCTTTGGCGTTACATGTTCATACCACTTTGGATAACTTCTGACATTCCTTCAGGGTCAGTGGGGTGTCAGAAAAGCAATACTAACAACTCATGCTGCTTTGAGTTAGAGTTGCTGTTGTTGTTATGTTTAAATCTGTCATTCTTATGTAATCAAGTACAAAGTATGTCTGCTCAATACAACAAATGACAAAACTGTTTTTGCTTTTATATTATACAAGTCTGATATATATATATGCATTTGATTTAGAGACAGTTTACAAAATTAGCTCTCTTTTTTTTCTTCTCATAATTAAAAAAAAGAAGCTTTGACAAGTAATTTAATCGCAAGAGCTTTTAATTCAAACTACGATAATAACTCCATTTTGTGACATTAAGCTGTATTTGCATACCAGTACCAGTTTTGTTGACCTTGACCAAGGTCACATACACTGACACAGTGGCAACAGAAAGGTGTTAGTTCTTAAAAATCATTTTTCTCTTGCAAATTCTTGCCTGATGTATTATTAGCCTGATCTAGCTTAAACTATTATAAGGTTAAACCACATATGAATAACATGATACAGCTACACTCACAAAAGTCAAAACCCTGTGCTTCATGTGTTAAAAAGATTGAAGGTCAGAATAATATGTTAATTGTATTAATACTATTAGTATTACTAATTCAGAGCTCCCATTAGCAAGTATTTTAAGGAGGTCCCTGCGACTCCCTGCTTCAATTTTTAGAGGGTCAAGTCTTAATATGAAATGGCAGCTGTGCAGAAGTATTCTGCTATGCATATGATGCCTTATGAAGTTATGTCCTTGTTACAACTCAGTTATGGGTTCCATTTATGTCCTTGCTGCAACTCAGTTATGGGTTCCATTCTGTCAGATATTATCACCATTACAGCATTAATTCTACACTTTCAGGTATACTGGCTCATTATACTTTTACAGCAGTAATAGTAAATAGGTTTATTTAAGATCTAAGGCCTACTCTTGTAGTTCTCTGTCAGTAGTACTCTGGTTGTTGGCAGCCCTGCCAACTTTGTAGAACATGTGCTTTATTAGCATCCATCGGTCAGTATGAAAAGGGTTGTGTGTTTTTTAAGTAGCAGGGTACGAAAGCAAAATCTGTGGCATTTTCAAACAAGACCATTACAAATATTTGTCTGAAAGTGAAACAAGTTAGAGTAACGATCAAAACCAAACAGAGAATAAAGGGAGAAAGCTCTCATTTTTGCAGACTGCAAATGGAGAACAGGATACCACAAATCTGAAATAGCTAAAGCTGATTCTGTAATTAATGGTGTTGTCTTAACAGTACTCAAAGTGAGTTGCCTCCCTTGATGACTTTGGTGCCACTTTGAACAAGTTACTGTAGAAACTCCATTGATCTCTTTTTGACAGCTGAAAATTCACAAGAAATTATTGTCATGTTGGAAGCCTTCACATTGACAGCATGTACACAGATTTCTATTTAATCTGCATTTTGTTTGCATGACTGTTTTATATTAAACTTCCCAGAAGCAAAAGACCAAAATTTCTCACAGTGTAGGGCATGTAAAGCCACTGACATGCATTGTTCGGTAAGCCCCTCCCTAATATTGTAATAAGCCTTATGGTTTCTGTGGACGTTAAGCACCATGTTCACTTACTTGTTTTGTAATCTCCCCCTCCCCCCCCCCCCCCACCTCCATGCCCCCACCCCCCTTCTCCCTGTCCCTAATATTGTGTAATAAGCCATATGGTTTCTGTGGACATTATGCATCATGTTTACTTACTAGTTTGGTAAGCAGAGGGACCTAGGTTCAAATCTGCTTTGGCTCTCCCTTCTCTTCAAAAATTGTGGTCTGTGCCTGTGGACACTGTCTTGTGACTGTCCCTCACAATTATGAAACATTAAAATGGCTCTCATCGCTGCCCACATTAATGCAGAAGTCATTCTGGTGGTAACAATGTACTAGTGATAGGTATATAATATCCCTCTGCCCCCACCGCCATACCCCCTTCTCCCCATCCCTAAAATTGTAATAAGCCTTATAGTTTCTCTGGTTTCTGTTAAGCACTATTGACCATGTTTACTTACTTGTTTAATATCTTGGTGTTAGGTAAGATATAAAATTTATCATAATAATTACACACTGAACCCAGGTCGAAGTTTGATTTATGTAACTTTTTGCTTTTATTGTTTCAGGTGACCGTGATTGGATCCATTTTGAGGAGGAGCTGGATTCAAAAGAGATTTCGGTATGTGTCACTGGTTGCAATGGTTTCAGGTGACTTTAAGTTTTTAAACTCACCTGAAAATCCTGAGTGTCAATCTATGTATGTTTTAATGATGAGTGTCCATTCATCTGACGGGGGGGGGGGGGGGGGGGAGTATTTTAGTTTTCTGTGTTGTGAATCATATGGTTACCAAATTTTCAAGGTGTGCATTCAGACTACAAATTGATGTGACAATGAGAGAAAAATCATCACCACAAAAACCTTGTTAATATTAAATAATGAACAAAAACTGAAAAAGGCAAATGACATGTAATTTTTTATGACTGACTGAGATTTCAATAAATAATATGCTGATTGGGCATCAGCAGGCAATATGATGACCCCATAAATGGCATGATTGTATTTGGGTTATTTTCCTGCTTTGTTACACAAACCACAAGAAGAAGCTCTGTCACACATGTGCAGTAACATTGCACGGAACAATTCATTATGATTATACACCTAGCTCATTTGCACATCTAGAATTACAAAAGAGAGTCCTAAGTGCTTCACAAGGGCAGCTATAGTGCTGTACACTGCTTCCAGCAGACCCTTTGCAGTCTAGTTGTATGCAACTCTGAATTTGTGACTGTACATGGTATGTTTTGAGTATCCCCGGTAGTGGTTACAGTGCTGTTTAGTTTTCACATGGCTGGTGCCACATGAAACACATAAACTGACAGTGATGGTTTTCCACATGACTAAAAGAATGTTATGTTTTTACTACAGTTGCTTTTACCATGCTTTTGAAAGTTCAAACATGATGTTGAACCCTATACTATAGTTATGAGCTGTCACAGTCATGCTTTAGCTGTCTCACTAGTTTAGTTCAGCTTGATGAAAAAAAATAACTGTATGTGTAAGTCAAAAAAATTCAATAGAACATTTGAATCTCGGTAACAGAGCAACATCTCTGCAGTAGGCAGAAAAAAACAGTGCACAATGCTCTGCATTCTTTGTGAAATTGCATAAAAAAGAGAAGCACTCCATTTGTGTAACAACTAACATCATTTCCCCTGCAAAAAAAAAAACACTATATTTTTCAACTTTCAAATGCTCTTAGTCTTACAAACTGCAAGTCAAGGCATGAAAGATTGGGTATGTTTTTTATTCTCTTGCTTGAAAACACTCCTTTTTTTCCCCATTGACATGAATTTTCATTCTGTCATTGCAAATACATTTTGTGTTGGGTGGTATGGAAATGTAACCTTAGTGTTGAACTTGATCGTGTGTGTTGCAGGTCAGACAAAGTGAAGGGTCATGTGATTGGCATAGATTTGGGCACAACAAACTCATGCGTGGCTCTGATGGAGGGCAAGCAGGCCAAGGTCCTGGAGAACTCGGAGGGATCTCGCACCACACCTTCTGTC
Organism: Alviniconcha strummeri; assembly: GCA_963584105.1. NCBI lineage: Eukaryota > Metazoa > Mollusca > Gastropoda > Provannidae > Alviniconcha > Alviniconcha strummeri. Next base: position 25,964,319 of record OY757542.1, read on the forward strand.
ATTGCTTTCACCAAGGACGGAGAGCGTTTGAGTGGCATGCCTGCCAAGCGCCAGGCTGTCACCAACGCTGAGAACACACTGTCCGCCACAAAACGCTTGATTGGACGTCGATTTGATGATCCGGACGTTCAGAAAGATATGTGAGTGATTGTTTTTGGGAAATGGTATATAAAACTGAAGCAGTTCCTAAAGACAACAGTTTCCAAGCAGTTTTATAATTTAGTTACTGTTAGTGACACACTGTTCACGTGGTGGTCTTTCCAATTTCGAGGTTGTGGAACTGGAAGTGAGTAATTTAACAGTTCTTTCAGAGTCTGTGAATTTTGACTTTTGTCAAACTGACAAGCCAGTGACTTACGGGCTGATGTTGAGATTAACTCGGGCAGTAGGTGGGATAGCTTCATTATCATACTTTGGCTGTTTTATTATTATGTACATATTATGGTCATGAACCAGCAACACTTTGTCAGTGGGACTGTAAAGTGAAGGGAGTACATGAATCTCAAAGGGTGAATTCAAGTTGAGTAGGTGAGAGTAACCTACTGAATCTGGTGGTGGTATTGAAAGTTTGTGTTTGTTGAATTGAAAGGTTTGTGGGAATCGTGTGACACGTCTTGTGAAAGTCGTCTAAACACCCACTGTAGGCCCTTTAGTAGTTAAGACTCAGTCTCAGAGCTGACCAATTAAATTTTGAAGCATGTGCACAGCAAGCTTTGTTTTAAAAGTACTTGAACAAATGGCAAAACTATGAAACCAACATCATGGGTTTGTTTGATTTTTTATTTGCATTGCAGGAAGAATGTTTCATACAAGATAGTGAGGGCTTCAAATGGTGATGCATGGGTGGAGGCGCAAGGCAAAATGTACTCGCCAAGTCAAGTGGGCGCTTTTGTGCTGATGAAGATGAAAGAAACAGCAGGTGGGTTTGTCACCGCTTGGCTATGTATCGGCATCACAGCTCAGCTGTGCTGATGATTATAGTGCAGCATGTAGACAAATCTATATCTTGAGCTAAAAATAACAGATAAAAAATAGATTCTGTCCCAGTCAACAAATATATACTTGGGATGACCTGTTATTGAAGTCTGAGTAGCACCTTGGGAAATGGTGCGTGCCTGACCTAGTTTTGTGAAAGGGCTCCCAGACAGTGCGCTATGCTGAGTTCCTTGGGGGTCATTTCAGTCCATACCTGACTGTTGTTGCTGTGATTTCGTGGTCACTGTGAAGGGGAACAATCCATGTTGGGCAGAGTCCTGCAAAAACAAGGAGAAAGTGGAAGGAAGGAGTCACCCGGACACATCTCACCAGTTTAGTGTTGTAAACTTCCGTCATCCTCTGCCTGCTGTGGCCTAACTCAGAGTGGGACAGCCAGTGTGCAGGGTCAGCGTGTGGAAAGTCGGATGCATTCAAGCCAGTTTCCTTGAATATTCCTCATGATCATGGGACTGTGCATAGTATGGATGGTCCCCAAACCTGCGGCTCTGCTCATAAGTTTTTTTGGATTATTTATTTTGCTCTGTCCAAAGCCGACAGCTTCAGTGTACAGGGTTTTAGGGCTGCCCCCATATTGTCTGGTCTCATTACGTATCCCTGGGGTTGGGACCTTTTGGGCCTAATGCACATAGACACTGTGTTGTAGGCTCCTTGTGTAACCCTAATCCTGGGCTGGTATACAGTGGGCCTGATATGCACAGACACTGTGTTCCAGTCTTACTATGTAATCCTGGACTGGTACTCAGTGGGCCTGATATGCACTGACACTGTGTCCCAGTTTTGTAGTGTAACCCTAAGCCTGGACTGGTACACAGTGGACATGATATACACAGACACTGACTGTGTCCCAGTCTTGTGTAACCCTAAGCCTGGACTGGTACCCAGTGGGCATGATATGCACAGACAGTGACTGTTTCCCAGTCCTGTTGTGTAACCATAAGCCTGGACTGGTACCCAGTGGGCATGATAACTGTGTCCCAGTATTGTTGTGGGCACACAATGGGCATGATATGCACAAACGCTATGTCCCAGTCTTGTTGTGTAACCCTAAGCCAGGACTGCTACACAAGAGGCTGACCTCAGACTAGATCACGTACCACCAGTGACCATGTTTGGATTGGCACAGTGATATTTCGTGAGATTGTACCTATCTCCCCTTCTCCCTCACCTTGGATGGCTGGGTGTAAAAAAAACAAGTTCCTTCCTTCCCCATCCCCCACTGCTTCCACCCTGCAAACTCCTTTGGTTCATATCATAGAGGAATCTGTTTGATGTGCCTAGAGGAATCATTAAAGAGTGTGTTGGATGTGCCCAGAAGAAGGTTCAAATCATTAAGAGTTTGTTGGATGTGCCCAGCAGAAGGTAATTCACCATTAGAATGCAGCCTGATGTTGACACAGCCTGTTGAAACTTGTTAATGTGAACAGAGTACTGTGTAGGAGCCCAGAACAAGAAACTAGTGTCAGTCCACTGCGGGTGCATGGCATAACCAAGCCAGATGTGAAGAGCCCAGGACAAGAAACTAATGTCATGTCCACTGCAGGTGTATGACATAACCAAGCCAAATGTGAAGAGCCCAAAACAATAAACTAATGTCATGTCCACTGCAGGTGTATGACATAACCAAGCCAAATGTGAAGAGCCCAAGCCAAATGTGAAGAGCCCAAAACAATAAACTAATGTCATGTCCACTGCAGGTGTATGACATAACCAAGCCAAATGTGAAGAGCCCAAAACAAGAAACTAATGTCATGTCCACTGCAGGTGTATGACATAACCAAGCCAAATGTGAAGAGCCCAAAACAAGAAACTAATGTCATGTCCACTGCAGGTGTATGACATAACCAAGCCAAATGTGAAGAGCAAGCTGTCAGTACTTTTTGAACAGTGGTGTTGGTGTTGGTTTGTTTCAGAGAACTATCTTGGTATCAAGGTGAAGAATGCTGTCATCACAGTTCCTGCTTATTTCAACGATTCACAGAGACAGGTACGTTTTTGTTTTGCTTTTCAGTCTTTTGAAGCATTGGTACATGCATGCACACACACACACACACACACACGCGCTCATACTTACCCCTCCATTTTGCACACACACACATTTATACATTTATACAAATGTTGGTTGTTTCATCTGTTACAGGCAACAAAAGATGCTGGTCAGATTGCTGGTCTGAATGTGCTGCGTGTGATCAATGAGCCCACAGCAGCTGCCCTGGCCTATGGCATGGACAAGTCAGAAGACAAAGTGTGAGTAGATTTCTTGTCTCTCTCTCCTCCCCCCACCCCCACCCCCACCCCCAAACTTCCCCATCACAACCCCTCCTCCCTAGTTACTTCATTTCACCGAAGATTCTGTCTGCTTCATGACTAAGTTGTATCTGTCTGGCAAAGTAGTACATGTTACTTTTTCCCCTGTAGATTATAACAGTCTTGTGTAGTTACAGAATTGCTGGTGGAGATGAATGATAACTGTGACTTTTTTTTTAATGGCACTGAAGAATTTTCAGGAGAGGGGTGATCAGATGTTCCTGTGTTGAGTGAGTGGTTCTTGTTTTCAGGATAGCCGTGTTTGATCTGGGAGGAGGAACCTTTGATATTTCCATTCTGGAGATCCAGAAGGGTGTGTTTGAGGTGAAGTCGACCAACGGGGACACATTCCTGGGAGGAGAAGATTTTGACAACACTCTGGTGAACTTCCTGGCCACTGAGTTCAAGAAAGAGGTGAGCTGCATTGTGGAAGAGTGGAAGAACTTTACAGGCATTGTGGGTTGGTGTGGTAGTACTAGTAGTGCGCAGGTCAAACAGGCTGGTTGCCTGTTGCAGGATGTTGGATGCGTGTTAGACCTGTTCAGATGTGTGACACATCTCTGTGTGTTGCACACCTTGGTTTTACATTTTTTGCTCTGATCGCTTCTAGTTCTACCCAGTACATAAAGTGATCTGTTCCACCCGATAGACAGAGCCTCTTTTAAGGAGACCTGGGCCTATAAAAGATCAAACTTAACCTTTAAGAGCAGACGGAGGTCAAGGTTTCTTATTCTCTGTTTGTTTAACTCTTTCATCCCTGTTTCGTATTTGGCATTACTTCCCCTTATTCCTATGTTCCTATATGCATAACAGTCCTTTCATTCCTGGGTTTTCATAAGGAAAAAATCTGTGAAAGAGGGTATGTGGGTTTGAGTCATCTGTGTCTGCAAGCTCTTAGTAAAACCATGGCAACCTATATATCGCTGTGTAGGTAATTGAAGTCAGAAGGCAATGGTCACACTTTCAGAGTCACTGTCACCAGGAGGGTGACACACAGGTGCAAATAAAGGTGACACATACCTTTTTTAAGACAAACAGACGAAACCAACATTTGCAGGCCCACAGAACATGCCAAGAGAAATGGAACATGCTCCCTACTTACAGTCTGATGTCCCAGATAACATCCACATAGAAACTGTCTCCAGAAATTCCATTTGTCACATTGTCTGTGTCCTTGAAATGGTGATGAAAAGGTGACGGTTTGCACAAGAGTAGGAAGCATGAGTTCACAGTATAATTGTTTCATTTTAGTGTAATCCATACGCCGTTTCTATCATATATATACACAATGTTTCCACCGTAACTCTGTACAACTATATTTACTATGTCTCTGTACACATCTGCATTGGACATCAGAGGTATGTCTCGTGTCACAGCAGTGTCCCCCACCTGTCCACTCAAAACGTGGCTGAGTAAAAAACAATGGCAGGTTTTCATCATCCAATTCATCACCACTCTCACTATCATCTTTAAATGCATTTGCAAGCTCTGCTCTCTCCTCTTCTGTCAGTTCAAACAGATCAAAATCATTTTCGCCCAGATTGTCATAAACATCATCATCAGAGAACCGGTCACTGTCATTGTACTCATCCGCCGCCATCTTTCCAACTGTACAGAATACCCTAACCCCATCCCTAGAAATGGACAAATTTTGTGCACTGGACACTTTCCCACAATCTGGCAGTGGCCAGGCACGGCTAATCAAAGCATTGTGCAGCTTATCAAAACATTCCTCAGGTCCCGTTACACTGGCCAGGGGGAACTGACGTGCTGACCATGTGACAGATAGGCGCGGATTTCAAAGGCAGAACCGCTGCAGCGGCCAGCCGGAAGGAAGGGAGTGTTTATGCCTGCCCCGCTCTAGAGGTTCTCAGGAATGAAGGGAAAGATTCTCTCAACCGCTGTAGCGGTTTTCAGGGATGAAAGAGTTAAAGGAGCATTTTGTTTTCAACAGGTCTTTGTTCCACAATGGTTTATTGACACAAAAGCAGGCATGAGAGCAGGCACAGCATCAGTTGTTCAGGACTAAGCCTGGGCCCTTTGTCACAGTTTGTGCAGTAATGTTGTTTTTCTTCTCTCACCCCCAACCCCCTTTGTTTTCTGCTGTGTATATTTAATTTTGTTGTTACAAAATACTTAAAGTTGATGCCAATGTATTCTGTATTTCAGCAAGGGATTGATATCACCAAGGACCCAATGGCAATGCAGCGGTTACGAGAGGCATCGGAAAAAGCCAAGATCGAACTGTCCTCTGCTTTACAGGTTAGCATCTGTCTTGTTGCTTCCCTGTCCGTAAGGTGAAGAAAAAATGGATGCTGTTGATATCCTCAAGAATCCTGATGTTTGATTTTTTTCAGTTAGTTTTCACTTTGGACAACAAGTTTTCACTTTATACAACAAGTTAAGTAAAACATTATCTGCAGGACAATTATGTGGTGTGCTTTGACTCCCACAAAAAGAAAATGTGTCTGTGGCATGGACTAAATTTTGGATAACACTTTTATAATTATCTACATGTTTACAGTGTTTTTTTTATAGGGACTTAGTTGTTTTCTATCTTTGACAGTGGTTTGATGTTGAGGTAAAATGTTTCACCCTGATATGACCTATAAAGTTGTCTGGGCATTAAAACAAAACAAAAAAACTATCTGTCTGTTGTGATCAGTGTTGGGTTGAGTGTGGCACTGACCTTAATGTTGTAGTTTTCTTGGACACTGAGTGTGTTCAGTAGCCAAAATTTCATGATGGTGGTTGTGCTTCAGAAATCGGGAGGAAAATGCCTTTGTCCAGATCATGCTCAGATCCCACGCTTGGTGTTATGTGACAGTGTGCGAGGATTGAACGCAGATAATAGCATCTTAGGTCAAAGAAGGAAAAGATGAAGTTCACTTTTGAGTAGCATGTCTTCCACATCGTTTTCCATTGCTTGACATTTAATAGCAAAGAGGAATTTGGACATTCTTTCCGAAAGGAAAAAAAGAAAGATGGGATAGCCTAACCACAATTTTTGCTGCAGACGGACATCAACCTGCCTTACCTGACTATGGATGCCAGCGGACCAAAACACATGAACATGAAGCTGTCGCGGTCCAAGTTTGAGTCTTTGGTGGAACACCTGGTGAAACGTACCGTGGGTCCCTGCCAGAAAGCTCTGCAGGATGCCGAAGTGAAGAAGTCCGACATTGGAGAGGTCATCTTGGTTGGTGGAATGTCACGAATGCCAAAGGTTTGTTTGAACAGCCCTCTCATCCTGTCTCTGTCTTTCTGTTTCTCTCTCCCCCTTTTGGTTTGTCCTCTGTACACAGATCTAAAAAACAGATTTCTTGAACGAAAAGGTATTCAGTTGTTACAGGACATATTAAGATGGAAAAACAGTAAAGGTTTTCAGCTGCTATCAAAGTTCATCTTCCATGCTATTAACAGAAGAAAACTGTATATATGTCAGGGTATGACAATAACTTTTTTTCCCACTTGCCCTGTAGGACAAGTAGATGAATTTTCTACTTGCCTGAGTGGCAAAACTAGTTGCCCTTGCCAGAGTCTTAAAATCAACCATTTCGATTAAAATAGGCGATACGTTTGTCAGATGGATTTTGAAGGGTAGAAAGTGTGATAAAAGTACTAAGTAGACTCAAACACACACACACATACATGTTAATCGCCAGGTCCATGCTTGAAAGAGATAAAATTCAGTAAAGTACTCAAGCTTATAAAAAAAAATCTACATTTGTACTTGTCTCAGTACAAATGTATCAGCAATGAATCATTACAATACACAATGTGACTGAGCCGGCATAACTCTGCCTTATTCTGTCAGTGGTTGTATTTTTTAACACAAGGAACTGTGCCAAACCTGCACCAGATACATTTCTTTATTTTCTGTGTTAATAAAGGATTCAGATTTATGCTAGTTTATTCCTGCCTTCGGTACCCTGCCTTTATTATCTATTATTTAAGAATGAGAAAAAAAATTATGTAGTTTTTTACGGTCCAATGTTTCCCCTATTTCCAGGATAAAACAAAATCGTGAGTCGGGAGTAGTGTCCCTTTGCTGAATGGAAATTCCCAGTCAGAACATGATTATTCATTTAAACTTTTCAGCGGCCACAGTTAGGTGTGTTTTTAATGCTCATTGATTACACTTTGGATCTGACAGCCCCCCTTCTCCCCTTGACCCCTATCCCTCCCCCAAAAGAAAGAGAAGCCGAAGAAATTGCTTTAAAATTCCCACTAGTAGTGGCATAGTTGTGGTCCATGTCGTCATTGCAAACACCTCTAAGCAAATTCTTTCGTCTGCATTTGGGAACAAACTTCCTCTCTTTTGACTGGGATCTGTTAGCTTTTAGCTTTTCAAACTTATTTTCGATTTCATCTCCCCCACCCCACACCCCTTCTTCCTCCGATGCTCCTTTTAAAAAGCTCACACCAAAACTGAGTGTGAGCCATGCTTCACCACGAGTAAAGAGAGCTAGCTTCTGTTTGGCTTAACTACACTGGCAAGCCAGTCGCATGCTACGACACTGAAGTCGGTTGGTTTGATGATGATGTGAAAGGAAACTGATGTTGCGATTGTGGAACCGCAAAACAAAAACTGCCACAGTGACATGAAGTCTGGTGCTTGAATTGAAATGTATGATACTGTCAATAAAAAATAAAAAAAACTGATAGCAACTTACCCGGTCAGGCAGGCCACTGAGATTTTCACCTGCCTGACCAAGTAAGTTACCTGCCCCGGGCAGTCCTTATTGTCATACTCTGTATGTGTGTAAGCACCTGGGTTGATGCTATGCGTAGAAATGACTCCACGTTTTTGGCTGACACATATTACTTTTACTTCTACCACTATAATGTCTCGTTATCTCGGTGTGACTGTTTGGTCTGCTTCTCCCTTTTTATTTTTGTTTGTTTGTCTGTCTGTTTTGTTGTTTGTATGTCTTATCTTATTTGTCTGTCTGTGTGCATAATTTAGTTTTTGTGTCTTGGGGTTTGTATATATGGGCCTATGGCCAAAATGCAATAAACCATCTGAAGTCTTTCTCCTTCCCTCCCCTCTCCCCTCTCTCTGCACAGCATTTATGTGGTTTGTCATTGTGTTTCCTTTGTGTGCATTGCTGTTGGGTTTTGTGTGAACGCTTCCCACCATCTCTGTCTTCCTCTCTCCCTCTCTCTACACAGCATTTAGGCGGCTTGTCATACAGTGTCGGTGTGTTTCCTTTTTGTGTTTTGGGGTTGTGTGTGTGTGTATGTTTGGCTTTACTTTTGTGTGGCTGTGTTGAAGTGATGTGCACACAGCAGTGTTGCATTGTTTCAGGTCCAGAACACAGTTCAGGACCTGTTTGGTCGCCAGCCCAGCAAGTCGGTCAACCCTGATGAGGCTGTGGCTATTGGTGCTGCTATCCAGGTAAAAACAAACAAATGCTGAGTTGGATTTAGACCATTATGTTTTTGTTTATCCCACTGTTTTCACCATGCCTTTGGTTGATAATTTGATCTTTACAAGGTCTGTTTTGTTTGATTAGTAATCTTTTATTTCTGGGGTGGGGCGGTGGGTGATGAGTGAGCTAAGTAGCTTTCAGCATTCTGCGAGTTATTTTGTTTTGTCTGCTAGTAGTATTGACAAGTCATGCGATGATGTTTCAAACAATTTTTCCTCATCATAACTCGTTGCTGATGAATGCCTTTTCCACTGAGCATGATATGGTACATCTTTAAACTCAACACGTGAATTAATAGTGACGAGAGACTGAGATTAACACCCACCCCTTTCAGAGGCAACCCACAAGGGAGCTGCTTTGCAGAAACCCATTTGATGGTCTACATAGGCCGATGAGACTCAACTTGTATTCATTTAGTGACGCCCCCCCCCCCCCCCCCTTTTTTTTTTTTTTTTTTAACTGAAAGTGATCTGGAGGGTTGGCCCTTATTTAGGGGTTCATTGACCTGAAGTGTGTTGTAGCACTCCCCGGATGAACATTGTGGATGAGAAGGGTCCATAGGGTGAGGATCGCATTTGTGACAATGTTTGTATTTATTTTTGTCCCACCACCTGGGTAACCATGCGCCATCTTCAGAGAATCTTTCTCCATTCCTGGAGGGTGGATGCTGTTACGCAAATGGCTTTTTCATGGCTGAAGATAGTGCCCACGTAACTGTGCGATGCACAACAACAGTTTAATGAAGCCGTGATGTTCTTGCTGGTGTCCCTGTGTTGTAAAACGGCCCGAGGCAGAGGAATGGGATGGGATGGGAAGGGTTTCAGGAAAGTGGTTCTGAAAGAATGGTGGTCTCTTATCATGGAGGTCTTTGGTCAGGGCTTCCACTATATAACACTATATATAAACAGTCTTTCTATGAGGAGGGGGTGTATATATGCAAAAGCTGAAGGTATTTGTGTTTAGGGAGGTGTGCTGGCTGGTGACGTGACAGATGTGTACTTACCAGGGAGGTCTTTGATCAGGGCTTCCGCTTTACTGCATGAGCAATCCTTCTGGGAGAGGAATTGTGATGTGTTTTTTTGTGTGCGTGGTTGGGGGGATGTCTGTATATGTAAAAGCGGAAGGTATTTGTGTTTAGGGAGGTGTGCTGGCGGGTGATGTGACAGATGTCTTGCTGCTGGACGTGACGCCACTGTCGCTGGGCATTGAGACGTTAGGAGGGGTGTTCACCAAACTCATCAACCGCAACACTACCATCCCCACCAAGAAGTCCCAGATCTTCTCCACAGCCGCCGACGGCCAGACCCAAGTGGAGATCAAAGTGCACCAGGGAGAGCGCGAGATGGCCAGCGACAACAAGCTGCTGGGGCAGTTCACACTGGTCAGTGCAGTGGGGGTTGGCAGTATCCACTTTTAGCCCCGTCAGTTCACGGCCCTCAGAGGCTAAATGTGAATATTGTCGTTCAACACTGTTACACAGTATCAGTGTGCAGTTGTGTGTGTGTGTGTACACTTGCATAGTACACAATGAACTCATATGTAAATATGCCAATGTAATGCATTCTCATACCGTTTGAGGATCGCAGACCCACAGGGCTATGTGCGATTGTGTGTGTGTGCACTGGCATATTCCACAATGAACTGATGTGAATATGCCAACGTAATGCACACTTCATGTTCATTCTGACCATGCACGTGCACACACACACACTTGCATGTGCATTCTCATACCATTTGAGGATCGCAGACCCACGGGGTTAAAAGTGGATATGGCCAAAGAGTCAAATTCTTGTTTGTGCTCGGGGACACTGAAGGAGCAAGCAGTATATACTCTGTTCATATATACATAACAGACACTAGGATACACAGACAGGCAGAACTTCTTGTTCTTGTGAGTTTGTGTGCGAATGTTTTTTCTTGCTGAAGATGCTGTGAATTGAACTCGTCTATTTAACAGCCAAACAGCACTGTATATGTACCACTTATGGCGAATATTCTGTGCACAAATTGTAAAGCTACGGTCACTTATTCAGTGTCTTGTGCAACTAGAGCGCAGTGAGCTTGGAAACAGAATAACACTATATAAAAGCAATAATCAGTTTGTGTCTATAAAAATAAAGGCTGAAATGTCGCTTATATTTGGTGTACAAATTGTAAAACTGCAAGGACTTATTCAGTGTCTCATGCAACTAGAGTGCGTTAGCTTGGAAACACAATAACACTGTATAAAAGCGATAATCAGTTTGTGTCTATAAAAATAAAGGCTGAAATGTTGCTTTTTCCACAGTACAGAGTAAAACATTAGAGGCCCTGCCTGCTTTTAGACACATGCACTCACACCTCAGGTTTGGTTAAGAGTAAATAGAAATGCATGCTGAAAATCTTTCTTTTATGACAGGTGGGAATCCCCCCAGCCCCTCGCGGAGTGCCTCAGGTGGAGGTGACCTTTGACATTGATGCTAACGGCATTGTCAACGTGTCCGCCAGAGACAAGGGCACCGGCAAGGAGCAGCAGAGTAAGTGGTCTGGTGGTGTCCAAGCCCTTTGTTTTCTGTCCGTTGTCAGGGTGGCTGGCTTTGATGGAGCCGTTTCTGGGAAAGGTTATGAGCCGATATCCCTTGTGTTGTCATGCAATGATGCTTTATATTTTTCGTCATCATAATTCATACTGATGAAATTTTTATTTACTGAGCATGGCACATAGAAAAATATTGCGTGCACTACTTGCTTGAAGAGCCTGTGTTTGCAGGTGTTTTAGAAATAGCTTCAGCAAAAGTGATATCTTTCGCAATCTGCCCATATTATGCAATAAAAGAGAAAGGCATGTTGTTTGGCACAGTTGAAGGGGATCCACTGTTAGATGGTGTGAAACAGGGACCACTTAAACTTACTGTGTGCTTGCCCCATGTAAATAGCATTTCAGAGATGAACTTTAAGCAGACATTTGACAGACAATACTCCCTTCTTTTTTTTCACACACACAAAAATAATGCAGGCGATATTTAAAGGTTAATGGATCATCGTCATTCAGCTTGCTCTATCAGCTGATGTAAAGAGAGATGTCAGCTGTTGCATGGTAGAAGCAAAACAGAAGTACAAGTACCACACACGTTGATTGTGACTGATGTTCCTTGTTGGTCAGTTATTGGATTTTTTTTGTTTGTGTTTAGGCATGCCATGAATTACAGGTTGGAAAACCCATGCTTTGCCATTGTGCACATGGGTACTTGTGGAAGAACCCATTTACTTTTGTCATCATGTAACTACTGAGTGTACTATTGTGATCAATTTGTTGCTCAGTGAGTATGACGGACAGATTTTCTTATCAGATCTTCATTTGGTTAGGGTGACTTTAAAAAATGCTCCGTCTGTTACATATGCTGAGGAAAACAACTAGTATCTGAAGAGAATTGACAGCTAAGAGTAGTGTTTGTGCTGTTTCAGTTGTGATCCAGTCTTCAGGCGGTCTGTCCAAGGATGAGATTGAGAACATGATCAAGAACGCAGAGGCCCATGCAGAGGAGGACAAGAGAAAGAAGGCAAGTTCATGTGCAAACGGTTCATCCTCTCTGTGTGTGTATGTATGTTTGTGGGTGGGTGGGTGTGTTTAATAAAATAACCAGAATGATAACTAGCATACATGCAGGAGAAGAGAGCAGAAGAGCAAGGCCGCTTCATTTTTACCATGGTTGTCAAGACAGCAGAAAAAGGAGCTGACATCACTTTCACCATGGTTATCAAGGGAGCTGAAAAGAGAGCATGGGTCGTGTTCACCATGGTTTTCTGAACCGTTAACACTGGAAGAGTCATGCAATGATGTTTCAATCAATTTTTCCTCATCATAGCCATTGCTGATGACAGTTTCTCACTGAGCATGATTCAAATTGAGAAGTTTGTTCTTGTTTCCAATCAATGTTTGATTTCAATACGGTTCAGTCGTTTGACTTGTTTTCTTGCAGGAAATAAGAAGATAAATGATCGAGAGGTAATGGTTACAATGCATAAAGAGTTATTTGACAGTTACCGTATGCTTAAAATGATCGAGAGATCATGGTTACAATGCATAAAGAATTATTTGACCATGTGCTTAAAATGATCGAGAGGTAATGGTTACAATGCATAAAGAGTTATTTGACAGCTACCATATGCTGTTCCACATCACTTCTGAACTTTGGTTGTGGCTGAATGATGTCTTCACTAATGTGCGTGTGTGTACAACAGGAAATGGTGGAGGTGCTGAACCAGGCGGATGGCATCATCCACGACACGGAGACCAAGATGGATGAGTTCAAGGATCAGCTGCCCCAAGAAGAGGTAGGGTTCTGGACCAGTAAATGGTGGGAGTCGATGTCTCAGAGAAAGATCATTTGTTGTTGAAAGCTAAGCACAGTTGAGTGTGGTCACCTAATGGATGGGTGACCGCTATGGGCTAGAGTTAGTGTCCGCCCCATGATTACTCTGGAGTCAAATTATGAGCAGGATGTACAGTAGTCTTTCTGATGAGGCTGTGTAAACCAAAGAAGGTCCCCCAAGCATTTATGGCTCAGAATAGAAATTGTCAGTACTGCAAAGACATGAAATGGCTTTTGGTCACTTACGCTTTAACAAAGGATGAGGTATTGGACTGGGCATATAAAGGTGCCTGAACACTTGCCAAGCACTCTCATTATATGTGAAATTATTTGTACAAGGATGTTGAAATATCTTTTGTCATTTAAACATCTGATGGTGAAAACACTTTGCGTTTTCTCCAATTTGTAAATGATGTAAAGGAGTCATGCAATGATGCTTCTATTTTTCGTCATCCGAGCTTTCTGCGGACAATACTTTTACTGAGCATGAATTCTTCAGATTCAGGTATTAGGAGTACAGAGACTTCCAGTGTGGTTTCTCAGGGGCATACCTGTTGATTATCCAAAGTTTGTCATGGCTTAGAGGGAGAACGATAGAAAACCCAGGTGTCGCTGAAGGGTGACTGAACAAAATAAAAGAGAGAAAAGAAGAGTGAAAGATTGTGAAGCCTTTACTCATTAGCTTACTGCCACCGTATTTTCCAAGATCTCACATCCATGTGTGGTCCTGTGAAATTTCTGAGTGCTCATCAGGTTGAACTCTGCAGCGCTGGCTTCATAGATAATAGAACGCTATTGTGCCATGTACCTTCAGAAGGTGATAGAATATTGCAGCTGTGACCTACCTTCAGAAGGTAATAGAATATTGCAGTGCTATGACCTTCAGCATCAGAGCAGGACCTGTGAAACCTATAGTCTCTCTTTGCAATCCTGCACGAACCTGATGGCTGCTCTGTTTTTCTTCCCCACTCTTGGATGTACCTGTACTTCCTGAAGCAGGTGTACTGTTTTGGTGCTTGCACTAATTGTGTACAGACCAACAAGTGATAGGCGGGTGATTGATGTTTCTTTTTCTAGTGTGACAAGCTGCGTGAGAAGATGACAGAGGTGAAGCAGCTGCTGGCCAACAAGGACAACGAGTCTCCTGAGAAGATCCGCCAGGAGACCGCCAACCTCCAGCAACAGTCCCTCAAGCTGTTTGAGATGGCCTACAAGAAGGTAAGTATGGGTAGCCATAGGGGACTTCTGCGCATGCAAATGACAGTTCCATAATAGGGCCAACACTCAGGTATTTACGTTTTGCATGTGACTAGCTGTAATCAGGTTAGATTGAGGTTGGAAGTTTTGTGGTGTTGTCACAGGTTTGTGGTGACATGTTTCTTGCACCCGTGAAAAGTATAAAGGTACGGGTTGTAATGGAATCACCATGGTACAGTGGGGCGGCTTGTCATGCAAAAAACAAAATGGGTTGCTATCGTCGAGTTTGCAGTGAGGGCTTATATTACCAAAATATGACATTCTACTCATACGTAGCTTGTGTCACAGCAAATGTTCAAATTTTCAATTGTTTGTCCTCACGATATCTTCTGACCTGCTCAACCTTTTGTAATCAAACTTAGTATGGTGACACATCATCATAAGCTGGAGGCATGCAAAAAACAAGCACCTGGGTTGCTGTCTTCAGGGTCACAGTCACAGCAAGGGCTTGTGCAATCAAAATGACGGTTTCCTCTGTCTTCTGAACTAATGATTCTTTTGCAACCAGACTTGGTTTGATGGGAGATCATCATAAATTAAAATGTCTATTGAAAATATTGGGTTGCAGTGTTCAGGGTCAAGGTCACAGCAAAATGTTTAAAAAAATCAGTTGATGCCTTCTTTTTTAATTATGGATTATGTTTGTGCCCTGGGATGGGGGGGGGGGGGGGGGGGGGGGGAGAGAGACAAGGATGGACCATACTTTTAAAATAGAAGTTCCCTGTAAGAGAAAAAGTTGAGGTTGCCTGTTGTGGGGTTTTGATTCAATTTGAAATGGGACAAAACAGAAGGTGCATGTGTGTGTGTGTAGATGGCTGCAGACCGTGAGGGCAGCAGCAGCACCGGCGACAGCAGCACCGGTGACAGCAGCACCACTGACAGCACAGGATCCGAGGAGTCCAAGGAAGAGAAGAAGGACAAGAACTAGGTCGTCACCATGGAAACTGGCTTAGTTTGGTAGGGTCTTGGTCATCCACAATATTAACTAATTTTGATCTGAGATTACAAGTACCAGCAACTTTACAAGGAACATCCAGGTTTGGCAGACTTGAGTTTGTAGTAGGAGGGAGAAAAAGTATGTGTGTTGTTATTGGACAGACTTTAATGATTGTACTGTTTCAGACTTTTTAAACAGAAGTAAAGTTTGGAGGTAAAACATGCACGTGGTATCTATTTGTTCCAAGTCTAAATTACAAAATTGTCAGCTACTCCTTTGAAAAGGCCAGTGTTCAACTTTCAAGTGTTAAGCCGACTGTTGAAGTTGAGTTAGTATGATTGCATGACTTTTATGAGATGGCGCACACCTCATTTGTGCAGGTGTGGCAAGGGACTGCATCAGGGAACATTTCCAGAAGCATTTGTGCAGAGGTCCATTTGTGATCCTTTCTTAATCTCTTGTACTGACGCAACTGCTACAGTCTGTTACAGCTGCCAGCTACTGTAGACCTACGTGAACGTCTGTGTTTATGAAATTTCCTGTACAGTATGATTGGTTGAGATGTTTCATGTGTTTTTTGTGCTCTTGATTGCCAACATTTAATGTCCATGTTAGTTTTAGCTTGTTGATTTACTTTCAGTGGGAAATGCCTCAATTAGTTCCCAAACCTTTGTCTGTATATATATAGACTGACGGGAGTTTCATGTTCACGTTGGTAACTTTTACTGGGACAACACATACACGACATAACACAGGACATACACACAGGCATACATGCACATATACAGCCACACACCGTCACACTAATGAAGGCATTGCTTGAAGATGCACACAGGTGTACTTTCTATTGGCATTTCCAAGTCAAAGATCCGAGGTGAATGGCTTTTATGTGGCTCTTGGTGGAATCTGAAAGAACTGTGACAGGTCAGGAGGTACACTGTGATAAAATGCATTAAAAAATATTAACACATTGGTTAGTGTTTTCTTTGAGAAAAGATTTATGAAAAGGATATGGTTTTCTTGCCAAGTTTTGTTATGAATGGTATGAATGAGCTGAGCATTGTGTATATAAAACATTTCAGTGTCATTACAGGGGCATGAAAGAAAGCATGAAGTCACACAAACTGTGTCGAAAAGACTATTGAAAGATTAATCCAGAAACTTTCACAGCTTTTTGCTGTGCATTTACTTTGTACCTCTGATGATCTGTTCATATTAAATATGTGTGTGTGTGTGTGTTGCTGTAATACATTTCGCATTCATCACGCCATATTAGACTTTGTTCAACTGTCAGGTTATTAGCACAGATGAGAACTTGAATATTTATCATTTGGCATGGTGTGTATTGCCTGCGTCAGTGCTGTTTCACTGTGTAGGAATGAGTTGAAAGTATAGTTGTTTGCAGAATGGGAGCCTTGTCATTCATATTCAACGCAGAAAATAAAATTTCAAAATCTTGCGTCATCTTTGTTTTATTTGACAGTATGTTTACTCACATGGGGGGAGGGGAGGGGGATGTTTGCAGAGTAATTTCCAGTTTATGAAGCGCACCTTATTTTTGGGCAGGCACTCTCTACAAGTGTTCTTGGTCAAAAATCTAACTCCACCACATGCAGAAGACTGGACAACATGCCATACAGGGCTGTATGCCCGGTAAGTCCACGTAATACAGATGACCAATTTAAACACAGTAACCTGCATTACATTTTCACATAGTGAAAACAGGAAACTTTCTAATCTAATGAAACACACCAATGTGAGCAGCAAGATGTGATGGAAACATGTATAACCTGGAAATTACTGTGCACATACTACGTGATATCAACTTCTACAACAGTTTGAATGTACAAGTTCCCAAATGAACTAAACACAACAGACAACAAGTGGCACAATGATTATTTTTACAGGTGTGATCAAACAGTGGGCAGACTTAACTAAATAAAGGAACAAGTATTGAAACTGATGAAGTACTTGTGACAGTTCCAAACACTGGATGTTCATTCTCAGTGAATATTTAAACTTTATGATGCACCTGAAACATGTCAAAACACCTTTCAGGGTATGTTGCAGGGTCAAAGCTTTAAAACAAAATTTTAAAAAATGCTGTAGTTCATTCCCTCTTTATACACAGCACAGTACAACAAATATGTAAGAGGCTCGCAAGATGTTCAGACACCATACTAGTAGTAATCGGTATGCTGCACTAAATGCAAGCACTATTACATTCTTACAAGCATATGCTACAACAACTTTTATTCCGCCTGTGATTTCAAACTGATTTTACAAGCAACAGTTCTGGGTTGTCAGGTTTACTTTACACAGAATGAGTACTTTGTGTCACATCACTGAAATGAAAACGAGCTGTGCCTTTTCTTTCCACTTATAAATTTATTATATACATATTCACAGAAGCAGTCGATCTCGATATTGCAGTTGTAATCCCATCAATCGAAACAAAAAATAACAACACTAAATGGCAAGAACTGCACAGACTTGTTCCACCCCAGAATAAGCTTGACTGTAAAAATGGGGACAACTTCATTTGTTGTCAAGACTGTCCTAAGTTTCCACTCAAGCTCAAGTTGGCCATTTTTCAAGTACCTGTGCACGTAAGCTGAAGAAAAGGCCTAATCTGTACAACTGCTGGTCCACTGAAATCCCAGCAATATGCGGATACGTTCCATCTGGATACACGTCTTTGGCCCAGTTTAGACAGAAGAGATCATCATACTGTGAAGATTCCACACCATGATTACCACATACTTTTTTTGTGATTCCATACATTCCAATGATTCCATACAGTCTAGACAAAGCACATACATAAAATACATGGTATACCAAGTCAAGAGCAGTAACTTGCTCCACCAGCCCACATTCACAAGAGGATTACTGAAGATCACCTACATCTATTCATGACCTCAGCAGTAAGTAGTGTTGCTTCAAATGTTCTTTTCAACAAATGCGTTCAGGCACTGGTCAGATAAAACCAGTTAACTTTCTGTCGTATGATCTGATCTCCTGACCTTAAAATAGGGAACAGTTGCCATCTCAGTGAACGATAGATACACCATCACACCCAACTTACAGGTGATCATACTTATGGCATGCGCTAATTCAGAGTTTGAATTGGTGGCTCATGACACAATGCTCATCACTAAGACTCGTTTTTTGTGTGAAATCACAAGCAAAATTTGTGCACACAGATTTTGATAAAACAATCTGTCCCTCAAATAAGCATGAAATAACATACACACATGCAACATGTGTTTCCACTATAACTTTACAAGCCAACACTTTAAGTTACACTGGCATGTGTACTGACTGGGGCTCTGAACTCAACTAAGAAAAAAGAAAAAACCCAACTATATACAATACGACCAGCACATGCATGATGCATATGGAATATGAATGACCTCTAACAATTCAGGTAAACTATGGTACTGTCATTGACCAAAACTAGTAAGCAACCAGAATATTATTACTGTAATTGTGGGACTATAAGGTGCTGCTTGCTTTCTCAACTTTGACCCCTGTTGTTTACATTCTGCTGTCTGTCGATCTGTGTACAATAGGCTTCTCTTAAAGTTGTCTGTTGCTGATCTTGGGATTTTTCAACACCCCGCCGAAGACCAGATGGATGGCATACACGCGCAATTCAAACATGATGCGATCAAACTTGGAGATGAAGTTGGCAACAGGAAGGCGGCACAGGAACTTGGTGTCAATGGTGAGAAAGTGGAGAGAGCAGAGAGTCCCTAAAACACAACCGCCACTGTGTTGGATGAGGCACTAGTCACTGTCTGTGTTTGATTTAGAAGATGAATGCTCCAGTTTCTCAGCGGATTCTGACAATGAGTAGGCAGCTCTCGTGGATGGTTGTAGCTACCTGAACTTTCCTTCTCACTGTTTCCTTTTCCTGTTTGACTTACTATTTCACAATTTTACCTTGTTCTGTTTTTTCATCATTGTCAGTGTAATGAACATTTGCATTTTGTGTTTTCTGTTTCTTCATCATTGTCAATGTAATGAATGCTTACATTTTGTGTTTCAATCATTCAATCCTCATTTTCCAATTTTTGCGGAACTTACATGTTTGTGCGGCCTATTTAAGGCTTTTTCTTTATCGTTATTAAAAACAGGGGGGGGGGGGGGGCCTTTCAGAAAGAAGCGCCTTATAGTCCCAAAAGTATGGTGCTACTTACTCAACAGTAACTTAAGCAGAACAGTGTAAACTCTGCACCTTGCCAATTGATTATGACCTGCCCTCATAGACCTCTGGTGCAAAGCTACAACTCTTGAAACATTCTCTCTCACACACAAAGCACACAGACACTTAATAATTTCATATCAACAGAATGGCACCAAGTTCTGCAGCAGAAGAGACGTTAACACCGTTAGCAGACAGTTTGCAGCAACACCCCGTGACTTTACTACAACGCAACTCACAGCCACAGGAAGCTAAACAAAAAGACCATACCCCCAGTCACAGGGCAGCGGAAAAACAACAGAAATCCTTGACTCACAACTTTTAATGCACAGGGTCACCGACAGTTGCTACAAACCACCTGTCACCCACTTCTACTGAACACGCCTTCCTCGGTCCACCACATTTTGCGTAACTTGGATGTCGACCACAGATGTCAACGACTTGTAATGCCGGTTTCCATCAAGGCTGAAGGTGAAGTGTATTCACCTGCGGGGACTCACTCAGCCTGCCTTGTCAACAGAATGCCCATAGTTCACTTGCAGCTGACAGCACCCAAGCTGTTCGTTTTTTTGTTTTTTTTGTTTGCATGTGTGTTTTCTTTGTTTACTGTGGTGCAATTGAACACATGTGATCTGCTAGTCCGTTTTCAGCATGTTGCTGTACTGTTCCTGCGGTTTCTGTTTCCATGACTCTTTAGCACGCGTCCTCTTCAGCTGACCATCCCTGCCAAGCACAACCACAGGTCATTTCAGAGTGGAAGGAGAGGAGGGAAAAAACACACCATACAGCCTATGCCTATGGAAATATGTTTGTCGTGGCCTATACACACTGTGGCATTGGATACACCACAGTCATGCACTGTAGTACTATTAAGCCTAATACATTCACATATAATGCTATGCAAATCAAAGTTTAAAACATATGTCATTAAAAAAAATGTCAGCATATCAGTATCATTACCCAGGTCAGACTTTCTGCCAAGACCTGGTGTGACTGACCTTGAAATGAAGTTAAAGTTATGTACTTCTGAATTGCCAACCGTAATGGCTGACTGGGTGTAAAACACCAAGTTACTTACTTACTGAAGCTGAGTTATTACAACAAACATTTCAGTTGCTGACGCGCACATCATGACCTTCAAGACAGGCCAAGCCAACTGAATAAACGTAGCAGCTGATACTGCCGTCACTCTTTTTTTCTTCTTCTTCCCCAGTGGTAGTTAACACTCTCAGATGAAGACCAGGGTCATGAAAGCTTATGATAATTACAATATCAAGAATCAAGAATATTTATTTGTCCTCTGTAAACACAGGAAATTTGAATCATAGTCATGAGCAAAATAAACGTAATATATAGTGTAGGCCTACTGCACTGTCTCTCTCTCTCTCTCTCTCTCTCTCTCTCTCTCTCTCTCTCTCTCTCTCACACACACACACACACACACACACACACACACACACACACACACACACAAGGACACAGGTCTCCAATGCTAAAATGTGCACATCAGTTTTGACATGGATTAAAAATACAACTACCAAGACCCAATATATTTCAATAGCCTCTACTGTGCATTCATTTCTTCCCTACAGTTACCTCATAGAAAATGATCAAACTACAACAAAACAGCAGCATGAGCTTCTACCAGCTCTCTTAAACTTGTCAAAAAAAGGCTGTCACCATGGAAAACCATTATATATGGGCAAAGTTTTACAAGTTCACGCATTCGCAGGGTCATAAGCAAAACTCTAGCATTATTTTTCCTTTCACATACGTTTCACTGGAGTCAGCAGGGTGAGCAAACACAACGCCACAAGGACACATCTTTATAATGAGCACTGTATTGTTTCAGGTGGGATTTTTATTAACATTTTAGTGTTTACTCTGGAACAGCCATTGTGAAACTGCACTCACCAGTCCAAGTCCACCAATCCACCCTGTTTTGCTATCTCTCTCTTTACTCGGCCAGCAAAATCTACAGCATCCTCATTTTCCTGTGCACAAAAGAGAGAAATGAACATAACACATTACCTCCACCTGCACATGAATTACATGCAGTCTGAAACATGACCCTTTTCCAATAGTATTACTTAATTCTTGGATTCTGACAATCCAGGATGATTTGAGCACAGTGAAACCACATTGGGTTATATCAGGGTTAACACTGTTTTATACACTGTTTCACCTTTCACTGCCATGATGTCACTTGAAAATGACAAGTAAAAATATGAAAGCTGAAACCCTTAACCCTTTCTGGTTTGTTTTTTGCACTGGCATCTGAAAGGGTTGTCGTAAAAATGTATAGCATTGAAAGCAGATGTGCTATAGGACCAGAAAATACACTGTTTGTTGACGCGTCCATGCAACTTTCAGCCTGGAAATTTTACAGGCTGGGGCAGTGAAGGGGTTAAAAAAACACACAAAAAAACACACAAAAGAACTTCTGTATCAGGCTGTAACAAGTCACCAAATGACAAACCAGGGCTCCCGCATATATCCTGCAGAAAGCGTAGACCAGTTACTGCTGGACATTACAACATGAGTGATCAGAGGGAGCCTGGGCAAGAAGAACTCAAAGTAAGGACCACACCACAGCCCCGTAATCAAGGCAGGATCATTTCAACCACCCCAAAGCCCTGCCTTCAACTTTAAGGCAGGATCATTTCAACCACCCCAAAGCCCTGCTTTCAACTTTCGTGCAGGATATTTCAACCACCCCGAAGTCCTGTCTTCAGCTTTAAGGCAGAATCATTTCAACCACCCCAAAGCCCTGCCTTCACCTTTAAGGCAGGACCATTTCAGTCACCCCAAAGCCCTACCTTCACCTTTAAGGCAGGACCATTTCAGTCACCCCAAAGCCCTACCTTCACCTTTAAGGCAGGACCATTTCAGTCACCCCCAAAGCCCTACCTTCACCTTTAAGGCAGGACCATTTCAGTCACCCCAAAGCCCTGCCTTCACCTTTAAGGCAGGACCATTTCAGTCACCCCAAAGCCCTACCTTCAACTTCAAGGCAGGATAATTTCAACCACTGTCACCAAAGTTAGAGTAAATATCAGTGGGTTTATCTCACCCGTCTGTGCATGGGCGGCAGGTACCAGATGTCACAGACCAGCGCCCAGCTGGTCATGATGTTGAAGAGATGGGTCACCATGCCATGTTTGCTGCTATCCCAGAAAGCATCGCCAAACCGCATATCATACTGAAGATGAAAAGAAATGAAAATTCAGCATTTCAGACTGCAGTTGCAAAGTCTACCAATGACATTCTCTTTGTTTGGTGGGGGGGTGGGGTGGGGGGGGGGGGGGGGGCAGTGGCTAGAACTAGACATGGTTGTGAAAAAGCCCTGTTTAAAAATAGTCAGTGAGCAGGTGAGTTTTGAGGGTGGTTTTAAAGGCAGAAAAAAAGAGTGAGAATGGAGGAGAGTTTGATGTTAAGCACCCCATCAACACCAAAATGTCATTATCAGGTTGAAACAAAAATTATCACATCCCCAGTAAAAGTCTTACAGTTCATGGCACTTTTGAAAGTGGGCTGGAAAAATATGCAGCTAAATAAACTGGGAAGGAAGACATTCAAATAGCAGAATTTCTGACAGCAGGCAAAAGAATGCAGAGCAATATTCTGTTCTGCTCCAGGCATGAAAGTGGGAATCTTTGTCAGCTCTGGGTTCTCACCAAGAATATTTGAGAAATCTGGTCAAAACAGGAAAATACATGCAATCGATAGCTTGTGTTTTATTTGTGATACTTCAGAAAGCAAAGGTAACAGTGAGACAATAGCTGAACAGGTTTAAGCAAAAAATCTGCAACGTTATCATTTTCCTGCACAACTCAAATGACAACTAAAACACCAAAGTGACTTGATGCTATGCTCCTGTTGAAAAACTTGAATCACATCTAAACAGTAAGTTGGTTGTGCATCCCTACCTTGATGGCTACAGGATATATCGTTGTGGACACCTCAAAGCTGCCTTTCTTGAACATCATAACTGAAGTGTTGTTGATGCATGTCCCTGTGCAAGGAAAAAGAAAGGGGATTTTAAAAAGATGCAATAATTATGTACACTGCTGAACAATTTTTCAGGAATGAATAGCTGACATATTTTTTAAAAATAAGTCATGCACTCCTGAACGTTAATAATAATAAATGCATTTTTAATGCTCTGGATCTCTTTATGACTATATGTGTGTGAGGCTCAAAGTGTTATGCATGAAAATTACAAAAATATAAAACCAAATTTAATGCTTTTCATATCTCACTCTATCCCTCACTCTCCCCCACATCCACACATGTACTAACACACACACATGCACATACATACATACATACAAACATGTGACACTGACACATATACACACACGTGACACTCACACATATGCATGCATGCATGCACACACACACACTCTCTCTCTCACACACACACACACACACACACACACACACACACACACACACACACACACACACACACACACACACACACACCACACACACACGAGTGTCTGCACACAACCCTCACTTCCCTCTCCTTGTGTCTCTGTCCACCCCCCAGCCCCCTCTCCCAGTGATCAACACTCAGCCAGTGAAGATGTCAGCAAAAGAAGAAAATCAGGTACAGCCTCCAATGCCTGTGAAAAGGTTAGAGTAGCTCAGAGTAGGCAGAAGTAAAGAGAAAGGTTCTAAGAGAAGTTATGAACTGTGAGAGAGAACTGCAATGTTGGATGTGAGCAGGAAGGTTGTTCCAGACAAGGGGCGCCTGAACAGAGAACAACTGGTAACCAAAGCCCTTAAGTTTCCATCTTGCACAAAAAAAAAATCAAAAAAAAAATCATTTGAACTGGAACGGAGAGTCCAAGAAGGAGTGCACACAGAGACATGATGACAGGTATGTCGGCAGGGTACCATCACAGAAACGAAAAACAAAGGCAGTTATCTTGAAAATAATCCTTTCTTTGACTGGCAGCCAGTGAAGTCCCTTGAGCAGTGGTCTACCATGTTCATGCCTGCTCTTGTGAAAAACAACTCTCGCTGTGTGGTTTTGAACTTTCTGCAGCCTGTACATCTGATCACAGTTGATGTCAATGAGCAAGGAGTTAGAGTAGTCCAGCCAACTGAGAACAAAAGAACACATCAGCTGAGCAGTGGCTTTCGTCACCAGGAAATAGCACATTGTCAAGTTTCAGCCTATTACCAGTCATCCATCGTCAACAACCAGTGAAGATCAGATGGAGCTGAAGACGGGTGAAGTTGAGTATCATCAGCAGATTTGTGATGACCACACCTACTTTGAGAAATAACTTCCTAACTACATAAGTGGTTGAATGTACAGAGCAAAGAGTATTGGGCCAAAGACTGAAGCTTGAGGAACCCTATACTGGGATGCACACAGTAATGAGTAAGCAGACTGAAAGTTGTCACACCGATCGTTGGTCAACAAACGGTTGCAAAGCTGATGCAGCACCACCTTCTCAAGCAGTCTGGAGAGAAACTGCAGTCTTGACACAGGTCTGGAGTTTTTTTTTACTGTTTGTATCAAGGACAGTTTTTATTTTTTTTATTTTTTTATTTTTTAGAAGGGTGTCATGATTGCCTCTTTGATTTGCAAAAGAACAGACCCACACAACAGTGATTCATTTACAATTCTGCAACTCAAAGGCACTAAGTCATCTAAAATATGTTTTCAACAAACTGTTAAGACACTAGTGCACCAACATCTTTCTGTCCTGTTCAGATTACATTCGGCCTTTCGGTCTCCTTGGAGATCCATAGAGCAGACAGGCATGCCGTGACAGTCAGGGTGATGAGCGAAGCATGGCAGTCTAGGATGTTCCTCAGTGAGGCATTAAACTGCCACAGCAGCTCACTGTCTGGACACTCAGCCAATGATGAGGCCACTTGGGAAACATCGATCTGGTAACTGGTAGGATCAAGCCATCTGAGCTTTTCAAAATGTCACTTGCTGCTTTGTGCAGCTAGGCTTTTGCAAAGAAAGCTTACAGAAGACAGTCCTGTGGTCAGACAGTGCAATGATGTTCATTACATCAAGACTGCTGACCATAGGGGAGTCATCACAAGCAATAACCCAGTCCAAGAGGTGACCACCGGGAGGAGTTGGTCTATTCATGAGCTGTTTGAAACAACGATCATTCAGCAATGATCTTAACTGACACACTTCGCTGTTATGCTTGTTCTCAAAGTGACCGTTAATGTCACCCACCACAATAATCTCTTTACCGTCACTGAGCAAGTGAAGAAAATCTGGAAACTGGTCCCAAAAACATTTTGCCTGTTCTCTTGTTCTGTTTGCTGTCATGAGGGCGGTACACACAAAATGAAGTTGGTGAAACATTGCTGTACACGATTCACGCCTCAAATGTTTAAAAAGTCCAAATGGGTGGCAGTTTTACAACAAAGTGCTTCTCCAAAGACCTTTTTTATGAGAAATGCTAGACCACCTCCATGTCCACATTTCTGAGGAAATGACTTCAGTACATAACCAGCTGGTGTCATCTCAGCTCTCTGTGTTTCATCACCCTGCTCTTTCAGCTACGTTTCAGTGAGTAGCAAAATGGCAGTGCCATGGTTTATGAGTAGATCGTTCAGTTCAGATGCTTTGTTATCAGACCACTGACAGAGTGTGAGTGAGAAAACTGTGAGAACAGGTCATCTCTAGGCAGAAGAGCATCACTCACAATCAAGTTAGGGTTAGGAGAAACAGTACCTGTCTCCTCACTGCTAAAAGGCGAGTCCCCTTGCCAGAAATATGGTCTGAGGAGGTTGTATTGATGGCTGGCACTGATGAAAAAGTTCTGGAACATTTCTGGAAGACAGAACTGCCACAGATCCTCATCTCAATTTTCCATGGCTCATTCCTGCCACCTCTCCTTAATCTCTGGGGTAGACTGTAAGCAATGCCCAGGTGTTGGAGACATGTGATCAGCAGGAGAGAAGACAGATCAGCAGAGGAAGAGGAGGCAGTGTCAATATCCAGGAGATCTTGTCGACTGTGGTACTTGTGAGGGGGCTAGGGATAGCGTACAATCCACCAACACTGAACTGTGAATCAACTGTTTGGCAGTTGCAAACAGAAGTGGACTGAAGACTTGGTCAACATGCCTGATGGCAGGTAAACAGTACAACAAAGACAGAAGAGCAAAGGCTGACAGAAAAAAAGCACAAGGGAGTTTGCCTCATGACAGCACAACACAAACAGCACAGCAAAGGCTGACCAAAAAAAAAGAGAGCACAAGGCAGCATGCCTGGCAGCAGGTAAACAGTGCAACACAGGCAGCACAGCAAAGGCCAACAAAAAAAAGCACAAGGCACAGAGCTCTCACTTCCAGTGGAAGCATCACACAATAATAGGCACCAAAATGATGGCAATACCATGATGAAGAACCATAGCACAATAGTTAACCAAATTTAAAAAACAGACAGGATTTTTTTTTAATGAAACACAGCAGTGTGCAACAATGCCTGTCAGGGCATGTGAACGTAACTCAGAGATGAAAACAGGTCATCAAACCATTCAAATAAATAAATAAAAACGCAACATCACTGATGATAAAACAAGAAGCGCATATGCTCAGTCAGCTCACAGTCAAAAAAGGACAGGTGTAAGAACAGTTTTTTGAACTTGCATGACTTTGAAAAAAGACTGAACACTTTTTGTGGTTATGTTTTTTGTTTCTGAGGAAGGTCATACTTTTAATTTTTTAAAGGCAGAATCTGACACAAGTTACTTGTGTCAGTGTGACATTATAACACCTTCAGGTCATAATGGTCATCCTGCTTGACCATATGGTTTGGTAATGATCGTGTCAGTCACATGTCACAGTAACTTAACATTTCATCAGCCCCTGACCACAAAACAAACACCAAAGAGTGTGACAGCACAGAATGCTCTTCATCAGTCGTGATGCTCACTGAGCAATGACACAGTCTGACAGAATAAGGTATTGCAGACTGGGTCCGCTGATTACGTACATCCAAAAGAAAGAGAGAAAAAACTACAGCTGATTTACAACAAAATCAGGGTCTTGTACCATATCATGAGGTAACGGGGTACCAACAACAACACAAGCTTGCAAAGTCTGGCACCAAGACTCAGGAAGCCGCACTCACCCTCCGGAAAGATGAGGATGGGCAGTTTGTCCAGGTCATTCACATGCTCCTTCAGCCTGCAGCACAAAGCGGCAACAACAGTTAAGCACTGCAGGAGGTGTGCCTACCAACCATATTTATCATCTCCATTTTAAGCCAACAGTAAAATCGGGCTCTCACATTATTGGCAGCGACAAGAAAACAGGGAAACGCGTAAGGTCTTAACCCTTTCAGCGTAAGCAGTTTTCAAATGCAGCAGCTCCTGGTGCCAGCTGTTTTTCTGACTCTGGCACCAAACATAAGTTTAGATAATTTAATAAAATGTTTTTAAAAACAGCAGTTTTCAGTCCCTGTTTGAAAAAAAAAAATCAGCATCTCAAAGTCATGAAAACAACCATTAGTGCTGCAACCTGTCTCAGCAGCATCATAAACAAGGCTGGTACCTGTTACCTGTGGCAAAAGGATCAATACAGAAAGAAAAAAATATGACAAACACAAGCCAGCTTGTTTGTGCTCATCACTGGTGAAGAGCAAACCAGCATGGCTATACCATGAGGAGCTCAACTGAAAGCAAAAAAGCATTGCTTTCACATAAATACCAGTAGAACAACCAGATGGGGCATGTAGACAAAAATAGCTGCCCATTTTCAGGCCAGCTTTACATCTACATGTCAGTACCCCTAGTTGAAGTGTAAAATGCTGTGTTCACCTATGCAAAAGTGCCCCTTTAAGTGTAAAATGCTGTGTTCATCTATGCCATATTTACAATTTCAGTGCCCCTTTAAGTGTAAAATGTTGCATCCATCGCTGCCATATCAACAATTTCAGTGCCCTTTACGTGTAAAACACTATGTTCATTGCTGCCATATTAACAGTTACAATTTGTGAGACTGGCTCCCCATTGCATTTGATCCTTGGTCTTTTGTTGCATTTTTTTCTTCTGTGTGTATTAACAATTACAATTTGTGAAACTGACTCCCCACTGCCTTTAATCCTTGGGGCTTTTTTTCTTTCTTTCTTTTTTGCGGCTGCATATCCTCACAATACACAACTGACCTAGACTGACATACACAACTGACCTAGACTGACATGCTCCGCTGCAGTGAAAGCCATAGCACAGTTATGGTTCAGGTGCTTCCTACTTTTTGTTGAACAAGAAGCTGCCTGGTATCACAGTCTATTAGCTCAGAAGCAAAGCAGCTAAATCTCTCTATATATATTGTTCAGTACCATTCTACTAAGGAGCCAACCAACATGGATCTGCATTATTAAAAACAAAAACAAAACATACAGCTGATTTTGTTGTTTTTTGTTTTTGTTTTTGTTGTTGTGTATGTGCACATGCATACATGCTTCCAGTGAAGAAAATAATAATAAAAACCTATGCAAGAGTCCATTTCTGTTCCAATCTTGTCACTAGCACATGCACAACTAGCTGATGAGACTGTAAAATGGTATTTCAATATTAAACTCTAATACCCCCCCCCCCCCAACTTCCCCCACCCCTCCAGGACTATGATGTCTAAACAAAGGACTACTGCCTTCACACAAACCTTTGAGCGACCAGGTGTCTGTCCTTGATTTCAGACCTCTCAAAGAAAACGTGAGAAGTGGCACGTCCAAGCGCTCGCTGCAACAATCCCAGCAGGCCGCCGTGGACTTGACCAACCTGCAGTTGAAAACAATCTCCTGTAAATCTGTCATCTTCAGCACATGCAGCTGGCAAGGTCAACCTGCAGTTGAAAACAGCCTCCGGGAAAGCAGTAATCTTCAGCACATGTCACGGGCAAGGTCAGCCTGTGGGTGAATACAGTGGAACCCCTTGTTCAAGACCACCCTAAAGACCAAGTGAAAGTGGTCTTAAAAGTGGGGCGGTTGTCTCAGAAGGGTGCATTTACGCGGAAAGTATGAAGCGAGAGGCTTTAGAAGAAGTTGCTGCTGTTGTTGTTGTTGTCGTTGTAGCGCTCCCCAGCTGAACCCTCTAGGGGTCTCCTGATACAGGCTATTGCACACTGACAACTGCATTCCGCTGGGTGAAAAGCTTGTACGTGTGACCATTTTTATTATTATTATGCTGCCACATGAACAGCCACACACCGTCAAGGGAAGGTTTGTCTCCATTTCTGCCAGACGGATGCCATCGTCATGCAAGGCATTGATCATGGGTGATGACAGTCCCCACGTAACTGTGCAGCGCATAACAACATTTTAATGTTGCCATGGTGTCAGCGTGTTGTGACAGAGCCAAAGCCAAGGTGGAGATGATGTTTTCAAAGCAGGGTGGTCTCTCATCATGGTGCCATTTCAATGATCAGGGTCTCTGCTGCATCAAAAAGAAGTCTGTTTGTTTTTCAACCAAAGTCACTGTCATGCTAATTTATATCTCTTCAACTTCAGTGTAATCTGGGCAGATGTGATTACACGCTCATGTGTAAAACATTGACTAACACACACACACACATACACATGCACACACACAAGGTGATTACATGCTCATGTGTAAAACAATCACACACACACACATGTATATATATACACATGCACACACACACACACACAACATGATTACATGCTCATGTGTAAAACAATCACACACACACACACACACACATGTATATATATACACATGCACACACACACACACACACACACACACACACACACACACACACACACAAACATGCATGCAAGCACACACACACAACAAAAAGATGATGAAGATAAAATCCTCAGTAAACTCATTTTCAAAATGATTAATACCAGCCACAAAAGCATTACAATCAATTGTATGGCCTGGCCAAAGCCAACTGCACAGACTCACCAAGGCGTAGCTATTATCACAAGACAGCATGAAGACGTCAATGGGTGATGTGTGATTAGCAACACAAATTCCATTCTTCACCCGATTCTCTCTGCAATAGTTGGAAATACTGAATCACTTCCATGAGCCAACTTTTAAGTGTTGTGCATAACAACGCAATCCATTCAGTGTGACCCCTAATAATCATCAAGGCTTGGACATTTTCTACTGTGAACTCGATTTTTAGACACTGGTAAGCTGAACTCAACTTCAGACATGATGACATAAACTTGATTTTAGATAGATCTGCATGATATCACAAACTATCACAGTATCAGAAAGACACACTATCTGGTGATATGATGCACTAGCTAACTGAGATCACTCTAAAAAGGTCAACTATTCCAAGATCACTCTAAAAGGGTCAACTATTCCAAGATCACTCTAAAAAGGTCAACTATTCCAGAAAAGGACTCATGCCAGAAACAAACACCACTTCAGTTCTAACCCAGGCACCACCCCCGACTTCAAGATGCATCTGTTATCCTCTGGACTTGCCATGCCTGTGTGCATGCAGTTGCGTGCCATTGGTTTTGCGTTTGTGCATGTATGTGTGTGTGTGTGTTGGAAGTGATGAGAAATATGTTAAATGATGTGTTTTACTGTGTTCATGTAATCAGTAGGGTTCAGCTCTAGGTTGTGTATATATTTTGTTGACTTTATTGTACTTGTATTGCGTGCTTCAGGCTCACATTAGGTGTAAGTGCCTTATAGATTCTCTTTAATATTACATCACTGAAGTCACTTGCTGGCGATGCTCCAGAATAGCAAGCTCAGCGAAACAATACCCACAACAACAACTCTGAACCTTGATTAAATATGAACTCCCAAACTTTCTTACAGTGGTATAAATACATACTATTTGAGACAACAAAACATCTTGATTCAAGATAACTTGTCCCAAAAGGTTCACATGTTACAGAATGACACATTCAGTCAGGGATGTTACTGACAATGCCAAAATCACTTTTTTGCTGAACACTTGATTGAAGTAAAGAAATGTATTGAAACTTAACAGATGATGGAGCAGGGGGGAAAAACAGAGGGGAAAAAAGAAAGAAATCCTTCAGACATGCATCCACGATCCTTCAACAACAATACACATGTGGTTCTACACTGTTTTGATGTCCTTTGAGAGAGAAAGACAGAGAGGGAGGGAAACAAAACATCCCTGTTCAGCAGAAAAGGATTTTGTTTTGTTTTTATGTCACCAAACAGGCAAGTCAACAACACACTTACTCATTGTGGAAAGTGATGACTGCTGAACAGGAACGAGCCATGATCCGAAAGCTCATCAAACTGACATGTTTGTACAACAGCCTCTTGACACTGAAGTGGGAATCAAACAGTACAATGTTACTTAATGCCTTTAAGTTTAACACAATCCTTACATTGATCTTTGTCCATCAACTCACCTCCCCACCCCCCCACCCCCACAAAAAAGGCAGAAAAAATGAGTGGAATCTTTAATTTCATCAACAAGTCATACACAAATATGGTCACTGATTCAAATAAAGCAAAGTTTAGTCAAATGCTGATTTTATGGCAGTCCCTACACTTTCACAAGAAATGTCATTTACAGAAATACACCCGTTCACTGGAAGAGGAAGGTAATTATTAATATGTAAACAAATGATGATTCAGCTTAATTCACATATTATTTTGACACTTTGCTTTCACCTCACATAGTTTTTACTATCCTGAAAACAAAACAAAAAACTACTACACAACAAAATTAAGGATCAGAATGGTGACCCAAACCCAGGTTAATTTACTTTAAACACTTGAACCATATAACCAGTTTACCAAAAATAACATCACTAAACCCTTAACACAACACACTTCTTTGTGCTACCTGCAAAACAAGCACAAACACTGAAGCACACAAAATGATGTTTCTCTCAGTTCCTTTTTCAAGTAATGTAGTCACAACTGCATACTGTTCACTCCTCCAATTTGATCAGAGGTCACTTACGGGCCAGCTGGAAGGTAGCCCAGGAATGCAGTGGCCACAACCAGATAGACGACAGCCACCACAGCCAAGAGGACCCTGTTGAGTCACAAGGGTGCACATGCATAGGATGTCAGTGAGTCACAAGACAGTTCACTGTGGGCCATACTAAGAGCTGGCCAGTTAAAGTCAACAATTTTGATTTGTATTAGAAAAACACTGTTGGATCTGTGTAAAAAAAATATTTAAAAAATGCTGGAAATGTTAAATGTTAGACCTTAAAACACTGGCAAGATTCAGGTAGAATCGCAACACTGCCTGAACAAAACATGCTTAAAAACACACACCAAAATACAAGATACAAACAAGTCACTTCCCCACATCCTCCGGAACTGTCATAAAAAGCTTACCTGAAGGGGAACAAGATAACGTAGCGGACCACACAGCCAAAACACCACAGTATGGTCAGGCGGACACTGCAATCATAATGGAGTTCAAACCCTGTTCAACACCTTGCAATGACAGTCCACCATGTTGGCCTTTTCCCGCCGGTGCATGCTGCGCATACAATTCAAAATACTAGCTGGCGTAGCATATTTAATACCATTTCATTCAACTGCACATGGTAGCATGCAACCAGGGAATATTTGGTATTATTAGAAAAGTAATTTTACAAATAACCTCATAACATGCAGCTGTGGAATATTTGGTAAATATACAAAAATAATCTCAGAAATAACCTCAATCAAGCAGTTAAGTAATGATGATAACTTTACAAACCAAAACATCATGGATGAATGTGCGAAAGACAAACAAACAAACAAATGTTTACACTGTTTACATTATTGTTGTTACATTGTTTACATTATGTTTACATTTACAATTACATCTCCTAAGACTGGGTTATGATGAAAAATGGCGAGAAATGTTGGCGAAAAATGTCTCACAATCACACACCATACATTTAAATTCTTTGGCTACCCTCCAGATATACCTTTTTGTCACCTCTTCAAGTGCTTGATGTTTAACATTTTGCAAGTGGTGTCTTCTTTCACATATAAAACATCACCCATCTGTCAATGACAATATACATGAAGAAGAAAGCAAACTGACATTGCCATGGTTACCTTGCAAACTGATAGCCCTTGTTGGTTCTTGTAAGGAGATTCCATGAAGTCAGTTCTGAAAAGATCAACACAAGTATTTCTGTTGAGATTGCACAGAGAGTGTGTGTGTGTGTGTGTGTGTGTGTGTGTGTGTGTGTGTGTGTGCAACCATGCATACAATCTCTCTCTTTGCTCTTAAATAAAATCAGTATTGAAACTGCTGATTAACACACCAGTATTACTACTGTGAAAAAATATTTCTGACAACATGAAAAAGAAATGAACATGGAAGAAGAATGAATGAGGAAGGTTACTATCAATGCAAGTAAGAACCAAGAAGCATTAACAAGTTTTTTTATTTCTGTTTTGTTTTCATCCTTTTTTAAAGAAACACACACACACACACACACACACACACACACACACACACACACACACTCTCTCTCTCTCTCTCCCTCTCACACACACACACACACACACACACACACACACACACACACACACACACACACACACACACACACACACACACAAACCAACAACACCTGCTTCTGATGGTATGATAATTTATGTCACAGAGACTAGTCTGATGTGGCAATATTCAGCTGAAATGCCTTGTACAGTGCACACACCTCCAGCTTTAAATCGATGGGTAACATCGTCCTCTATGATGGCCTGAAACATAATTAATACACAAGATATTACTTTTTTGCAGACAATAAATTACGAAATATTAGTATTTATGAATTAATTCAAACTGTTGTCAAATAACACTATCACTTGTTAGACCTTGAAAGCATTTAAGTGAAACAAGTATCACAATTATTAGATTTAGTTACACGCTGCAATTCAAAACATTTAACAAGAAACATAAAATTTTACCATAACACTGATGCTACACACACACACACACACACACACACACACACACACACACACAAAGCCTCTCCTTCTATTCTGCCACCTAAACGCATACACATGCACATCCACATGTATACAAACATGCATACACTCAAACCCTTACCTCCATGCCACATTTTGTGAAGTAGAAGATATCTGAAAGTTCAAAGTTTTTTTTGAAAGGCTCCCATTCCGGTCGAGTAAGACCTCGGGCAACTGTGATTTGAAAGTCTCTCTTGATGACATGGCCTGCACAAAAGAAAATAACAGGTCAAATATGTAATGACTGAAAGAAAGAGAGAGTGATTAAAACAAACTGAGACAGATGATAAACATTTGTCTACACACATGGTTGGTCAAAATGACAATGACTGATTATTACACACACATTTTTTGCACACATCAACAATCTGAAAAATAGAGGTAATAAAGGGAAAACTGAACAGGGCTGGGGGAAGGGGGAGGAAAGATGGGGGTGGGGGTGGGGGAAACTCCTGAAAAAAGGAAGTTGGGGGAGGGGGAGCGGAGGGCAGAGAGGTAGGACAACTCTCCAAAAAAAAGTTTTAAAAATATGGGAAGGGGTGTTGCACACAACTCAGTGGCTGCTGTTAGTGTTATCAATATCAATTTTTATCATGCACAGCTTTTAAGTTTACCAAAATAGCCTCTGAGTCTCAGAAAAACTAAATATTAGCCTCCAAGTCTGAGAAAAATCAGGCTAATTAGTAATACATCTCCTTTGGGGTTGACTAAGTGCTAAATATCAAGTGATGGCTCACAGTACTCAATGGTAAAAAACAAAACACAAACAAATTGAAGAAAAACAAAAACTTCCAAGAAAAACAAAAACTTCATGTGTCACAATTAGCCTAACACTGTAACAGCTTCCTGCAGCCTCATTTGATCTTCTTCCTCAGGCAATGCAAGCACAAATCTTTTGTGACTTGCACCTGATATATATATATAATATTAAATTATTATCAAAGAGGCAGTGCTTAAGCAACACAGGCAAGCCTGTCTATTCTGCTATTCATTATGAATGAAACCAAGTTTAAATACTGAAATGATGCATATATATGAACATTTGAAATCAAGGAAGCATTTACAAAATTGTTGTAAACAAATCCTTGATTTCAGTGGGTTTTTTGTTGTTGTTGTTTCAAGTTCAACCCCTGGTGTCTGTTGTGAACAAAACCTGTTTTATGCTAGTTGCATAATGGGAGCCTGAGTTCACAACAGAGAAGATTCATTTTATGCTAGTTACACAATGGGTAGCCTGAGTTCACAACAGAGAATACTCACTTTATGCTAGTAGCAAAAACATAATGAACAACTTACTTTCCCCACCTCCCTTTCCATTTGTCTGATTAGCGGTGCCTTGTTCATTGTTAGACTCAGTGGTACTGCCACTGGAAACCTCTTCTTCCTCATCACTCTCAGGCTCCTCTTCCAAAGCACTCTTATCAGCAAGCTTGGTCCCTGCAAACTGGAACAAAAAGCAGATTGTTCCACTTCCACACTCAGCTTCATCATAAATACATGTGATAAAACTGTGTCCTTCAACAGTTTAAAAAAAAGAAGAAGGAGAAGATGTACTAGCGCATTTTCAATTTTTGCTCTACACCTATAAATTTTTCATCATCTAAATTACTAATTTAGATTCTACACTCAGTGGTCAAATCTGGGGCTGTGCAGCCACCCACAACTTGTGGCACAGGTGATTCAGATGATGACCTTTGTTCATGAACTGTCACTGTTTTGTTGACCTGAGGCAACATCATCTCCTAAAGCAAAGGTCCTGTGAGGGACCCAACTGATTACACTGATCATGCAAACCACAGTAATAATAACAACAGTCATCTCTATAGTGCTGTATCTCACTGACAAGGGTGAGCACATTGCACTTTTCAAGAGAAAAAAAGAAGAAGAAAAAAAGTAAATTTAAAACCTAAAAAATAATAATTACATAGTCATAATATTATATTCCTTGCACACCACACCCACGCCAGCACACAGAAGGAATGTAACAAGATGTGATGGAGGGTAAGTGGGGAGTGGGGCAGGGGCAGGGGAGTCAGGTAAAAAGGCAAAATTTGAAATCACTTGTCATGGTGTTGTTTGTAGCTCTAGGTGAGTTTTTAACATTAAACAGATTTAATTTTTGGAATGAATGATGAACCCCATGAGTGATGAAAGACATCCATCCCTATGAGGATTTAGATCATTGATTGGCAGTTAGCCTGGGTAAAATGTTGTCAATACTAAAAACACCTCTCTTGTGAAGCCCAGCAGAGTAGCCTTAGAGTTAAAAGCCAATCACAATCAAATTACAATTGATTTATACTGAATCATACTGAATCATAGGACTCAAACCATGGCTGGACAATGGCATCAATTCAGTTTCAGATGAACCGAGAAGGAAACAAACAAACAAAAGGCACTACAGCTCCCTGCTTCAGAGACCTGGCAGCATGCCTCTAGAGGATTCCCCATGATTCCTACATCTGGGCTGAGCAGGGCTCCTGAACCCCCCCCCCCCCCCCCCCCCCCCCCCCCCATCTGTGCATATTTATGCACTAGGACTTCAAATTCATCCTTTTGACTTTCACTCTGTGCATGAAATTTACACTTCAAAATCCATAGTAATGCATGAAAAATACCCCTTAAAAACCTGCCAAGTGTGTGATGACAACCACTGATATTTTTTACTGAGACAACGCAACCTAAACAATGCAACACATTTTTAAAGCTGTGCACAGCCATGTCATGAGCAGTCAAATCAAGATGTCTTATGAAGCAGTGACTCAAGTGTCCTTTTAATGCTCATTAACTTTATGCAATCATACGAGCTGTGAGCAAATGTGTGTGTTTATCACAATTGTCATTGTGCTAAAGGCTAACCAGTACCAAACTGAAAACAAAAGCACCCTGAAGATTCCACTGAAGCATTTACTCAACCAGCAAACCCAAATTCAGTAGGCCTACAGCAAAACATAAGACTCATAATTCACAGTGTTTTCAGGGTGCATGGCTAAGTAAGTTTGATTTGGCTTATCTACGACAAGGACAACCAAACAGTGAAGTGCCATGTTTACACAGAATATCAGATGTGTTCCAGTGCAGTGGTGCTCCAGTGTTAGCTCATGAAAAACAAATCTGTACTGGGTTCAATGAACTTTCAGCATTCAGCACTGATAAGAAGTGAAAAAAGCAGTGATGACTAGGAGTAGGAGTAAGAACTAAGATAAGAACCTGTGCAGCCAAAGCAACCCAGAGTTCATATTTTATGCAAAAACCTCAGGAGAAAGTTGAGACTCTTCTGAACTGAATAACACCCACAGGTGAAAGCAAGGTATGTGAGCCAGAAGCCACACTCCTGCTCTTGACTGGATACATTGACACTGTTTGTGACAGGACCATTTCTGGCTTATATAAATTTACAAATACAACACATTAAATTGATCAATGGGCAGAAATGGGAAGCACAAAATTATCCTCTAAAAATCAAAATATGGTGTGTTTTTAAGGCTAAAAACAGTCTGTTCTCTCTTTCATTCTTATGTCTGCCTTGCCAAGTTCAAGTTTAAAGCCGTTTGAGCTGTTTCTTACAAACCATGCTACAAATTACATGTATGTTTTGTTCTGGATCTGACTGTGCAATTAACTAGTAATAGTATACTGACTATAACTGTTCATCTCTTAATTGGAATCCCATCACTGCAGACAAAATGGAAATACTGACTGAGGTAGCCAAGAAAACTAAGAAGATCAGTGCATGTTGTCAACCATTATCATTGAAGATCATGAGAGTAATGTAATGTCACTTTAACCTGTGTGTGTTTAAGTTTCATCATCAACCATCTCAAGTGGGGAACACCATTAATTTGCACCAAAAATGGTCAGACAACATTCTGCATAATAAACAACTCTGGCAACATTATTTTACCAGCATCTGGCACCGACTGACTGAGGCTCCCACTTGCTTACTTTCCTTTTCTTCTTTCAAATACTGGGCCAGCTCAAACAGTGGGGCATTGTGGTGTAATGAAACGCATGCGTGCACCATGCATGGCAACTTTTGTCCCTTCTATTAATATGTCATTTGAAATGGTTTAAAATTGTACACTCTGTTTCTGGAGGTTACAAAGCAGATGGTGGGTGACAATGGGCGTCATTGCCAAGGCCGTCAATGAATGCCCATCAAGAGCTAGGATGCGGGAGCTATGGTGTGCCACTGAGGGAGTTGCTTCCACTCTCGGAAGGTCTTCGGATAAGGAACGAGGTTTCTGAACCGCGAGACATAAGAAAGCTATCCTTTTAGGCTGTAGTCGCAGTTTGTGGCTACCTCTATTTCTACTGTACTAATACTAAGGCTGTACCAGTCTAGGTTGAAGCCCGGGGTCACCCAAATGGTGGTCTACCTAAAACGCAAACTGATTTCTGAAACTAGTAGATGGTGATTTTGCTTTCGTTTCCAGCTTACTACGGTGCACACACCTGGGTCGTTTCAGTGCTTACTGAATATCAAGAACGCACGTCGACGAAGACAGGAAAATATTGCAGGGGCTATCAGTGTCACCAAAATATTTTTTCACGTGTCGTCTGCTTGAGCCACTTACCTCAAAAATCTTCAGCAGTAAAGCAACATAAATTTGCCGAATACCCAGGGATTTTCCCATAGAAGCCAACACAATCGTGAGAACCAACAGCCCAACAGCCGGGAAAAATAACAAAGAAAGTGCAGTGATCAAAAGATGCTCTGCAATGAGCTCCATGCTCATGGTCAATTAATTTATCAAGTACAGCTAGTGCTACTGATCCTACACATTCTGTCAGTTGTCAAATAGAATGGGAAAGGAAAAAGTGGAAAGCGTGTAAAGGTCAAGGTGAAGGCTGACGTGTCTGTAAAACAAAAATTGTTTCCGTATATTTTAAATAAATTTGTTCACAGTGAAAACAAACACAAGGCAATCGAACTACTGTTATGAACTGATTCTATAAATAAAACAGACAGACAAACAAACAGCTCAACGGATCTTTACCGATCCTAACTTTTTATGTTACACTGACCTCTATCGAAATGGCGACCTTAGCACCAAGACAGGTTTCTCCTCTCATTCGGGTATGGGTTTTTTTATCAGTAGAACAATATCGCCTGTTGACAGCTATCACTTCTTGTAGTTCACCTACTGAGTGAATGAATAGGGCATACAAATGTTGGTGTGATTAACAAATCTTTGCTGCTGTTGACAAGCCGGTGTCTCACACTCACAGTCTTACTTAAGTTACTAGTATCATTAATTAAATATCCCGTCCCTAATAAGCCTTATGGTTTCTGTGGACGTTAAGCACCATGTTTACTTACTAATTAAATATCAAATATCAGATAATAATTATGGAATTACGGCACGTAGGCATTTTATTATTTTGCCAGCTAAGTCACATATTGATGTATGTTATGGTCAACATTGGGTTATATCCAATGAGGCGGTCGAAAATTCCAGGAACATTTTAAACGCCATTTTGAGTCACAATCAGAGGAATTATTCAGTCATAACTCATATTATCATGCCAAATTTTGCAGCAAAAAGTGAGTTTTATCACATTTGTCTCTCACAGTATGCGTATGCGCCACTGACGTTTGATATACATATATATCTAGTTTCTGAGTACCAACATGCATGCTTCCTTAGTGCTGATGTTGGTAAAACAGTTCAATTCAAAAACTTTAATCATCCTACAAGGGGCAATTTTGTTGTGGTTATTTGAGTTGAGTAGCCTACCAGCTGGCAACTTGCCTTTCAGTTTACAGACTGTGAAAAATATATATAATCAGTCTCACTTTTGTTGAACATTTTGGCATCATTGATTCATTCACTAGATATGAACCTGTTTGATTGATTTTAATGATACTTGTGACCCAAAATGGTGTTAAAAATGTTCCTGGAATTACCAGCCGCATCCTTAGATATTAGTATTATTACAATTATTAGTTATTACTTATTACCTTAATATTGTTCTTTTTAAAAGTGCTGCATGTATTGACCTGGCTTGTTTTTGTCAGTTACATTGTGCAGTCTGTATTTTCTATTCCCAATGTTGATCTAGAGAGTTTTTAAAGGAGTTTAGTGTTTCTGCTAATACACTGTCTGATGGCAAGTTGTTCCAATTGTTTACTCAGTGAGTAAAAAATATGCATGTTGATTAGTAAGAACTGTCTTCTTGCTTAGTTTGAAAGGGTGTCCTCTTAATCTTATTCCAGCAGTTTTATTTGGCTTGAAGAAGGAACAAATGGTTTTAGGATCATAAAATTAAAAACTATGTATAAACTATCATTTTGTATCAAGTATAATTTTAAAAGTTTTGGTCATATCACATCTTGCTCAGTGTATTCCAGGCTTAGTAGTTTTGATACCCTTAATCTTTGTTCATACTCCAGGTTATCACTTTATCAAGTTTATGCCATTCACCCTGATAATGATATAACTGTAACGGTTGACTGGGCGTAAAAAAACAAGTTACATACAAGTACTTTATGCCAGTAATAACTAATAAGTAATATGTTTGGTAAAGTGTCTTTGCACAGTTTCAATATATAAGTTATATTTTTCTTAAAACTGGTGCCCATACAACATTATATAATATATATATTCTAAGATTAGTCTTTGAGTTTGACTAAAGGTTTAAAAAGTGGCACCATAATATTTTCATTTTTATACTGAATGTAATGTGTGATCATGCCTGCTATTTATTTGCTTTTTTGACAGTCTCATTTACATGCTGCTAAACTATCAAGTCCTTACCAACAAAAACTCCTAGGTCCTTCTCTACTTCTATACACTCAAGCTTCCTGCAGTCCATAAACTATTTGCCCTGTTTTATACTTCCCTACATGTAAAACTTTACATTTATGATTTTATCATTATCAGATTTGAACTGTTTTATGCTTCCCAACATGTAAAACTTTACATTTATGATTTTATCATTATCAGATTTGAACTGCCAGTCCTTTGTCTGCTGCACCATCTGGTCTGTGCTGTTGTGCAGCAACATTCTGTGTTCATCAAACTGCATATAAATCAGTATGATACTTTAGTGTCATCTGCAAAAAATGTGATGAAGCATTCTTCAATTTCTGGCATATCATTCATAAACAAGTAATGTACTAATACTATGTAGGACCCAGGACACTTCCCTGGGGAACACCACTCATTACTGCCGTATCTTCTGAGCATTCACCACCAATATTGACATACTGAGTCCTATGATCTGCAGAAAAAGTCTTCAATCCAGTCAAGGAGTTTGTTATGTGTACCTTTCAACTTTGTTATGTGTACCATAACCTTTCATCTTTGTCAGCAGTCTTCACTGATAGACCCTATCAAATGCTTTTTGCAATACAAAGTTATCTAGACAATTTTTACTTTAAAAAAAGAAGAAGAAAAAAGCGTAGTTCCTCTGTACTTGTTCAGTGATTGAGGTCAGTTAAGGCGTCTTATCTGTCTTGATAT
The DNA here is from genome assembly GCA_963584105.1 of Alviniconcha strummeri. Classification (NCBI taxonomy): domain Eukaryota; kingdom Metazoa; phylum Mollusca; class Gastropoda; family Provannidae; genus Alviniconcha; species Alviniconcha strummeri. Next base: position 26,006,241 of record OY757542.1, read on the forward strand.
CAGACCAAACAAGCCTTTAGATCTGGTTGTTGTTAGCCTTAATAAATACTGCATAACTAGTACATATCTAGCTGCACTTTCAACTCTGAGGTCACTGCATGAGCGCAAAGGTGGAAAAAACAGTTTTTTTGTTTTTTTTGTTTTTTTATAATTTAGATATAATACTAAATATAGATAATTAGATGACAATGTACTGTGAGGTGATTTGACCATTGATGTCTGTCCCTTTTTGTATGTGTCATTGTGTGTGTGTGTGTGCGCATGCTGGATTGTTTTAGTGTTTATTATCATAATCCATCAGACATGGACTGCAGGATCTTTATTCTGCATATTGTCCATATGTGGCCTTTTTGCATGCATAATATATATATACAGGCTATAACAGGGGACCTTGGTTTATATAAATTCATAACATAAGTATAGTTTCATCAGATTCAGAAGCACTTTTGTAGAATCTGCACCAAATTTTGACTCGTGGGGAATATATGCTTAGGGTGGGCACAAAACATAGCATATAACAGTCACCCATCATGGTGACCACACTTCATCATGCTTAACTTCACTTGGCTGTCAAGAGCAAATGCTCTTGCTCCGCACACTACTGACTCCCTTGTAAAATCAGTGAAGAACTTCTGCTCAGACCTGGTGGAGTTCTGCCTGTTTGGGGAATCCTGCAGGAATAGGGCATCATGGACAACATCAGACAGTGAATGGTGCATTACCCCATCTATGGGTAATATTGTAAAGGAAAATAAACCCTTGAGTGTTAGTACTGTTGCTGAATGTTTTTGATATCAGAGGTAACTGCCACTGGGCTAGTAACAATTTCATACCAGTTTTGGCAACCTTCTTTGAAGCTGGTTCATGGCATCGGCAGAACAGAGAAACTGAAACACTCAAACAGTGGCACTGTTAGTAAAACTAAAAGTTGTGGTGGTTGTTTGTTTTTGTTGTTGTGGGGGGGTAAAGTTTTACCAGGTGAGCATAATCATTTGTTACGATTGTTACATTATTGTCTAACACAGGGACATGTGTGTGGTGATTTCTCAATCAGATTGTTCAATTTCTTTCTTTTTGATTTCAGTTTGGGCGGTATGCAGCCTTTATCACAGGATTGGTTTATGGATCTTCTCACCTTAGTAAGTACAGTTCACATTGGCTGGGTATGAATTCTTTGTTAAACAGCAGCTGTGGCCTCAGATACCATCTGTGGCTGATCCTTATTTTTGCATCAGTCTGGGATTTCAGTCACATATATCAATTATGATATGATAATTAAACTCTTTCTTATTTCTTTTTTCCCCTTCAGCTTAAATGAAAGTTTACAGTTTGAATCATAGGTTAGTAGAAGAAGCCAATTTGAAAGGATTGGGGGAGAAAGCCAGTCACTAGTTTTTGGTATCACTATCAGTCTGTCATCTGCATATCTGCAACAGAATGACAAACGACTACTAAAACTTGGCAAGTACATGTATGTGATGTCTACATTGACTGGACCAGGAGCATTAAAAGGAATTCTTTCAAACACTTTGAATTTTGTTTTCCATTTTATATTTTAATGGGAACTTTTCTTTCTTCTCAGTTTTCTATTTTTATGGGAACTTTGCTACATCATACACACACACACACACACACACACACACACACACACACACACACACACACACACACACACACACACACACACACAGAGTATTTGCATGTGTATGTGTGCATTTTTGTGATGTAGTAAAGTTCTCATATTTTGTCATGATCATAGATATTTTTTCCATAGTTACAGTTCCTAAACGTCACTGTATTTTTTGTTACCAAAGGTCTGTATTTCCGCATTAATTTCAACAGCGGTGGGCTGAGCATTTGTTCTTGCATTGTAGTATTTTTATTACATTGTATTCGACTTGTACAGTGTGCATATATATATATATGTATGTATACATGGGCAGCTGTGTGGGTTGTACATGTGCATGCGTGTGTATGTCACTGTGTAATCTGTCATCTGGTATGATACAATTGCAGTCATAATAATAATTGTGACTGTACACTAAATGCATGTGGCTGTCAGTCTGAGTCATTTTAAGACATGGTTTATATGTTGGCAATTTAGGATCCTTGAAGAAAAAGGAGGAAGTTATCCAGCAGCATGAAAACAAACTGAGAGCAGTCCGAGATGCCAAGTTACGGGCAGAGAAGGAGAGATTGACTGCAGGTATGTTTTTGTTTGTTTATGTTGTTTTTGGCTGGTATGTTCGTCCATGAATCTGTCCAGCTGTGAGGCTGCCCATGGTAAAAATTGACACCAGCTTTCTCTTGCCTCTTGGTGACTACATAGAAAAGCTCTTTCAGTCTTTCCACAGTAATCACCCTTTGTTGTGCTCAACTATTTCACACACACACACCCAGTTAGTTAGTTTTTGTTTTTGTTTTAAGATCACTATATACTGACTATGGACATGGGCCATTAAAGACTGACTTGAACTAACTCACCATATCCCATTTCTGATTTTTTTTTATATAGTCTCCAGGAGAAAGACAATGTTCAGTTTTTCCTCCCAGAAATAAATTCATCCAAGTAAGAACTCTATCAGGGTCATGCGCTGGTCACTCAGATTGGGTTGGTGGTTTTGATTCAGTTTTGCATACATATATGCATACAGAATGTAAGTTCAACTGAGGAAGGGGTAGCAGGGTGTTGTTTGTACACAGCAAATTTATCTGAATATTCAGATGTAGCCATCTTAATTAGTTAATGCATGAAGGAAAGCATGGCCTTTGGAGGTGTGAACACCTAAAGTACATTCTTCAAGCAGAGCACATTAACCAATTCCATGTTTTTTTGAACAGCTGGTCTGCTTGCATAGATTTTCAGTATCAGCAGTGCGAACATGGTGCTAGATGGGGACATTGCCATGTGTATGGAACTCACCTGCTGATCTGAGAAATGCCCCATTCCCTGCTTCAGATCTCAGCTGTTCAATCTAGCTTTCAACTGTGTTCATGTGCTGTATGTTTTGGTTTGTTTTTCAGTGGGTGGTTGTGTAAATTTTTGCTGCCTTTTTACTGATTCTGTCCCATTTTATCTTATTTAATCAGTATTACAGCAAGTTATACTGCTTGACTACTCACCAGCCTGTGAGCGGGTGTGCAGTTTGTCAGTCATAATATCAGTCTGTGATTATGTATAGGACCTTTATTTTATGTCTGCAGGTGTGTGTGGGGGGGGGAGGGGGGGGGGGTTGGTTGTTAGGATTAATGAATGTTTCAGAGGGTGTATTGTAAGGTATGTTGAACCTGAATATTTAGAAAATTGTACCATACAGTATTATTATGAGTATCATTGTCATGGGGTTGCTGCAACGTAACGCTGTGCTGTAAACAAAATACATATTGCTACAAAGTTAAAGAGCACTTGTGAAGATGAATAAATATGTGTACCTGTGTGTTGGAGAGAGCGTGTTCAAAAGTTTGCAGGTGCACCAGATGAACTGGACCATCTGAGAAAACTGCTCCGATTAAATGTGATTCAGTGCAAATGGTAGTGTAACTGTAAGCCCCTGGGCGTTAGTCTTTTCGTAGCTCAGTAATGTGAGACTTTCATTTTTCAACATTGTGAGATTATCCACTCAGGCAGGTCTAAGAAAAGCAGTGCAACTCCCAGTGGGAGCCTGAGTCTCTGCATGTTATCATGTTTCCATGTACTTGCTGCTGTTAAGATTTCTGTTACTTACATGTTTTACTCTGCTTTTCTAACCTGTTATACAATGCTGGTCTGAAATGTTTTCTTTTTTTCTCTCTCTGTTGCAGCCGAGATGAATGCACTGGGGAAAGAATGTGGCGTGGAGAACAAACTATAGTTCTTCTGCTTCAGCTTAGTAACTTGTGGTTTGTTCAACATAGTGACTTGAATGGGTGTGCAAATGATTCATAGATAGAGAACCAGAACTTTGATTGTCATCATGTAAAGTTGTTTGTCAGACTCAGCGTTTAAAAATAAACTTAGTTCAAAATATATTGGCTTGTGTGTTTGTGATTATGCAAAACAAACTTGTGTGTGTACATGCATGTGGTTTCTGTGCTCTGGAACCCCCTTAAAGTTTAAACAGCCTGACAAATAGCATGGAGGACTAAGTGAACCAGTTGCTCAAACCTTTGAGTAGTGAGCATCACAAATTTGCTAAAAAAAAAAAAAAAAAAAGATTGCAGGCAAAAAATATTAAAGAAGCTAGCCTTCTCAATACATGTTTCTCCAACAGGTAAGAGATTGAATAAAACAAATCAAAGAATTTGTTTTTGAAATGATCCCTCAGTTTTGTATTCAGTTTTAAATTTGTGCTTGTAAGAATTCCTGGGACTGACTGCACACAACAGTGGCGGGTGTCCTAGTTCACCCATGTTGTCCTCACCACCCCTTTGACGTGGGGCATGAAATGTGCATGCTCACATCACTGGGTGTTTTCTGCATCCAATCCATTTAAATGTCCCAGATGCAAGCAGTGTTCTTAAAAAAGGTGGCACATTTTAAAACAAACTTCAATATCAAGCTCTTATTTTGGTACCTGTTGAAAAAATGCCAGCCTTTTTGGACAAAAACATAGTTTGAGAAGGCTTGTTCTTTTAACCCTCTTTCACTTGCATATATATATATATCACAAAACAAGATAGTTATGCTTCTCAAGATGTTGGTCTGTGATCATATGGTCACTCTAGAAATGTCCCCTTCACCAGCTGATAAGATCAGGTGTATGGCTGACTGGCTGGCTGCAGGCAAGAGCTGGCAAAGACAGCCACATACATCTTCAGAACTAAACCGATTGTGAAAATGAAGTGTAGTTGTGTACACAAGGCAGGTCTCTTAGCTTCAGGCCTCTAGTTCTGAGTTTGCTACATAGCCTTTTATCAACAAGCTGTTCAGTATGTATACATGTACAACTGGAGTATTATATCAAGGTTAACCTGTGTTAAATGAACTGTTGCTGTATTAATGTACATCACTCGTACACCACAAGTTAACACAAGTAAGCTGTTGTCCATTATAATTGAGGTTTATATGTGGAGAGAAAATTCAGTACGTGTATAATACATACTGCATCACAGGCCATGACAATAAATCAATGAACACAAGGCAATTCACAGGCTAATCACAGGCTATCACTTTATTCATAAATAAATAAAAACATTTTTCTCCCAGATACAACCAGGGTTTGCAAAAAACACTACAGCAAAGCCAACTTGATTAAAGATGAGAGTTTATATATAAGTACATTCACAGTAATAGGTTGAACTGATTCATTGCAATTCTGTGGAAAGAAAAACAAAAACAAAAAACACTTACCAAATATGTGTAAAAAGTTTCATGATAGTAATTTAACAGATCACTGAGACAAGTCATTATTACAACTGAAACTGACCAGTGAAAGAATGTAAATCAATGGACATGTTGAATGTTTTTGAAAATCTCCAATGGTTATTGGCAGTTTTTCCAGAGCAAATACAAAACTTTTTTTTTTAAGAGAGAGAGAATGCCCTCATAGTTGCAAGACTCCTGGTTTGTGGTACAATCCAAAAGATGGAGCAAGATGAAGAAAATTGTTTTATTTTTTTTATTTTTTTATGACTGTATTTGCTCAGCAAAAACTGGAGCTGGTCTACTTTATTAATGATTAAATAGGCAACAATCTGTGCATTATCACACAACTGTAAAGTCGCCGTGCAACTGCAAAAAAGTTCTTGGCCACTGTTTTTACTTCCGTGGAAAGCAACCACACGTCTTAGGAGGAGCCACAGGCCCTGCACTGTCCACAGAATAAGATTTCAAGACAGCATATTTCCAGCAACAAAGAAGAATACATTTTCTTTGGGTTGCTGCTAACTTGCACTTTACAAACAGGCACAAACAGATCAGGGAACATGTGAGGAAAAACACTGAAAAGGAATTATGAAAATGTCTTTGTAAGTTTCACTCCATGGAAAATCAACTCTTCTAAATGCTGATACACCTACAACGAAAAGATAGGGGAGAGCAATACTGGAAGGGTCAAATGTAGAGCGATTCTAATGATAATAACCTGTCAAACTGACACCGAGAGATTCATAGCTCATAGCTACCTCTTACTTAGCCTTTCCTTGGTTGGCTACTTTAGCTTCAGCAGCCTTCACTTCCTCCTCAGTTGCCAGGTAGTAGTGCTTGATGGGTTTCAGATTTTCATTCAGTTCGTACACCAGGGGGATGCCTGCAACGGTTGGAACCATGAGAGATCTTCAGGGCATTGAAACAAAACCACAGTGTGCAGGGGTTTGAAACAAAAATCACCACAGTGAGCAGAAACGGTACAAAACGCGACCACCTAGAAGGGCAAACGCTCAGCTGACTTGCATTCAAAAATGGTGGGCAAATGCTCAATCAACATGCATTCAAAAACGGTAATGTGCACTTTTTTTTCAAATTCCTGTGATCCAAGAAAATGGTTCAAGGTCACTGAAATAGGTGAGGACAAGTGAAGCTCACTATAGTCATCGAAGTCTGAGCTGTTTTGCCTAAATGTGCTACAAAAAAGATGAAAAGGCTGACCTTATGTCATGTTTGACCAAGCTAGACAGCTGACTTAGCATCACAAGCTGATATGTACCTGGGTCGCAGTGTTCAGGTTTTTGCCATGCATGGGTGGATATTTGGCCCACCAAACATAGACTTGCACAACCCACCAAACATAGACTTTGCACAACATCCTTACAAGTTACATGACCCAATAATATAAAAACAAATGTACATGATTCAAACTTAAACAAAGACGTAAATATGTTTTCCTTTACGTTGTTCTTACTAAATTTATCATGCTTACGAAGGATGGTCCTCAAGTTTTATTTTACCTGTGGGGATGTTGAGTCCCATGATGTCAGCATCACTCATGTCATCCAGATACTTGACAAGGGCCCTCAGACTGTTGCCATGGGCTGCGATGATCACCTTCTTTCCCTCCTACACACATAGCAAGGACACTGGTTTTACTTTGACTCCATGTAGACAAAATGCACAGTCTTTGCCCACCCAATCAGGCACACACCACACACACCACACACACACTTGCATACACTTTATGCCCAAAGATGGGATTTATATTCAAAATTATTGCTCAGGACTAGGCACATTACCAGCAAAAGAACTACTTCACTTCACACACGCAAATTAGTCAAGATAAGGCATGTTAGCAGCCAAAAATAATTCTTCACAGAACATTTTTGAAGTATGTATTCTGAGCAAAATGTGCACAGACTTACCACTCCTCTGAATTTCAAGGTACACAGATATGTTATAAAAAGTCCCAGTGGTTAAAAAACAACAACAATCTTTAGAAAAAGCCCTACTCCACAACGCCTGATGACACATGCCGACATGGCTGCCAACCCACCAGAAATGTCCTGTCAAGGCAGTGTCCTCACATTTGCTTCCTTTATATATAAATATATATGTGTCTATATGGACTCTTGCGTACATGTTGCTTTGCAGAGCTCTGTGACAACAAACTTCACCAAATTGCCAGGGTTTCTTCCACACCTTTAAAAAAGAAAAAAAATCTTCCCGCACTATTTAAAAAAAAAGAAAAGAATCCAAGTGGTTTTGCGAAATCAGAATTTCAACTCTACAAAACAATCTGCCAGATCATAAGAAAGTGACATCCCTGAAAGATACAACTTTGAGAACTGACACTTGTCTTCAGTCCTTACCTTGAGCTGAGGTACAATGGCATCACTCCAGTACGGCAGCACCCGAGCGACTGTATCTTTCAAACACTCGCAGGCTGGAATAACTTTGGGGTCTAATTTCTGCAATATATTATCATGCATTATTATTATGCACTAGTGGTAGTACTGAGTTTAAAGAACATAATGACCTTCCAGAGTTAAGCTTTTTTGTATGTTTATTACCCTGAGTAACGGTCATTCTGTTTACTTTAATTATTTAATAATCCTTTAAAAAAAAATCTTTTATTTCTTTTAAAATGTTTTTATTTTGCGAAAGCAACACACTACATAATCTTTTTTTTATTACCCATATATATAATCCTTTAAAAAAATCTGTTATGATTCCTTTTCTTTAGAAACAAATATTTATTTTGCTGTGTGCAAAAGGCAAAAAACAAAAACAAACATAAAGTATAACACAAACCATTTGTCTATAAACCCCTTGCTACCTGTGGTGATGTACAATGATACTATAAACTCACAGCATACTTGGGGTCTTTGCCAGACCACTCTGCATCGTTGGGTGTCAGGGCAGGTGGTGGTACATCATATGAACGCCTCCAGATCTGGAACCAGCATCAATCCACCTTACAAAGACCCTTTGCAAGGCATTTTTAACTTCTTCCCCCTCTAACTCCTGCAGTGATTCACCTTCTTGCTCCATATGTAAATAAGTTAAAGTTTACAGCAGAAGTGCCATTATAATATATAGCATGAATAGTGAGTATGCATATTAATAACATAATTATATATTATATATATCATGCATGCTCACTATCCTGGTATCCATACCTTGACACCAGACTGTTCTGCAAGCAAGGACAAAAAATAAAAAGTTGGTTTGGCCAGCCTAAAGTATATTTCTGTATCGGTGTGTCCATGTGTGAGTGTGTGCATGTGTGTTTGTGTTTATAATGGTGGGGGGGGGGGGGGGGCTTACTGATGATAAATTAGTGTACGTTTTATGTTAATATTGTGTGTTTTGATGTTGGTTGTTTTCAACTCAAGTATGAAATGTACATGCCTAGAGCTCATACAAAAAGGGCACTCCAAGTTAGACTCTAAGGGACCCCACTATTATTATTATTACTGAAAAAGAAAAAGAAAAAAGAGAGGGATTATTGCTTTAAATAATTAACTTGTGTCAAGCATCCTGTTGTTATCTCGCTTTATTTATGTATTTGCAATCTGTAAGTGTAATATAGCTGCTGTACTTTTTCAAATGGGTCACCTTAAATATGATCAAAGACACACACATTAGTAAAGGACACCCCCGCCCCATATAAATTATAAGAGAGCAGACGCTAAAGGCAACTCAAGAATAGTTGGAAATGTTACTTGATTTATTAAATAATGTACTATTAAAAGTATTATATATTTATTAGAGACAGCAAGAGAGACAGAGAACTTACAACTTTATACAAGTATATTTTTTTAAATGATAATATTATTAATAATAACACAATATATCATAACTCATTAACTGCTCAGTTACTAAGTCAGAGAATGCTGCTAACCTTCACTTGCTCCTCGCCATGCTTGGCAGCTGTTTCAGCTTTGTTCAAGCCTTGCAGACCTCCATAGTGTCTCTCATTCAGTCGCCAGCTGCGGTATACAGGTATCCAGTGCGTGTCTGTTCCTTCTTGGATCAAGTACAATGTCTTGATGGCACGCTTCAGAACGCTTGTGAAGGCAACATCAAAGGTGAACCCTTTCTTTTTGATTAACTGAAACAGCATTTTACAACAATACATCAGTAACATTTGGCAATAATTTTAATGAGAGAAAAAAAATGTATGCACATGCACACATTTCATATCTTCCATTCAGACTGATCTTGGAAACAAAATGGACTGGTAAGTGTTATCAAATGCCAAAAACAAAACTGATGCTCACGGATCTTTGAAAAATGCTCTCTCATGCAGAATCACTTGCTTTGATGGCATAAAGGTTTAATTTTTATGGGGGACCAAAGTGAAGAAGCATGAACAGCCATATAGACAGGAATTAGGTTATAAATGTCCTGTTGTGGACAGGTCTCACTTTTTTTTCTTTCTTTTTTTGTGCTGTTTCACCCCATGGTAAGGAAATAAACAAGCAAAATCAGCTTTCTGCCCGCGTCCAAAAACCAGCTTTCTTGTACAATTTTAGTACTTTAAGTTACTACAGAGTAAGTATTAGTAATACTGCAAAATACGGTGAACAGATCTAAATTCTATTCCGAGTCTACCTACCTCGGCAGCATATTTTGCTTCTTTGATTCCAGTTTCAGATAAATCAGCATCGTGCCATCCACAGAACAAGTTCTTTTGGTTCCATTCACTCTCCCCGTGCCTGACAAGTATGAGTGTGTACTTCGCCATGACTGTCCAAGAATGAAATCGAAGATGTTAGTTCGATGATGCTTGCAGTCCAGAGGAACACAACCAACGACCTCCAGCTGCCGGCAAGACGACCTTGGCCTTGGCAGTATGACTGCAAGGGAAATAACTCTTTAAACCACGACATTAAACAGACATAGTTTCTTCCCTTGATATCAACATACTTCTTAATTTCCGTTTTAATTGAACACGTCGCCGTGCATCCTGATGACGAAGACAAATAAAACAGGGTGATGAACTATGGCCTAGAGAGGATCGTATCTGTGCATTTTTTTATTTTATTTTTTGCAGTTTGATAATCTGCAGCTTGACAGAATATTTAAAACACAACAGTGTGTCAGAATTATCTCCCTCGTTTCCACAGAGGCCGCTAGTCTATCAGTACACAAGCACCTGTTAGCCAGCAGGAAGAAACTTGGAAGAACCGAGTTTTCTCTCGGTTTCTTCGATCATTTTTAACGGGATCTCAGCTATGAGTACTTCTGCATAATATCATTATATCTACAATCCAGACAAGGCGATAGACTCTTGTTTCTATGGTAAGTAACGACTTAATTAGTTACCTTCACTTTCCGTCTGCTTCGACTATGACTAATTTTTGTTTGTGCCCAAGTACTGTTTTGCAGTAATATGTGGTGTTTTTTGTTGTTATTTTCTGATTGATTAGTGGTGATAGACTGTACAATGTGTGGGTGATAGACTTTGTTATGTGTGCATTAAGAACGGTAGATCGAAAACCTGCAAAAAATGAGACGTACAGCCAGTGATAGCGTACTGTTACTTAATTAGAACATTGATAGGGATAGCTCTAACTTTCTGAATCTGAGATAAGTGTCATACATTATAATTAACACAGTTTTCTAAGAAATGGAAAGGGCCAAATTGGTAATATTGAAGGAGACAATCGGAAATCGGTGGAAAATTGTAAACGCCGTTTTGGGTCACAAATAATTTGAAATATAATCACTGAGCAGCTATTTTTGTGCAGAAGATGTTCACTAAACATTCCAAGATGTGTGTGTGGGTGTGTGAGTGCATGTGCTGCACAAGCCCAATAAGGGACTGCAGCTCAAGTTAAACTGCATGCTGATGAATAAACTGGTTCATTTTCTGACATTTTCACCTGATGCACTGACTCTTAGTCTTACTCTTAGTTCCCATACACAGATAAAGCCAAAGTTATAAAGAAAGAAATAGGTGAGCCACTGTTTTCAACAAACAGCTGATGCTTATTAATCTTACCTTTTGGTGATCACAACAGCACAACTGATTTATTTTTTATTTAGTAAAGGGCCCTATTACTATAGTAGTATTAATTACTATTACTGATGCTTTTTGTAGTTTAGTTTGATTTGCTTTGGTTTTGTGTGTGTTGTTGTTGGTGGTGATTGTTTGTTTACAAGTGTTTTTGTTGTTGTTGTTCATTTTGGTCAAAGTCACAACCAAGCTATCAGTAGCTGCACATGCAATATATATTCACTTTTTCTCAAACCATACACCTAGTTAAATTTTGAAACAGAAATTTCTCTGCACAAAGGTTTTATCCTGTTTCTTTGCAGATAACAAGCCTTCAGCTGTGTGGCAGACATTACAATGAACAAAAACAAGACAAGGTTGGGCAAGGTGCAGCAGCCAGCCACCGAGCAGGACAAAGACAAAGACAATGAAGTTGTGCTAGACCTTGCAGGGTTTGTCACAGAAGTGGAGCGCTTTTCTGTGCTGATTGAGCCCTTTGCTTTTCTCTTCTACTGCATTGATGATGTCAGGAGGTGAGACTGAGAGTATATGTAGTAAAAATAATACATTAATTGATTATTTAAGACATCCTATCTCATAAGAGCTCAGGGCACTTACATTAGTTACAAAAGGCCCACAGATGTGCACATTTATCACACACACACACACAAACACACACACACACACACACACACACGCTCGTTCACTCACTCACTCACTCACACACACACACACACACACACACACACACACACACACACACACACACACAGAAAAAAAAAACAAGAAAAAAATGACAACAACATGCACAAACATACAAACACATGAGCACGTGTGTTATGTAGATGCACATAATAGCACTCCCACATGCATGCCCCGACACAATGACGTGCACTCAAGCGTGCAAGCATGTGCATGATGCACATGTATAAAATGATGCACGCACACTACAAATACATGAGAGTCTGAGAATCAGTTGTGAAGTGTGATAAAAAAATATATATCCATACAATCATGTATGGTGTGCTTTTAATGAAATAAAATGTGCATGTACGTCAGTATTATAAGCTTTTTGAAATAATTGATTAATTAAAAAAAAGGGTTTTATTGTCGTTTTACATAATTTTGTTTGTTTGATTACTTTTTACATTGAAATAAAAAATGGCCCAGCAGTAAATGCTGATTTAAAAATGTGACCCTAATGATAGGTCAGCAAACAGGCAAGGATGTCAGTTTATTCATTTATATAAATTATATATCCGTTGACTGTCTGTGTTTGTAGATTTCTAGATACATTTAAGTAATGTAATTTTGGTTCCATTCATCTGATCTTGCTGTTTTTACAGCACTGAAATTATATGCTTGTTTTTTTTTCATTCAGCATTTTATTCTTTTTTTCTTTTTTGGGTGGGGTGGGGTGGGCATTTTATTATTGTATTCCTATAAGTATTTTCATCCACATGTGTATTTTGTGTTAGTTTTTAATGTCTGAGAAATGATATGGAACTTCTGTTTGCTTATTTTTTTGTTTTTGCTTGTTTTGTTTTGTAGATGGCGGTTTCCAAAGGTTACCATTGTGTTTTGGGTGGTTGCCAACATTTGCTGCTTTGTTCTAACGCAAGGTGAGTGTGAATGAAGTAAGTTATTGCCCACAGGGGCAAAATTAGACTGATTAGAACTTCATTATCCCTTGCGGGAAATTTGGGCTGCCTTACCTGGGTAAGACACAGCAGCCAGAAGAGCAGCGCTACCCATTCCTGTTAGTGTGGCCAGTATTTTCATGTGTCCAAACAGTAGTAAGTAGTATGGCTGCCAGTGTTTGGGATTTTTAATGTGCACACATATGTTGATGTGTGGGATTGCATTTGGGGGCTGTGCGGACACTAAGACTTAAGAGAGTCTGCACTGGAAGTTAGGAAGAAAAAGCCCTTGCCACAAAGGGGACTCAAACCCACCTCAGTATAGCTCCTGGCTTTTCAGTTGGACACTCTACCAACTGAGCTATTTCCACTCCACAGGCATGTATCCCAGGCTTTTTTTAATCATGTGTTGTGTAGAACTTAAGCAAACTTGCAGTCATTCGGCTGTTCTAAGTTTTCGGTGAAAATAATATGGTGAGGTGTATGTATTTGTGCATGCATGTTGTTGTTTGTGTGTGTGTGTGTGTTTATGTGTGTGTGTGTGTGTGTGTGTGTGTGTGTGTGTGTGTGTGTGTGTGTGTGTGTGTGTGTGTTTATGCCTGTGTGTATATGCATGCACATGCACTGCAAAGTCTTGATTCATGTACCAGTAACTGAGATATGACTAGTGCATCAATAGCCTTTGATCAATCTATTATATATATGTAATATCAAACTCTCTGACTGCAGAAATGATGACATGTTGCAGATACACAGTTTTCTCTCTCTCTCTCTCTTTTTTGTTATAAAGTTTTGTGACTCCAAAATTTAAATTATCTACTGCAGTCACTTTTAAAGCATGGTCAAATTGTTTGGGTATTTTATTGTTTGTTTGCTTCAACAACAATGTCCAGGTGCTGTGTTTATTCTGGCGTCATGCCTTGTGATTGGAGTGGCTTCAGTCAGCCTCTGTCAGCTTCACACACGCATCCTGGACAAGTACCTGCCCAAAACCAAATCAGACGTTGCAGCCAAACCCCTCACTGAGGATTCCAGCACCCTGGAGACAATCCAGAACTTCCAGTTCAGGTGAGGTCTTTGTCACTGTCAATGTCAATGTCTCTGTCCACTTGTATAGATCTATAGTACAGTTTAGCTCTGTACAGACAGATAGCCACATGCTCATTGGGCTTGGTGAAGATGACTGGGGAGGGGGGGAATGTGGGGAAGGCATGGTTCACGTTAACCTGTAATTTCCAGTATTTTACCCCTGAAGATTGGCTCAGCAAATACCAGATACAAAATCAGCAATCGGTTATACGTACAAACTGTTATATTACTTGACGGTGCGTAAAAATAGAAATGAAAAAATAAACTCAGCAGAGAGAGAGAGCACGTGTGTGTGTATGTGTTCTAGACAGGGTAGGGATCAGAGCATGTGCTAGTACAGCTCTGATAGTAATATCTATAAATGGCAGTGTATCAGACCGGTTACAGCTCTGATAGTAGTATATGAGCCTGTGACAAAAGGTCGTGATCTAAAGTGGGACACATTGCCTCAAAATCAGACTCCCAGTAAGCTATTTTCAGTCTTACCATTAGAAAGTGGTATGTTTCAAGCAACTATTTCCATCATCAAAAAATGGTTTTGATCCAAGTGTGTGCTGTATGCCATCAAAACTGGGGTCAGGTCAGGTGTGGATGTTTGTAACAATGGACACAGTGAATGTCATAATAAGACAGAGAAAAACCATTTGAATGCAATTTTAATGCTTCTGGTGCATTTAAGTAGCTGCTAGTAATAAAATCAGAGCAGGCAGGACAAACAAATTCTGCTTTAAATGTAAGTATTATGTAATCACTGTGTCCACATCTTGCACTCAAGAATCTAGTGCAACAAATAATCATTTCAAACACAGAACAACTTCAGTAAAGTTTTCAAACAAGGAACACTTTATTTCATAGTATACACTGTAAATGTAATGATAAATGCAAAAAAAGTATAAGGCAGGAGGCATATTCACACATTCCAACTTGTTTAAGTGGACAAACATAACACTATGGCAGTGGACACAGTCTATGAAAACCAAGATCACCCAGATTGAACAAACAGTACACAACTGTAGTGAATCTAGGCACAGTAACAGTATGATATGACAGGTGAAAGGAGTGACTTTCTGGACATGCAGATCACAAGATCACATTAAGACTTTAGGACAATTTATAAGACCCCCCCCCCCCCTCCCCCCAAAACACACACACACACTAAAAAACATACTTTCAAACTAAACCTGTCTGTCAATCACTGTCAGTGAAAAACTGCTGCCTCACTTTGCACTCAGTCAGTGTCAGGGAAACTTTTTTTCTGTTTGCAATCAAGAAATCCCAATAAGATATGTCTGGTGGTGAGGGCCTGAAGAACATGCTTCCTTTTTGTGTGTGTGAAGAACTGGATCCATACATGATTTTCTGCTTGGCACACTTCCAGAACCTGCCACAGTTATCGAAAGTAACAGAATTTAATACAGACTTGAATACCAGGGACAGATAGACGTCGTCTAATGTATGCTTACTAAAACTAAAAAAAACTAAAAAACATTAAAAATGCGATCAGGTCACAAAGTATGGCATCTTTAAGTCAGATACCTGTACTACATTTTTCAGTATGTAAAAAAGGAAAACAAAAAGATGCTACATGTACTTTGGACTGTAACAATCCTAAAATGCCCTTACATACCAAAGGTCTTTATTTATACAAGAGCAGTGAAAATGTTTATAATAAATTTAATTGTAAGAAAATCATCACCCCCCTACTGGCCCCCAAAGGCTGCCTTCATGCACAGTTAATCAATAAAAATATTTTTTTTACAGTGGCAAGTCAACTATTAGCATTACATTTAATGTGGAAAGGAAACAAAAATAAGACCACAAAACAAAGGAAAGGGGGATGAGGGGTAGCACTGTGTCCATGTTACGTTCACCTGCTACAAAGTTTACAGAGTATTTGTTTAATATGCACAAGCCTCCATTCGGACATAAAAGTTTGTAAACAACCACTTGAAAGGTAAGCTGTGAGCCATTTCAACTTTTAAATCAACTGCTTAGCTAAATCAACAATAATTACAGACATAGACGGACTGCAGACTAGCGTAACAAAAGACACAGCGACCATTTGGACATACGTAACACAGACACAGTCACAAACTGTGTCCACAATCAGAAATTGCCTCCTTCCCACCTTAATACAGTGAAGTAAACAAAGCACACTACCAATGCCATTTATATCACTTACTAGTGGCTAAGAAAGCATTTGTTTGGGAAAATATATGATGAGGACAGAAATTCGACAATTATGTGGGATGTTTGTAACATTTAGGATGTTCGTAACAAAACAGAATAACAGGACATAGTCAGAATACTCACCGCCACCCCTTCGACGAGACCATTGTCAGCGACAAGCAGCCATGTGATGTCAACAGGAAGGCCAGTGGTAGTTCTAGAAGTGGTCAGCAGTAATTAAATGTTTGCAATGTCGATAAAATTTGCAAAAGGTCGTTCGTAACAAATGGACAAAGTTTTAGATTTTTCACTTCTGGGTAAAAAAAATTAAACACGAAAATGCCCACAGTAAAAACATTGTCTGCTTTCAGTGTGCAATTGACATGCAAATAAGAAAAGCGAAGGTCCGCAGTGAATGCAATGGCGGACGGTAGCAGACGATCTTTAAACTTATCGGAAATTTGGACACAGTCCATTACGAACGGCCAGTGTATTTTCAATTTAGGTTTTTTGGTCATGAAACTAAATTGCATGGCTTGCAATTCGACTGGATACTAAATTTAGTTTATTCAGTAGTCAAATGGTGTACAAGTTGTGAAGAATGGTTCAGCTGGTTAGTTGCTGTTTTCATCTGAAGTCAAACAACCCACGTTGTCCCACTTTTTGGAAGCCGCTTTTCGTCGATTTTCGTCAAGTATTTTTGTTTTTAATCCTCCTCTTGGTGACCAAAGCTGCCAATTTTTACTTTAACTATTCATCAATGCATACTGAATAAAAGCAACCACAGTTCTGTGTAACTGTAGTAAGATGAAAATAAACAGGAGTATACAAACAGACCCAGGTTAAGCGGGAGCACCTTTTGTCACAGGCTCATATATATATATATATGACTTAGTGGCAAAAGATGTGCAAATGGGGGGTTGGATTTTTGACTGTCAATAAAATCTGTTTGAAACATTTTGTCTTGTTGCTTTATGTGTGTGTTCATAATTGGTCAGTATCACAGTGGAAACAATATGAGCTCCAAATCTGGAGCAGCTGGAGAATTTTTTTTTTTTTGAAAGTGAAAAGCACCACAGAATTCGACCCCTGAAAACGGACACGCTCACGGTGAGTACTTTCAGTGCTTTCATTCATGTACATGATGAATCAGAACATTACCTCAGTCACCGATTTTCACAGAGGAGATATCGCTTTACCCAGTTCATATAAAATCAATTATCTCTAAGTTTTATTTTTGGAGTTAGAGGCTCCGAAATATTCCTCAGTCAAATGTTATGTGTGTTGAAATGTTTCATGACCAGCATCAGCAGACAATGTAGTGAAGAACGGACTTTCTCTTTCATCGAAACTTTACTCCAGTCACTGTGGTACGTCACTGCATCAGGCGCCAATGTTTTATTTTACTGCCAAATGTCTGGGTAGTTTTAAAAAAATATTTTGCCATTCTTCATAAAATTGTTGCAATAAATAACGTTCAACAATGTATTAGATTAAACAAGCAAAAGGGATTTTTTTTTTTTTTTTGCACTTTTACACTACTTCCGGTGATCCATGTTACACATCCGGGTCATTTGCTTTTAGCACATGGCCACATGGAAGAGACATTCTGATATGCAAAAGGTGTGGTAATATTTTTGAAGACCGTAACGTTCAACTTTATTTAAACGTTCATCGCAGATTTGGCGGAGATTTAGTCAAATCTTCCAGTTATACGATGATATTTATATTGGTATATGCCAAATCTTTTAAAAGTACTGGAATGTTAGCATATAGAGCGAGTTTTTGTTGCTGTCGATCTAAAGCTTGTTCAGATGCTTTCGTAAATTTGTTTTCACCAAGTTTCTTACAACATGGGTGTGTGTTGAAATCGCAATGTGCGACATCAGATTGGTTATAAACAGTATATTCTTATTGTACTCTTTACATTTTTTGCTTGTACTTAACACAGTTCATTTTGTTTACAAACTATGTCTTCAAACAAATCATCATATATGGTTGACAATTCGAATTTACACAGGTTAAAGTCATCAAGTTAGGTGTTGAACATTACGATTACAACATGAGCTGTGGAAATAATAACGTTTGACATAATTATAGTGACCATGCCTGTCTGCCTTCCAGAGTTCTAAAACTGTAAGGTGCATTGTTCTTTGGCTGTGATATTTTTAGTAATATTTATTAGGATTTTTTATATTTTATTATTATTAATTCTTTCACTTTTAAGTTAACTGTTCAACTATTTTTGTCCTAGGCACCCAAGTCAACATCACCAAGAAACACATGGATGACAGGTTGCGTGTGTGTTTTCCTGTGACACCCAAAAGCAGCAAAAGTTGCACTCACTCTTACTAGCTCCATTTTCTCTTACAAAACACTTGTTTGTTAAATAATAAGTATTACTTATTTTGTTATGAAAAACAAAGTACCATATTGTCTCATTAATGTTATGTTATCCACTACAACAAAATTAATGCAGCAAAAACTGTTCACATGGAAATAGTTATGTGTCTTTATACTTTACAGTAATAAAAAGTTACTGATTTATCATTTTCATCAAGAAACAAACAGCATTGTACATCTTGTTGAAATTGTAATGTACGACATATTTCTTACATCATTTGCTGTTTATGTCAAGAAAGCTTAAATTTGAGGGGAAAAAAATCATCAAATCTTCCTTGTCACATATTGTTCTATTAAAGAATAACTGTTTTAGTGTTTATGTTTCAAAATGTGTTGCTTTTTATTCATTTAAAAATGTTCAAGATTGGCTGTATGTTGAACGTTATCTCTTACAACAAACCATGCATAGCATGCTGTTCTGTGTGACTGAACAACAACAGTTCACTTGGTAATACTCATGTGGATCATATCTTGTAAGACCAGTTGGGTTTTCGCAGTTAACTGCATGATTAGCAGCACAGTGATGTGGGCTTGTTGTAATGTGTAATGTTCAACATCTTGTCACAAATCACACTGAAAGTCAAATTTCTCAGGAATGAAGAGCAGCACTGCCTTCTCCCTTCACTGGTGGATGACTTCACGTGTGTTCATTAAAAAAAAATGCATTACTCACTCACAGCCTGTCAACTTTATTTTCTAGTGCCTCCGTCCTCTTTTCTTGCACACCTTTTGGCACTAAGTCATATAAATGGCAGCATATCTGACCAGTTACACTGTATCTGACCAGTTACAGTGGGGCGGGGATAGCTCAGTGGTTAGAGCACCGGACTCGTGATTGAAAGGTCGCGGGTTCGAATCCCTGCTGGAACGGCGGGAGAATTTTCTTCTCCAGGGTCGACTTTCTGTGCTGACTCTTATTTCGGTATCCGTTCCACCCCCGTGTTACCACAGTAGCACGTAAAAAATCCCGGTCATTCTGCCAAATAGTGCAGGTGGCAGGTTACAGCTAAACACGCATACACCTTACGTATGTGGATTTTATTGAACCGTGCTTCGGCATTGGTCACAACTTGTCCCTAATATGTCAAATGACATCTGAGGACATTAAGCATCAACTCACCAGTTACAGTGACTGTCTGTGGGTTTCTTTGAACCACTTTTCTTACGTTGTAGATGTCACGCTGGTTTCAAAAATGGCTGGTGCAGTCACTGGGAATGGGACGAGGGAGCTGGTGATAGTGACCAAGGGGTTGAAAACAAGTGTAAATTCAGCTGTTGACCAAAATGACAGTGTCTTTCCCTTTGTGGAGCGTGTCTAGGTGAATATGTCTCATGGGGCTGTATGCATGGAGAGTGGACAAGTACTGTTTGTTTCTTAGCAATCCTCAGCTGAAACCCTGAGGTTCAGCCAGTGCTTGGTGAGACAGTAGTGTGTGCAACAGTTTCCCCACACCTGTACATACTGTCACACATACGTATGAGTACAGTTTTACGTGCCACTCTAGCAGCTACACTCTTGACTTCAGGGGTTGAATGATTAGAAACCCAAATAGCCCCTTATCCACAGATTAACCACTATGCATTTAATGCTAATTCCATTTGGTCTGCACAAGTCATAAAGGTGACTGTGAATAGCAGTATGACCTGCCTTTCTTGTCTGACCTGCTTCACCTGTACATCCCATCCCGTTCATTGCATTCCTCTGCTGACACCTGCACCTTTTGGATTCCAAAACAAAAGAAAAAGTTCCAAGGGCAATGCACTTTCCGCATCTGAGCCCTGTCACATGGAGAGAAAAAACTCCCATATTCTGTACTATGCTGCAGCAAAATCCCAGTTCAGAATTCAACTCAAAACCACACTATTCCTCTCAGCCCCTGGGCCAAACTCGTATATTTCTTTTGTTTCTGCTGCCAATCATACCTCCTCCCCCCCCCCCCCCACCTCACCCCCATTTCCTGTTGACCTGACTGTATCAATGTGTGCATGCTGCAAGTGTGCCTTTGTGTGTGTGTGTGTGTGTGTGTGTGTGTGTGTGTGTGTGTGTGTGTGTGTGCTAGGAAGTAAGTGGATGTGTATTTTGTTAAATTTTATATTGTAGCATGTTGTCACTATTCAAGCTTTTGTACACGCCTTGGGCTGTTAAAATATTTTGATAGGTAGGGCGCTTACAAATTTCCATTGTTAAGATTATTATGTACACATGTATACTATACATCAACATGCTCTGAATGGGTGATGTGTGCTAATAGTAATGCTCTTGGTGCCTTAGTTTGATTCTGGCTCACTGTCTTACTGGCGTATTCTACGTTTCTAACATCTGGTTGTGTTTTGCTTATAGCCACTGTGCGATACCGTTCTGAGTGTTTGTGATGTCTCTCAGTTCGACACAGTTATGGTGCATGTTCAGCATTATTCTTGAAGCAGCTGGGATCAAAATGATATAGAACTTTAGGTATAGCTGTGACATACATGGGCAATTTTGTTCATGAAGGCAGTGCACACACAACAACCGCAAAAGGAATAGAGCTGTAACACAGTATTGCAATACTATTACTAGTCTGTTCATGAAGCCTCTATATTTTATCAACAATAATTTGGTACAGCTCATTAGCTATGACAAATTTTAAAAGGACCAGAACAAATATTGATTTGACTTTTAATGGTGGTATGATCTGTCTATATATAGATAGATAGCTAGATAGAGAGTGAGCACAAACAATTAATACTTACATATGAAAGTTGTGTTTGCTCTTCTTTGGCAGATGTAATCTGTTCTACTGTAGTTGATGTGTTGTCAGTTGATGTTATAAGGTAATTCTACAATAAATGAAAATTGTACTAGTTTGGGTGGACTTATTTCTTTCTTTCTGTGATGTCTCTGTGCTGAGAAAATGATTTTGTTATTTTTTATATAGTATGTTGATTTGTATGCATCTGTCTATGTTTGGTTCTTCTTTTGCAGTTTGATTCAGATGCATGACTTCATTGTGAAGAGCAATGAGTACCTGACCTACATCTATGCAGTTCTGAAATGGGATGATGCTGTACCAGCACTCATGTTAGTGAAAGCAAACATGCTTTTTTTTTCTTCTTTACCTGTGTCAGTGTGTGTGTGTGTGTGTGTGTGTGTGTGTGTGTGTGTGTGTGTGTGTGTGTGTGTGTGTGTGTTTTATCCTTCTCTTTCATTTTTTAAATCTCTGTCATTTTGTATGCTTCCTTTCTAACAACAGAATTATCATCACAGTAACGTAAAACTGAGCTGGCAGTGAGCTCTGGTTTAATTCGTGACTAATGATTAATACCCATAGATTCTGTCCAATGATACACATGCCAGCTGTGAGTATGTGGTCTAGAGCTTCATACGTTTGAGATTTTTTACAGGTAATGTTGTGTCATATCTTCACAGTATTGTACCTTCCATATATTTTCTTTCTTTCTTTTTATTAATTGAAAGGAAAAATGCTTGTGTACAATAACAGTTTGCATTTTTTTTATGTTTGTATATGTGGCTCAGTTATAAAAAAAGAAAAGAAAAGAGTGTATATAACCTTTCTTTAATACCAGCAAAGAATTCTTTCATATTAGTATCTAAATATCAGAGTACCATGTGTCTATAACCTTTCTTTAATACCAAAAAAAGAATTCTCACATACCAGTATCTAAATCTCAGATTACTGACATTTTGTGTGATTGGATTGTGTGCAATACAGTTACCACACAGAAGTGTGTGCGTCCCTGCTCTGTCTGGTCGTGTTCCCTGTACGATGGAACTGCTTCTGCTTCTTCAACTGGTTCTTTCTCTGCCATCCTCTCATACTAAAAAGTGAGTCAACTGCTACCATCACTCAGTCTGTCTTTTGTCAGCTGAGCATTACATCGCAACGTTTGTGTGCCTGTGGTTAATAATGATTTCTGGAGTGTCCTCCTAGCCATTCTGGTCTTTCAGGTAAGTTCATTGGGCTTTGAAAATCTCCTGCTGCCAGTCCATGCTACTTTTAGTTTTACTATGCTCATTACATCATCATACTTGAGTTAAACAAGGATTTATTCAAATACATGGTAATGGTACAATACAAAGTTAATGAGAATATGAACAAACGTGTGAGGCTTACGTGTCATTTGCGATGTACATACTTGCTAAGAAAACAAAACGTCACTTTTCTGATCATGTGTAAATCTGTAACAGCTTAAAAGCACTTTTAACCTGTATTCCTCAGGTCTGTTTGTGTGTGGGTAAGAGGTGGGGGGTGGGGGAGGGTCCAACATACTCTTTCATGTTGATTTTATGTTACATGATGCAAAATACATCCTAGCGATGTTTTCTGGTTCCTTCTTTTGTGTGATTATAGTTGTGGGTTTGTGTTGCCTGATTCTGACTATAATTATAGTTCCGGTTTATGTCACCTGACTCTGAGCTTCATTTCAAATTGTGCAGATGGGTGTTCGTACTGGGTCAGTGTGATGGAATCATTTGCCAAGAAAAGCGAGCAAAGCAATGGTCTGATTGCTTCTGCAGCAAGTAGCTCAAAGTCATCAGCTTCAGCATCACCTGCTAAAGCCCCATCTGCACAAGCTGCTGCTGCTGCTGCTGCTGCTGCTGCTGCTACTGTCCAGAATCCAGTTCCTGTAAGTTTGGTTGTTAGTTATTATTACATTATTATGAGTTCCATGAGGTGGGTGTTTGAGAATCGGGATATCTGTGTGCATGTACATATCAGTCCAGAATCCAGTTCCCATAAGTTTGATTGTCAGTTATTATTACATTATTATGAGTTCCATGAGGTGGGTGTTTGAGAATCAGAATATCTGTGTGCATGTGCATATCAGCCCAAGTGTCCATCCATGTCCAAGGGGCCAGGATAGCTCAGTTGGTAGAGCATCCGACTAAAAAGCCAGGGGTAATACTGATGCAGATTCGAGTCCCTGTGCAGCAAGGGATTTTTCTCCCAGAGTCTACTTCCAGTGCAGGTTCTCTTACAGTGCCATTGTTTGGACACACACATTTTTTACGCACACTGATAGGAATGGGTAGCGCTGCTCTTACAGCTGCTGTGCCTTACCCAGGTAAGGTGACCCGAATTTCCCACAAGGGACAAAGAAATACTATAAAATATATAAATATATATTTTTAATGTAGTTGCTTCATGATCAGACATGGTGTTATGGGAAGAGTTCGGCCCGCTGTCTTTTTTGTTGTTTTTGTCATGGTCACAGACAAGGTGTGTGTGTGTGTGTGTGTCTGCGTGTGCATGTGCATCTGCATTTTGCCGTAATAAAACCAGCTTGCTGGACTGTGCGTTAAAAACAAAAGATTTATTGGTTTGGGACTGCAGAGATAATCATTGGTATGGATGTTATAGGAAACATTTTGTTTGCTTTTTAGTGGTATTTCATGATCTTTTCCCTTCTGTTTTGTTCATCTGCTTCTTTGGCCGAGATCAAAACACAAAAAGGTTCAAACGAATGCTTATTTATTTTAACACGCACACACAATATGCACATTTTTCTTTTATCTTGTGCCCTGAAGAAAGTACTCTGCACCAATGTATTTGACAAGTCAGTGACAATGCTATGTTTTGATGAGTTATGTCTTTCTCATTGTTTTTCATGGGGTCTGTTTTCAGTTGCCAAAGAATAAGTCCAATGCTGACCTGGACAGTTTGGATGGAGATGACAAGGACGATTCCTCAGACGTAAGAATAGTACCACACTCTTTCTGTTTAATTCTGGACTGAACTCATTTTGTTTATAATCACATGACATTTGTTTCTTCTTCATGATCACTTTTAGCACCAGTATTGAAGGTCTTCTTGATGGTAAGCGTTGAAAAGGGACAAAGCAATCACTTGTTTGTTATGGTGACTGAAAAGAAGAAGGAAAAGAAGAGTTTAGAAAAGTCCTCAACTGTAAGTCAGACCAGATTCAGTCTTCTTGTTCTCGATCTGATTTGAGGGGGAAAAGTAACATTCACAAACATAGTGTACACATGCAAAATGATCAGATATGCACATTAGAAATCTTGTATACTGTGTCCAAGATCGGTGGGTTGTGGAAACACTCCTACAACCCAGCATGCACTGAAAA
Organism: Alviniconcha strummeri; assembly: GCA_963584105.1. Classification (NCBI taxonomy): domain Eukaryota; kingdom Metazoa; phylum Mollusca; class Gastropoda; family Provannidae; genus Alviniconcha; species Alviniconcha strummeri. The sequence continues at coordinate 26,030,983 of OY757542.1, forward strand.
GCATGTGAAGCGCAGTGAGTCTGCCAGAGAGCGGAGAGAGAAGTGCTAAGCAAAAAAAACTACCGATGATAATTTTTATGTTTGAATGTTTTGCTGGTTTTGGTTGCAGGTCGACCTGATAGAGATGACAAACTCTGTTGACGAATCCCTGTCAAAGATTGAGCCACCTCCTCAGCGCCCCGGCATGGTGGCCCGTCTGCTTGAACTGAAGAAACGCCGCGCTCAGATGGCCAATGGTAAACACTGTGTGCTACTCATTGTCGCATCGTCAGAACATTTTATACCTCAGTCAGTCACAATAAGTGGAATAATCTGAAACAGGATTGAAGCCTTACCAAATAAGTAAGTGGCTTGGTGTTTTATGCCCAGTCAACCAAAGCAGTGTAGAACCAACAAACGAAGGGAGGTAAGTAATGCTTGATAGATGTGACGTGAACGCAACAACTGAAAACTTTAATTGCCTGCTATAACTCTTACCTGACATGCAAGAGACAAAAATTCCACCAAAGGGACATCCTCAAAAGTACATTTCGTTGTACTTTTTGGCGGAGTTTTGTGACTTGCTTCAGTAATCTGTGTTCAGGGCAAAACTACTTGAGAGCAGATGTTGTCAAGGAAACATTTTTGTTACTTGATGTACAGTGTGTTTGTTTTATAATAGTTTGAAGTATTGAGAGGTTGTACTTTTGGTGGAGTTTAGTGACTTGCTTCAGTAATCTGTGTTCAGAGCAAAGCTGCTTCAGAGCAGATGTTGTCAAGGAAACGTTTTTTCAGTTACTTGATGTACAGTGTATTTATTTATAATAGATTGAAGCATTGAGAGGTTGTACTTTTGGTGGAGTTCAGTGACTTGCTTCAATAATCTGTGTTCAGAGCAAAGCATCTTGAGAGCAGATGTTACCAAGGAAAAAAAATTTGGTGTATTTATTCCATAATAGTTTGAGAGGTACTTTTGGTGGAGTTAGTGACCTGCTTCAGTAATCTTTGTTCATGGCAAAGCTGCTTGAGAGCAGATTTTGTCACGGAAACGTTTTTCAGTTACTTGATGTACAGTGTCTTTATTTCATAAATAAAGTATTGAGGGGTTGTACTTTTGGTGGAATTTAGTGACCTGCTTCAGTAGTCTGTGTTCAGGACAAAGCTTCTTTAGAGCAGATGTTGCTGAGGAAAAGTTTTTTTCAGTTGCTTGCTGTACAGTGCATTTATTTCATAACATTAACAGTTGGAAGCATTTATCTTTCTCTCGATTTTGAGGACAAATGTGGAAGGGAAAAAAAAGAGAAAGTAAAATAAAAGAGTCTTGATATCGTTAGTAAATAATGTATTAAATATTTGATTGTACAATTGATGATATGGTTAGTAAATAATGTATTAAATATTTGATTGTACAATTGATCAACCATTGAAAAACATGCTCCTTTGTTTCAGAAAACTGTTACGGTTGTCGGGTATCATTTTCCTCAATATTGAAAAGAAGGGTGAGTAGGAGTAAGCACTTGATTTCAAGCTTTTTATTCATTTCATCTGTCTGCTAGAAGAGAAGAAAGCAGCAAACCAAGATAAAGACTGTGGTGTGGATACATCATATAAGAGGTGTTGTCACTGTTGTCTAATAATAACACAGTGCACAGAATAACATAACACAGGACAAAACCTCTTTATAAATTGATGATTTTTTTATGATATAAAAATAACCTTTTTTTTCTCTTGCTTTTTTTTTTTTTTTTTTTTTAACAAGCTTTAGTGTGTTTAAGCAATCCATCAGAAAGCTTTTAGATTATTAAAATTTAAAGTCTTCAAGAAGGTATGGAATGTCCCTCTAGAAGTATGTGGTTTAGTCACTTGTTGATGATATAAAACAAGATTTTGTGTCATCTCTGGACACTGTCATGTTTTGTGTTTTGCGATGACTCGCCAAGAAGAGCACAGCTGCAAAAGGCACATTGATCAGTCAGCTTAGATACTGAGATAAAGTTAATTTGAAATGATGCATGATAAAAAAAATAATCCTCGTTTCAGTAGTGCTGTTTCTATGGCTAAAACACCAGACCTTCATCATCTTTTTAATGTAAAATGATGAGCAAGTGTTGTGTTTCAGCACTACTGTCGTCACTGCGGAAACAGTTTCTGTCACAAGTGTTGCAACCAGAAAGTGCCACGCTCTGTCTTTGGAGCAACATGTGAGTAACTGCATATTACTGAAAGAAATGGCAGTGAATTGAAAACAAAAAACAACATGTGAGTTGTTGCATATTACTTCTAAAAGAAAAAATGATATGAATTAGAAAAGAAAAGAAGAAAAAAAAGCAGCATGTGAGTGGATACATATTACTTCTGAAAGAAATTGCATGGAACTTAAAAACAAAGCAACATGTGAGTGGTTTGTATTACTTCTGAAAGAAATTGCAGCACTGAATTCAAAAGTTAGTAAGTAACTTGGTGTTTTATGCCCAGTCAACCATTGTGGTTATATCAGGGCGACACTGAATTAAAAAACAAGCCAACGTGAGAGTTGTTGCATATTACGTCTGAAAGAAATTGCAGTGAATTAAAAACAAAAACAAAGCAACATGTAACTTGTAAGTTAAAGTAGTTGCATATTTCTTCTGAAAGAAGTGGCAGTAAACTAGAAAAACAAGGCAGTATGTGAGTTGTTTCTTATTACCTCTGAAAGAAATTGCACGCAAATAAAAACACGCTTATACATTGACGTGCTCACCTAATTTCATTAGCTGCTTCATGTTTACTTTTGATCTGATTCTTTGATTTGTTATTAGTATAGTCATTTACAAAAATACAAAGAACAATACAAAAATAATAGAAAACATAATGTGTGTCAAGATAAAGCTTGTATCAGTTTAAACACAACTAACAAATAATATCCACATGCACATGGGTTCAGACATAACTGACTATTTGAAGCACACATTACACGCACTCGCACACGCATGCCCACCCATGCATGCATGCACACATGCATGCTCATACACACGCACACAACATGCTCACACGTCAATCCTTCCATCACACCTCTATCGGTCTGTATGGTATGTATTCATGTGTGGGTGTGTGTGCGCACGCGCGAACACACATGCACACCTGCGCACGTACACACACACACACATGTATACATGCCATACAGACTGATAGAGGTGTGACAGACAGTGTTGGTATGCATGCATGGTTTTCTGATTTGTCCTGAAGCCAGATTTAGTAACTGTATCATTCGTGTTTTGTGTCACAGCACCAGCCGCCTCAAAGGAAACAGTACTTGTGTGTAACGGTTGCCACGGGCAACTGACTTCAGCATCAGGGGATGGCACGCCAGCACAGGCGCAGAAGCCCCGCGCAGACACCAGCTGACGCCGCCACAGCCCCATCACTGCTCTGCGAAAATCAAACATCCCCGTGGACGGCCGTCGGGTGTGAACTTGCAGTGAACACTGTGGACCTGAATGTGGCAGAACGTCCAAGCTCTGCCAGCATTTTAGTGGTGTGCATTTTAGTACACTGCTCACAACGGACCATTGGTATTGACAGACACCTAGCGAACCTGATCGATTCCTTCATCTTGTTTATGTAGCTGAAGGTTTGATATGAAGAGGTCACAAGCTTTGTCATCACTATTGATGGTGAGGTGGTCATTTGGTACAGATTATAGACTAGGTGCATATTTTCTGACATTCTGATCTTGTTAAGCCAGAAACCAATGCTTTTTCTCACAATTTTCAAGGAACTGGGACAGGCTTGGTTTAAACTGGTCCAAGCAGCATGAGCAGAACAGAGTCTGCAATGTAATCACAGAGAGAAACGATGCCAGGGAAGAACAAGCGAAAAATGCATTGTTTACGTGTGTTTCTTTGGGGTTTTTTTTTTGGGGGGGGAGGAGTCTGGAAGTGGCTCTGTTGCCTACTGGATTTAACAAGACAGTGTGTCAGTTCCTGCTTAGCACACAAGTCTGGTAGGAGGTAGTGGGGTCTTGAAAAATATGATTATTTCTTTCCTTTTTGATTCCTTCTTTTAGAGTCTTCTTCATGGTTGTCAGCTTATCTGAACTTTTTACCATTTCAGTTGCAGTTCATCGAAGTGTGCGTCCCTTTCACTTCTGTCCTTTTGATCATCCGTAACATGCTGCTGTCGTCCGATCTTTGTGAATCTTCAGTAATTGCATGGTATTTGTGGCATTGCACTTTCTTTGTAAATCCGCATTAATGACACTGTCCATTATCCTGTCTTGGTAAGTCTGCAGTAACTGTAACACTGTCTGTGTATGGCATTGTCCTGTTGGTGTACATTTTCAACAATGGTGCTCTCCGCCTGGCACTGTCTTCCCTGTGAATCTTCATTATGACACGCGCAGTGTGGCATTGTCCAGTCTTTGAAAATCTTCAAAAATGACACTCTCTGTCTGTATATATATATATAATCTTAAGTAACAGTTACTTTGTCTAAATTTAGTTGTATTTGCAAATCTCCAATAACAACGCTATCTACATGGCATTGTCCAGTCTATGAATCTTCAGTAACAACAGATACACTGTCTCAGTTTAGTTGTATTTGCGAATCTCCAATAACAACGCTATCTACTTGGCATTGTCCTGTCTAGGAATCTTCAGTAACAACAGATACTGCCTATATTGCATTTTCCTTGCAGATCTCCAGCACTGACCAGTAACAACGCTGTCTGCATGGTACTGTCCTGGCTAGGAATCTTCATCACAACAGATACTGTCTACATTTCAGTGTCCTTAAACATCTCCATTAATGACACTGCCAACATGACATTGTCCTGTCTTTGACTGTCCAGTAACAACAGACAAAGACTTATTCTACCTCCAATAACAACATATACTTCATAAACCTCCAATAATGACATATACTTCATAAACGTCCAATAATGACACTGGCTACATGATGTCCTGCCCTTGACTCTTTAATAACAATGGACATTATTTGTATTTCATAAACCTTCAATAATGACACTGGTTACATGATGATGTCCTATCCTTGACTCTTCAGTAAAGACAGACATTATTTACACTTCATAAACCTCCAATAATGACACTGTCTGGGTGGCATTGCCCGAACTGTCAGTCTCCAGTCATGGCAGGCAGTATCTGTCTTTCCAAAATCTCCAGTAATGACACTTTATACATGGCACTCTCTTTATCTTTGTAAATCCAGAGGAAGAATAGGATCCCCTGAGGGGAGATAATCCAAATTAGCCAAAACAATTGTGCACCACAGGTTGAAGGAATGATGGCTAGCTTTTTGTAATCTTTTCCAATTTGCTGTTTTCTCTGTTTCTACAGTGTGCATGTATGGTCAGCTGTAAGCAAACTGTTCGTTCATTGGATTTGTTTAACACCAGGTTGTCTGCCAAGAGGCACTGGTGTGTGTGGGGTGGTGGTGGTGGGGGGGGATCCCAGGAGGTGGGGGGGGGGGAGGGTGAGCTTACACCTGACAGTACAATATGTGGCAGATGGGAAAACCCTTATGCACTGTGCCTCCAAGATAGTCAAGCCTGATGCACTTTGTCCCACAGATAGTTACCCCTTATGCACTTTGTCCCACAGTTAAGCTAAGCCCTTATGCACTTTGTCCCACAGTTATGCCCTTATGTACTTTATTCCACAGTTATGCCCTTATGTACTTTGTCCCACAGATAGTTAAGCACTTACACACTTTGCCTCATATATAGTTAAGCACTTATGCACTTCACCTCACATACAGTAAGCCCTTGTGCACTTTGTTCCACAGATAGTTAAACCCTTATGCATTTTGTCCCTCAGATAGTTAAGCCCTTATGTACAGATAGTTATGCCTTTATGCACTTTGTCCCACAGGTAAATAAGCCCTTATCCACTTTACCTCACATATAGTTAAACCTTTATGCACTTTGCCTCACAGACAGTTAAGCCCTTATGCACTTTGTCCCACAGATAGTTAAGCCCTTATGCACTTTGTCCCACAGATAGTTAAGCCCTTATGCTCTTTGTCCCACAGATAGTTAAGCCCTTACGCACTTTGTCCCACAGATAGTTACGCCCTTATGCACTTTGTCCCACAGATAGTTAAGCCCTTATGCTCTTTGTCCCACAGATAGTTAAGCCCTTATGCACTTTGTCCCACAGATAGTTAAGCCCTTATGCACTTTGCCACACAGATAGTTAATCCTTATGCATTTTGTCCAGCAGATAGTTAAGCCTTTATGTACTTTGTCCTGTCTGTCAGAAGTTTCCCCAGTGTTGCCTTTGAAACCATTGCAATGTTGGTCTGATTGATGCAGTGGCCCTTTCATATCCTTTCAAGAAAGATTTGTTTAGCGCTTCCTCTTTCTAAGCCTTTCTGCTGTGGGCGATTGATGGTGTGATGCCCTCAACTTTGTGCCTGCAGGTGTGAGTGTCTCAGTCTCTCCCAACACTTCAGATCATCCCAGATGCAAGCCACTTGTGATCATTGCTTTGTCCACCAGACACTACGCTGCCCCCCCCCTCCCCCCCTCCCCCCACACACACACACCTCAAATGATCCTGCATGAGGACTGGCAGTGACAGTACCCCTTTTAAGTGTTTCCCCATCTGTAAAGCCTTTCAACTTCGCTCTCCACAGTGAATGAAGTGGACGCAGTGTTGGTGTCTTTTTGTTCAGCCTTGTTTGATTATGAGTTGTAATGGCGTGAGCTGAAATGTACAATACATTCAAACTGTGGGTCCTGGTCACTTTGCATAGGTTGCTGCCTGATGTAGTGCCGTGTAGCTTGGAAAATCAGTATTAGTTCCAGCCTTAGCTCCCTTCACCTCATCAACTGCAACATGCGTGTTTTTATTTTTTGCAAATCATCTGTGATAGTAATACGTGTGAAGGGTTTTTGCCAAACAGTTATTTCCTGTTGCTTTTTGCTCTGATAGCCTAGATTCTCAGGTCAGAGAATTGCTGTATTAGCAGTGATGCTCATTTCAAATGACTTGACCATGTGACCGTCGAGCACAGTTTGTCGCTGTGACCATATTGAGCTGTCTGCAGATGCTTAGCTTTTCCAGGGTGATGAGGCAAAGCAGTAGTGCACAGGCACCAAACCGTGGTTGGTATATTTTATGATGCACTATCACACAAGCAGGAGGTGAGTGTGTAGGTAGCCCATGTCGGTGGGTGCCTATGCATTGGTGCTTTGTTTTGTAGTCACTCGTGAAATGTTTCTGGTCTGCAGACCCGTTTACTACTTAAATGATCTTGTAATGGTACGTGGATCCAATATGTTCTCCTCGGTGTTGCATTTGTGCTATGATTATGATGTCACACCTTATTTTAATTGTTGATTTTGTGGGGATTTCGTTTTTGGTGGGAGGGGGAGGGGGGTAAAGGGAATTTGGGGGGAGGGGGCATGTGGTTTGGGGAGATGTGGAGGGGAGGTTGAAGGGTTATGGAGGAATGATTTTGGGTGTGTGTGGGGGTAGGGTGGGGGGAGGGGGTCGCTGCTTCTGTTATTTTAATTGGACTTTCTTTTTGGATCATTGTATTAAGAGGTAAATGACATGTTGCCATGCTTGTGGCAAAGGTGTCTTTTGTCATGGCCAATGTTCATAGCAACATGTGTTCCATTTACAACAGTTGTTCATCCATCTGTTGCCCCAACAAACAAGCTGAGACATTCATGTTCCTATGGCCGTAACAGACTTCCTGAGTTGTTGACTCTCTGTTCCACAATCTGTTACTCATACCAGTTTGCCATGTGTTCCTGTGACTGTTTCAGTCTGACAGGCATAACATGAGCTGTTCTTTGGCCATGGCATACTTACCAAGTTGTTCACAGGTAATGACTTTGCCATGTATTACCGTGACTGTTTCAATCTGACAGGAATAACATGAGCTGTTCTTTGGCCATGGCACACTTGCCAGGTTGTTCACATGTAATGACTTTACTGTGTACTTGGTACTATTACTGTGACTGTTTCAGTCTGACAGGAATAACATGAGCTGTTCTTTGGCCATGGCATACTTGCCAAGTTGTTCACTAGGCACTATTACCGTGACTGTTTCAGTCTGACAGGAATAACATGAGCTGTTCTTTGGCCATGGCACACTTGCCAGGTTGTTCACAGGTAATGACCTGCACAGTCAAACCAGTATACTATGTTACAGCAACACAACCTTGCAATAATTGTAACAGGGGCAGAGCTAGTGGCACACGTTCTGTCACGGAGTTGTACTGACGGAAGTAGTTGATTGGTTATTAGCAGATGCTTTTCTTTCTTGGCATAGATTTGGTGAGAGTGTGCACTTGAGACTTAGGGTATAATGTGTATATTTCGTATATTGTTTGTATGTTTTGTGGGTTTGGGGGACTCCATTTTGTTGCTGTTGTGGTTTGCGTTTGGAAACAGTGAACACCTGAACCCCCCACCCCCCACCTCACCCCCTTCATACCATATATTTTGTTGGTAAAGCTTTCTAGAATCCGCAGTTGTTGTTTTTTTAATGTATTTTTTATTCAAACTAATCTTTTTTTACATCATATTATGTTCATTTCCTGTGCTGTTTTAATCATTTTCAACCGAATTTTAATCGACCAACTATTTGATTGGTCTCTGTGCAATATTTTATGCATACCACTTCTTTGCAGTGGATATTTTCAGACCTTGCACAAGACACTGCATTGTGTCAGCATGTATCTTTTGCTACAGATGTATATGTAGTTTAGTATGCTGGTACAATGGACACCACACACACACACACACACCTACACACGCAAAAGGTCATGGGCATGGGCTTTGATGCTTTCAGTGGTGGACTGTTCACATTAAGGTTGACTGTGACCCACTTAGGCAAAAGGAAATGGTCAGAGCTTAAAAGCTGTGTGAAAGTCAAGGTGGACATCCTGGGCCCCCCGTCCCTAACAGTCCTTATGGTCTGTGTGGTAGAAAGGAACATTTGAAGAAGAAGGGAGGGGAGCGTCAGAGCTCAGGAGCTGGGAGAAAGTCAAGGTGGGCGTCCTTGGCTCCCTGTCCCTAAAAGTCCACACAGTCTCTGTGGATGTAAAGCAACACTTGCAGAAGAAGCTCAGAGCAAACCGGAGTTAATGGTCCCTGCCTTCACAGCAGCCCAAAACTTCGCCACAGGTTTGTTTATTTGATTCGGAGTCTAAATTCTCTCATATGATTCATTGTATGCTTCATTGATTTTACATCGAATTTGATCCAAACACATAAAAAGTTCAAAAACGCTTACTTATTGGGACACAAACACACAATCTGCAAATTTTCAGGGTAATCCCCTTTGTCAAGCTATAAAACGACACTTAAACAACACTTAAATGGTTAAAAACGATGAAAAAATGAGATGAGAAGCAAAATAACTTATCTTTTGTGGTTGACCCATGTTGTTTCAGATTTTTTGATTTTTTTGATTTTGAATTTAGAAACAGAGTTTCACAAGGGACGGTTAACAGAACTGGATGCACAACGACACACCAGCAAGTGTCCTGGCCTAACAGATTTGTGAATTTCCATCAAAACTGGTATATTTCAGAATCTGATGTTCACAGCTCGCTTCCTCACAGTAATGAGAATCATGCAGACAGTTGCTGACCCAGTTGTATTTTGTCTAGCTTTTTTTTGATAATTGTGGGAATTAGTGTTATGCACACGCTTGCTATGCCAATCATTAAGCTCGCTTTCGTGACTCCCTAGGGCCCTCACCCATGACACCCACAGCCAGAGAGCTGTACTTAACGTGCAATGCGCCACCTTGCTATCTGCGGCTACTGTACAAAGGCGCAAGTACTTTTATCCTTCAGTGCTGCATTGGCGAATCTCTTCTATACCTGTGAACCCGCTAGTCATTGTTTTTGTTGTTGTCTTGCCTAGTCCATAACGGCAAGAAGGAAATTAATCAAAACTGAGTAACTTGGGTTTTTTACCCAACCAGGATGACAAATCAGGGCGACAAATCTGAACGTCATCTGATTTTTACAATGCAGTGGCTTTTTGTGGTTAAAATGCCTGTTGCATTTGAACGTAAGAGACTTGTGCTGTACGGCGAAAAGTCAGCTGTAGCAAAAATATATACGTATACCTTATAAATTTATAAACAAGATATATGTACTTGTGCAGACCTACACAGTTTTTCTTTGTACCTTTTTTTCCCCAACACACAAAAATGTGTGTGGGATTGTAATTGTTCAGCAACTTAAAGAATCAGATTTTCTCCTTTTTTCTTCCCCCCCTCACCCCCCTCCCCTCCACTCCGCCCATCCCCATTAATTTAGGTAAATGATAGACTTGTCAGCCAAAAAAGGCTGCGTGTTTTGTACTTGAATTGTTTCCAACCCAGTGTCAACATGATTAATGTTTTGGGGCTTGTTTGTATCCATGTCTAGGGCAGCGTGACATGACTGCATTCTGTTGACAGCGGGCAGTGTTTTAGCTGGTTATTAGGCATGCTTCTTAGCTATGATTTAGAAGGAAATGCTGCGTTCAGTTACTTGACGCACGCTTCAGGCGTAGCGGCACAGACAGGCAACATGCTGCTGCAGCTGAGGTGTGCCAGCATCTTCTTCTTCACCACAATGTGTCATTAAGCTGAAGAGCTTCAGTGTAACGCAATTTGCCTGCGTGCTTGCTTGCTTGCTTGTGCCAGCGTCTTGCATTGCATAACAAACCACCCTCTGAGTGAGTTAAACTTGACTTTTATGGGGTCTTTTTTTTGTTGTTGTCTATCTCACTTTTAAATAGGGGTAGTTCTACATTTTCATTTTTAACATGTTGTGAACCTGTACCAATATGGCGTAATGCTGGTTTTGTATTTTTTATATTAAATATGCAACAGAAGTTTCAGTCAGTTGAAGGATCATGTTATTTTAAGTATTGTGGCTTTCTTGATCTGATGCGTGGTTTCTTGGTTTCAAGCAGATGTGTTTTTTGGTTCCTTTGCCTTCTTTTATAATTAACTGTTGTACTGTAACTGTGGAAAAAATGGCACTTCTGTTTTCATGAAAAATGTGAGTCTTTGTAATGATTGGTGTTACTGTTAGTTGGCCCAGCTGACAGAGAATTACCAGTTGCTACAGCATTTTCCCCTTTGTTAGGTCATCCAAACTTTGCATGAAGATAACTTATGTTGCGCTTTACCCATCCATATATGTTTCCCATGACTGTGACTTATTTTTAGGGTCACAGATGTGTTGGAAGTGTCGGAATCAGAGTATGGTATTTTTCTCAGTCAGTTATGATCTGGTGTTTTTGTTTTTTGGTGGTAGTAGTAGTAGTAGTAGTGTGTGTGTGTGTGTGTGTGTGTGTGTGTGTGTGTGTGTGTGTGTGTGTGTGTGTGTGTGTGTGTGAGGGTATGGTTCACAAGATCTTGTATTTAGTTTTGAGTGACCCCAGCATGTATTTAATACAGATAATTGATGTTTTGTACTTGGCATTTTTTTAATTTTTATATATATATTTCTCTTTCCCCCCTCTCTTCTTTTTGCTAGACACTGAAAATTAAGTTTTCAAACTTTGCATAATGATAGCTTCTTTCAAAATCACAGCAGCATTTGAAACATCATACTAGAAATTCATATTCAGAGTGATTCAGTCAACTCCAAACTTTGTATGATTATCTCCCACTGAGACAAGGTCACAAGACACTTTCAATGACCGAGGGTTGTGTACTTGATACAGTTCTGGACTGAAATAGCAGTAAAGTTGGTGATTTCTACTGAAATAGCAGCAAAGTTGGTGATTTTTCAAACACTCTTTACTCTCAGCTTTAAGCACACATTGCTGGTTTTCTCATACACTATTTCAGCAGTTTTTTGTTTTTTGTTTTTCAAGCTTTGCATGATGATTATAACCACTGGGTTTTACCTTTTGACACTGGTATTGAAGACCCAGGCCCATCTTCACTGTCACAGGTGAATTCAAAGGTAATCCAATACAACTTCATTGTCTCCTAGTAGAGAAATTTGCCTTAGAGTTGTACATCCTGTGTGGAATGTGAGTCAGCTGAGCATGTCCTGTTGTTACTGTTGTATCTGTTCCTTTCACTGTGTAATCCCCTCTTGGAGGCTATTTAGATGTCAGTATTGTTCTTCTGTAAGGGGCATGAATGTGTAGGGTGCTTGTAAGTACTGCTGAAGTAAGCATTGTGTTTTAACATGTTAGGTGTTTGACAAGAATGCATAATTACATGTATGCTGTGGAACTCCCTTAAAACGCAGCGTCTGAGACTATCAGAATTACTTCTTTTTGAGAGAAGGTTGTTTTAAAAAGAACAAGCAGTACCAAGGAAGTGTGTCCAAAGGATATTTGAGTCACCTTGCCCAAAGCAATATTTCATCCAGGGACTTCTCAGATAAGGAGTTCCTCTGTACAGCTTGATTTTGGTGCCACGCACATGGAACTCTCGGTGTAGATTTATTTCATGTCATAAGAACACTGCAGGTATTTTTCAAATAGTCTCATTTTGACAGAGTTTGAATCTCATATCAACGCAGCTGTCAGTCAGAAAGCCTGTGTGGTTGATGGCAACTTCTTTTGCACCGAGGACGGAAGGCATTTTTGTAAGTGATGGAGATGACTTTGCATTGCAGGAAAACGGTTGCAAACGCAAATCTCTCCCCCTTTCCATTCCAGTGAAGCTCTGAGCCGGAGAAGAAGAAAAAAAGTTAAAAGATAACCGTGAAAGCAAAACTGAAGGGGAAAAAATCATCTTTTTTACAACATGCAAAACGACACACCACAAAAGCTCCTTTATCTTGCACTCTTCCATCTCTCTCTCTCTCTCTCTCTCTCTCTCTCTCTCTCTCTCTCTCTCTCTCTCTCTCTCTCTCTCTCTCTCTCTCTCTCTCTCTCTCCAATTCTTTCAAGTTTCTAGGAGAAGGGAGTTTGATTTGTCCATGCACATTTTTGTTCTAACGTCAATTATTTTGTGTTCTGGGTACCGATGTACAAATAATAGTTATTTTCTGTTGACTGGCAGTTTGCTGTTTATGGTTTGATGCTGATCGTTGTTAGAAGTCTTGCCCGGGTCTGTGTTTTGAAAATGTGAATAAAATAGGCATGCACTTTTATCTTGACGGCCTTGTCTTTTTTTTTTTCTCTTTTTTTTTCGCCGTCTTCTCTTTAGCATTATTGATAGGCCGGCTGTTTGAAGATGAAAACTGTGAGTAATAAGATGGGGGGGGGGGGGGGGGGGGGGACAACAAAAAACGGACTGATTGCTGGCTCTTCTTGGCAGCTGCAGGGCTATGAAATTTTGAGTTTCACAAACCGTAAGGTTTTACGACATTTGCTTCGGCTACGGTAACAAACTGCTCGCGTCTGGATGCTTCTTTTTAATCAGAGTCTTTCTTTTTTTATAATAGTGACCCGCGGAAACCAGCAAGAGTTCACGTGACAGTATACGTATTATAAAGTGCTTTTTTTTTTTGCGGGGGGGGGGGGGGAGGGGGGGGAAGGGAGGTGGCCTTTTTACGTTTCCTGGTTTGGCTTTGTGTGTGTGTGGGTGTGTGCTTTTTTTATTTTTATTATTTTTTATAACGGATTGGTTTTGTCCTGGCACGCAGGGTATGATATGTGTGTGTGTAAAGTCCGCTACAATGCTCGCTGCCGACACTAACCCGACATTAGCGTACTCTTCATCACAGGTATTTGAAGTACATCCGACCCGTGAACTGAAAAAACACAAAAACAACAACCACAACACTACTCTAATGAGAAGCAGAAACTCACTCCAAAGGAACGACAGACATGTTGATTTACTTTCGCTATTATTATTATTATTATTAATATTGTTATTATTTATGTATTCAGTTATTTGTCATCTCGGCCGGAGTGGATCGGGTTGTGTTCCAAACACCTGTGCTCTAAATACTGAGAAGCGGTCTGAAAACGCATACGGAACCAATAAACTAGCAAGGGGAGTCTGGACCCCGGCTCCTCCTCTTCCTCCTTCTCTCCATCCTCCCCCCCCCCCCCCCCCACCAAATTCCCCCCCCACACACACCCACACACACACACACCACCACCACCACCACCACCCTTCTCAGTGGAGGTACAGGTGCACCGTTACATTTTGTGTGTAGTTTGTTCAAAGAGTTTCTGGGTCATGATGTGAGGGAGTGATTGCCTGGGACATAGAACGGGATACTGGCAGCTCTGTGCTTGGGACGAGCCTCACTGAAGAGGTCGTAGGGACGAACCGTAGGGACGAATACGCGCCGAGGCTAATTAGGCTGGAAGTTAAAAGGCCGGGTTTCTTTGGTGGTCCCCACTCTCATAAAAATGCATGCACGTCGGTTCTTTGGAGTGAAGCCTGTTTAACCCTGGGATTCCGCTAGCTACAGCTGTGGATCAGCTACAAATAGACAGACCCGCCTCCCTCGTTTCTCTGTCTGTCTGTCTGTCTGTCTGTCTGTCTGTCTGTCTGTCTGTCTGTCTGTCTCTCTCTCTCTCTCTCTCTCTCTCTCTCTCTCTATCTCTCTCTCTCTCTCTCTCTCTCTCCTCTCTCTCTCTCTCTCTCTCTCTGTCTCTCTCCCCCTCAGTCTATACACCTCTCTCTCCCATCTCTCGTTCAGTTCTCTCTCGTTTTACCCCCACCCCCCACCCCCACCTCCCCGTGTCTCTCATCTCACCCTCTGTGACCCTCCCTCCTCCCTCTCTCTCTCCCCTGGACCAAACAATCCTTTCACAATCTCACTCTCTCTCCGATCTCTCGTTCAGCTTCTCCTTTTACTCCTCTTTATCCCTCCCCCCCCCCCCCCCCCCAGACTCTCTCCTCATCTCTCTCTCTTCTTCTCTTCTCTCATCTTTCTCTCCAATCTCACTCGCTTAATCTGTCTCACCTGTCTCCTCCTCCCCATCTCTCATATTTCTCACCCCTGCCCCCCTGTCCTTTCTTCCCCCCCCCCCCCCACCCCCCGCTGGCTCCCTCTCCCTCCTATTTCCTCTCAAGCTCATTTCCTGTCCGCCCCCTTCTAACACTACTCCTCAACACACACACGCCTAAAAAAAAATATTAATAATATTTTTTTAATCAAAATGATTCTAGTTTGAAAAATAAATGCCAGGTGCGGTCGTTTACAAGCCAACAGCCAGTGGCTCTTTATTCAAATTTAAACTCAATCCCGTCTCCTTTGAGTTTTTGAGGTCAGTTGCAAGTAAAAAAAAAAAAAATTGTGACGGTCTAAAAGATCTAAAAGAAAAAAAAGAAAAAAAAGAATTCATCCCCCCCCCCCCCCCCCCCCAAAAAAAAAAAAAAAGAAGAAGAAGAAGAAGAAAAGCATACGTGGGAAAAAGATGCACAAACGGACTGAAGAATCAGAAACTCTCTCACCTGCA